>CAWUFW010000188.1:3672500-4872500 GCA_963921515.1 Calotriton arnoldi
GAGTGATGCAAGTTCTAACTGACTATGTGAAAATTTCAGGCCTGAAAATTAATTGGTGGAAATCGTTGTCTATTTCCCCTGAGAAACCAAGTCCCCCAAGTGCAATGGTCCCTGGTGGACTCTCCCCTTCGATGGGAACCCGATATGTTTAATTATTTGAGGGTCTGAATCTTTCGTGATAATGAGCGATTATTTGTGGTAATCTGTACAGGGCCTTGACATCAATACGGCTGTTGATTCCCTTTTAAAGTAGGCTGTCATTGTCCCCATCAGCTTGGTTTCCGTCACTAGGATGCTGAACCTGCTCCATTTGTTATATTACTTCTGAAGATCGCCGGTCACTTTTTTAGGGAATTGAGCACGCTCCTTTTAGGGGTAATTTGGGGGCACGACAGGGGAGGGCTCTCTTCGGGGACGGACTGGACCTGCTGGACACCGGAGAAATGGATGCCCCTAATTTTGAAAGTTATTATTATTCAGCGAAATTGCAATGGCTTGGATGAGTAGATGATGCAGAGGGCACTGACGTGAAACAGAGTATGGGAGATAGATCTGCGCAAGACATTTAAAAAGGTGGCTTGAAATTAGCAGACGCAGAGCTTTGCATGTTGTGCAGTGGTGCTGGAAAAAATACTTAAACTAGTGAAGATAGAGACAGCATACTCCCCAGAGATACTGTTTTGGTGTCTACGCAGATTTAAAGATATTGTTAAAACTTACAATATTTTACCATGGGCTGAGCAGGGAGTCAAAACATTGGGGGAGTTATACAGTGTCAGGGAGCTGCATTTCTTTGAATCACTTAGAGACGTTTATGACCTGGCTGAGGGCCGGTTCGTTACATTCGACACCTTATGAAGAGCTATACGACTGACATGGGGGTTCAGATATGGAGATGCTTTAACTATGCTACTGACGCATGGGGGAGGCAGACATACTGCAACGGCTTTGAACACTGTGCAGGTGCTGGTGTTCTTTGCTGATATAACAGTGGTCAGGAGGACGAGGGACAAAATCTTAATAGAGACCTCCGGATAAGGAATGGTCTTGCATGCTTGAATATACAAAACCTATCAGCAGAAAATAAAGACTCGAATACTCACAAATTAACTACATACATCATCCTTATTTAGCACTTACTGGAATTGCTAAAATATATCCTGGGGGGCCTAAGACATGCCCCAGATGTAGGAGTCCGCATGCAGTTTTCTACTACATGGTTTGGGTTTGTGGGTTTGTAGCTTAGTGTTGGACACAGGTTCTTTCACTGATAAATGATTTCACAGGTGGATATTTGGGGGTCGGGCCTCATCTCTCTGTGTGAGGCTAGCTACGTACAACTAAAGCAAATATGCAACTTTGTAAATTTGTGACCTGCCGGTGATCTTAGCAAAAGAAGAATAGCCCTGTCTTAGAAGGCCATGGAGTCTCTTAGTGTTGTGGCCTGGTCGCATAATGTATGCAATTGATTTAGACCTGAGATCACCATGATTGAAATGATGCAGAGAATGTTGGGAAGGAGTATTCCGCATGAAGATTGGGATGTGATTCTGGCTCAAATGAAAGGCCTCTGTGATATCTATGAGTAGGTGTTCAGTTTTTCTACAACATTTGATATCTCCTGATATTTTAGGCCCTAAAGTGAAAATGAATTGGTGGAAACTTGCTGTGCTCCTGGTGCAGCGCAATGTTGGCCCCTCTTTACATGTTACTAAAACCTAAATTCTACTGATACCACACACACAATGAACGTGCACTTTGCACTAGTCTCACGTGTCATAGTGATTCTTGCACATGTTGCAGAGAGCCTTTACTGTAGAATTTACAGCTTTCATATAGAATGTTTACTAATGTCGAAAGAATTGCATTTGATGTTTAACTTAGAAACCGTCTTCACTAAATAAGAGATGCGTTCATAATTAATGAATTAGAAATACTCATTTGATGTGGATTAATATTGTGACTGGCATGTAATAATAGAACGTATATGCTTCATTGCAACTAAAAGGATTTGCATTTATAATCAGTGCTATGATAGAAAGATTAAAATTAAAAATGTGTAAACCATCCTGTTTACTTCATTGCTGAAGCCTTACACATGATGCCTAAACGTGTGCTATTCTGTGTAACTGTTAGGGATATCTGTCTTAGCTTTAAATAATCCTCATATGTGTAGGATACCCGTTTAGGTCAAACAACAAAGATTATTCAATGTAGCCATTAATATTACATGTGTGAACTCTCAAACGTAGTTCCTAGTCACACTTGCCATTGTGCAGTTCCATTGATTACTGTATGATTTATGCAATGTGATCTAAAAATACTAAATAAATATTATATTCGTAGATGTTTAAATGTGCACACACATATTAAATGTGCATCATTGATTTAATGTCTTAACTTAGCAACTTTAGTCTAGAGGCCTGAATCTTTGTCCCATAACCTACTGTGCTCCTGTATTTTTGCTGACTTGATTTTCTTGCAGGTATTCTCATGCATTGCTAGTTTAGAAAAGATACATTTCTTGTAACAGCAATAGATACATGCTCAAGAAAAGAATTTGAATGTGAGCACATGAGAAACCTGTGGACGAATAATAAACTATTCTGCTCTAGCCTGAGTGTGTGACCAAGACGATGTTCTCATGTCCAGTGTGGCATTTTTCTCTACTGTTGAAGTGTTTTGTAGCATGCAAAGCGATATAGAGATTGAAACAAATACAATGGACTTTTATTGATGATGCAACCAAAGGGGAGTTGCTGACGGACTCTATTGATTATCACTTATTGTTTGCTCTGGCTAAGGAGGGCAAGTGACTTCAGAATTTCTTACAGACTGTATGTTGAACTTCTTTCCTGAACCCCTTTCTGCAGACTTTATATAGAACCTTCCATGGATCCAACCCGAACTATTTCTTAAATTCCCATTGCCCCTTGAATGGACTCCTAAAGACATTCCGCATATGTCCAGTTATTTCCCGTAATTGTGGTTTAGACAGACACTTATTTTCGACCTATTGAAAACACTTGACCGAGATTCCGCAATGGTACTGCTACTGTTACTCGTACTCTTTTTCCTTATTCCTATCGTTAGCTATAGAGTTATTTGATTTCTAAATTCTGAGCATTTTCTGGGACTTGATCTGTGCATGGAAGACTCAGATTGCTAATCTATAGAAAGAACCAATTGAGATTATTCTTTGAACATAAGATACTAATGTTATTGTTTTGAAATGCAGCAACAGAGCTGCTTGTGTGTCTAATTCTTGTTTAGGAAAGTGATTTATTGCTTAGAGCAAGAACTGCAGAATATTGCTGATTGTTTATTTCATTTCAGTTGCACAAAAGACGACCTAAACACAAAGCCTGTTAGAATCAGACAGCACATATTTACGATTTATAAGGTACTTATATATCTTGTCAGTACCGGAGAAGGGTTAGTCAATATATATAGCTACTTAAATATTGTTATGCTTCAGTTTCAGGAACACCATCTCCACACCAGAGAACAAAGGATGTGTCTCTTAAGATATAGCTTTTGTCCTGTTATCCTGTTAACGTTGGCTGCACTACCTTAATGACAGAATATTATGATAGCTCAGCTTGTCTTTTGATATCCACTTCGAACCGCAGACGTTAGAAAAAAATCAGAGGATGGTTAAAAAGTATAACTGATGTGAATTAGATGGATGAGTTTTGGGCTATATAAATACACATAAACATAACAAAACAACAAAGTGTATTTAAAGCCCAAAATGGATGTGTTTTCAAGTCTTCAAAGGTGCATTCTTAGAGCTTGTGTGAACACTAGAATAGAGAGGATGGATCGAAGCTCACCAGGAAGGGCCTGAAGAGTTTAGAACTCTGAACCCTTCAGAAGGTGTAGGTGATATCTGGACTGGACAGTTGCAATCGTGTGGCACAGCATTGCTACCGGAGACAGAAAGGGAGTATAGATTCATGGAGGAAGATGACAAAGCAGTGCTCCCATATAGAAAGTTCCCTGAAGCCTGTGCCCCTGCATTCCCATGTGGACCTTGGCCAGATGCTGCAGCAATGGAATGAATGAGCTCCATACACACAAAGGGAGTAGCCGAAGCAATAAAGTATCATCTACTTCGAATTATATCCCCAGTGATATTGTGTGAGTGGGTGAAACAAGTTTCCCCAACCTTTCCTGCTAGGTTTTCTATATTTGCATCTGCTTTCATCTACCTATCACATTCTCAGACATTTGATCCCTCATTTCTTTTGTCTAGTCATCTTTCCTTCCTTTTCTGCCTTTCTTTCATCTTCCAATCTTTGTTACTATTTTTCTCTATTTCTTTCTTTCATTCGGTTTCCACTTTGTTTACATTTTTCTTTCCATCTTTTTCTTTCCTCTTTTCTTTTCTTTCCTTCCATCTTTCCTTCTTTCTTTCATCTTCCTTTTTCTTGCAATCATTTTTGCAGCTTTCTTTCTTCTGCAGCTTTCTTTCTTCTGCTTTCCTCCTTTCTCTGCCTCTTTTTATCTTTAATTTTGTATTACTTATAATCATTCTTTTTTTTTGAGTTTATTAAGGAATAACAAGGAAAAGAACAGCAATGAAATGAATACAACAAAACCTTTTTAACATAAGATTTGTAGGGAAAACAAGAATATATGAGGAATATAACTATCAGGCTGTATATAAAAAGGAATATACACAATATAAACAATAGGGGAGGAGGCAAGGGGAGGGGAGCAATATAAAATTAGTTTATAATAATTAAGAGTAAAAAAACAAGAAAAATGAATAATTTAACACTGTAAGCATAACAATAACTAAAACTGAATAGCATGGTATAAATATAGGGGTACAAAATTCTTCTAATCATCTAGGAAGAGAGAGGCAAAGGGTGAAATTAAGGTGGCTTCCGTACATCATCTGATACAGTAATGATTTTAATAGAAGAGGCAGATAAAGATAAATACGTTGTTAATGGAAGCCATAAGAGATTTCTTTTAATTGCTAGAGATATAGGGGAAACATAATTAGTGTCTAGTCTTTGATGAAAATACACAGAGTTCCACCAGGTTCTGAAAGTGACTTTATCTGCTTGCTTCCAATTTGAGGTTATTAAATGAAAAGCAATAGCTAACAATAAATCTAACAGTTTAAAACTCAGTGGTGATTGGGGCCAGTGGGGTGACAGGGTACCTAGGAATATGTTTGTTAAAGAAAAAGGGACCTTAACTTTGTAAATTTTCTTAATTTGGGACCAAACCAACTGCCAAAATTGGTAAAAAGGGGGGCACTCGAAAAACATGTGTTTTAAATCGGCAGAAGGGCAAAGACAGGACCAACAAGTAGAGGGCAAACCTGGTGAGAAAGATGCTAGAGTCACAGGAGAAAATAACACCTGTTGATAAATTAAGTAAAGGGTTTGTGTAGTGTTAGCAGCTCGTGAGGTTTTGTGAAGTTTGGACCATAACTTATCCCATGTCATGGTTGGCCAACTTTGTGATAAGTCTTTTTCCCAAGCCAATTCAATCTTAGATTTGAGTCTGTCTGGGGGCAATTGTAATGATTTATGTATAGTGGATGCAGAGGGGGAAGTGTTCAATATTGAAGAAAGGTTTATGCAATTTGTAGGGAGGTTGGAAGTATTTGGTAACGTAAGAAGATAATGGTTGAGGGAGGGACAAAGAAGATTATATTGCAATCTAAAGGAGGCTGGTAAAGAAAATTTTGTTTGAAGATCAGTGAATGAAAGGGGTTGATCATCAAGTAGAAGTTGGGAAATCTAACCCAAGCCCTTAGAACGCCAATTTTTCCATTATATAGAACGATTATTGATTCGTAATGATTTATTATGCCAAATGGGTTGCTTTTGATAAGAATTAATTGAGGGATATGATGATGATAAGAGAGGAATTAAGAGTTTACGGGAATGAGAAATGACGGGGGAACGTAAAGATGAAATATTAGAAGTAAAAGCAAAAATTTCCTGAAAATCAAAGGGGGCAAAAAAAATTCCTCTATTTTTATCCACAAAGGAGGATATACGAGGAACTCCAAAGAGAGCCAACGGGCAGCTTGTTTTAGGGAAAAAGAAGTGATAAGTTTTGAAGTCGGGAAACCTAAGACCTCCGTTAGGTCTATCCTTTTTAAAGAAGACAAATTTATGCGGGGGTTTGCCTTTCCATAGAAATTTTGTTAAAATAGAATCAATTTTCTTAAAATAATACCCCAGGATGTGAACCGGAATCATGGAGATAATATATAGTATCAGAGGAGAGAGCATCATTTTAATTGAGTCCATTCGACCCAACCAAGAGAGAAAAAGGGGATGCCATCGTGAAATAATGTCATTTAATTTTTTGGTTATGTGATCAAAATGTAATTTTAATGTTTCAGGAATTGTCGGGGCGAACCACAAGCCCAAATATTTTATTTTAGAGGGTTGCCATGAAAAACCGGTGTGGACAAAGAGATGTTTTTGACATAACCCATTTAAAGGCAAGACTTCACATTTATCAATATTAAGTCGATATCCTGAAAGCTGAGAAAAAATGGCTACTTGTTGGAGAAAAGGGGGGAGAGAGGTTACAGGGTTAGAACAGATTAAAATAATGTCATCAGCGTAGACCAGAGGTCTTCAAACTTTTTTGCTCTGAGCCCCCCCTAAGCAAAATGTTTTGAATTGGGGACCCCCCCCCTCCAAAACTATATGGCAAGGATTTGGGGAATGGGAGGAGTAGGGATGATCACAGAGGGCGGGGATCATGAGATCATTTCAGGCTGCGTTTCCGTAGCTCAGAATCCACACTAAATGTGGGACTTATAAAAAAGCAACAGCATTAAACAAGAAAAGAATTCACCAAAAACACTACTGCACGTAATTGGGGTTCTGTAAGCACCAATGCACTCCACCTGCTGCACTAATGATGGCTGTAGCCCTGAGAAGCAGGCTATCACCTCTTCTTTCACTCCTTCCCCTTTTGTCTGACCATCACTTCAAACTCGAAACAAGTCTTGTCTTTCTGAAAGAAAATAGCTACTACATGCTGCCCCCATTTTTGTGCCAAGGACCCCATCTGCCCTAACACTAGCAAAGAAAATGAGCCCCCATGTCCACATTTTGTATTGCAAAGCATTCATAATTATGATGCAGTGGGCCCCTGGGCAAAAGTGTCATTGCACCGGTTTCACTAAGGATAGGATTGCTGTTGTCTCTGACGTTTGTTAAAATGAGCTCCCATCTCACATCATCCCTCTCCCTCCCATCTCTGTGTCCCTCTCCCTCTTTGATGCCCAAATCAAGGTGAGGGTCTCCTCTGCCTAAGTTTTTCCCCTCCCTTGGACCATTGTTTCAAGGATCAAAGAAACACTGGCACAGCAATTATGGCCTGCAACTGCAGCACCAATGAACCCTACAGCTCTGCGAAGCTGGCTGTCTACTCTGCCCACTAAACAGGGCTATTACTTCTAGGCTAGATGCCCAAAGCAGGCTTTCTGCTGCTTTGTGTGAAAAAACAACATCAAAAAGTACATTTAGCCCCCTGCCTCCCTCCCTTGTTGCTTGGGCCATGTTACATACATTTATAACTCTTACACACCCATGCACACAAGCACACACGCACGCACACACACACGCGCACGCACACACTCGCACGCACACACTTCATATGTTTTACTCTCTTACATGCACACAGGAAATAACACTTACAAATATGTAGCTTTCTCTGAGACACCCATTAGCACAAACATTTTAAATAACCCAGTTGTTTCCAACACAGAAACACCTACTCACAGAAAGAATCTGAATCAGAACCAGAATACATTTATTGTATGATAAATTAAAATTACAACAGAATATCTTTCAACAGTAAAAAGCAATTAAAACGTGAAGAAAAAAACCCACACGATTTCCCACTGCAATACAGAGGAAAGCAATCCAACCCTTAAAAGAGAAATCAACAATTCCTTAATGCCGTTTAATGGCTGTATCTATGCTTTTCAATGTTTACAATAATTCCTCACCATTTAAAATAATATATTTGACATACCATATCAAAAGCATACCTTCCTCACACTTTTCAATGGGCTTTAACTGCTGCGTGTAAATGAAGACAGCCTGGAAACGCGCCTTTGCGCTTCCAGGCTATCTTTATTTACATGTAATTGCAGACTCATTGGCGCCCCCCTGGGAACACATTCACGCCCCCCCAGGGGGGCGCGCCCCACAGTTTGAAGACCTCTGGCGTAGACTGACATTTTGACCTGATGAAGACCAAATTGAAAACCTGAAATGTGAGCATCTTGCCTAATTTTGGTTAAAAAGGGTTCTAATGCTATGACAAACAATAAAGGTGATAGAGGGCATCCTTGTTGTACTCCTCTAAGCAATGGGAAGTAATCTGAGGTTTTACCATTACCAATATTGAGGCTTTGGGACCCGAGTATAACAGAGAAATTAAAGCAATCAACTTAGATGGAAAGCCAACCCATTTTAATGCGTGAAACATAAAATCCCAACCAATCCTATCAAAGGCTTTTTCTGCGCCTAAAGCGATAGCGGCAATAGGATAATCTAAAGATGAGGCCTTGCTGAGGATATTGAAAAAGATTCGAGAATTGTCAGAGGCTAATCTTCTCTTCACAAAGCCGGATTGTTCAGGACCTATCAGATCAGGCAGGACGGGGTCAATACGAAGTGCCAAAATCTTCGCAAAGATCTTATAGTCAGTATTGACTAAGGAGATGGGACTATAATTTTTGCAGAGAGAATGGTCTTTATATTCATTTGGAATTAAGCAGATCAAGGCTTCTTGGAACGTGCCCTGAGATATACCTTTATCAGAAAAAGATTTAAATAAAAGTAAAAGATTGGGTAGGAGGAGTTTTGCAAAGTGATCATAAAACTCAATAGTGAAGCCATCAGGCCCAGGTGTCTTCCCTCTTCGTAACACGGAGACCGCATGGGACATTTCCGCTAAAGAAATATCTATTCCCAAGGAATCAAAGTCAATGTGGTGGGAGGGAGGAGAAACAATGGACTGAAAATAAGTAGAAAGATCAGACTGTTCTGGTTGTGTTTCAAGCGAATATAATTTTTTGTAAAATGAAACAAATTCATTTAAAATATCATTATCTTTAAAAAGAGGAGTACCTGTAGGGCCCAATAAAGATTCTATTCTAGTTCTGTCTTTTCTTAATTTTAAATAATTAGCCAGCATTTTCCCCATTTTATTTTGACCCCCATAATAGCGAGAACTACTTTTCAATAAGTAAGAGGAGGCAGCGTCCGTGGATAATCTATTAAAAGTAAGTTTAGCATCAATAAGATTTTTCAAGGAAGACTCATTATTAGAATGATAGTAAGTGTATTCTAACTGTTTAATTTTATTAAGTAAATGAGTAGATTGGGCCTCTAGGGATTTTTTCTTTTGCGATACAAAGTTTATTATAAAACCCCTGGCGACTGCTTTAAAGGAGTCCTATATCATTACAAAAGAAGATTCTGAGGTTGAGTTGATAGTAAAAAATTCGGAGGCAAAGGAATTGAATTGTTGGCTAAAATTAGGGTCTAGAAGTAGGGAATTATTAAAGCGCCATCTACCTGAGCGTGGAGAAAAAGGGATAAGGTCTATATATACATGTACTGGAGCGTGATCTGATATTAAAATTGATCCAATTTCAGATTGAACAGCATGTTGAGCCAAAGACTTGCTCAGGAAAAGATAATCAATACGGGATTGTGAGTGATGAGGAGCTGAATAAAAACTACTCCTGAAGGTCTGGGTGGCAGAGTCGCCAAATGTCAATTAATGATTTGTGTTGTATTGTGGATGTAAATTGTGGGTGCATTTTAGAAGGTACAAACTTAACTGTTGAGTGTCTATCTAATACGGGATCATGAATTTGGTTACAGTCACCACCGAATATAATGTAGTCATCATCATATAAGGACAGTTTATCAGAAACTTTTGTCCAGAAAACTTTATCAACATAAGTAGGACCATATACATTAAAAATAAATGAAGGTATCTTATCTATAAGTAGTTTAACTATAATCATTCTTATTTAATACACTTTGCCTCTTATTTCTGCTTCAGTATTTCCTTCTCTTCCACTTTCTCATCATTTTCCCCCTTCACTTTTCTTTGGAATTTTTTATAACTTCTACACTTTCTCTGTTGGTCACTGTGTTTGCATTCTTTGGAACCGATAGGCACCCACCCCACAGCCCTGCTAATCAGTTCTTTTCAGGTTATTTATGAGCTTCTGTGTAGGGATCTTTGACTCCCCAATCAAAGTCAATGATACCATAACAGGAATTAAATTACTTAGTATGAGAAAACAACAATGGCCAAGAGCAAACCCCATGCTTGCACTCCAGCTGCTGAAGCGGGTGGGCCACGATGCCTTTGATCTACCCATCAGGTCTGTGAAGCTCCTGTGCGCATCAAACCACCATCCACCCTAGTCAAGGGAAGAAATCGGAGGTGAACACTAGCTAAAGCCCAGAAGAAGGCTTGCAAAAGCTGTGCCAAGAAATGTTTCAGGCAACTTTGCCTCCTTTCTCTTTCAAAAAATCACGTCACACAGCATTCATGGTTATGATAGATGTCACTGTTGAAAACCAAGGGAACATTGACGTGCAGTGTCTGAAGAGCTACAAGGAAACTCCTCCAAGAAAGAAGTTTTGTTTCTAAGGTCTTCTTGACGGACCGAATTTGAACCTATGCTCCTTTCCGCTTCATTGCTAGTTCTCCACTGACCCTTCTGTCCTAAATGTATTTTTTATTCTCAATCGACCATGTTTGTTCTTCATCCTTTACTCATAAGGATGCTTTGAGAGTTTCCTTCTCTGAAAACTTTGTTGACATTTTTTCCAGCACAGTTTGTGCGATTTCTCATTGTTATTTCCCATTTTGATCAGTTCTGTTGAAGTAAACGAATCAGCAGAAATTATAGGGAATATTTGTTGCATTCCACTGCACATGACTGAAGAAATTTCCATGTACTCACCCTCCCCTCACTGCTACTCTGCATTTTTCCCTTTTTGAGAATAAAGAAGTGCTCAATTGCTAGTTTTATTTTCATTTCGAGTAACGTGTTTTTTCCCCTATTGCCTTCGGACCTCTAAAACCTTGATTATACCTTGGTTTTTACCCTTGGTTCGATTGAGATCTGTAGGCAGTCAAACAGTTCTTTCTAAAGTCGTGTGCCACCGCCCTTACGTAAATTCCAATTATGGGTGTCCATTGGATCAGCATGTATTTTGTCTCATGTCCCAAAATGTACTGAAGATGCTAGGCAACTTTACAATTTTAAATTGTCAAAATCATCTTGACACTGCTGGGGGCATTGAATGCAATGACCATAGGGACAAAGAACACCTGATTAAATATGTTTATTATTTAGAAAAAATGTATGCTGTTCCATATCCATAAGAAGAGTAATTTATACAACATTTAAAACAGCCTCTGTAGTATTTCATTCCATTAATGTTTCAACCATACACTCATTCATAACCTCACATTCGTCCACAGCATTCATCCAATACAAGATATAGGACAATATTCTTCAGTGTTTTTCTCTTCACTATTTTACAAAAATGATCCTTAATATAGTATTACATACAGTGGTTCCTATATGGTATATTTGGCTTTTATATATAATCAATCTGAAGCAGAGACCATTTTGTACTATAAGCTTCTTCCTTCGACTTGTCTCATGTTCACAAGTGTGAATGCATGTAAGTGGAAAATGTATCTTCACATAAGTGTACCCGTAAAACTGCAGCCATGCTTTCCTACTCAGTCTAAACATTCTTAAAGGGCTAGACCTCTCGTTCCCATTTTGACTCCCAAGACAGTGCTGATTAGCTTGCTCAGAGGAGAACTTTTACATTCTTGTTACATTTAAAGTTAGTCTTCTTACTTTATCACAATCTCAGACACAGGCAACTGCTTACGATGGATGATTATAATGATTAAGAGAGCTTGGAATTTGGTTATGGTTCTCTGGAAGTATATGCAAATAATAGGGCTCAGGAAGTGAATAGATTGAGGAACACTGAAATGTCTGAAGTGGCACAAATAAACTTGAGCAAGACGGAGGGATTGTGAGTGGAAAATGTATATCCGCATTAGTGTAACTGTAAACACTGCGGCCATGTTTTCTTTATCATGCTAACTGTGCTAAGCAAGTGTCTGACTTTGATGTTTGAATTTCTCTTTCACATCTTGGTTCCCGACCCGAGAAAGTGTTGATCAGTTTGCTTTCTTTAACAATGTTTCCTCACCTTCTAATAGCCCTATAAAATTTAATTTTTTCCACACATGTTTGACCATTTATGTGTGCCCCTAACAGGTCGAGATTATCTCTACATCCTTGATGGAATATTTCTACAGACCCTCTGGTCCCCATCTGTAATACTTCCTCCTGGTCTGGTGGTCTCCGGGTGTTTGACAATGTTTGACTCCCCTTCATTACCAACCCCCCCTGATTTTTGTTTCTTTTCCACTTAGGAAGTCCCTGCATTGTCCATGTCCTGAAGAGACGCCTTCATCTTTTACAAGAGTCGAAACGTTGTCGACCATTTTGTGTAGCAGAAAAACGTGATAACTGTTCGCTGTTAGATTAATATGATGTACACTATGTTGTAGGTTGTCTTCTACCATAACAAAAGCCTTGAGTATCCTTATGTTAATTGTGTATTGTTTAACTGAAGGCTTTGACACTGGGGACACATTGGGCTTGTGTACTGTAGTGCTCTATGTATGTGTCATTTATGTATAAGTCACCTCGAAACCAGCTGTTACTGTTCACACTGCGATAGATAAACATTAGGTGTCTTACTTGTGTTTCTCGAATATGAATTTACCTTGAAAAAACAAAGACAAGAGCCATTTGGCAAAAAAGGAACAGTTGGCTTAATCACATACTTCGGCCGAGAGCACAGTTCAGTTACAGAGTCGGGGTCTGAGGACTGTCTCAAAGTACAATCGTTTTGAGCACCTTTATATACATTTCTTGGAGCATCATAAAACACATTCATAAATCCTGTTTAGGGAGAGGAATGTGAGCCTAGTCATGGAACTATAAATTATTTCAATTCAATTCAATAAATGTATTAAGAATTTGGATCTCCAATGAGGTCAACATAAGGAATACACACAATTACTGCATAAAAAGCATATTAAAATACAAGCACAGTACATTTCCACAGTAGATAGGACAAAATACAAAAGCGGAGGATATGATAAGTTTACAGTAAAATCACTTCAATTAGTTAAAAAAGAAAAAAATCGTTATAAAAAAGCAATTGTAACTATATTGCAGCAGCAGTTTATGTACAAGTTAGTCCGTCCTAGAGGTATCAAAATCCTACAAAACCAGTTCCAAGATCTCCCTGAGATAGCAAAGAAGAATGTCCACAGGTAGAATAATGCAAGCAATGGCACAGAATGAGCAAAGTGTAGGTAAGAATATTCATCATTATAACGAAATACAGAATTACAATAACGCAGTTAAATCCTTTACCGCAACAAGTAAATCGAGTTAAATACATATGCAATTTGGAACAAATACCATACGATAGCAGCTTCATATTGGATCCTATTTTAAATAGAGTGCATCATGTGGCAGCAGCAGGTTATAGACCAAAATAAATTCTAAGGAAAATTAACACATGTATAACTAACCATTCATTTTCCCTTAGCAGCGATGGTTAAAAAGCAAGTATCCCAATTTTTGTGCAAAAAGCAGTTAAGTAGCAGCAGTAACAAGTGCAAAGTTTAGACCAAAGAGAAATAAACTCTATTAGTAAATTATTTCCATCTGATAACAAATGCAGGTGGGTCTCGACCTTGCATGGACACAATGCGGGCCAGTGGGTCACGTGTCCAGAGGTCCGGCATGGGGAGCACATGATCACTGCGTGTGCCATGTGTGCTGTGTCCTAATTGGCTGAGTGTTCCTAACTTCATGTGGCATCTAACTTTATGGTGTTCTGGGAACGAGTGCTCCTCCGGTCATAAGTACTTTACTGAGGTCAATCTTCCCAGACCATTGTGGTGTCACTGCCTATATGTGGGATTAATCTGGGTTTTTCCTGTTCCCGCATTTGCCCTGCTGGTTACGTGCCACCCCACCTGTGATCGGTCAATCAGTGCCTCAGGCCTAGGTTGCAGGGCCTTCATGACCACGTATTTCTGACTCGCGGTTGATGTAGAGGTCGTATCAGGGGATTGCGACAATAGTGATTCGATTTCGTTTTCATGCACACGTATCATTGCGTACATCAACATCAATATTAACACTTGCAATGGTGTTCTTCGTTCATTACTTGAGTTCTTTAAAATATTTGCATTCTCTGCTTATGGTATATCTATCCTTGTGAAAAAACAGTACCTGTGTGAACCATTGTTTCCATTTTTTCATTGTATACCCAGGTCCTCATGGGTTTATGGGTTGCTCTTGAAATATACTTTTAGAAAGTTGGCATTTTCTTGCCTTAGCCATTTACCTCTTGTAGCCTGCCTCTTGGTCACTTGACTGGGTTTGGCTGACTGTTGGGCTTTGTGTATTCCTCCTAGACAGCCGCACACAATAAGGAGCTTCGGTGTGCCTGGATGGGCCATCACTGGCAGGATTGGAGGGCGGATCTGGGCTTAGCCCTATCAATACTTGTATAGGCTGTGCCCTCCCTCCACACAAAGGGCTGCATACACCCCTGTAGTTAGTCTGGAGCCATGACAGTGTAGCAGGATGCCTGGGGACTTCAAAGGGACTTCAAAGGGAAACCTCTAGAAGCTTCTCCCACCTTCTAGAGGAAGGGCACCAAATATAAATATTGGACCTAAGACACCACCTCTTCAGTACACATCTGGACCTGTGGATACTCTGCCAGGAAGAAGGACTGCTGTGCTGCTGAAAGGACTGCCACTCTGCTGGACTACTGCCTTGTTTTGCTGACCTCCTGCCCTCTTGCCAGGGTGAGGACTGGGCCTGCACCTATTGAACCCAGGACTCCAAAGTGACTCCAGTGGCTGGCTTCCTGACTAGAGCCTCAGGTACAGAAGTCTCAAACAACCTCCTTGAACCCAGCAACTGGACTCTGCTATCTGTGAGATCTATCCTGCCAAGTGGGGCCATCTCAGTCCTGGACCCTAGAAAGTGAACCTAAAGGTGCTCTGCCAGCCGATCTGTGGATCCAGCAAAACCGATGCATCTCCTCTGCTCCACAGCACAACCCCGGCCAGAACTGTTGCATTGTCTCTGCTGCAAGGGTTTTGCCAACCGAAGGACTCCACATCGACTTTGCAGCCTGCATCGGAGCCGCAGCCTGTGCGAAGCATCCCTCGCTGACTGCAGCCTCGACGATGCAGGTTCTTGCATAACAGCCTCACAGCTCCTCAGAACCAATGCATCACCGCGACTGCGCAATGCATCTTCAACCGCCGGTCTTTGCATCGCAAGCCCTCATTGACAGGATCCTCGACAACGATGCAGGGCCTTGCATCGCAGCTCTGCAGCTCCTCAGAACCAACGCAGCGCCTCGGCTACGTGACGCATCCTTGGCGCGTAACTCGCAATGCTTCTCAACCAGGACATAAGATACTTTGTTCAGCTGGCCGCCCTGGGTCCCTGTAGCTGTACCGCACACCATCGTTGTCGGCCTGAACTTGTGACTTTGTCCCGGTCCGGCGTGACCAGATATCCACAGTTGGCACATTGTGCTTTTTGGCGCTATTTATACTGAATTGTTTTAAACCTGCATATCTCTGGATGTACTAATTGGATTTTTGTCGTTTTGGTCTTGTTTTATTTATTAAAAGTTACTCTATGTTTCTAAATCTGGTGTGGGATCCTTTAATGGTATGTTTTCATTGAATTAATGTTGAAGTGTTGCACAGATACTTTACATATTGCCTCTGAATTAAGACTGACTCCTCAGTACCACGCTATCTGAGGGTTAAGCACAGGTGTATTTAGGGTTTACTCATGACCTCACAATGAGAAGAATTGTGGTTGCTGCTTGAGAAGGGTTCCAACTAGGATCGGCATGAACAATTAGCAAAACCAGCAGGTTCCAAAGGTGAGAACTACTGCCTTTGCCAATGCTTGTCATTCTTGGGGCCAGGTTTGAGGACGATGCAACTAGCCTTCTGAATCAACCTACAACAGAGTAGGGAGCCTTGCTGTTGGACAATAAACCATATCAACAAAGGTAATAACCAATATACAATTCATTCAGTAAAGTGTGATGTGCAATTTAGATAGATAAAACCCATGCAGCAGCCCTCTCCCCGTCTCTAGGTCACTCTTGCATCCTTAAGATCCAGTCATGGAATATATGACGTTACAACGCATGCAAGTACAACGCATGCTTTTACAACGCAGTCTTTACATCGCAACTACCATTATATTGCATGATTTTACAACGCATGCCATTACAACGCATTTTTAAAAACTACCATTTCAACACATTCCATTACAACGCATACCATTACAGCGCATACCATTACAACGCATAATACTTTCAGGGCAACAGTAGGGTAAGTGTTGGATAGTGTAGGGGTAAAAATTACTATTCCCACTCCAGTGAGTGCAACAGTAGGGAAAGTGTTGGATAGTGTAGGGGTGAAAATTACTATTCCCAAGTACCCCAAAACCCATACCCACCCTAATACTAAAAAAAATCTCCATTACTTTCCTTATAATGCGTTGTAATGGCATGCATTGTAATGGTATGCGTTGTAATGGCATGCGTTGTAGTGACATGCGTTGTAATGGCATGCGATGTAAAGGCAGTTGCGTTGTAAAGGTAGGTTGTAATGACTGCGTTGTAATGGATGTCTCCCCCAGTCATGTATCGGTGCCCACACCCTTAACCCTCTTTTCTTAGCCACAGTACCTTTTTGTGCAAACACTGCTATTTCAATACGATACATAGCTAAGAGCTGGGCAAGCCATTCATGAAACCTAGGGGGGATTGATCCAACCAAGCCGTCGCTATACTGTCATTGCTACAAACATAAATGCCTGTGCACGGCTTGGAACTACTTCCTTGTGAACCCGCAATAATATAAGTTGTGGGGTCATTACAATATTTAAGCCTAGCTTTTTCCCAAGAAAATTGGATAATTTCCCTATCAGCACCCCCAAAGCCAAGCATTCTGCAAACATAGGCACCTGATCAGCGCCATGGAGATTGCACCAGGGGCAATGTGCCCCAAAAGACCCTCCACATTTCGCAATTCGACCTGGAGCATAATATAGCTTAAAGATTGTTTTAAAATGCTGGGCTTGTAGATTTGTGGAAACTAATATAGACGTAGCACGATCCAAAGATTCACCAAAAACTCCCTTCCCTGTCTGCACCTTATCTTGCCACCATCTATCATGTTTATCAATGTCATCCGACATCAGACTGTTGAGAACTCAATATAAAGACCCTATGGAGGTCTGTCTCCATATTATTATACCCACAAACTCTGCCCTAAAAAACCTAAGAGCACCTCTCTATTTCTTCCTAAGTAAATCACAAATCTGTAAATACTTTAAAAATTCATTAGGTCCCAGATTAAAATTCCGTTTAAGAGTCTCAAATGTAGTCAATTCATTCTCGTAGAAAAAATCCCCTAGCTTAAAAGGGCCATGCTCTTTCCAACGTCTCACGTGGGAGTCCCTAAAGATCTCAGATAAAATAAGGTTATTTTGGATAAGGGTGTAGTAATTAACCCAACCGATGCCCACTTTTCTCCGGACTACCTACCAAATTTTATATGCATATTGAAGAGTCTTAAATCGTACTCTTTTGAAATAGCTAAATTCTAGCTGCCATTACAAACACCCCATGCTTCTTCCCAATCAACAACTCATAAGGTGTAGGGGAGTAGTTCTCGTTAACCACGTCCTCCTCTTTGGTCCGGAAACAAAATAGCCACCTGTTGCACGACGGTAGCCCAGTAATACAGTCTGCAATTGGGGACTGCCCACCACCCTCTGTCTCAAGTAAGGCTCAGGTATTTCAAAGCCCTTCTAGGCCTAGTATAGGCCCAGAAAAATCTTGAAATCATCCCATCTATCGTTTTAAACCATGAGTTCCTTACCTCAAGGGGGATAGCCCTAAAAAAGTAAAGAATTTTGGGTAAAAAAAGCATTTTGACTGTATTGCTTCTCCCTATCAGAGACAACTGTAAGTTATTCATGTGTCCGTAATCCACTTTCGTTTTCTTAATTAGAGGGTCTAGGTTGGTCTCGACTATTTTTTCTACTTCCGCTACAATGTTAACTTTCAAATAGGTCGCCCCCTCAACAACTCGTTTATCCTCATATTGCACATTTCTGTTGATAATTGAGGTTTATCCTTATTTAGCAGACAATCAGAAAACCTACTAAATCAACCGGCCTCTTTCTCTATTTCTATCATTGCCACCACAGGATCTGGTGTAACAACAGCTACATCGTCAGCATATGCAGGGATTTTAGTATCCCACCCATGGAACTTTTAAATGTAAGATTTTTATATTATTTTCTATCCTCCTCATCAGTGGGTCAATGAATAAAGTAAACAGTAGTGAGGAGCACGGGCATCCCTGTCTTGTACCCCGTTGTATCCTCAGTACATCGGAATACCCACCCATCAATGAGATTCTACCTCTCAGATTCTGATATAATTTTTTCATAGCCTGTATGTGCCCTGGCCCTATACTCATTCTACCCATGATTGTCCAGACATACGCCCAGGAGACCCTATTGAATGCCTTTACCGCATCCAACAGAATTAAGGCCATTGGGTCCCCAGTAACTGCTGGTGCATCAAGCAGACTGATGACCCTTCTAATATGATCCGTTGTCCCCCGGCCAAGAATGAACCCATGCTGCTTGGGTTACACAATCTTGCTAATAATTCCTGATAGTCTCATTGCAAGTGCTTGAATAAATCTTAGAGTCACTATTCATTAGCATGATGCGTTGATATGAGCCTAGCTGTTGCAGAGATTTTCCTTTCTTGGGGAAGAGTACTATGTTTGCAGAGGCCCAATACTATATATATCTTAATATGTGGAAAAGTTACATATGGCATTATGATAGGTAAACTTATATTTAAAGTTATTTACACAAATATGTAGAAAAGGCACGTGGCTCTAGGATAGGTCAATAATACTTAAGTTTTTTACACAGTTCTAAGTGTGATAGCATCAAGTCTAATTTATACTTTTGTATACCACTCACGAAGGAAGAAGGCCTATTTATTTATTTATAGCACTAATAAAAATGGAATGTGATCACTAACCTCTGAAATCCTTCAATGGAAAACTGCACTCCTTCTCCATTGCACTTTATTTTATCCATTACAAATACATGCACCATTCACTGCTGCTTTGCACAGACGAATTTTCTGGTTGACATGAATTTGTGGTTTATATATGATATGGTGCATTGTGTAATTGCCAAATATTAACATGCATATTAAGTATATATAAAGTGTGTAGTTCGTATTTGCTGTAAAATAAACCTAGAACATTTGAAGTGAAGAGTTTGACATCACTTCCTGTCGGACAACAAAACACAAAGGGTCTGAGGGGGTGCAGACAAATTCACGTCTAAATTCCCATAGCCTCCCATAGGACCAGAGATGGGTCTGTCCACTAATCTGGTGAAGCTAGCTCCCATGGTCAGTAGCCATTGTGCCAGTGACCATCATGAGTCACCTTCTTAGACAGTGGCAGGCAGCATGACGCGATGAGGCGCAGAACCGACTGAGGGAGGCTGCGGGGGTCTCACCTGATATAGGGCACCAGCGGCTCCACGTGGCCAAGGCTCACCGACGTCACATAGGTTATGATGAAGGCAGCTCCGGACCAGATGACCAACAGGTACGGGATGTAGGCAAGGCTCTCCGGGAGGCCAAGCATGATGCAGCCGACCGTATTGGGTAGTAAGGGATTCAGGTACCGTGTCAGGAAACCGCACGTAGGGAAGCCCAGTGGGGAAACCGCGGTCTCAACCTCACACCAGGCTCCTTGTCCCACACGCCGGGCTCTCCTCCTTCACGCCAGATTTTAGCCCCCTCAAGCCAGGATTACTCTGTGCTGGGACAGCGAGTTACCTTGGCGTGGGGGCGGGCACCGCGGGGGTGTCTGTTACGGAGGCCGTGACTCACAAACCGTGGACAACAACCGGAGACCGGCTGCGGACCTCCCTGGCTGAGCTCCTTAGTCCAACTCAAACTCCCTCGCCGCTCCGGTCCTCCCACAAAGAAACGTCTTTCGTTTCGTTTCTCTTGCACATTATATTGATACAAGGTGACTAAGTACTTCCTTCCTTTTAATACTTTCTTCCTGTTTCTTTTTCTTCCCCTCGCCAAAAATCCCATCATGTGCGAGCTTGAGTCGAGGACCGGTGTGCAGGGGTTTAGCTTCGGGGGAGTGGGGGAGATTAGACGCCCCAAATAAATGTATTTTCTGATAAATAGCTGGGTAGAGATGCTTTCAGTCGGGTATTGGCGGTGTCTGTCGGATTTCAACGGGAATTTTTACATACACACAGACTAAAAACGCACACACACACACTTTCTCTCTGTTTTGAAAGTCCCAAAAACATGTTGGTTATTTTACTTGTGTTTTCTCTCACTTAGTGCATCTACCAGTCGCATCCCTCTTCCTTTCCACTCTTAGGCTCTTCTCATGCGCCCAGGTTGTTGTATGATGTATTTTATCAATATATGCCAGCCTGATTGTTGGGAAATCTGAAGATCACCCCCCCTAATCTCACTAACCCAGCTACGCCTCTGTCAGTGTGTGCCGGTGACCCTCAGCGGGTGTGTGTCAGGTGATACAAATGCCCCTAGCCGAACGTGTGAAATCTGAGTTCGGATGTCTCGTCTCAGTGAGTGACCCGCAATGAGTGAGCGTGCCAGGCACCCCATCTGAACCAGGGTGTGTGTCAGTGGCCCTAATCATGAGTGATTTGGAGGCGCTCTCTGAGTAATGATGATGTGTCGGTAACCCTGTCTAAGTGACCTTTTGTCAGAGCCCTCTAAAGTTGAGTTGTCAATAGCCCGAGTGAGGTGGTGTTTGTGCCTCCAAGTAAACGTTTGTCAGGGACTCTTAAGAGTGTTTGTGGGGCAGAGGAGCGGAGGTCTGAGACCCTGCGTGTGCAGAAACTCTACCAGAGCAGGTATTGTATTGTAATTGCATTTATATAGCGCTTACTACCCCTGACGAGGCGTTGAAGCGCTTTTTCGGCGAGTAGCACGCTACTCCGGAACCCATAAAGGATTAGTGTTGAATTAGTATACTGAAATATGAAAGTAATTTGAGTGGTGGATAGGTTAGTCAGTTATTTGGATTCAGAAGGATAGCGGAGAGATAGAAGAGGGAAAAAGGTTTGCATTTATATAGCGCTTGTTACCCCTGATGGGGTGTTGAAGCGCTTTTTTTGGCGAGTAGCACGCCACTCTGGAACCCATAAAGGATTAGTGGTGAATTAGTATAGTGAAAAATGAAAGTAATTTGAGTGGTGGGTATTAGTCAGTTATTTGGGTTGAGAAGGGTAGCAGAGGGATAGAAGAGGGACAAAGGTTTGCATATATATATATATATATATATATATATATAGAGAGAGAGAGAGAGAGCGCTTGTTACCCCTGATGGGGTTTTGAAGCGCTTTTTTCGGCGAGTAGCACGCTACTCTGTAACCCATAAAGGATTAGTGGTGAATTAGTATAGTGAAATATGAAATTTGAGAAGTGGACATGTTAGTCTGTTATTTTGATTGAAAAGGATAGTGGAGGGATAGAAGAGTGAAGGATTTAGACTTTTTTTTTTTTTGGAGGTCATAGCAGTAGTGGGAGGCTTGGGATGAGTAAAAAGGGATGTGGAGGGGAAGAGTCAGAGGGAAGAGTTTAGAAAGGCTTGTTTTGGGGGATCAGTATAGTAAAAGAGGTGTCAGATGGTGCAAGGAGGGGTAGAGTAGGGGAGAATCTAGGAAGGGCTATTTTGGGGATCATAGTAGTGGTATGGGGTTTGAGATGAATGAGAGAGTGGATGTAGAGGATATATTGATAGAGGTATAGGGTGAGAAATAGGGTAGTGCATTGGAAAGAGTAGTAGAAAGAGGTTTGAGATGAGTCAGATTGTTGAGGTAGAAGATATATTGAGAGAGGTATAGGGTGAGAAATAGGTTAGTGCACTGGATATGCTGAATTAGAAGAAAGTAATAAATATATAGATCCATAAGTACATGGAACGTTTATAGATGCATAAAGGAAGTAAGTATATGTAGATTAAAGATATTGATAGAGGTATAGGGTGAGAAATAGGGTAGTGCATTGAATATGCCTTTTTTGGGGGGGAGGAAAGTAATAAATATATAGATCCAAGTACATGGAAGGTAGAAGATGCATAAAGGAAGTAAGTATAAGTAGATTAAAGATGCATTCGATAAACTCTGGTTTTAAAGTGTTGTATTTAAAAAAAAAAAAATGTAAAACATAATTATTCTACATGTTTATACTGTCAGGACTCAGTCCGGAACACTGGCATGTGTCAGGGACTCTGGCAACGACTGGTGCCAGGGAAGACAAAGTAGGCAGAATACTGGGTACAGAGCTGCCCAAGATCACACAGCAAGTCAAAGGAGAAAGGGAATCCAAAGAGGAAGCTCTGTACAAGAGAATAAGAGAGTTAAGGCTCAGAAAGGACAGACCCTCAGAGGTGATTTAGCATTCAGAAAAACTACACACAGGACGGATATGCAAGACATATATATAAAACAACATTAACAATAAAGGGAATGTGGAGAAAAGCACTCTGGAGCTCCACACGGTAAGACTGAAGCTCAGTAAGTTCCTCACCCACAATTGCTGTTACAGATACTGACAGCAAATACCCACATATAGGGTATGCATGCAAAGGCAGGGTCTGTGGAGCTGTTACCTATGGTGATGTTATAAATGTAACTCAAAAACAATACTCACAGTGAACAAGAAACACCACCTAGGTTGTCAGCTGTGCCCACGGATCCTGGCGATCAAACAGGAACACGCAAGGCAGTAACAGCAAGGGGGTAGAACTAAACACAAGCACGATAGACAAGGAGCTAGCAAGGAGGAGTGCTTAATAGGAAAGGAAGGAAATCACAGGACACACGTGGCAGAAAGCAGGTAACAAACATACAAGGTAACAGAAGCAAGACAGCAGAGTAGAAAGACAGCAAACTAGAAGTGGAACCAAGGAAATAGGAAGAAAGGCAGGGACTGGAAAAGGATATACAAAAGAGGCGGCTACAAGGGTATTCTAGAATAGTGCAGGTTCAGAATCAAGAAAACAAAGTAGCATTGAAGGCAGTGCTGGAGCAGGAACAAGAATTGAGCTAAGGCTCAGGAGACAAGGCAGCACTGCAGGCAGTGCTGGTTCAGGAACAGGGAATTACTAAAGCTTCAGGAGTCAAGGTAGCACTGCAGGCAGTGCTAGTTCAGGAACAGGGAATTACTAAAGCTTCAGGAGTCAAGGTAGCACTGCAGACAGTGCTAATTCAGGAACAAAGATAGCTATAGTTCAGGAATAAAGAAATAACTAAAGCTCAGGAAACACCAGAAACAATGATATCAAAAGCTGAGGAAACACTGGAAACAGGGGTCGGTCTCCCCGGTACACAGCTACAATGACCAACCCGGGGCTGAAGGGAGCTGGGGCTTAAAAGAGCTCACAGTACTCATGCACATCAGGTGTGAGCAGGCTAGCAGCAGCCAGCCACAGGTGAGCTGAATTCCTCCACCCATCCTTGGCCTGCAAGGGTGGAGACAAAGCAGTGAGCAGGGGATTATAGGTAATGGAGTTTGCAGCATGTGCAGACTGGCTTCCACAAAACCCGCATTGGATTGGGAATGGATGTCAATTTCCAAACGGTGTCCAAATGCCTGGAAGTCAGGATATGCATGCAGGGGAGTGTCTGGAAGCATATTAGAACATAGGAAATCACACTATGCACCCCTCCGGTCGTGGGCACGAGAGTGCAGGGAGCGAATCGTGACATATACAAAGCAATACACATATATAGGTACATATATATAGTACAAATAAATGCTTATATACAGAGGGATATGCTGTATTTTTCTGTTTGCGTATGGTGCTTATGTGGGGAAGAGCCAATTCTTGAGTAGTTTTCTGAAGATAAGGTGGTTGTCGGTGGATCTTATGTTGGGGGTAAAGAGTTCCATATTTTGGCTGCTTGAACAGAGAAGGATACGCCACCCGTGGTTTTTTTCTTGTATCTTGGGATTTTGAGGCGAGGTGCCACACTAGAGCGGAGTTTCCTATTATGAATGTGTTTGGTGATTTTATTCCTGATGAAGAGCGGTCCCATTCCATGTATCGCTTTGTGGGTGATACAAAGCAGCTTGAACGTGGATCTTCTGGCAACTGGTAACCAATGCAGGGCTTTCAAGGCAAGGGAGATGTGGTCTCGCGGTTTGATATGCAAGAGTAGTCTGGCAGCCGGGTTCTGAATCCATTGTAGCCTTTTCATAGTCGTTAAAGGTGATCCGTGGTAGAGGCTATTGGCGTAATTGAGTTTGGACAGAACAAAGGAGATGGTAGCTTGGACCTTGTGTGGAAATCCCAAATGGGGGAAGATTCGTCGTAGAGTTTTTATGGTAACAAAGCTTGACCTTGCTAGTTTGTCCACTTGGGCATTCATCGATAGCTTGGAGTCCATGGTCACTCCGAGGTTTCTTACTTCCTTCGATACTTTAGGCGGTGATCCCAGTTTGTCAGGCCAGGCGGCAAGCGGGTCATAATGTTTCCAATCGCCACACGTGAGTATTTCCGTTTTGGAAGCATTCAATTTGAGATGGCTCTAAGTCATCCATTGATCCACGGCTCTGAGACAACTGAAAATTGGCGAGTTTCCAATGTCTTTGGGGCATTCCAGTTGAAGGAGTATTTGTGTGTCATCTGCATAGTTATAGCACATGAGGTGAAATTGATTGATCAGTACTGGTAATGACTTCATGTAGATGTTGAAAAGCATGGATGAGATGATAGAGCCTTGAGGGACCCCAGCTTTTGTGGAGTACGGTTTGGACGAGAAAGGTGGGGTATGGATCACATTAGTTCTGTTTCGAAGTTAGGACGCGATCTAGTCTAAAGCAGTCTCCTCTATGCCGGCTTCGTAGAGTCTTTGTATCAGAGTGTCATGGTCAACTGTGTCAAAGGCAGCCAAGAGGTCCAAGAGGAGTAGCGCAGCAACCCCGTTGCGGTCAACTGTGTTCTTCAGGTCGTCCCAGATGGCAAGGAGGGCAGATTCTGTGCCTCTTCCCGGACGGAATCCTGTTTGGAAGTCTGAAAGTATGGCATTGTCTTCAATGAATTGTGACATCTGGGTGAACGCTGCTCTTTCTATCAGTTTGCCCAGGAAAGGTCCATTTGTAATGGGTCTGTAGTTGTCAGGGTTCAGCGGGTTTCAAGTTTGTTTTCTTCAGTAAAGGGTGTATGTATGACTTTTTGAGTTCTTCTGGAAATATTCCGGTAGTTAAGGAATCGTTGATGATTCTTCTTACTGGAGTGGCACCAGAGGTTGTTAGAAGAATTTTCTTGAAAGTTTGCGGTGGACACGGGACAGAAGGGCTGCCGTCAGGCCTGCTTGCTTTGACCAGGTCCATAAATTCATCGTGTGAAATGTGTCGGAAGGAACGGAGAAGCTGAGTTAGAGTGTTCTTGAATTGTTGTTTTGTAAAAGGGTTAGTGCTGGTGCTTTGTCTCTGTTTTAAGTATGAGTCCAATGTGTCTGCTTTGTCCGTGTAATGATTTGCCAGTTTGTCTGTGAAATCTTGAGTAACGGTATGAGTTCCTTCTAGGCAATTTGGTTTACGAAATTCATTGAGTATTTTATAG
The DNA here is from genome assembly GCA_963921515.1 of Calotriton arnoldi. Lineage (NCBI taxonomy): Eukaryota > Metazoa > Chordata > Amphibia > Caudata > Salamandridae > Calotriton > Calotriton arnoldi. Next base: position 3,698,382 of record CAWUFW010000188.1, read on the forward strand.
AATTCTTTATTTGCACACTTAGCATTTTGAATTCTGTCTGAATAGTACCTTTTCTTTGCTTTTTTGATAGCTGACTTGTACAATCTGTTAATTTTCTGTAGGTGAAGTTTGCCTTGTTTGTTTTTTTTTTGAGCCAGGCACGTTGCAGCTTTCTAATTTGTAGTTTTATGTCTTTTATCTCTGTATTTCTCCAAGGTGCTTGTTTTCTTTTGTTCTGTTGTGTGGTTTTGAGTGGTATCAGGATATCAAAAGCTTCCTGTAGCCACTCATATAGTTTTTGAACAGAATTAATTGTTTCCAGATCTTTACTGGATGTAAGTTGTGTTTCTAAGTGTTCCAAATTGAGTTTGTTCCACGGTCGACAGGTGGATGCATGTAAGGTGGTTTTAGGTGAGTCGCTTAGTGTGGTTTTATGTTGGAAAGCAAGCAAATGGTGGTCTGACCATGTGACTGGAGTTATAGTTTGAAAGGTAACTAGTTCGGTATTAGCAAAAATGACATCTAGAATATGTCCAGCGATGTGTGTGGGTTTGTGGACAATCTGATGCAGGTTCAGTGCGTCTAGGCCAGTAAATATTGTTTTTGGATGGGTCATATTGGGTTTGTCAAACCAAATGTTGAGGTCACCCAGAACACATAGGTTGGAGTGTATTGTTATCAGATTTGAAACTGTGTCTAGAAGTGCATCTGGGAATGTCGCCTTGCAAGGTGGAGGTCTGTAAAGGAGCAGGAAGTTACAGGAGGAAGACGGTGTAGGATTGCATCTAGTGAGAAGAGCCTCACAATTCTTTATGGAGATGTCATCAACTTTAGTGATATGTAATGTTTGCCTGAACACAGCAGCTAGACCACCTCATTTTTTGCCTATACGATTTTGGGTGATCGTTTGATAGCCTAGAGTAATGGCTCCATTCAGGACTGGAGCCATATCATCTCCCAACCATGATTCAGTTATGAATAGTATGTATGTTTTTGCATCGGTGAGAAGGTCGTAGATGTGATGTTTGTTTTTAGAGAGCGATCGAGCATTTATTAGTAGACAGTTTAGAGAATGTGCTTTGGTGATAGTGAGACTTTGTTTTGTAGAAGAGTGATCAGTTTTGTGTGGGTTAGTAGCAGGTGTGTTTTTAGTGCTGGTATTATCTGTATTAGGATAGCAATCGTGTAGCTGTTCTGTAATGTGTTCCTCCTCCAGCATGCGAAGAAGGCATTTTGATGGGTCTGTGTGCGTAGGTGGTGGAGACGGTGTTTGAGAGTGAGTTGGTGTGCTGTGTTGTTTCTGTGGTGTAACCTTGTTGTGCAGTAGACATGGAGAAGCAAAGTTGTGATGTGTGGCACGTTGCTTATATTGTTTGCGTATGTTTAGGGCGGAAGGTGTATGAGTCAGTGGTGGTGGTGCAGCATGTGGGTCATGTAGTAAGCTTCTAAATTGTCCAATGGATGAGAGGCGGTTAGAAGAGAGTTGCTGTGTTGCTGTATGTGTGTTAGGTTTGGTGTAAGAGAGAACGCTCTGCATTGTAGTTTGTTCATTCGTGTAGTTTGAAAGGTGGATGTATGATTGTATTGTGTGACTGTAAGTATTATGAGGTGTTGTGCTTGAGAGATTTTGTTGTGCTGATGTGTGTTATATGTTTTATTTTTGAGGAGTAGTGAAAAGTGGTGCCGATGTATATGTTTTATCAGATGGATTAGTTTGTATAGCATTGTTTGCGAGTGGAATTTGTAAGGTAAAGGGGGTGGGATGTATTCGTGAGTAGAGTGTATGTTACCCTTTCTGGGCTAGAGTGTCAGTCCGAGTCAGGGCTTTAAGTGTGGCGGGTCGGCAGCAATTAAAAAGCTAACTTTGACATGGGTCCCTAACATACCCTTTATTCATACCCTTAGCTTTACAGGCGAAACCTTTGACCGGTTTCTCAACAATGTAAAAAACCCTTTAGGTAATCCACGTCCGCAATGCAGACCCTGTTTACATTTCAAGTTTTACTTCATTTGCATTGTCTAAGAGCACATGCTTTTTCTAGATGTGTTTCTGTAGGTTTTTTCATGCAATATGAGTCTTGCATAGTGCATACGGTGAACTGAGTAGCCTCCAGGCGTCTAGGTGAGTTAAGGTTGTGGTTGGGTGAACATGAAAGTAGGTTTGGGAGCTCAGGCTGAAGGCAGTTTGAACATGAGTATTTTTCCTGAGGGGTAGCTGATTTTAAGTGTTGTTTTTGTTTTATCTTCTGCATTCCACATTTTGATTGAAAGCACCAGCTTTGCCACACAAACGCATTCGCAGCGCTCGGAGATAGACCATCTGCTACACTCAGTTTGCTGGTGCATGAGGCAGAAGTTGTACTTAACATGACACTTCTCCTCTAGTCCCATAAATCTGCTCTCTGGTCTACTACAGAAGACCACATTCCTGAACTCAGTGGAAAGTAAATTACCTCCTTGTCTATTGTCCCGTCCCATTCCTCATGCATGAGCAGTTCGCCTGCTCCACAGAAACGATTAACTAGTTAAGGTCAAAATACTTCCCCCTATATGGCGCTGCCTACCCAGCATGCATAAAGGGGGAAGCACGTCACTAGGATACCCTGTTCTTTTCTTTCTGCACTGCAGACATGTTACCTAGCGAGGTCAGGTAAGTTGGTCATGGTTTTTGTTTACATGTTTTTGTTTCTCGCGTGACTTGCTTTAGCGGTCTGTTTTTCGGGGACCTGGCCGCCCTGCACAGGGGGTGTTGATTCGTGTAGTTTGGCTGCGGCGCTGAACGTCCTTTTCCCCCGTTCTCATCCCCCGCTGGTGGGTGGTTCCATTTTCCTTATGGAGCCACCGCAGACAAGGGTTTGTGGTTCCTTTCCTGCCTGGGCTTCTGGTTTGGTGGGCTTTGTTTGCTCCACAGGAGTGGCTAGCCTCTCTGCAGGAGCATTAGTTCTGTTGTGCTCGGCCAGGCTTGCTTGGTGCGCGATGCTTCTGCCTAATCGCTCCCGCCGCAGCATCCTGCTTCGGCGGGCGGGGCTGGCGCTCATCTTGCACGTTGTTGTTACCCTGTTTTCGGTGTCCCTGGCCCATATTGCTCTGCTTTAGCGAGCCAGGCCTGGGGACTCCGGGTTTAGCACATTGGAGTTCCTCGCACGATGTGCTTGGTGTTGGTGGACAGGGCTTGGGGGATTCCACGTACTGTTTGCCCTGCTGTTGTGGGCATGTTGGTTGTTTTCCCCTCACCAGGACTCTCAAAGCGGCCTTTGTGGCGAGGGGGCTGTGTTTGCTGTGGCTTGATTTGTTTCACCCGCATGTCATTTTGGGATTTCATTAGATTGGCTCCGCCCCACGTGACCTCTCCGGATGCCATCTTATGGTATAGGACAGGATGTAGCATTTGCTACCTCTTGTTTTTGGGATTCTGGTCAGTCTGGGTCATGTGGTTGATGGATGTTGCTATGATGTGGCAATCAGAGGCTGGGTCTGGTGGTTCTGTGTACTGATGCGTCCTCTCCAGTGACTAGCGTTTCACCTCATGGCCGCAGGTACAACTATCAACAAGCCCACTTAGCGATTCACCCATCTGGGGTATGATTTAACAAGTTCCTTTGTGCTATGTCACTATAAACACTTGTCAATCAGTGTCCACTTGCCCCGAGGGGTGAATGTGTACTTTCTTTGGGCCATGATTATGGCTGCAGAGGTGGCGGCTTTTTAGGCCCGGGCATCCACCTCTTTGTGTTCCCAGGCAGGATGTGTTTAGCCTGATGGGGGTCCTGGGGCAGTGGCTCGGAGGGGTCCTTATGGTCAGGGTTCTGCTCTGGCTGATCTTCTGAGGCATCTTAGTGGCCTCTGGTCCCCCCTCATCTTGTGCATCGGCCGCTTGCCTGGTTGCCTGGCTGTTTGTCTCTCCTTCTTTCTCTTTGCGGAGGAGGTGCATGGGGCCTCTCATCTTCTGGTTCTCCCCACTGGTAGTCCGCCCTGGGTCCCTCTCACTCTGCAGCTGCTGTTTTTGATTGTTTTGTAGCCTCATTTCGACCGGATTGTGCCTGAGTGTGTGCCCTTCCATTCTGCTGTTCAGGCCGAGTCTGGTGGCTTGGTGGACTTATGCCACCCCTGTAGGGGCCTGTATTTGGTTAGCGTTCCCAGTTCTTATCCCTGTGGGTCCCCTCAGCCTTTCGTTCTGTGGTCACTGTTTTGAGTCTCATTGAGTTGGGTTGCGATACACTTCTGTTGTTTCGCACCACGGTGCCCTTCTGGGTGTATGTGCACTTTGCACTTACACATGTTCTGTTGTATGGGTGCTGTAGCATGTATGGCAGTTAGTGGACAGTTTCTTTTTCTCTTGATTTCTGTCACGGCGTTCTCCTGTGGACATATTTGCAGCTGTTTTTCCATTAGTGGTGTCTCCGACATTGGGTTCACCCGCTCGCCAGGTATGGCATTACGATCAATGGTGGCTGTGCCCAGACACCCTCACCAAGGGTCCTCAGTTGGGTCTGCCCCTCCTGCATGTGATTTGGTGCAGGGGGAAGTCTCTCCTTTCTTCCATCTGGTAGGCATTGGCTCTGGTTTGAGCTTTCATTTCCTCCCATCTGTCGGGGGACAAGGGGTGTGTATTCAGATGGATGCCCAGGTGCCATGGTTCTTATATGTGCCGTCAAGGAGGGGTTGTTGGTTCCCTTCCTTTTTTTCCGATCCCGGATATGGAGCATGGGGCTGCAGTTCAGCTCAGTCTACAATGTACTCACAGCTCCTGTGGAGTGCTTCCTCGCATCCCTTGTCCTGTTGGATGCCTGCCTACGTATTTCCATACATCTGGCTGGTCTGTTGTTTCTTCGTTTTCTGTGGGCTCACACTCCTGCCTTTTCCAGGTGCTTCGATTTCAGCTTTTTGTCGACCCTATGGGTTTTTCCAACCCTCTTGGCCCCACTGGGCCTGATGTTTATCAAGGCTCTCTCCCATCTGTTCCACCATAAATCCTAGGTTCTTTCCCAACCTTGGGTGTCTGCCCATCTCTGACTGCCGAGTCTGGGAGAGATGGCCTCCACACTGCCCGTCTCCATTTTTTCCCTGGTTTCTGGCTTCTCATGGATCAGTGGCTTTCATTCCTGGGCCCCCGGAGGTTGCGGGCTTCTAAGGTGGTGGTTGTTGCCTTTCGCTCCCTCAGGGGTTTGTTCCTTCTTCCTCGGTGTTCTTGCAGACTGATGCATGCGCCAGGAGGAGAGGCGCTGCTGGGGGATTTCTGGGCCCTGGGCTGATGATCCCTTTCTGGGCTCTTCAGTCTTCGTACTGGTGGGTTTTGGTGGTGTTGTGGCAGGCACGGTATTTGTTTCACTCCTCTCCTTCAGCCTTGTGCTATCTGTGTTAAGACAACCGTCCAGGTCATTGGTACCTCAGACGACAGGCAGGGGGGGAATGTGTTGGTCTCGGTTTCCTCTTTTCTCCGGGGTATTGGCAGATTTGTGGGCCTTGGGGAGTCTCACTATTGGCAGTCTCTCTTCCGGGGGTGGGGAAGGGGCCTGCGGTTTCTTTTGGACTGGTGTGCCCCTTCTCTTTCGGCCATTTCTCTCCTGGTTCAGCCTTCCCTGGCTGGATCTGATTGCATAGAAGGAATTGACCCCTCTCCCATAGTTTGCGGCCTGACTCCCTCATGGTGAGGCCTGGGCATTCAATGCTTTCTTTGTCCCATGGCCCTTGCTTTCCTGGGCTCGCAGGAGATTTGGGTGGTTCTGACGACAGTTCTTCTGATTGTTCCATACTGGTCTCTAGAAGGGTTTCTCCTTCTTGAGGGTTTGACGACTTGTCTGCATTTGTGGTTTCCTGTACACCCATCTCCACAGCTTGCTCCTCTTCTCAGCTGGTCCTCTCTCCTGTGTCTCTGGCTGGGAGTTTGGCTCTTGTGAGGTTGTGTTAATACTGAGGGGCCCTCCTGTCTGTATATCTTAGCATTCGCGAAACCATCTTGTAATCCGGACGCCATTTTGTATTATAATCGAAACTGCTGCTTGGTTGTTTTCGAGAAACTGTCTTTGGTAAGTTTCGTTTCCCAAGGTTGAGCTTTTTTTTCTGTAATTGCAAGTGTCCTCGTTAGTGCATGCCTTTCTTGTTAGATGGAGCCCTTCTCCCACCTGTCTGGTAGGGAGGATAGGCCAGACGACCTTGGGCAGTAGATTGCCTGTGCCCGGCTGCAGAATCGAAACTCATGTTCTGTACCCCCATTGTATTACGACACCTGCTAGTGTTTTTCCATAGTAGGCGGGCCTTTGTGGACTTCGCAACGTACATAATGTAATTGTATGCTTACGGGGTTCAGTTCCTCGACAGCCATCCCAGGAGGCTGGTCAGACTGGGCTCCGCTGCAGTGTAATATCAATAAAAAATCTGGTTTGTATTCTCTACTGTCTGACCGACTCTTCATTTGTAGGAAGGCAGAGAAGGTGGTCGTGAGTGACCCGGGTGGCCCTTTTCGGGTCACTTCCTTCAGTTGGCGCCCGAACAGGGACTCCATTGGGCTGACCCATCTCGCCCGGAACCGGGTGTAGAGGACGGGGCCGCGTCGGGTCGGATGGGCGGATCGGGGATCCCCACACAATAGAGCTTAGTTCTCGCAGCTGCTCCGCCTGTCTGATCGGGCGGTGCCTCACCCAGCGGTCATCCCGGCTGGGGTCTGGAAAGGCGAAACCCTTGGATCTGACCGTTTGGTCCGAAGAGTCGGCAGTGGAGAAGAAATTTGTTTGACCTATGTGCACCAGGTGAGCTTGTTTGCTTCTTTGTTGTCATGACGTTTGATTGGTGGGTACTTAGGCTGGTCTAGGAATTAGTTTTAGACATGCGCTTGCATTTGATTTTGAATATCTTTTGAAAAATGGTACCATTTTGTTAATTTGTGATTGATGCAATCCGCGGAAGCGATTTTTGGTAAAGGCACGAGTGCATTTTAGTGAAATTGTGTGGTGAATGTGTTTTTTTGTGTGAACAGAATGCCGTGTTGGAGTAAGTTGTGTTGTGTGAGGTATCATTGTTGTTCTACTGATGCTCGATTGGAGGAAAGACAGCCCGCACCTGCGGAGGGTACTCCAAATTATGACATGTATGTCAAATACGGTCTTGGCCCTATTATATTTAGTACATTATGGCACAAATATAACCAGGGACAATGCTGAATTGCAGTGGCCGGCAACGGGCACCTTTGATGAACAGAAATTGAATTATTTGGAGGGAAAATAGTTCGCTAAACGTAGCAGGCAGTCGATGTTTGATTATCTTCAGGTGTGGCGAAAGGAAGCTAAACAGAGACAGCTGAGGGCGGAAAGGGAGGCACGGAGGGAGAGAACGCAGACACTGACACTGACTCAGAAAGCAGTGGCGCATGATAAGGAGAAAGTGGAGAAGGGTATAGAATGTGCAGATAGGAGGTTTCGATTGCAATGTGATAAGTCTTATGTTGCTAGAGAGGAGGCAGACACTTTTATGGAAGAACTTTTGGAAGACAGACCGCCTCCCCCTTATGCCCCGCATAGAATATATCCTGTCATCCCACAGCCCTTGTCATCTGCCTCTGCCGCCCCTGTTCCTGCTGTTTCTGGTATTGATCAAAGTGCTTTGGTTCCGGCATCACCAGCTTCTTCTTTGGCTCCGTCCGCCACAGTCGCCGTGACTGCTAGTCTTCCTGTCACTCCTGCTGTTACGGCGTCACTTTCTCCTTCACAGACACTTACTACTCAGCCGATGTTGACCTTGGTGCCCCCCTCTTCGATCACTGTGTTGTCCCCTTTTCTTACTTCTACCCCCTTGTTAGATGCCGAGACACCGGTGCGTGGCCAGGACAATGGAGATGGGGTAGTTGCAAAGAAGCGATTAGGACAGGTGTTGATTCGGTCTGATGTGGGAGGTATGGAGAAATATTTGGTGGCCAATCAGGCTGCCCAGTGGGCCTGTAATCCTATTTATGGTGTTAAAGATGTATGGAGTGTGTTAAAGGATTATGAGCCATTTTTCCAGCAGCATGCCCTTAAACATATGTCGGCTACTTTGATTGGACTATGGGAACAGTGTTTCAAAGGTGTTGCTCCCCAGGCTGTTTATGATATTAGGGACCAGGTGTATGCCACGGGCATGGCTCCCAATGAGGTTTTTGCTAGTGTTACCACATTGATTGGATATCGAGATAGATTGCATCAGAAATCCCCGACGACGATATCTCGGTTCCCGATGAGGGAAGTTCACCCCATTTTTCACCCAGAGATACCGGTGCTATGTGATCACCACGATCAGATGACTAGGCAACGAGTAGAGGCCTGTTTTCAAGAACAATGGGTTTATACTCCATGGAAGAGGAGTGGAGTCCTCGCAATTAAGGCTCAGTTACCCGGCCCCAGAAAAAATCCTACTGCTTACTATAAAGAATTGACAGAGGCTGCTGCATCGACGGTAATGACGTTAGCAGATATTGAAATGTTTTTTGGCTTATTGGTACCAGTGGATATCTGGCGACAGGTGCATACTCAAAACCATGCACTAGAATTGGGTGGTACTTGGGACGAGATTAGGACGTGGGATAAGGAGAGGAAGCCTGGTGAAAAGTCCAAGGGTGACATCTTGGCTTTGCCAGACCGTATTATTACCTATATGCACTCTCTTATTCCACCTCGGAAGGTGGATTGGGATAAGCTGGCCGCATGTCATCAGAAGGAAGATGAAAGTGTGTCTGATTTTTTTACTCGGTTTGAAGGTGTGTTCTTGGATTTTAGTGGCCAGGATTTATCTTTGGAAGGGGGTATCCGATTGTTTGTTAACAGGTTTGTCACGAATTTTCTCCCAGAGATTGTAACACGGTTGCAGGCTGCTGAGAGCACGTGGACTACTTCTACCCCTTCGGTGATATTGAGTATGGCTCAGTATTATGAACATAGAGAGAGCGAGGAGAAAGAGAAGGTGGAAAAGAAGATGAAGGAGCTAAAGACTAAGGTACTGATGCAGCAGGCATCCAGGGGGCAGGGACGGGGTCGAGGTATTGGACCGGCCAGGCAGCTTCATCGTACGAGCCGAAATGCTGTGCCTGTGGGCCCAAATCAATGTGCGTATTGCAAGGAGGAAGGGCACTGGCCAGTTTTTCTGCAAACGGTTGCGGCTCCTAGAGGACGTGGGGAGAGAGGGCGAGGACGGGGAGCATGCAGTTAGGGTAGAGATCAGGCTACGGGGACATCACTGGGTCGTTCGGATCAGAATTATTTTGATGACGTTCGGGGACGACAGTATTTTCATGATGATTATGATTTGGATGAGGTGACGGGGATGTCTTACAGCTGGGACAGCCAGGGACAGGGTAAGGGACCAGTTCCGATGCATGTAGATCAGCATGGACCTTATATTAGTGTGGATTTGCAGGGCTCGGAAAATACATTTTTGGTGGATACAGGAGCAATGAATAGTTCTGTTTCGAGGTCACTGGTCCCTGGGGCAGCCCTGTTTGACCATAACAATGTTTCGGTAGGTTTTTCTGGTGTGCCGGTAGTAAGCCCCATCTCCAAACCCCTTGCTTTGACTATAGGCCCCTTTACTGTTGATTCGCTGTTTTTACTAACATCCAATTGTGGAGAGAACCTGTTGGGATTAGATCTGTTGAAGTTATACGCTACCATTTACTGTTCTCCGGATGGTGTCCATATGACAATGGGTCAGAGTGTGGTTAGTACTACGCAATGTTTGTCTAAGGATGCACCCCTCCCAGTTGAGTTTAAGGATGTCCCATCTACGTTGTGGGCTACAAGTGACAGAGATGTAGGACTTTTGCAAATATCTCCAATTTTGATTCAGGTTAAAGAAAATGCAATGTTGCCTCATATCCCTCAGTATAAAATTTCGCACGCAGGTGAACAGGCGTTGTTGTGCATAATACAAGATTTGATTCAGTCAGGAGTTGTAGAGGAGACTGCGGCGAATGTGTGCAATAGTCCCATCCTTCCTGTTCTCAAGAGGCCACCTCCGGGTTCTTCTGATGATGTTGCTGATGTTTATCTTTTTGTGATTGATCTGCGCGAAGTTAATAAAATAGTGGTTCCTCAGTTCCCCGTGGTCCCTGACATTACTGCTCTTTTGACTATGATTCCTTCTTCTGCAAAATTCTTTTCTGTTATTGATTTGAAGAATGCTTTTTTTAGCATCCCTGTTCATCCAAATAGCAGTCACCTTTTCGGGTTCTCCCTGGCAGGTCGGAGTTTTAGATTTTGTCGAGATCCTCAGGGCTATACTGAGAGTCCCAGTATATATAGCCAGGCTTTGAAGGGTCAATTAGACTCCCTCACCCTTCCCCCAGGTAATGTATTGCTGCAGTGTGTGGACGATCTTTTGATTGTGTCCGATACTGAAGAAGGATGTAAAGCAGCTACAGTAAAATTGTTGCTGCATTTGGCTCACCATGGACCCAAGGTGTCCCTTTCCAAATTTCAATATTGTCGAGAGGAAGTCACCTATTTAGGTCACCTACTGTCGAAGGAGGGTCAGAAACTAACTCCTGAGTGTATTAATGCCGTAATTAACATGCCTGTTCCAAAGACCCAAAGGGATGTACGAGCCTTCATTGGTATCACTTCCTATTGTTGTCATTGGTTACCCAATTTTGCTTTATTAACAAAGCCCCTGCTATATCTAACAACTAAAGATGCGCATGAACCTTTGCCTTGGACGCCTGAATGCCAACAAGCTTTTGAGCAATTGAAGGTTGTGCTTTGCTCGGCTCCTGTGCTTGGCACACCCAATTACAACAAGCCGTTTGTGTTATATGTACACGAGTCGGCCGGTTGTGCGCTTTCTGTCTTAACACAGACCTTTTGGAGGTAAGCAGAGGCCGTGTGCGTATTTTTCCGCTGTGCTTGATCCCGTCGCGAAAACCCTCCCGAGCTGTTTAAGAGCGACCGCGGCTGTGGCCGTCTGTATTCGACAATCGGCAGGGCTTGTTCTTGATACTGATCTCACAGTTATGGTACCTCATGCTGTGGATACACTTTTGAACATAACAAAGACACAGCACCTTACCAGTGCATGTCTGACTGGCTATGAGCTAACCCTTTTTGCACCACATATTACAATTAAAAGATGTGCCACTCTGATCCCTGCCATGCTACTACCCCTCCCTTCGGAGAGTGAGGAAATAGATATACATGATTGTATGTTTCGGACGGAAGAGGAGACGAAGGGGTGGGTAGACTTGACTGATGTTCCCTTATCTGACCCCCAAGGGGAACTATATGTCGATGGTTCTTGTATTAAATTACCAGATGGCACCACAACTGCTGCTTATGCGATCACAACACTGCACACAATAGTTGAGACATCACAAGTTACCTATCAGTCGGCCCAAGCTGCAGAGCTGGTAGCTCTAATTCGAGCCTGTGAGTTGAGTCAGGGATTGGTGGTTAATATTTACATTGATAGCCAGTATGCCTTCGGAGTCGCTCATAATTTTGGGCGGCTCTGGGCCGAGAAAGGATTTCTCACTTCCCATGGTTCGAAAATTCAGCATGGCCCTTTGATAAATAGACTTTTGTCGGCTTTGACCCTGCCCAAGAAACTGGCAATAGTGAAGTGTAGCGCCCACAAAGCAATTACTGATGATGTGGGGAGGGGGAATGCCTTTGCAGATCAAACAGCTAAGGAGACGGCCCAATCTAAGATGAAAAAGATGTTTGTAGCAGGTCCTCCTAGATGGGTGCCAGAAGTTACGATGTTTGAGGACACACTAGATAATGTGAAGGAAATACAGAGTGAGGTGACAGTTGAGGAAATAGAAATATGGCAGGAAAGTACAGCGCAATTGGATGATGATGGGTGTTGGATAGACAAGTCGGGGAAGCAGAGATGGATGTTGCCAGATGCATATGTTCTTCCCGTAGTCACTATGGCTCATGGACCGGCTCACATTAGTGCTAGGGGTATCTGTAAGTTGCTAGACCCTGTATGGCAGAATGATAATATCCCAAAGACGGCTGCCCATTTAGTAAAACATTGCGTGGTGTGCATGATATACAATCCAGGAAAGGGCACCTCCTACACCTCCCGGTAATTTTGCACCCCCTTCTTTCCCTTTTGAAGTCCTGCAAATGGACTTCATTGAGATGGAACGGGTGAATAATCTGAAGTATGTGTTAGTGGTGGTTTGTGCATTCAGTAAATGGGTTGAGGCTTATCCTACCAAGGAGAATACAGCTTTGGCGACGGCAAAGGCTCTTTTGAAGGAGTTTTTCCCTCGCTTTGGTTTGCCCCGTTTGATTTGGAGTGATAACAGCAGCCATTTTAATTCGAAAGTCATCCAGTTGGTGTGCAATGGCCTGCACATCAAGCAAAAGTTTCATGCTGCGAATCACCCCCAGTCGGCACGTTTAGTTGAGAATTACAATGGTACTCTCAAACTAAAGATGGCCAAAATTCAGGAGAGTACAGGATTGAAGTGGCCGGATGCTTTACCATTGGCTTTGCTGTCGACAAGAGTTACAGCCCATCCTAGAATTTGGTTGTCCCCCTATGAGGTTGTCTTTGGTAGGCCCGCTAATGTCTGGGGCGTTCCGAGACCCCGCCACTTTTCTGAGATAGACCACCCCTTGTTGATAGATTATTTATACGAGTTGACTAAAAATTTGCGTTCTATTCATCAGCAGATTCAAGAGGCCTTGCCATCCGCTACAGAGGGACCCTGCCACGACCTTCGGCCCGGGGATTACGTCTTGGTTCACCATTTTCAGCGCAAAAGCAGTCTGGAGCCCCGGTGGAAGGGGCCTTTCCAGATCCTCCTTGCCACCCGTACAGCGGTGAGGGTGGATGGTCGGAAAAATTGGATCCACTCAACGCACTGCAAGAGGGTGCCACTCCCTCTGCCCTATGATTGGTGGAGGCTCGACGGCATTGGGGATTATTCCTTTCTCCGATGCCAGAATAACTGGGCACCCTCTGAGGAGGAGAGTGATGCAGTCCTGAATGAAGCAGTGCCACCTGAGATTAAGGCCAGCCAAGAGCACCAGTCAGCTGGCCTGTCTGTGTCTGAATCTGAATCAGTCAATCCCCCTGAAAGTGAGCCTTTGTTTCTTGATCCCTCTGTTCCTGGAGTTGTTAAGTACAATTTGCGTCCTCGACGAAGGGACAGTGCACCGAAGGAAAAGTCAGATTAGTAGGGATGAACTTCATGGATGAAGCATAGGGACAATAGAGCAGGGACAGGGAGATTGGTGCATTGTCCGAGACACTGGACAGGATAAGTTTGGGGTGTCTTCCTAGGAGGGAGGGTACCCTATCCTGAAAGAAGTGGATTTTCCTCCAAAAGGGCTGCAATCGTGCAGTTCCAATGAGACGTGCTCAATAGCACCATCGTGGATGAACAATAGGAGCCTGCCAGCGAGGTTCAAAGGAGAAGAAAAAAGGACGCTGGAAAGAAGATTGTTTGTTTGGTTTCATTAAGGCTATATTAATAGTACCTTTTCGTTCTGCTATCATGCGTCCTTTTGGCAGGCCAATGATTGATGAAGAACAGCCATTGGGTCTTGTTGTTTTGCCCCGATCATCATGGGTAAAACAGCGGTGAGTAATATTCCTTCTTGGGGACGCGCTGTTTGCTGCCTGCTGTGTGCCATCTGTGAGGGGGACTTCAAATCCCAGGATTCTCTCTTCTCCCTGGAGGGAGGAGCGTGCTGGTCATCGCGCGCTTTAAAAGCGCTAAGAAACCCCCGCAGCGCGGGACGCGCTGTTTGCTGCCTGCTGTGTGCCATCCGTGAGGGGGACTTCAAATCCCAGGATTCTCTCTTCTCCCTGGAGGGAGGAGCGTGCTGGTCATCGCGTGCTTTAAAAGCGCTAAGAAACCCCCGCAGCGCGGGACGCGCTGTTTGCTGCCTGGTGTGTGCCATCCGTGAGGGGGACTTCAAATCCCAGGATTCTCTCTTCTCCCTGGAGGAAGGAGCGTGCTGGTCATCGCGCGCTTTAAAAGCGCTAAGAAATCCCCGCAGCGCGGGACGCGCTGTTTGCTGCCTGCTGTGTGCCATCCATGAGGGGGACTTCAAATCCCAGGATTCTCTCTTCTCCCTGGAGGGAGGAGCGTGCTGGTCATCGCGCGCTTTGAAAGCGCTAAGAAACCCCCGCAGGTCGGGCCGCGCCCGGGCCGCGCCCGCGCCAAGGGCGGGCCCGTCCTGCGCCCGTCATCGACAGGAAGAGGCAGGGCAGGGCCACCCCTCTTGGCTCTATCTCATCGTATTAGACCTAGCGGGTAAGCCTCCTGACTGTGTTTTGACTTGCTCCATTGACTTGGTATTTCTCCATCTGCATCGATGAACTATTCTTTACATCTATAGCCCTGCCTACGAACACACGAGCATAAAGGAGATCAAAGGGAAATAACTACAGACTAAACAGGATTATCTGCACAAGGCAGGCCGAGTTGTTGAGACTGCATGGTCATAACTTTGATGCTGGTTAAAATCTAGGCTGGCTGACTATGGGACAATAGTATCTCTTACCCTCTATTGATAAGTCTGTACAGTCGATAGTATATGCTATTTATGTGGGTAGGAGCGTTGTTAGCAAGCAAGTAGGGGGTTTTGGGTGTATCAGGCTGCAAAATGGGGAAGCGAACGTGCCTCTCAAAAACAAAAGCTACCAGTGCACCCATATTCCCTCCAACATCAATCGACAAAATGCTACAGAGGGCTATAGGGGTGGTTAATACAGAAATTGAGCTTACGGAAAGGCGGTTGTCACTCACCCCTGATCTATGTATTCCATCACCTGACTCGCCTATCTTGCCAATTCTTATACAACCCCTGCCAGATGATTTACCATCATTACCTCCTCAGGAAGCATCAACTAAGAAAGTTGTACGTAGGGGTAGGAACATCACTAGTATCCCTAAAAATGTGAAACTCAAACAAATGATTGAGGTAGGCCCCAAAAGAAAGAAATTTTGTGAGGATCCTGCAGCCTGTATAGAGGGGGTGAAGAGCAAGAGCAAAATCAAAGTAGCCCACTGCAAACCAGAGTAGATACGAACTACCCGTCATGGGCACTGAACCTGATGACTGATCTAAAGAACCAACTAAGAGTCATTATAAGAGAAGAACTGGCCCCCTTTTCTAGCCGTCTAGATACATTTATAGCAATTGGAGAAACTAGATTAACAAATTATAATAAATACCCCACGAATAAACCAGGACATAGGTTGTCAGGCGGACACCTTAAACCCAACAACTTTGGATGTGTTGGGTGTGCACGCCCATGCTGGCCCCACTACAAGTCAAGAGGCAGGGGATCAGAGCGCCAATAATCAACAGGCACGCCCGAGCACCAGCCAAGAGTGTGGTGCTAAAATCATATCTCCCCCTATTAGGGTCATGGATAAACCTAGCCCCCCTGATCTTGGGTTGAGTGGGAACTTGAGTGGGCGGGCAATGACAGATCGCACTGATGTGAGGCCTGAAATATTAACTCTGCCAAATATAAATCTACCCCCTGCTTGTTCCCTGTATGTAGTCATACTGACAGGAATCCCTGAAATTACAACTAGCACCAGGGAAACTCAACTTGACCTAAGAAACAAATGTCTGCTCTGGCTTGCAAGGCATAAGCAGTTTGACTATGGCAGGGCAGGGGAAATCTTAATGGTTCGCAGAGTAGGGTGGGTGGGAAACCGCCAGAAATTAGAACCAGGGGACTGTGTAGTTATTAACTTCAAAAACCCCAACACTGTGGCCAACCTACTTAAACTGACCCTAAGTCACCAGAACCCTTCAACAAGATTGAGGCTTCTTCCTTTGGACTTTTTTTACCCTCAACATCAAATGTCATCAAAGGGCTATGTTTTTCCTTCCATCCCAAAATGGCAGTCCAGACCTCTAACCGAGGGAAGGTGGGACGCTCCCCCCAGGCCTTTATTGTTTAATATCCCTGTGAACAACAGATATGGAATCCTGGAGGAGGTAGATTGACAGGAGGACAGCCTAACTATTGGAGGGAATCCAGGAATGCAGTAGCGAGACACTGAGTGGGATGAGAGCATTGAGGTGAGGCTAGTAACCATGGCTAATATAACAGGTACCCCACAGTCTCCGGGATCATCAGGTGCTGGAACACAAGCGAGGGGAACCCCTGACACCCCATTGCCTGCCCCTACGAGTGAGATATCCAGAGTGGGTGAACGCAGTAGGGTATCAGAGGAGGGTCTAACTACTGGAGGGAACCCTGGAATGCAGTGGCGGGACACTGAGAGGGATGAGATCATTGAGGTGAGGCTAGCAACCAAGGCCAACATAACAGGCACCCCACAGTTTCTGGGATCATCAGGTGCTGGGATACAAGCGAGGGGGCCCCCTGATACCCCAGTGCCTGCCCTTATGAGTGAGATAAACAGAGAAGGTAAGCTCAGTAGGGCACCAGATAGTTACCTCCCGATTCAAACAGGGGAATTTCAACTTCCTAATACCAGTGCACCCGAGGCCCCTAACGGGGAAAGAGTGCAAGGCAACACACTGAGGGTTTTATCCTGGAATCTGGCTGGACTTAAAAACAAATTGCCCTGCTCAGAATGGGGGCTTTTTGTGGACAACCAGGATATCTGTATGTTCCAGGAAACCTGGGCAAGGGAAGATTCCCAGAGGGTGGGTTTTGCCACATTTAACATTTCAGCCACCAAGGGGGGAAGGGGCAGACCCTCAGGTGGTCTGTCTATTTGGGTGGGCTCACATCTGGGCTGTAGAGCTGAGCAGTTATCAACCCCCACAAGCGATATCCAGTGTTTTCTGCTCACCTTTCTCACAAAGACAAAAATCGCCTTAATTAATGTGTATTCTCAACCTGTTGCTAATAGCCAAGAATCTGCCACTATTGAACAATTGGGTTACTTTATACCTACCATTGATCCAGCTACATGGTTGATCATAGGGGGCGATTTTAATTGCCAATTTGAACCTCTCATTGATCCAAGTCACACCACCCCTAGTGAAGAAGAGTTACAATGGCTAATACCTGACCCTCAAGTCCCACCCATAAAAGCTTGGTCCCCACTTGCACTGCAGCTTAATTCACTCTCATTGGCACACTCTATGAGGGCATGTAATGGCCGGACAAAATCTGATACTCCGGGGCAGCTTACATTTAACAGAGCTGGCCAAGCTTCCCTGCTAGATTATATTCTAGTGGAAACAAGAGCATGGCAAAAGGTCTGTGATTTCACTGTTGTGAGGAGACAGGATAGCGATCACAATGCCTTGATTTTGGTTTTAAAGTCGCTGTACCTGGGTTATATTAACTCCCTACCTACTCCTGCAAATGCGAACAGTGCAATAACATTAACAAACAACAGAAGGAAAGTAAGGTGGGGGCATATACAACAATCACCCCACAAGCTGGCACAAGTCTACCAGCTAGCAATACCGATAATGACAAAAATGTGGGAGGTAACTCCTGATGAGGGATTGCCGCTAGACACTGAGAAGGTTGCTAAAATCCATTTGGAGCTAACTTCAAAACTCGCAGATATATTTTACCCAGTGGTGTGCAGTAGGGCAAAAACCCGGTCTAAGCGTACTTGGTTCAATGCAAAATGTCGCAAAGCCAAGCAGGCCTTAATGGATGATGTGAAGGCGAAGGATAAGCCACAAATCAAATTTACCCGGGCAATATACAAAGTGACTATCCAGCAGGAAAAAAAAACCTGGGAATTAGACAGATGGGAAACCTTTAAGACCGCTTTGAATGGCAAAGATTTGAAATCTTTTTGGGCAATAGTGAGTTCTGGTGACACTGAAGGGAAGCCAGCCATTGAGCCAAATATATCTTCTGAAGTCTGGGAGAACCATTTTCAGTCCCTCTACTCCAGCAAGGAAGGCACGATTGTGACCACTGATCCCCCAGAATTATCCTCTGAGCCCTATCAGGGGGCGGACAAGGAGATCACTATGATTGAAGTAGGAAATGCTATTAATAAATTTCATAGCAACAAAGTGCCAGGTTTAGATAAACTACCGGGGGACCTTTTTCGGGAGGAACCAAAAATCTGGGGACCATATCTGTGTGCCCTATTTAATGCCATCATGAATGGCATGGATCCTCCCGATACCTGGCGAGGGGCAGAAATAGTTCCAGTCCATAAAAAAGGCTGTCCCCTTTTACCTACTAATTATAGGCCAATCAGTCTTATTGATATTACCCAAAAACTGTTTACACGGGTGCTTCTTGATCGCCTACAGGTCTGGATGGAAGAAGAGGACATTCTGAGTCCCTATCAAGCCGGCTTCAGAAAAAATATGTCAACCGTTGACCAGATATTTAGACTTCAACTTCTTTTCTGGAAAACGGTGACACTAGAGGGTGGCAGCCTCTACTTAATATTTGTTGATCTGAAGTCGGCTTTTGATCTTGTACCCAGGGAGAAACTTTGGAACGTGCTTAGAGATTTGGGGATCCCTTCCTACCTCCTCAGCATTATAGTGAGGCTCCATACAGAAAATTTTGCGCAGGTGAGATACGGGAATCACGGCGGACTCACCTCTCGCTTCCCTGTCAATAAAGGGGTACGACAGGGTTGTGTTTTAGCCCGACTTTATTTTGTTTATTTAATAATGGGCTTATTGATCAGCTTAGAAAGGTCAAGGACAATGATGCCCCCAAGCTAGCTTCTGGGAAGGTCCCAGCGATGATGTTTGCTGATGACACCCTTTTACTTTCAAAATCACCAATGAGAATTCAGCACATCCTTGATAGCTTTGATGTCTTCTGCAAGACCCGGGGGTTGGAGATAAATACATTAAAGACCAAATATATGGTCTTCAATCCCCCTAACACATCTCGCCCCAATCCATCTTTGAATGGCACCCTTCTCGAAAGAGTGACGCTTTTTGACTATTTGGGTGTCACTTTGACAGAGCATCTGGAATGGGGGCCACAGATGGCCAAAGCAAGTCTCAAGCTAGCTCAGACAGTGGGTGGGCTCATGAAATTACACAGAACGTCCTCATTTAAACCAGCTGGGCAAGTAATTGAAATCTATAAAACTCAAGCGCGGGGAGCTACACTGTATGGGGCAGAATTGTGGGGTCACTGCTCTACCATTAGTTTGACCATAATTTTATGAGGCAGCTAGTAGACCTTCCCCTTAGTACCCCCTCATCCCCTTACGCCTGGGTCTGGGTATTAGGCCCATTAATGAAGAGATTGCCCTTAGACCCGTGACTTTTTGGCGTCGGCTCTGGGTGACCCCGGAACTGGCTATCTACCGATCCGAGCTTAAAGAGCTTTTGACTACTTATGGCACTACGAAAATACCCTGGTTTTGCCATATAAGGGATCTCTGTTCTAAATTAGGCAAGGAGGACTTATGGAGGACACCTGAGGTATCATGTCCCTTAATCTCACGGCTAGAACTGGTAAGATCTTATAGATCATTCAAACTTTCCATTATCCAGGAAAGTTCTTCCTGTGGCCGATTGACAGCAGAGTTTTTACAAGTTAAAGATGAATATAGTAGGGAAGTATTCCTGGATGACATCCAACCCACTCTGGCCAGGAAGTTGTATGTACAGCTTAGATTAGGGACTCTACCGCTTTATGCACATATCAATAAGTGGTCCAAAACGCATACTGGTGAATGTCCCGCCTGTAAATACAAGGAAGAGACTGAGCTACATGTTCTGCTCCTTTGTCCTGCTTATGCACTACGGCGACAGCGTTGGCTTATTCAACTATGTAAGAACTTAGGATTTGTACGCTGTCAGGAGGCATACAGAGTATTAAAATATGACACTCATGCCCCCACTGTTTTCGCCGTATCCCGTTTTTAAAATTCTATGTGGCACATACGGCAGACTTTTTTTAAAATAGTATTTGCACTGATAATCCTGCGTATTGCCAAACTTATCCATTTTATCCTGGTTTTATTTCTTTGTTTTATTTAATTTTACTGTAGTAAATTTTAGAATTCGTCTTCATTTTAACAGATGACTGTATATACTGCACCCCAAATTGGCTCAGGCCTTGGAACAAATCGTAAAGCTACATTTTATTATGGACTCAAATAGCTTGGTCGATAATTTGGCCAATTTTGCAATGTGAAGTTATATCCTGGCTGTGTAGTCTTATGATGAAATTGTACGTATTTTATTGTGTTTTTCCTCTGATATGTACATTTATGGTCTTTGTGGCCGAAATAAAGTTATTAAAACATTTTTTTTTTAAATATTCCTTCTTTTCGCTATTTTGCTGATGATTATCACAATGATTATCTTTTGTGGGGTTCTTTGGGCATTAGAATATGCATGTAACTTGCCTACTCCTGATAATGATATCTTTTTCACACCAAGATGGAAGAGAATGTTTTCTAATAATGTTTTTCTAGATACTCATAAGAGATTTATTGGTAATGGTGTCGCTTGTTATCCTACTGATTCTGTGGCTAGCCTATGGACTGCTTATCCTTTGTCTTTGATAAATTACACGTATTCTAAGCCGACAAATTTTGTTGAGGTAAAAGGGGAGTTTGGGTTTGGCTACCCAGGGCCATGCTTGTACCATCGTCAGCCCACAGGAACAGGTTATCCCGGTTGTGACAACAATACGTATTGTGATAACTTCTATTTGGAAGAGCAAAATATTACGTTGGTGGGTTGGCATTATAAAGGAATGACGGTCCCTCAAAAAGCTGGCTATTACCCAGCCTGTTGCCCCATCATAAATAGTACTGATACCATATTGTATATCAATTGCTCAGGGGTGATCATATCCAAAGAGACATTCCCTTTGAAAGGTTCAAGAGGTTCTAGTACCATTACAGGTAATTCTCGCTATTCAGCTGTGAATTATGACAGACCGATATATGCCCATCCCGGGTTCTTCTTTTTGACTAATGGAACGTACTCAAATGTTCATAATGGCACCAACGATGTAGCTCTTGGGATGGTGCTGCCCCTGGGGGTCCCTTGTAAATATGCTCACAGACAGGTAAAATGGGTGAAGAGAACACTCACAAAGGAATTTTGCGAAGGAGTGACGGATATTGAGATCAACAGTTACAGTAATGGTATTACTTTTGGTTATATCCTGTCTGCTATTTTCATGTTGGGGGAATGGCTATGAGTAGGACTGAAAAGGCTCGGGAATATTTTGGCTGTAAATTGCAGATATTGTCAAGTACCACAATAGCAGCATTACGTGACATCACCATTCAATTGGAGAGTACGAGAATCTATTCTGAACAAACTAGATATGCAGTTGATTTTATTTTAGCAAAAAATGGTGGTGCATGCCCAGTTATTGGCGATCAGTGCGTAGTAGGAATAACCAATATGGAAAAAAATATCACTAAGCATATCTTGGACGTTATTGAGAATGTCAAAGGCATGAAACCAGGTAATTGGAGTTGGTCCCTTTTTGGAACATGGGGTTGGCTAATAGAAAAAGCAATATATCTTGTTGCTATATTAATACTTTGCTGTGTCCTTGTTCAATGTCTTCCAATGTGCTGCACATATTGTATCTCTGTATTGGCGCAAAAGAGGAAGATATCGATTCATGATACCAATGCTGCAATAATGTTACAGAAAGAAATAGATGAAATAATGGCCATAGACAAGGGTGTCTTCGAAACATCTTCCTTTCTCCTAGAGCACACTCCTACTATTAACGACATGACATGTGTATAAAAAAGCTATGTGCTTTATTATTCATTTATGTTCTGCTTTGGTTTCTGATTATAGATGGTTAGCTCATGCTAACAGGAGGGTTTGTTAATACTGAGGGGCCCTCCTGTCTGTATATCTTAGCATTTGTGAAACCATCTTGTAATCCGGACGCCATTTTGTAATATAATCGAAACTGCTGCTTGGTTATTTTCGAGAAACGGTCTTTGGTAAGTTTTGTTTCCCAAGGTTGAGCTTTTTTTTCTGTAATTGCAAGTGTCCTCGTTAGTGCATGCCTTTCTTGTTAGATGGAGCCCTTCTCCCACCTGTCTGGTAGGCAGGATAGGCCAGACGACCTTGGGCAGTAGATAGCCTGTGCCTGGCTGCAGAATCGAAACTTATGTTCTGTACCCCCATTGTATTACGACACCTGCTAGTGTTTTTCCATAGTAGGCGGGCCTTTGTGGACTTCGCAATGTACATAATGTAATTGTATGCTTACGGGGTTCAGTCCCTCGACAGCCATCCCAGGAGGCTGGTCAGACTGGGCTCCGCTGCAGTGTAATATCAATAAAAAAATCTGGTTTGTATTCTCTACTGTCTGACCGACTCTTCATTTGTAGGAAGGCAGAGAAGGTGGTCATGAGTGACCCGGGTGGTCCCTTTTGGGTCACTTCCTTCAGGTTGTCCCTGTTGGCTCGGGGTTGTTCGCTTGCAGTGACTCAGACCATCAGGTTCTCTCACGGACCTTCGACCCTGGTGTCTTTTAGTCGTCATTGGTGGAGCTTTGGTACTTGGTGTAGGGGGACGGGTCTGTCTCCTGTTTCCTTTGAGGTTTTCCGATGGGTCTGCCGATCTCCCCTCTCCATTCTGGCCTTCAGAGGCTCCATTGTGTCTTCTTTCTCTCCATTGGTGTCTCGCTTTTTGTGGATTTCTGTTGCTTCTGAATTCTGTCCCTTGCTCTGCGGTCCCCGCCCGGGATCTTCCATTGATGCTTCTGGCATTGCCTGGTCATACTTTGCACCCCAGGTTTCCGTTGGTCTTGAGGGTTGTGTCCTTCCGGTGTTTTCTCCTGCCACGTCTTCTCCAGAGGTTGTGGTTCTCCGTTCTCTGAATGTATAGTCGGCCTTTCGCATCTGCCTGGATTTCCTGTGCATTTGGGCGGTGGCTTCCTTATGTGTCGCCTGTGGTCTCTCTGGGTGGGGTCTTGTGCCTTCTTTGTCCCTTCTGACTCGTTGGGTGTTGTTTTCCTCGTCCTTGGCATTGTTTCGGGGGGCACCACTGCATGCCATTTGTACTGCTCCTTCGTGGCCTTATCCCCACACTTTGATTCCCACTACCGTCTTCGGTTGGGGATGGCTTTGTCCGTTGGTTTGGCGCTCATGTTTTGTCAGCTGTACAACATCTGGAGTTTGTGCAATTGTTTGCATTGCTTTTCATGTATGTTGCTTCATCCTGGGTTTGTGTGTGGATCAATCACCATGCTCGTGAGAATGGGCTCATGCGTAAGGTGTCAGATTTACTTACGTTTCCGCAGGAACGTCATGCAAATGATGAAAAGATCCTCGACTTCACCTGGTCATCTATTGTACCCAACTTAGTCAAAGTACTAACAGTAACCCGGGGAAGAAGGGAAGAAAACAAGGAGGAAAAACACAAAGGTCCCGCGTTGCACCCCAGTCTGAGACAGAAGCAGTTGAGTAAAAGAGTTCTCTGTGGAATAGAAAGAACAGGAGAAGAGGTAAGTATATACAGTGTTTACACCCTTACTATTATTACTAATCTCTAGTCAAGCGTGTATGTACCTGAACAATTCCCTTCTTCCGTGTGTGCTGGTAGCTGGGGTAAGTATTAGAGTGTAGATATCTGGATAGAAGAAAAATAGAGATACTTGTTTTAAACAGTCTCCGTATACTTGTATGTCTGGTATAGGGGAAATGCGGTAATGGAACCTACCTAAAGTAATGCAAGAACTGCTCCAGAAATACTGGTTCTTCGTAATGCCCAAAACATATATCACCTTAAATGCAGGTAAACTAATCTATTCCTTTATCTCCTCAGGAATCAACAAAAAACAATGAAAAAATCAGACCTCTATTAACTTGGAGCATAAATCAGATAAGTATAAGGGGAATATGAGCATGCGAACATAAAGCTGCGAGCAAGCACAGTTTACTACAAAAGAAGTATGCAGCTTTTCTTTTTGTTTATCCTCTTAATATAGGTGAAACCTCCCAGGGGGGTCAGGAGCCCACCGCGGTTGAAGTAAACATTGAGGGAAGCTTCCCATTGGGTCTTCAGCCTATCGCGTTGTGGAACGACGATCAGGAGAGTAGTGCAGAGCCTGGAACTAGAATATTGTAGCCGAAGACGACGCGATGTAGAGCGAGCCGACGAGGAGACGCGAAGACCCGGAAATACAGGTGAGTGAGCCCGGAAGCAAACTACGCTATCCCGAATCAAGAACGCGAAGCGTCCTTGCTCGGAAGCAGCTGGATTTGAAGCTCCTCGGCCGATTCCCGCGCATGTGCAAACGCTGGAGTCGGCCATATTTGTAGTTCGTTGGCCACTCGCGCTCTGCACACATGACATAAGGAATGGGACGGGAAGACGGACGAGGAGGTGATGCCCGGTTACTTACCGGTAATCTTCATTACTCCGAGTCCTGGTCTTCCCGTTCCATTGCGGAGCCCATCCCTCTCTCCCTGGTTTCTGATTATGGTGATTGTTTTTTTTGTTTTTCTTTCTTATAAGTTTCTTTGGTATTCTCAGGATGCCCGAGTGACGTGCTTCCCCCTTTATGCATGCTGGGTAGGCAGCACCATATTGGGGGAAGTATTTTGACCTTAGCTAGGTAATAGTTTCAGTGGAGCAGGCGAACTGCTCATGTGTAAGTGTTGCAGCGGAAATCCCACGGTAATCTCACTTTGGAAAATCTAGGAATTGTGGCACCATTACCTCTGATTACCGTTACCCTGATTTCCGCTTAAGGTCGATGGATCTTTGCCACCGTTTATGACCAGAGAGCTCCTACATAAACATGAGCAATTCATAAACTGCAAATAAACATTTTAGCCAATAATGCGAGTTGTGAGTAGTTTTAAAGGGATTTATTTTCCAATCAAAATTTAAGAATCTCTGACTCTTCATTCAGTAGTCAGGTATCAATCAGGTTACAGAATTGATAACAAAAAGATTAAGTTAGCACAAAGCATCATAATTTGCAAACAGCGCGTTCCATAAAGAAACAATCCTATTCTAAGACAATGGGGCTCAAATGATGTCAGTCTGAACTTCTGAAGAGTTCTAGAAGCAAGAGTGAGTTAGCATAAAGCTATATCAATCATTAATAATTGCAGAATCTCCCATGAAGGGAAACAAAGCATAGAGCAAATAACCCTTGGCAAAGCCAATTAGTCAAAGCAAAAGTTAGAATGGAACTAAACCTACGTTTAATCTGCCCACGTCTGCTCTCCGTTCTGCTCTCCATCAAGGTCTGCCCTCGCCTTCACTGCATCTGCAAATCACTTCTGCTCTCCTCCCTTCATTTCTGCGTCGGAGTCTGAAACTCCTCAGCCTCGCGTCTCTAAATCTCTCTCTGTCTGTCTCTCTCAAAGGGCTCCGAAAGTCTTCCTGCCTGTGTTCTGGAAAGTGTCCTCTCTCCTCTCTCTCTCTCTGAAAACTCCTAACTAGGAACGCGTTTATCAAATAATAATGTAACAAAGCATGTAACGTGACTTTCTCTTCCTCCAACTGGAATCCAGCATTCTCCAAAAGGATGCCTCCACCCATCGGCAGATTCATACGTCATCTCTCAGACAGGCGAAGATCCTTCCCACGGTACATTCTGCATCTTATTTAATACAATTTCATCTCCTAACCTTCCT
Source organism: Calotriton arnoldi (assembly GCA_963921515.1). NCBI lineage: Eukaryota > Metazoa > Chordata > Amphibia > Caudata > Salamandridae > Calotriton > Calotriton arnoldi. The sequence continues at coordinate 3,723,883 of CAWUFW010000188.1, forward strand.
TTTAAAAGAGACATTTTATTCCTAACTACACACATAACATGAGCTGCAAAAGAACCTTTTTTAATTAAGCAAGAAATATTAAACATGGTAATGCACTTTTAAAATAAGTATTTTTCTGTTTTCACTAAAGCAAAGAATTAAATGAGGCTTTGTTCAACATTTCCAGCAACTACAGAGATAAAGCTCAGACCGAGGTCACAGCTGTAAATTATGCCACTGTTCTCTTCACACGGAGAGAAAAAGATTCCTTTGCTTATCTTGAAGGTCAAAAGAAACTCTGAGAGCAAGAGCTGAATTACAAGCTGGTTCTGTTTCTACATTTTAAAATATCGTGCTAATTCAAATACAAGTTATTTCTACTAATGCACATTTTAACACTTTCACAAATTAGAATCACATTTTCATAGTGAGAACAACATCTAACTAAACACATTTAAATCAAACTATGAATTACTTGCACATGGATTACATAAATTGCTAAATGAAAGTGTCTGGCTAAAGTCTGTGAATTTCAGAGCTCATGTTTTCACTCTGTGGCACAAAAATCTGCGTGTCACTTTTCAAATGCAGTTTTTAATTTCTGAAGCAAAGGCAGGTTTTCCATTAGTACAGAAAGCACAGGTTTAGGCTCTTTCAGTCCTCCCTCTGATGATTTAAATCATCACACCTCTGAGGATTTGTAATCATCACACCAAGGTCATTCCACATGTGAGATCAATCAGATCATATATAGCCAAACTCAAAAGTTCAGTGCAGAGTTCTGTTAGTAGCTTCTTAGAACGGTTAATTTTCAGCAGTTCAAATTTCTAAATAGACAATCCATAAACCTACTCCGTGTTCTTCTAAGAATGTTATCCCTCACTCTTCTTGTGGCTTTTTCTCGGACCTAGGTTAGTCTTCTGTAAAATAATTAACTAAAATAATAAAGTCTAACAGAACAGTTCTTTTTTTTTTTTTCTCTTCATCAATAATTGTTTTCTTTTCAGCTTTTGACAGTTCTCAGTCATTGTTTCAGCTTTTCTCAGTTCTCTTTTTGTCTCAAGCTTGAAATCAGGGTGGCTTATAAAGTTCAAATCCTGCATCACACAGTTCATCCATTGTGACGTTCAGTGCTTTGTCCATGCAACATGACCATTCAGGTGCTGGATATCTCTGAAGGAGCACCATCGATCTTTTGGACTTTCTCAATCCAAGCCTTCCACCATTGCCTTCACTTTGTTCTGATTCAGACGTTTCATCTATGAGTGCAAATGTTTTTTCAGGGGACAACTGCAGACTTTTCGTGTACCCCTTTAGCCAGCTTTCTTCCACTCCCACTCCTGGGCCCACAGCACTAGTTCTTTCATCAGAGGCTGGACCTGGCTCTTTCACCACTTCGATATCAGTTTCATCCGAGCCAATTTCCAGTTCTTGCTTTTCCTGTCCCACCTCGGTTTGCTTTAGTGCTGCTTCAGACTCAGTGTGTTCCCCTACAGCTTGACTGACCCTCTCCCGTGGCCTTTCGACCACCGCTGGCATCTCTTTTGGAAGAGGAGCTGTTTCTTCAAAGGGACACGGGACCCTACGAGCATGGAAGATATGCACCCAGTTCGGAAAGCCATCACTCTTCACAGCAATCGTTGTGACCAGGATCACTTGGAACAGTCTTTTCCATCTTGGTTACAACCAAGTCTTACGAACGTCATTCTCGATCACAACATCATCTCTCAGATCGAGGTTGTCGCACCGTTCACTATGCAGATCTCGTGTAGCAACTGCTACTTGGTGAGAAACTGTATGCGCCACATCAGCCGATTCTTCACAGCAATGGCTCATCTTCTCATCTGCATTTGTCACAAGTGCTTTTACAGGTACATCATCAAGCCACTCCAGTGATGTTGAGACACAGTCTTTTGCAAAGCGAGACTCTATGATATTTTTGTGTTGCTCGATTATGCTTGAAACTTCAAGTCGATAGCTACAGTGTAATACTTGTTCAGTCTGTAGTTCTGCACACACCATTTTCGGGACCTTATTGATAGAGTGGGTCTTTTGATCTGATTTCAGAGAAACTGGCAATCTATACCTGTAGATCGATTTTTGCAATAACACATTTGCTACCATGTGGTTGTCATCTCTTCTGGTTCTGTATGAATCAGGCATCTTGATGACAGTGTCCTTTTGCATTCTTTTGAAGGGACCTTCTGATCTCCCTATGTGACTCAATGTAGCGTGTGTTCTTTTCCCTGCATTCATTTGTTGACATGTCACACCTCGATGACACTCTTCTTCTGCGAGCTTCCTAAACATTTGCTGGTATCTATATTTTCTAAAGAGACGTTTCATTGAATCCCTCTCTAAGTGTGTACGTCCATGCATGTATCGTGTCATTGGCAACAACAAACTGTCTGGCAACACTGATCTCCCATCAGCTGATACTTGGATGTCATTTTCGTTTTTCTCAAAATCTGTTCTGATCCATCCTTGTTGTTCTTCCTCTGAAACAGTTTCTTGTACACCCTTCAACTCTTCACGTGTTCGATATTGAAATCAACATTGGATAAAAAGTGTCCTTTTCAGATTCACATGTGAAATTTCCCTTAAATGTGTAAGCCAGCAGGACACTATATTGGGCAACCGAATTACCATCTATCTTTCCCATGACAATAGTGAATCCCATTTGAGCAGTTAGACTGCATTCTATGGTAAGGGCATTCAATTTTGTATCTTGTGCTGAGGTAACTTCTTGTAAACATTGGCCATCTACAAAATAGACATGATCGGGCTCAATCAGGGATTCAGCGTTAGTGCCTAACCTTGTCTTCATGCATTGATTCATGACACCTAGGCATTCAGGTTCAGCTTCATTACAAACAGTTTCCTTTACTAGCAGTAGACTCAATACATTTGAATTTTGACATGTTTCAATCTCAAGATTTTTCAGTAACAATTCCACAAAACAAGAACCCATTTCAATTACTGGACATTACATCATTATATTCTCACTCTTTTTGTGACTGACATCAACCACTGCTACTAAGTTAAGGCAGCTGGGCATTTCTGTGACGATGGGGTCAAAGGTCATTGGGAAACACATCACCGACTTTTGAACATCTTCATGTTTTTGAACAGGCACTGAGAGAGCGCAGCCCTCCCTCTCACTGCAAATTGGTGTATATTCTTTTAACTAAACTTGCATCCCTAGTGCCGGGGCACGACACATTTTCTCTTTCGACTCAAGGTATGCTTTTGTGCAATTGTTGTCCAATGGAAGCGGATCAGACACATCCTTGTGTGTCAGCCTCAGTAAAGGCTTAGCCACTAGGGAAAGGTTTGGTGTCTACGGTCTACAGTAGCCAACCATTCCCAACAGCATTCTGACTTCTTTCTGAGTTTGAGGTGGATTCATCTGGTGAATTGCTTCCACTCCCTCTGGTGACACCTTCCTAGCTCCTTTTTCAATTACGTGTCCCAGATATTGATCTCCTTTTTGGCAATACTCCTGACTATCCTCATTATAAACCTGACAGATATCAATAATGGTAAGCCATTCTTCAGAACATGCAATTTGAAAAGGTATGTTGGCTGGATTCGGTTCCACAGGACAACACAGATCAACTATGCTGATAATCTTCTGCACTATTCTGTACTTCTCATTGGGTTTCTGTAAACCTGTGAACAGGGAGTTACATGAACTTCCAATCAATTCCTCCAAAAGTCCCTCGCTCAGTTTATCTTCAATTACGGGTGAAATTCCTACAACTGTCGCTCGTGTCGAATTGTATGATAGTGTTGCTGTATACATGGCATCTGATTCTAATTTGACTAAGACTGATTCTGCACTTTCTATTAATCCAACATCTTTCTCTGTGAACTCCCATACTGATCGGTTCACTGTTTCTTCCAAATCAGAGGGTAATTTGTCATCTGTCATTTCTGAAACCAATCCTTCAGCTGTCTCTTGTTGGGCCATTCTAAACCATACATCCTCATCAGGAGTCTGATATTCAATATCATCCGGTGTACAGTAAATTGTGCAGTTTAATTTGAACCACAAATGTCTTCCTAGCAGGTCTACATTGCTTGAGTCACAAAGAACACTTTGGTAACTTTCCTCAAATGAACCTAATTTTGCTAAAACCTGTTCTAAAACTGAGTTTGCAATCTGTCTCTTTAGAACTCCTACAACTTGTGCCTTTTTCCCTAAGTAAGGTAGGTCTGGAACTTCCACTGTCCTCACAATGGATCTAATGATCTCAGAAATGTTGGGGCTAAAACTGTCGATTTCAAATACAGCCAACTGTTGAAACGTGGTCTGATTTTAGTTCTGTAAAGAATTCAAGCTTGCTTTGGACAACTGATTTAAGTTAATCTGAGGGTTTCCCATATTTTGTGGGACCATCTGGGCTTGGAGAATTTGTGTCATTGGTACCTGTTTCTGAATCGACATTTGCTTTTGCTGAACTGGCATCTGCATTTCTCCCTCTATTTGTGCATTTCCATTTACTGCATCAGGTTTAAGTCTACACTTCCTCTTCCAATGCTCAAATCTGTTACAAAGATGGCAAAAGGTCACTTTCTTCAGCATTGCGACATCCATACCCGAATTTAGACCAACCAAAACTCCTCTATCTCTGTCCTGTAAAACACCAAATCCTCCTTCAGCACCTTGTACTCCTGCTTGTGGAACCACACCTTGTATCTCACCTTCATCCTTCGCAATCCCATCTATCAACTTTCTTTGCCAACCAACCACACTTTGCTGAATGTACACACTGATCTGACCAAAGATCATTAATCCAATAACAAATTGAGACACAAATAATCTAATGCCACTAACATCAGTACACTCTCTCTTGCTGTGCTGTTGAAAATTGTTTCTTTTGCATATGTCGCCCTAAGTGGGAAGGGTATGCCCAGACGTGGGTCCCGTGCTCACTACACCACTGGATTCAAGCTAGCCTGGCTGATGAAGGGTGATGCCCTGAAACCGGTCCCAGGATGCTTGTTTCCGGTCCAGGGAGGACCTAGCTTGGCAGTTCGGGCTGGACTGTTCCCACAAGGAACAGGGTCAAGACTAATTTGCATATGGCTGGGTCCAAACTGGGGTGGTGTGGTGAGCAAAAGAATGATGGATTAAACCCAGATCCTTGTGACTGGGGGTGAATGTTTGCATTGTCCAGCATTCTGTCCATCTATTGTTTCTTTTGCATATGTCGCCCTAAGTGGGAAGGGTATGCCCAGACGTGGGTCCCGTGCTCACTACACCACTGGATTCAAGCAAGCCTGGCTGATGAAGGGTGATGCCCTGAAACCGGTCCCAGGATGCTTGTTTCCGGTCCAGGGAGGACCTAGCTTGGCAGTTCGGGCTGGACTGTTCCCACAAGGAACAGGGTCAAGACTGATTTGCATATGGCTGGGTCCAAACTGGGGTGGTGTGGTGAGCAAAAGAATGATGGATTAAACACAGATCCTTGTGACTGGGGGTGAATGTTTGCATTGTCCAGCATTCCGTCCATCTATTGTTTCTTTTGCATATGTCGCCCTAAGTGGGAAGGGTATGCCCAGACGTGGGTCCCGTGCTCACTACACCACTGGATTCAAGCTACCCTGGCTGATGAAGGGTGATGCTCTGAAACCGGTCCCAGGATGCTTGTTTCCGGTCCAGGGAGGACCTAGCTTGGCAGTTCGGGCTAGACTGTTCCCACAAGGAACAGGGTCAAGACTGATTTGCATATGGCTGGGTCCAAACTGGGGTGGTGTGGTGAGCAAAAGAATGATGGATTAAACCCAGATCCTTGTGACTGGGGGTGAATGTTTGCATTGTCCAGCATTCCGTCGATCAATTGTTTCTTTTGCAACTGTTGAAAATCCTGACACACTCTTTCACAAAATACATGAACCGATTCTTTTAGTTCTTGTGAGGTTCTCTTGATCTCTACCCAATTAAGACCTTTCGGTGATACTCGGCCTTTCAAAAAAGTAATCACTGCTTCATTTTTCTCCATAACAACAGAAAATGGTGCATTAGTGCAAGACTCTCTCATTGTCTTCTCACTTGGCCCTTGCACAACAACTTTACATTCAGACCACAATTCAATTGGCTCTGCAGTGTCAAAGAACATTTTGAAATCAATCCACAACACATTTGAGATTTCAACAAATCCATCAACTTGTGTGGTACGCACAGGTTTGTCTCTCAATTTTGGGAATGTGTTCACAAATGCTGCAAGTTCACCTTTGTCCCGTGGTACATGAACATGCACTTCTCCCACTATTTCTCTCAATAGATAAGCTGAAGTTTCTCCCTCAACCTGTTCATTGTTTTCCTCAACTAGGTCTGGTGGTTTCTTTTTCTTCTCCCATTTCCTTGCTAGGTCTGGTGGTTTCTTTTTCTTTTCATGTTTCCATGCCCACTTGTCTCCTAATTTCTCAAAACCCTTCCATTCACAGATGTATTCCACCAATTCTGTAATGTGTAATCGCATTCGTGAAGAACGCGTTGTCTCAATTGCTTCATCATCCACCTGTACCCTGAAACTTTTCTGAAATTGAAAAATTCTCGAAACATCGATTTCATATTTTCGGGCCAAATCAGTCAGTCTGTCACGTATAGTTTCTGCACGTTTTGTAATTTCCTTACTCAGGTAAATTAAGTCTTTTTCCTGATACTGGTTCAAATTCCCAAGATCTAAACCTTACCTGACAAGTTCAATTTTTAAATTTGAAACATTAAGTGGTCTCTCTTTTTCAGGTTCTGGGTCAATTTGTTCTACCATGTTCTCTGTCCTTTCAATCCCTGCTGCTTCCTCAAACCGTGGTTGAAAAATCCCATCTTCAATTGACTTTTTTTCTCCCTTTGCTATTGGTGTTGTAAAGATAACTTTTTCTCTATCTTCCAATGCTTGAACCGTCTGGGGCAGTTTCTGTTCTATAATCTGTGAATTCTGAGATGCCGAGATAAACCCTGATACTCCTTCTACAATTCTTTGAGCTTCTTGAGTTGGGACCATATTAATTTGGACGGTCAAAATTTGTGTACGCATTGTTTGTGCAGCTACAGTTTGTAATATTTGTACCGAATCAGTCACAATTGGAGCATTAACACCTGGAGGTATCACTGTCGGTATCAAATCAACAGGTGGTGGGGCAATCTGGAACGTCTGTAGAGTTCCCTCAATCTGTATTTCCTTTGGTTCAACAGAAGCAGTAGCCACTGTAGTACTTGCTGGTACACTATTATCAGAATTTGTACTGGGGACCACACAAGGTAGAGGACACTCAGTTAACAATGCATCCAATTTTTCAGGCCCTATATCACTATCGATTTGAGGCTTTTTGTTATCCATAATTTCCTTCTCCTATATCTGATTCTTTACCCTTTCGTCCTCTCTTTCTTTGTCTCTTGCCATCTTTTCCCACAAGCTTAAGGCTTCAAATTGTGCGGGTCTAGATGGTGACTTTATTTCAGATAACATTTCTCTTAATCTGTCAATAATTTGCAGTTCAAAAGTACCATATTTTGGAAAACTCAAAGGACCCTCTTTCTCAGTAACCTTGCACCATTGGCGAATCCACAAACATGAAAACAATCCCAAATTCGTTAACATTAAATGTGCAGGCGTTCCATCAGGTGGGGTCTCGTCACCGACCCAAATCGAATTTGTCGATTTACCTCTCAGAAGTGTCTTAAAACCTTTAAACAATTTCATTTCTGCAATAATTCAATCCAATGTTTTGATTCAATTCCTTAAATGTCAATATTTTCCCTCCAATCCTGTTACAGTTTAAATTTTTGAAGACTTTCAACCAATCTCAATACGGTAATCACACAACGGACCTATCACAGCGCGGCACACTCTGATGTCACTTTTTCCCCCTCACAGCGGTTCACCCTCCTTCACAATCTCTTCCTTACACATTCACGCACTTCACTCATAGAATCAAGTAACTGTCTGTCCACCAAACGACCGGACAGTCACATATCTGACTGTCTGTCCACCAAACGACCGGACAGTCTCACAAGTAATTGTCTACCTCAATCTGGCAACTGTCTGTCCGCTAAACGACCGGACAGTCACCTCGACCGTCTGCCCACGGACGGCCGGACAGTCACATAACTAGTCGATAGGATACAATCGCTCAAAAATATTCACACACAGTGACCCACGACCTGCGTTGGCCACTCGAATCGCTGTGGTCCGCCCTTGTGCACTAGCTTCCCACACGACTCTATCAAGCTCTCTCACACACGTGTCCCTATCACCTGTGGGTTCGTCAATAGCGCTTCACGACTCCCACAATCACTGGTCAGACAATTACAGCTGTGGTGTCTTCTACACCACAAATCTATCCCGGGATCTTAGGCTACTCGTCGAGCCTGACATCAAAATCATCAAATCGTATCACATGGACCGCGCGCGCTCACAGTCCGAAACCACAATCACTCAACTCTCATCCCAACTCCGCAAGACATCACACAATCAAATCATCACCGCAATCTAACACATTCCATGCAATTACCGCAACCGCCGTTACCGCAACTGGAATTACCGCAACTGGAATTACCGCATACCACAATCTAATCCAATGCAATTACCGCATATGCCATTACCGCATACCATGATCTAATCCAGCGCAATTACCGCAAATGCAATTACCGCAATCAAAATTTACCGCAAATTCGCTGCTCCCTATTAATACTCACACCTTCTTCAGTAACCGCCTTCTTGGACCACCTTCTAATACCGCTTTGCCAATCTTCAAGTTCTGGGCATTGGAATCAGGAATCAGGGCTTTTTGGGGCTTGGGCCTTATTCTAACTAGGGCAATTTTTTTTTGTAGCTCCTTTCAGGGCATTAACCTAAACTCTGCTCCTTCTGGTCAAGGTGTATAACCTTACCTCTGCTACCATCCTGTTGCAGCGGAAATCCCACGGTAATCTCACTTTGGAAAATCTAGGAAATGTGGCACCATTACCTCTGATTACCGTTACCCTGATTTCTGCTTAAGGTCGATGGATCTTTGCCACCGTTTATGACCAGAGAGCTCCTACATAAACATGAGCAATTCATAAAATGCAAATAAACATTTTAACCAATAATGCGAGTTGTGAGTAGGTTTAAAGGGATTTATTTTCCATTCAAAATTTAAGAATCTCTGACTCTTCATTCAGTAGTCAGGTATCAATCAGGTTACAGAATTGATAACAAAAAGATTAAGTTAGCACAAAGCATCATAATTTGCAAACAGCGCGTTCCATAAAGAAACAAACCCTATTCTAAGACAATGGGGCTCAAATGATGTCAGTCTGAACTCCTGAAGAGTTCTAGAAGCAAGAGTGAGTTAGAATAAAGCTATATCAATCATTAATAATTGCAGAATCTCCCATGAAGGGAAACAAAGCATAGAGCAAATAAGCCTTGGCAAAGCCAATTAGTCAAAGCAAAAGTCAGAATGGAACTAAACCTACGTTTAATCTGCCTACGTCTGCTCTCCGTTCTGCTCTCCATCAAGGTCTGCCCTCTCCTTCACTGCATCTGCAAATCACTTCTGCTCTCCTCCCTTCATTTCTGTGTCGGAGTCTGAAACTCCTCTGCAGCCTCGCGTCTCTAAATCTCTCTCTGTCTGTCTCTCTCAAAGGGCTCCGAAAGTCTTCCTGCCTGTGTTCTGGAAAGTGTCCTCTCTCCTCTCTCTGAAAACTCCTAACTAGGAACGCGTTTATCAAATAATAATGTTACAAAGCATGTAACGTGACTTTCTCTTCCTCCAACTGGAATCCAGCATTCTCCAAAAGGATGCCTCCACCCATCGGCAGATTCATACGTCATCTCTCAGACAGGCGAAGATCCTTCCCACAGTACATTCTGCATCTTATTTAATACAATTTCATCTCCTAACCTTCCTTTTAAAAGAGACATTTTATTCCTAACTACACACATAACATGAGCTGCAAAAGAACCTTTTTTAATTAAGCAAGAAACATTAAACATGGTAATGCACTTTTAAAATACGTGTTTTTCTGTTCTCACTAAAGCAAAGAATTAAATGAGGCTTTGTTCAACATTTCCAGCAACTACAGAGATAAAGCTCAGACCGAGGTCACAGCTGTAAATTATGCCACTGTTCTCTTCACACGGAGAGAAAAAGATTCCTTTGCTTATCTTGAAGGTCAAAAGAAACTCTGAGAGCAAGAGCTGAATTACGAGCTGGTTCTGTTTCTACATTTTAAAATATCGTGCTAATTCAAATACAAGTTATTTCTACTAATGCACATTTTAATACTTTCACAAATTAGAATCACATTTTCATAGTGAGAACAACATCTAACTAAACACATTTAAATCAAACCATGAATTACTTGCACATGGATTACATAAATTGCTAAATGAAAGTGTCTGGCTAAAGTCTGTGAATTTCAGAGCTCATGTTTTCACTCTGTGGCACAAAAATCTGCGTGTCACTTTTCAAATGCAGTTTTTCATTTCTGAAGCAAAGGCAGGTTTTCCATTAGTAAAGAAAGCACAGGTTTAGGCTCTTTCATAAGGAATAGAAAGGGAAGACCAGGACTCGGATTAATAAAGATTACCGGTGAGTAACCGGGCATTAGGCCCTGGCAAGCTCTTCCTTTTACATTCTAACACTTCCTAATTCTTATTAAATACTGTTCAGAGTTTCTTGCATGAAAAAGTATGTGAAAACTATACCATGACATTTATAAAGATTGAAAGCATAAAATTCAATATATAGTTTTGAGATACCATAGGATATGTGTTTGCCTTTCCTCCAGTATTTTGATTTTCTCCTTCTCTTTTTTTGTTTTAAACAATACAGATAAACATTGGCTAACCAACAGGTAGGCACTTGCATTATAAAGACGAGACCAATTTGCTTTGCCAATGCTGCTTGTATCTCCCTGGATACAATGAAAGGCGGTAGAAACGCGATCTCTCGCTGTTAGCTAGATATATGATTATGCAAAGGCAGACATGCTGCAAGGATGTTAATTATTCACAGACAGAAGGCGGGAGACGCTCAGTCAGAGGTATTATAAACACTGGTGTGTTCTATTTTTATTCGGTAATAAAAAAGACGCAACACCTCTCCCCGAATTCAATATTCCATCCTCTGCATATCTTTTTCCCTTTATTGCAACTCAGTGGGTTAGAACAATCTCAAACTATGACAATGTTTTCAAATGTCCATTTTTGTTTTTTAAATGGATGGGATAGAATGCAGTGTATGCAAGCAAACATATTTAGTGCCATGAATATATACTTGTAAAATTGTAGCCAACATGTTATTCTGTGCATACTTTATGATCTACCAGACCATGTGCGTGTTGGGGATGTGTTTTTACTCTTCTGGTAACAGAAAAATAACACCTACTTTTAGACCTGAGTAGTTTCTTCGCCGTCTTGACTCCGTCAGTAACAGCCGAGCTGTCTGGCTTTTTGTGTGTTGAGCCTAAAGATCTTTTCTGTATAGTTAAGTGGTACTCTGTGTGAGCGGTGGTCTCCGTCCTGCTTTTCTCCTCTGTTCCTATCATAGGCAAATCAGCCTTCTTCTGCCCAACTGTCCCCGCCTTCCATTCTTTGGGAGAGGTCTGGCCTGATCACATGACAACCCTCCCTACACTGGGGGACTTTGCCTCTGACCAGATCTGCTCCATGTAAACCTTCCACACAGGGCGCCGATCCCAGGCATCCAGGTAAAGGGTGACTTAGAGCACCTCCCGTTGGGGCCTGGAATGAGTTTAGGGCTAGAAACTCTGTTTTTACAACTCCCATAACTTCATGTGAGCCCTTACCCTGCTACTCGATACGTCCCAATGTGGACTAATCTCTCCTGGACTTTCCAATTTCACTCTTAGGGTAGGAGTATTCACTCTGGGTACAACCCACTACCAGCTCCACGGAGAAGCTACAGCCGCCTCTGTATTTAGGGGTTTATCTTCCTAGTTGTAGTCCAGTACCTGCTTCCAAGGGATTACAGCTTCTGGGTATTATTGCATACTTGTACATCCTGTATGGCCCTTGCATGCCAGTTGTAATCAAGAATATTCTGCAATCTCCTTGAACTACAAATTGCACACAATAGTGTCCTCCTAAATATCAGTAACAAGCACAGATTTGTACTATATCTTTAGACACCCATACTCACTAGACTGAATGGCACTTTATGTTTTTTTTAATATATTACAGTATTCTTCCCAACAATCATGAAGTGAAATACTGTGCACCAATGCCATATCAACTATACCACAAACAGCACAACTACTATCATTTTATGCATTTTTACATTACTAATAATATGAAGCACCCCATTAACTTCAGCGCACAGAAGTAACATTATATAGGGAATCTGCACAATAGTTCAACAATAGGCATAAGAATAACACCAGAAATCACATGGGAATGATTGGAACAGCATTACAAATGATAATGCTTATGTTCCACTAAATCACTAAAATTGGGCTGCTGCAGAGTAGTGAGTGTGCTACCTGTCTGAAACCACTTCAGGGCCTAGTCAGAGATAGTTAGCACTATGGAAATACACTTCCTATATCAAGCCCACTACCAGCTTCCTGTCAGATTGGCACCAACCTTATGAAAAGGATGTTTAGTTAAACTTCCCATCACCTGTTACGTTATAGGTCACTTGTAGAGCGCACGTTCACCATAATGTCTCTTGGCGTTGGTAGCAGAGGGAAGCATCGCTCACCGGTTTAGGCATAGGATTGTCGGAACAACCAAGTTATCAATAGTCTCCCGAATTTGCCATAGTTGGATGCTGATCTAATGTCCAAGGGGAGGGTGTTTCATGTAATGGGAGTCACTACAGAAAAATTGGTCCCTCCTAGCCTTTTCCTTTTGCTTTTTGGCACCGTAAGTAAATTGAGATGAGCCGATCGAAGATGGCGAGTGGGCATGTGGCGCTGAAGTCTGGTCGATACAACACAAGGGCTTTTACCATGAAGTGCCTTAAAAATAGTGCAGGCCGTTTTAAAGACGGTCCTCTGGGTCACAGGGAGCCAGTGGAGCTTTTCCATCAGAGGCTTAATGTGACAATGTCGTGGCTGACAAAAGACCAGCCGGGCCTCCTGATTTTGCACCAATTGCAATCCAGTAGGAAGTCCCAAATAGAGGACATTTGCATAGTCAATCCGCGATATCACAGGGCGAAGATAATTTGAATGGCAGCTTTATATGTAAAATATCTACGGATTTTCCTTACTCTTCGGAGTTGGAAATGGCAAGAGGATGACACAGCTCCAATCTGTTGTTTGAGAGATAAGTCTCCATCAATAAGAATCCCAAGGCTTTTCACCACTCTCTTAGGCATGGGGGAAGAGCCTAATTCTGAAGGCCAAAGAGAGGCATTCCATTGGATCAAGTTATTTTTCATTACCACCACTTCGGTTTTATTGGAGTTTAACTTTAACTGGTGAAAATGTATCCAGTCCCGAATACAAAGCTCAGGGGCAGATGTACGACCGTTTTTTGCGGTCGCAAAGGGGAATTTGGCCCCTTTGCGACTGCAAAATAGTCTGCCCAATGTACTAACCCTATTTTACGAGTCGCTAACCTATTAGCGACTCGCAAAATATGGTTAGCGACTCGATATTAGGAAGGGGCTTGCCAAGGGCGTCCCTTCCTAATAGCGAGTGCAATTGCCATGTACCATTGTTTTGCGACCACATTTGCGGTCACAAAACAGTCGCAGTTTACCACCCTTGTCAAAAGGATAGTAAGCCACTCGCAAACGGGAAGGGGTGCCCAGGGGACCCCTTCCCCTTTGTGAATGGCTTTGCAAATATTTTTTAAGAGCAGCCAGTGGTCCTAGGGACCATTGCCTGCCCTTAAAAAATGAAACAGAAAAGTTTCATTTTTATTTTTTAAATGCATCCTGTTTTTATTAAAAAAGCAGTCACAGACATGGTGGTCTGCTGACCCCAGCAGGCCACCGTCCCTGGGAGTACTAGCCATTCCCAATGGGGTCGCAAATTCCGACAGCCTCATTAATATTTATGAGGCATGCAATTTGCGACCCCATTGGGAATCGCAAACAGTGTCTGAGACACTGTTGTACATTAAGTTTAGCGAGCCGCAAATTGCGAGTCGCAATTATGCACAATTTGCGACTCGCTAAACTTAATGGTCGTACACCTGGCCCATAGTGTTTTAAAAGAGTGCTTTACACTCTATAGTGTCGTCGTTCACAAAAATTAGCTGCATATCATCAGCATAATTTAAGATTTTCACATATTGCTTCTGAAGAGAGTGTATTAATGCATGGATGTAGAGGTTAAACAAGTGGGGGAACAAGGACGATCCATGAGGTACACCACAATTTAGGTGAACCTTGGCAGAGCAATATGGGGGAAGGGAGACTGACTGACTCCGATCTTTAAGAACGGAGGTCAACCACTCAAGGGCAGTGCCACACAGTCCTGCATTATTGACAAGGTCGATCAATAAAGTGTGGCCGACCGTATCAAATGCCATTAAAAGGTCCAGTAGGACAAGTGCCTGGGTGGACCCATTGTCTGTTTCCTTCCTCATTTCATCCATAGCAGTGAGAATGACTGTCTTAGTGTAATGCGCAGGAAGGAAACCAGCCTGGTGGGAGTTCAGGTAGCCTGACTCCTCCAAGAAGGAGCAAAGGTGTTGGGCTACATAAGATTCTAGTAATTTAGCTAAGTAGGGCAGCAAGGAAATAGTTCTATAGTTTTTAAGTATAGTGGGATCATTCCCGGCTGTTTTTTTTAAACGAGGTAGCACTACTGCCTCCTTAAAGGAGTTGGGGACCTTGCCCTGGGTAAGAAATACATTGAGGAGAAACATTACTAAGTCCGGAAAACAAGAAAAATTTGTCTTTCGGACGTTAGGAGGAGAAATATTGTTTGGTGACCCTGTTATGACTGTGACTATCAGCTCGATAAGACGCTCTTTGCTGATGGCCGAAAAAGCAGAGAGAGATGTATCTATTTTAGGGTGATATATTGAAGGTTCGGGTGCTCGGAGGGATATTGTTTTTTATAATTTTTATTTTCATCACAAAAAGGTTCAATTCATCACACAGATCTTGGGTAGGGATCGTAGGCACAGAGAGTATGTCAGGATTAGATAGTTTTCTGACCATCTCAAAGATGACTGTAGACTTATTTTCGGAGTTCAAGATTTTGTTAGAAAAGAATGTTGATTTTGCCTGTAAGAATAATGTTTTGTACATTTTTAAACGTGGGAAAAGACTTCTCTATTTTCAGGCAGATAGACGTTACGCCATTTATGCCTGCCGGAGTTCAAGCTTAGCACTTTCAAATCCAGCGGTGGCTGGCACAGATCGGGGGTGGGGAGGTGGGGGGGACGAGGGGGAGCCGGGAGAGGGGGTAAAGAATAAAAAAACGTACCTCCTCCTCGCATCTCGTCGCTCTCTCCATCGTCGTCTCCGGAACAGAGCACCCAGGAAGCACCCAGGCTCCCCATGCAGCGCTGTGATTGGTATGAGCGTTGTAGTTTGGCGCTCAGCCAGGGAATGGTGGCCTGGGCATGTTCTCCACCCAGGCTGTAATGCAGCCTGGGAGGAGAACATGCAAAGTGCGCATGAATGTTTGGCCGGCCCCAGAGGGCTGGTCAAAGATTCATGCGCACTTAAGTGAGTGCAAACGACTCCTCCCCTCCCCTGCTCTGTCAGCAGAGCAGCCCGGTCCTGTCCTGCCCGTAAAGCTGCCGCAAAAAGGAAAAAAATAAAATGATAATAACTTAGAGTTAATATCATTTTATTTTTCCTTTAGTGACACTGCTTAAAAGCAGTGGGATGACGCTCCTCTGCCTTAGGGAAGGAGCCGCCACTGTTCAAATCTGCGGAAAACCACTTAGAAGCTTCACGGCGGAGGGCAAGCTTTGTTTTCTGAAGGGGGCATAAGAGTTGATGGCTTCTGTAAGCCAGCCAGAAACCGCTTCCTCATGTCCCTCTAGGTTACCACATGGAGCAGGAAAAGAAAGGCGCAAAGTGGTACAGAATGAATTTAGGTCAATGCGTTTCCAATTTCTAATGGTAGTATCCAGACGTGAGGGAGGTTTTGGGAGAGTTATCTCTTTTATGGTGAAGTGAACAAGGTGATGGTCAGACCAAATGCAAGGAGAGACACTAAGTTTAGTTATGGCTAGATTAGAGGAATAGACCTGAAATAAGGTGTGACCTTTAATGTGAGTTGGTACAAAAACATGTTGGTCAAGATGAATGCTAGCTAACCTATCCATCAGGTTCAGTGCCAGTTGACCACCCCTTACTTCGTTCGCCCAGTAGTTAAAATCGCCCAGGAGAAGAATTTTTGCATGATCGATTGCTAGCTGAGATAGTGACGCAGCCACAAGTTAGGGGTAGTTCTGCATGTGTCCCGGCGATCTGTACATTAGGACAAATAGCAGCGGGGAAGCAGGGGAGTCAATTTTAATCACAATGTTGTTCACCCCCGAGAGTGGCAGTGGGGCGATTTTAGCAATTTTCCGATGTTTTTTGGCGATTACCGCCACCCCTCCGCCACCTCCGCCACCCCTCCGCCATTCTTCCCCTGCGGTCGGTTCGTGTTGAATAAATAGATATTTTCTGGGAGGCCTGCCAGAATATCCCGCCTGAGTCATCTGTTAACCATGTTTCAGTCAAAAATAGGATACCTGGTGATTCAGAATTGAGCAAGTGGAAGATCTCTAATTGATGCTTTACCAAGGACCACGTAATGAGGTAGACAACAGTGAGTTGATTGTTATTCCATATGCACTGGGCCAGCTGGGTTTTAATCATAGAGTCCAAGACGGATATGTTATCACAAGGGGGATTAGTGCTAGGTCTCCGATTGTGCGAGCCCGCGTTGGGCAAGTTCCGAGTAAGCATCCGAGTAAGGATGCCTAACTTAGAAAGTTTAACAAGAATAGTAGGTTTGAGTTGTTAACTGGCCGAACAGAGGTTTTTGAGCTCCCCAATGGTGTAGTTCAGTTTTGTTTTGGGCATAGTGGCTGGCCCTTAGTCCCGGACGGGTGCAGACAGGCTTGCCCCTGGTGCACCTTCGGCGCAACCACGCTGCCGTCATGGATTTCAAGGGTAGGAGCTCTTACAGACTCCACCCGTCGATTGGTGCCCTCCCAGCAAATCAGAAGCGCAACCAGCGCGCCCCAACCTGCTCCAAACAACGAGAGCTACAACAGCCGTAACTAAGGCAGAAATTTTATTGTAGGAAAGTAGGATCTGCTTCTTATGGTTACCCCCACTTATTGCTAAATGTGATACTGTTTTTGACTAGTCTGACTGGGATCATGCTAATCAGGACCCCAGTCTTTCTGCTTTCTCCCTAAACTTTTATGTCATGTACTTAGGTACACTCCAGATTGGATACTGGGGTACCCTTGTCTGTCCCTAGTATATGGTACCCATGTACCCAGGGCATAGGTTCCCCAGAGGCCTCCCATGGGCTGAAGCATGTATTATGCCACCCATGAGAGGCCATGCAAAATGGATCTACAGGTCTGCCATTGCATCCTGTGTAAGTTTGTGCATGTACCACTTACTTAAGATATAGGTTTACTATATCTAAGGGTCACTACACTTAAAACCTGTAAGACACCCCTATAGCAGGCCTTAACAATACTGAAGGCAGGGTACTTGGTTCTAAGTGAGAGGGTGCCACTGCATGAGCAGGACACCCCTGCAGCCTACGGAGTCCATTCTCCCTGGTTGTTAGTGCAGCAGCCATTTACAACATATAGAGTGGCATTATGCGACCGCGTGATGACCAACTCTAAAACGGCTGAAAGTAACCCTATCGTGTTTGGTGTCAAACATTGTGGAATCATACCCCCACACCAGTAACCGGTGTGGGAGGTATGATTTCACCCCTCAGAAGCGAGCTTCATTCGGTCCCTGGTGTTCCCGATACCAGCCTTCTAGTCCCGGGCAGCACAAAATGGTTGCTGCCGACCAGAGACACACTTCTGCCATCCTGCTGCTGAGCCAAGCTCGAGCAGAGGAAGGTGGAACAATAGGCATCCTATCACAGGGAGGTGTGACCACCTCCCAGACAGGATTTAGTGTATTAGGGCTGGGTGGGTGTGCTTGCCAGCGACCGAAAGTCTGCATGAGGGGCACATTTGGTGTCCCTGTGCATAGTCCAGTTCAAACCAGTCCTGGGAGCCGTTGGCTCCTGCTCTGGTGCGAAACTGGACAAAGGACATGGGAGTAACCTCCCCACTGTCCAGACCCTCCCCTGGGAGGGTCCCCTGAATCTGTCCAACCCTCTCCCGTGGGTACAAAAGGGCTTACCTGGCTGTAGGACCCTAGATTCGACGTGGACACTCTGGACTTCGTTGGGGCCCGACTTCGTCTCCCTCTCAGTCTGAAGCATCGTCTGTGCCCGTGCACCATACCGGCTCCGTGAAGGACCTGTGGAGCACCAAAGACAACCGAAGGTATCTCCCTTGGAGTGAAGGAGTCACTCCTCTGCAACCTCAGGCACCACATCACGACTGACCGGTCTGCTGCTCCTGAGCTCCTACGGACTCCGAAGGCTCCAGCAACACAGGAGGTAGGTTTCTACATCCCTCGAGGTCTGAGCTGCCCTCTTACTAAGTTTGAGGCCAGAATCCCTTGTGGGGGCTACAATACCTGTACCCCTGTGCACCGCGTTCATTTGCAAGTGCATATGCTTGTTGGCATTTCCCGAGCAAGTGCATTTGGCTCCGAGTAGCCCCAACCTCTGGCACCATTTCTTACCAAGAACTCCGGCCTCCTCTTACCGAGTGCTCCGTGGGCTGCTGTTTGGTGAAATCGCTCGGGGTCCTCTCACGACTCCTGTGCCTCCGGCCTGTGAGCCACTTGAGGGTCAACTTTGCTTTTCTTGGGTTCCCCTGGTTGCTCCAGGCTTGCCCTGACTTCCCTGTGTTTGGTGAGTCTCCTGGGCCTTGCTGGTCCGAAGCGAAACCTTCTTTGACCTTCTGCATGGGTTGCCGTTGCCAAGGCTTGTTGGTGCTCCCGCTGGACACTGACCACTCAGTACTCGACATCCTTTGTGGGACAGCTCGCATCCGGCTCCTGGTTCTCCTCGACGTCTCCTGGTCCCCGTGGCTGCAGAGTCAAGAACTCCCTCAACGCACCTCAAGCACCCGACATCAGTGGGCATTTGTCTACCGAGCCCCTGGTCACTCCTGAGTGACCCAGACTCTGTCCCCTCTGATTTCAGGTACTCTTCATCCCGAATCCACCTTTGGATTCCAACAGACACTTTTCTTCTTCCCAGCAGTGGCTCTTCCTTGAAGTCCTCCATTGAGATCGACTGTGGTTTCCGACACCACTTCAGCCCTTCGACAAGAATCCACCTTTGGATTCCAACTGACACTTTTCTTCCTTCCTTCTAGCAGCGGCTCTTCCTCGAAGTCCTCCATGAGGTTCGACGGCGGTTTCCGACGCCACTTCAGACCTATGCACCCGGCTTCCCTGGGATAGGTAACTCTGGTACTATGGTATCCACGGGTGGGGTAGCTCTCCAACCTCCTAACTTCCACGGGGTTTCTTCAAAGTCCACTGGGAAGGGTCTTTAAACTTTAAAACTTCAACCGCGACTTCCCTATAGAATTGTACGGGGCACGCGGTCGTGTTCCCACACTGCACCCGTCCTCTGTGGGGTCCCTACTTACTCACCTTGGGTGGTTCCTTGGGGTCCCAGCGATTCTACATCCTCTAGACACTGTCTTGACTCGAGTTGTGGTTCTTATACCACTATTTTAGTATATGGTCTGGTCTCCCCCTGGAGCCCACTGTGTACTAGTGCTATTTACTATTGTTTCTGCGCTACAGTATTGTGTGCTTTGTGATTATCTCCGTCTAGGAGATCCTGTGTCGTACTAGAGAGTGTTATATTAATAAATACATATTTTTATAACTACTGTGTGGTTCTCCTTTCATTTAACCAATACTGTAAGGTTGCATTCTGGTAAAACAAGCTGCTTAACATTCCTTCAAGACTAAGCCTGAAGGCTGCTCTCCAGAGCTACCACTTGGATAGCTTTCTAAGGTTATCTTTGACCTCTTAAATCACCATAAGGGTGGTTTGGACTGGTGCAAGGTGCCCACTTTAATTAGTGGACAGCATATACCAGGCCAACTTCTCACAGTTATTTTTTTAAACAAATTTGTAAAATTAGTTAAAACACGAAGGGCAGTCAAAGAAACAATGATCCCATATACAAAAACAGGGATGGAGTTTGTGTATATCTATTCACAATTGTAATTGCATTTGATTCTCTAAAATGCAGAAAACTTAAGGTATCTCTTTATTTTGTAGTAAATTACTACATTCTGAAGACCTCATTGATCAGCCGAGTGATGAGGCTGAAGTACTGTAATTCTGTGTCTCTATTTTCTTTCTTATCCTCTTTCCAGATTTCTACTACTGGGTCTCATGTTTTCTTGTATATAATCAGTGGTGGAGGTAGTACCAGATTGAACTGGCCATTGCTTCAACTGGATCTTGTGCATAAGGTGGATGCCAGTCTACATAACCTATGATTTCATCCAACCTGAGCGATAGATCAGGACAATGTCTCAGATCGTGGAGGTCATAACTAAAATTCAGCAAGAAGTCAGTATGGTTAAATCAGAGAATAGATCACTTCATTCAGGATTAGAAGCCATTAAACAAGAGTTAGGTTATTTTCTGAAAACAGAGAAGAAAGATGCCTGTCAATTAGCTTTGTCGACTGACATCAAGATCTCAGGTTCATGGGCATTACCACTGCCAGTGAGAGATACCAAGTTTTTTGCAGATTCTTGTTCTACAATAACTCAAATTATACTCTTCTCATCTGGAAATGTTTTCTGGAGCTCTAAATAAATTTGCATTATTATTTAAGTAGTGTGAGTTATATTTTTTGTGCGAACCTGTAACCTGTCAGATGTTTAAACCAGTTTGCCTTTGTCCTCTCATATATTAGTGGAAATGCAGCCACATAGAGTATTGCGTTGATTGAACAAAGTTAGTCTTTGCTTTATAATTGTTTTGCATTTTGTGAACAGATACACAAGTTATTTAATACGGAGGCATATGCTCTTTTTTATATACTGAATTGTTAAATTTAAAAAAATGTCATCATGATTTATTGAGTTACAGTTGGGGATGCAGGGGGAACACCTGCACACTCGCCGAATGAAGGGAGAGGAACACCCAGACACCAAGATGCACAGGGACAGACGTAATATATTTGTAGGTACCAATGCTCGTTCGGCAGCCAAGGAAGAAGAGCAGCAGCACATGAACTCGGTGCATACAGTGGCCCCCTTCTTCCTTGAATGGTCAGTGTAAGAGCCTTATATACAGTATAGAACAAAGAAGGCACCAGCGAAAGCATAATAAGAAGGTAAACTTCGCTTATCTGTAACGTAACTTATATCAGGAGGGCTGGGGAAAAAGAAATCAAGGCTTCATCTACATCTTTGGAATGCTATAATTAGTCTGAGGCATGGGGGAAGATAGGAGCGGCGTAGCCAGTCAAGGCTTCTCTGAGATAATTGGTACCAGTTGACTAGGGTCAGCTCACGTACAGGAGAAAGGAGAGGGGGCAATCTGAGAGCTTTAGTCCCAGGGTGGAGCACAAGCAGAAAGGGAGGGGGTGAACTACAGAGGGCTTGGAGAGGCAGCTCCTGCAGTGAGAGGTGAGATAACTCAGTGGGTTGTGAAGGTGTGGTTGAGAATTAGAAATAAATACATAGTACATACATATGGATACAAATATTGTTCTATCAGTTACATTACCACATTCAACCGATTGGTCATTGAGACTAGTTGGTTATATTCTAACAGGACATTTTTATTTTATCAGGGCCTTCGAAGTAACTTGTAAGATACTGTAGTACAGGTAGTTAATCTTTGTTCTAACTGTGAGGAGCTTATAGAGTTAGTAGTACACCTGGATCATCCTTTAGCTGAGCATTGTTCAGAAAAGACAAAGGTTTTAGAAGCCTGGTCAAAGGAAGCATAGAACAGAATAAAGGAAACATCTGAGCCAATGCATTTTGGAGGATGAAGAGATCCCATCTTTAAAGAGGAGAGAGAAAAAAGTTGTGTTAACAGTTGATATTGTGGAAATGCAGGACATTTTGTGAAAGATTGTTGAATTAAATCCAAGAATTTTAAGTGCCAAGCAGCAAGGACTCAACCTATTGATAGGTTACACCTGTCATGAACACAGTGTTTAATGAGTGTGGCTGTCGAGGACAATCCCTCAAGTACACCGATTCAGGTCAACTTAACCCCTTGCACTGCACCAAGGATGTTAAAGAAGACACAGTTAAGGGGAAAATGGGACAAGGAGAGAGAGAGAGACACACTCACTTCTCCTGGTTGGTATTTAGGAAACCAGGGATGGATTTTGGAGGCACAGTATTAAGGATATTAAGACCTCCACCTAGGAGTGACAGAACACAATTACTAAATGGAATAAACATTATACCTAAGGGTCACAAGGTGTGGGATTTACCCAGAGCAAGCAGAGAGGGGATTATGTAACTAGCCAAAGGCATACCGCAGACCCTACAGAGGAGACAAGAATCGAAACCCACGCTGCACCAGGAGTCAGGAGGCCTACACAAGGAAGCAAACTGACAACGGGGAAACAAAGCAGGAATCATCAACAAAGGGTAAGGAAAGCAGAGGACTGCGGTCTCTGTTTACTTCAAAGTTCTGGTTTGCTCTATGTAACGATTTAGATGTGGAAGTTCGTTTGGGGACTACTTGTCTTCCTCAAATGGATGGACAGAAAGAAAGATTGAATCAATGTATTGACTAGTATTTGAGATATCAAACTTTAGCACAGGAAGAGGACAGAAGGAAGACGTTACCAGTGATAACTATAATAACACAGAGCAGTCATCATTTGACATGTTGGCTTTCTACTGAATGTATGGCCAGTATCCTCGTATGTTTACTCTTGATCATTCGGTGTCTACTTCTTGTGTCTTCGCTTCCCATGATTCATGGCCCCACCCCACACTCAACAATGGTAATAAATAGCATATTATGCTCTATAAATCTGTATATGTGCTTTATATATAGAGGATTTATATTAGTTTTCTTCAACATACTTTGTGTTCAAGTGTCAAACCCCAATTTCAATAGTTTGAAAAATAGTTCAAGCTATAAGTGCTTTTTTTTTAACACAATACAACTTCAGTTATTTGGGGCCAGATGTACGAACATTACGTTTTGTGAGTCTCTAATTTCGTTTTTTGCAACTCACAATTAGAGACTCGCATAATGTAATGTACTAATGTGTCTCAGACACATTAGCGATTCCCAAATGGGTCGCAAGAGACCTGCCTCATCAATTTTCATGAGGCAGGTCGCAAATTGCGACCCATTGTGAATGGGCAATAACATAGGGATAGTGGCCTGCTGGGGACAACAGACCACCATGTCTGTGTTTGCTTCTTAATAAAGCAACTTTTTAATTTTTTTAAATGCAGCCCGTTTTCCTTAAAGAAAAATGGGATGTGCTTCAAAAAGAAAAAATGAAACGTTTCTGTTTCATTTTTAAGGGTAGACAGTAGTCTGTGGGACCACTGGCTGCTCTTAAAACATTTTGCTACCATTCACAAAGGGGAAGGGGTCCCCTGGGGACCCCTTCCCATTTGCGACTGGCTTACCACTTACTTGAAGTAGGTGCTAAACTGCAGTAGTTTTGCGACCGAATTCCGGTCACAAAGCAATTGCACATCCCCCTGTGACTCGCTATTAGGAAGGGACACCCTTGGCACACCCCTTCTTAATAGCGACTTGCAAAATAGGGTTTGTACATAGAAAAAGATACTGTAGTACAGGTAGTTAATCTTTGTTCCAACTGTGAGGAGCTTATAGAGTTAGTAGTACACCTGGATCATCCTTTATCTGAGCATTGTTCAGAAAAGACAAAGGTTTTAGAAGCCTGGTCAAAGGAAGCATAGAACAGAATAAAGGAAACATCTGAGCCAATGCATTTTGGAGGATGAAGAGATCCCATCTTTAAAGAGGAGAGAGAAAAAAGTTGTGTTAACAGTTGGTATTTTGGAAATGCAGGACATTTTGTGAAAGATTCTAGAATTAAATCCAAGAATTTTAAGTACCAAGCGGCAAGGACTCAACCTATTGATAGGTTACACCTGTCATGAACACAGTGTTTAATGAGTGTGGCTGTCGAGGACAATCCCTCAAGTACACAGATTCAGGTCAACTTAACCCCTTGCACTGGACCAAGGATGTTAAAGAAGACACAGTTAAGGGGAAATGGGACAAGGAGAGAGAGAGAGAGAGAGAGAGAGAGAGACACACACACACACTTCTCCTGGTTGGTATTTAGGAAACCAGGGATGGATTTGGGAGGCACAGCATCAAGGATATTAAGACCTCCACCTAGGAGTGAAAGAACACAATTACTAAATGGAATAAACATTATACCTAAGGGTCACAAGGTGTGGGACTTACCCAGAGCAAGCAGAGAGGGGATGATGTAACTAGCCAAAGGCATACCGCAGACCCTACAGAGGAGACAAGAATCGAAACCCACGCTGCACAAGGAGTCAGGAGGCCTACAAAAGGAAGCAAACTGACAATGGGGAAACAAAGCAGGAATCATCAACAAACGGTAAGGAAAGCAGAGGACTGCGGTCTCTGTTTACTTCAAAGTTCTGGTTTGCTCTATGTAACGATTTAGATGTGGAAGTTCGTTTGAGGACTACTTGTCTTCCTCAAATGGATGGAGAGAAAGAAAGATTGAATCAATGTATTGACTAGTATTTGAGATATCAAACTTTAGCACAGGAAGAGGACAGAAGGAAGACGTTACCAGTGATAACTATAATAACACAGAGCAGTCATCATTTGACATGTTGGCTTTCTACTGAATGTATGGCCAGTATCCTCGTATGTTTACTCTTGATCATTCGGTGTCTACTTCTTGTGTCTTCGCTTCCCATGATTCATGGCCCCACCCCACACTCAACAATGGTAATAAATAGCATATTATGCTCTATAAATCTGTATATGTGCTTTATATATAGAGGATTTATATTAGTTTCCTTCAACATACTTTGTGTTCAAGTGCCAATTCCCAATTTCAATAGTTTGAAAAATAGTTCAAGCTATAAGTGCTTTTTTTTAACACAATACAACTTCAGTGATTTGGGGCCAGATGTACGAACATTACGTTTTGTGAGTCTCTAATTACGTTTTTGCAACTCACAATTAGAGACTCGCATAATGTAATGTACTAATGTGTCTCAGACACATTAGCAATTCCCAAATGGGTCGCAAGAGACTTGCCTCATCAATTTTCATGAGGCAGGTCGCAAATTGCGACCCATTGGGAATGGGCAATACCATAGGGATAGTGGCCTGCTGGGTACAACAGACCACCATGTCTGTGTTTGCTTCTTAATAAAGCAACTTTTAATTTTTTTTTAAATGCAGCCTGTTTTCCTTAAAGGAAAATGGGATGTGCTTCAAAAAGAAAAATGAAACGTTTCTGTTTCATTTTCTAAGGGTAGACAGTAGTCTGTGGGACCACTGGCTGCTCTTAAAACATTTTGCTACCATTCACAAAGGGGAAGGGGTCCCTTGGGGACCCCTTCCCATTTGCGACTGGCTTACCACTTACTTGAAGTAGGTGCTAAACTGCAGTAGTTTTGCGACCGAATTCCGGTCACAAAGCAATTGCTCATCCCCCTGTGACTCGCTATTAGGAAAGGACACCCTTGGCACACCCCTTCTTAATAGCGACTTGCAAAATAGGGTTTGTACATAGAAAAAGATACTGTAGTACAGGTAGTTAATCTTTGTTCCAGCTGTGAGAAGCTTATAGAGTTAGTAGTACACCTGGATCATCCTTTATCTGAGCATTGTTCAGAAAAGACAAAGGTTTTAGAAGCCTGGTCAAAGGAAGCATAGAACAGAATAAAGGAAACATCTGAGCCAATGCATTTTGGAGGATGAAGAGATCCCATCTTTAAAGAGGAGAGAGAAAAAAGTTGTGTTAACACTTGGTATTTTGGAAATGCAGGACATTTTGTGAAAGATTGTAGAATTAAATCCAAGAATTTTAAGTGCCAAGCGGCAAGGACTCAACCTATTGATAGGTTACACCTGTCATGAACACAGTGTTTAATGAGTGTGGCTGTCGAGGACAATCCCTCAAGTATCCCGATTCAGGTCAACTTAACCCCTTGCACTGGACCAAGGATGTTAAAGAAGACACAGTTAAGGGGAAAATGGGACAAGGAGAGAGAGAGAGAGAGACACACACACACACTTCTCCTGGTTGGTATTTAGGAAACCAGGGATGGATTTGGGAGGCACAGCATTAAGGATATTAAGACCTCCACCTAGGAGTGACAGAACACAATTACTAAATGGAATAAACATTAGACCTAAGGGTCACAAGGTGTGGGACTTACCCAGAGCAAGCAGAGAGGGGATGATGTAACTAGCCAAAGGCATACCGCAGACCCTACAGAGGAGACAAGAATCAAAACCCACGCTCCACCAGGAGTGAGGAGGCCTACACAAGGAAGCAAACTTACAACGGGGAAACAAAGCAGGAATCATCAACAAAGTGTAAGGAAAGCAGAGGACTGCGGTCTCTGTTTACTTCAAAGTTCTGATTTGCTCTATGTAACGATTTAGATGTGGAAGTTTGTCTGGCGACTACTTGTCATCCTCAAATGGATGGACAGAAAGAAAGATTGAATCAATGTATTGACTAGTATTTGAGATATCAAACTTTAGCACAGGAAGAGGACAGAAGGAAGACGTTACCAGTGATAACTATATTAACACAGAGCAGTCATCATTTGACATGTTGGCTTTCTACTTAATGTATGGCCAGTATCCTCGTATGTTTACTCTTCATCATTCGGTGTCTACTTCTTGTGTAGAACCCTTCCCGTTTGCGACTGGCTTACCACTTACTTGAAGTAGATGCTAAACTGCAGTAGTTTTGCGACCGAATTCCGGTCACAAAGCAATTGCACATCCCCCTGTGACTCGCTATTAGGAAGGGACACCCTTGGCACGCCCCTTCTTAATAGCGACTTGCAAAATAGGGTTTGTACATAGAAAAATGCATTTTACCAGTCACAAATGGCCTGATGGGTCGTTTTCGACTGGTAAAATGCGTTGTACACCTGGCCCTTAATACTTAGTGATTTTTAACCTCCTTTTCAATTGTATGAAATTAGTTGAAGTTCAAACTACAGATTCAGGATACTTCTCCCTCATCCACTCATCGGTTTAAACAATCCTCAACAAGCAACTGTTCTTAGCAAAGTGAAATCCAAAATAAAGTCGCAAGCCCTGGCTGCAGCAACAATATTGTATGGTCGCCTAGCAAGGATACAGTAAACCGCAAGGCAAGTTAAACCCAGTAATTGAAGATGGCCTCCAACTCCCTGGAACATACCAAGAGTTTGGCCTGCTGGGAATCGTAGGTGACATTTAGGGCGCCGCTGTGTCTTTGTCTTCCATGTGAGTGCTGCCTTAGTTCACATTGAACCAGCAATCTGCAATAACCACTGATTTCTCCTTGACTGCAAGACACTCAAAGCCTCTATGTGGATACATCCTGCAGAGCAGTATGCAGCACCTCTGGCCCATTTCCTTATGCTTCTTGGAATCTTTACTCTGAGGTAAACTATCAGCTCCAGTGAATAGTTACAGTCGCCCGTGGTCTTCAGGGATTATCACTCCTAGGTATTATTAATGGCTTCTCCGGCGTTTATCCAGTGGCAGGGCAGGTAACGGGC
Source organism: Calotriton arnoldi (assembly GCA_963921515.1). NCBI lineage: Eukaryota > Metazoa > Chordata > Amphibia > Caudata > Salamandridae > Calotriton > Calotriton arnoldi. Next base: position 3,751,681 of record CAWUFW010000188.1, read on the forward strand.
CGCAAATGAAGGGGCTTTAATATATTCCCCCTCGAGACCGCGGGTACTTGCCGAAGAAGCTCTTCATTTACTTTTGAAGGGGTACTAACAGGAACACACAGGAGATGTTCCTTTGAGCGCATAGTACGCACTTACACCTGACAAGAGGTATCATAGGAATACAGGGTGCCTTTTCCCTACTCCTATTCTTTTATTCACGATTTCACACCAGATGGTCCTGACGAAGCGCATAGGGATCCACTAGGGACCGAGTCTAAGCGCGAAACATGTTGACCAACACACTCACTCACAATCACACACGGGCACTGAGAGCAGCAGAGTAATACCCTGACCTCTATGTTATTTGTTAATAGAGGTGCTCCATCTCCCCTGTATAATTCTTTTAGTCTTACCTCCTGGACCTACGAATAAATTGACCCTTAGGTACCGGAGGGGTAATTTTAACACACTTTCACCTACCCTTTTAGGCCCACACACCCGTATGCACAACTGCAGCGTCTCCTAAAAGATCTCCAACAAAGAGCCCTCTTGCGGGGCCCGTGGGGGACAGCAGCGCCACCCCCACGAGGGGCAACGCCCGATGATGAAGCATGACACTCGCAAGAGTGTGTGAGGGCACTAATTTCTAAAGGAGAAATTCCCCATCCTTCATCAACTGGGAACCACATATAGCGACCACCTTACTTTTCTTTCTCTTTTTCCCTGTCATGCATAACCAAGTTGGTTATGGGTCCTTGTTTTAGGAACAGTTACCACACAGTGATTATATATTATTAATGGTTTCACAGAGATTACCACTCTTGGTTACTACCCAACATCTGCTTCTTTGGGAAGGTATATCTGCTACTGGACTTCAGGGATTACTAATCCCGGTATTAACCACCACAAAGTTCATTGGGATTACTGCTCCTGGGCATTACTGAACACTGTCCTCTGTGGGTGAGTACAGACACTCCTGGGCCTCAGTGAACTTTCAATTTTAGGTATTACCCTTGACCATCTTCACTGAGATTACCAATTCTCCTGCATCTTCTACTAGGAGTCCGTGCTAGTAAACACTCAAAAACTTGGCGGCTGACATTTATGATTGTAATCAGGGGCTGCTCCTCTATAATGGCAGAGCAGCATTGCCCCACAGCCCACTGCCAGCAGATGATAAATACAATGATAATAACACAGTTATTATCATTTTATTTATGCTGTCTGAGCTGCGCAATGAGAATTGGGTGGGGCGGGGACCGGCATGGCAGGGAGGAGGAGTAGTGGGCCCTTATAAGTGCACATGTCGGTTTGGCCGGCCGTCCTAGGCCGGCCAAACAGACATGTGCAGGTATGTTTCTCAAACCCGACTGTGTTGCATAGCTGGTTGAAGAAATGGCACAGGCTCCAATGCACTGTCTGAATGGTAAATGAGGCTGCTCAGACCAATCCTGGCACTGCTCTCATAGCATGACAGCAGTGTCTGGATTGGGTGGGAAGCCTATGCCTTGAGGGCCCATCCCGTTCAGGCCAGACGAGAGAAGCAGCGAGGCAGTTGGCAGCATCAGCGGGAGCGGAGCGGCAGGTAAGTCTTTTTTAAATGTTTATTATTTCTCCCCCTCCCACACACCCCCGCAGCCGCCCTACCATTTTAGGTAGGCGGAGGCCACCACTTCTTGTAATCCACCTCCCGTCTAGTGAAATGGAGGGCTGTAATCCTTGTCTATCCTTGAGGACCTAGACCCATTCTGAGCCTTCTCATCTTGAACCTAAGCATACTTAAGATGAAAGCCTTTAAAAACTAAGATAACACTCTTCTAGGCATGTACCCCTCACAGTGTAGCATGCTACCTGTGCCCTTCCTTTCCCCAAATAGGGTATTAAGCACTATATAATGGTACAATACAATACAATATTTGCTTGGAAAAGGGACAATAGATGATCAGTGAATGGTATTTGTTAAAGCAAAGGGCTTTTCCAGTTAGAATCAATGACTCAATTTTTCTTTAAAGTGTGTCAAGCCTTAAATGAAGTCATGGACTCGCTGCAAATACAGCCCTTCCCCGGGTCTCTCTAGCAGTGATGAAAGATTCTGTCAGAAAGTCTCTAGTTGGCAGAGGTTTGCACCCTGTCTAAGTAGGGACCACAATCCTAGTCAGGGTAAGTCAGATATACAACACAAATTAACCTGTGCTCACCCTCTGGTAGCTTGGCACAGAGCAGTCAGCTTAACTTAAGAGGTGATGTGTAAAGTATTCATGCACACTTTAATTACAATAGCACAGTGAAAACTCCACCAGTCAGCAGCGGCCCATCCTGATGCTCGGCTCGGGACGTGGTTATTGAAAAATAAAATGTTAATTATTAAATTTCTTTACCATTTTATTTTTCATCTCTTGGGGCTTTTTACTTAGTGGGGCAACGCTCCTCCACCTTAACGGAGGAGCCGCCCCTGCCAGATTGACCAACCTATGGAAGGTGGAGGGGCGTTCTTCAAACCTAAAAGCATGATCCAAAACTGAATGTGCCCTTCTGGTGTTGAAAACGCTGACCTCTCTTTAGCCACCTCAGTCAAGGCAATCTGCTAGTACCCAGACGTTAGGTTAAATGTGCTGAGGAACTTGGCAGCTCCAAGCCGATCAATGAGCTCATCAGCTCAGGGGTCGGGGTGCGTGTCAGTCTTAGTGACCACATTGAGCCCACTGTAGTCTACACAGAACCTAAGTTCAGGTGAGGCACCTGGAGGGGCAGTCTTGGGAACCAAAACCACTGGGCTGGACCAAGGGCTGTTTGAGGGCTCAATAACCCTTAACACTGGGCGGAACTGACATCTCAGTGACTAATGGTCCGGCACATGTAGGTAGCCCTGTCCTCTCTGATTTGGTAAGGATAGTATTGGTGGAACCCGATAATATCTTACCAGCTGATAAGGCCCAATATACGTTGTCTCCAAATATAGCCCAGAAATCCCGGGATGATTGCTAGATAACTGCTCACACAAGTAACGAGGGAGCACCTCTCGGCTACAATAGCACAATTGTTCATGGAGGCTTGTTCTGGAATATTGCAGGTTTATCGAATAAGTTGAAGTCCGAACCCTGGCATGATTTCATAAAAGATTATAGCATCATATGCCTCCAAGAAACCTGGACGAGAGAGATACTTCATATTAACGGCTATGCCTCCATACATACTCCGGCTAATGCAGCTCTGGGTGGCCATATTAAAGCTGGCCTATTAACTTTAGTAGCGACAACATTATCAGTTAGAGTAGGCAAGACCCAGCTTCATTCACCACATTTCCAAATTATTAATATTCTTTTTAAACAGAATGTAATGCTGGTCATTGTCTATTTTTATCATAATAACTTCGTCCCCAACAATACCGCCATTGCTGAAGACTTAGAGAAATCACTAAGCAAACACATACAGGAGCTAAACACAGATTTCATTGTTTTCTGGCGGGGTGACTTTAATTGCAAATTATGTCCCTTATCAAAGCAGTCTGCATGTTGTCTATTAGATGGGGCCAAGGATGGTGGTTGCCATTTTTATCATAATCCATGTGGGAACATCTTTAATTCGCTGCTCTCAAAATTTTCTCTTTTTCTTACAATAGATCTCATCCAACCACTAGGCCCAGATCATGTTTCTTTTACGGGCAGAGGTCAAGGTACTCTCATTGACTTCATTGCCCTTTCTGACTACTTTAAACCCCAATCTGTGGCTTTCTCTATCCTCAAGGTTTGTTTCAGTGACTACTTTCCTCTGGCCATTTGTTTAGAGACCCAAACTGGCTATCTCTCTGGGAAAACTAATCTACATTCTATATCTCATAATAAAAATAAAGGCCTGTTGCGCAAGTGGTCCACTATTGATCCAGATTCCGTCCTTCAACGGATTCTGACCACCAATATGAGACAAATTTTGGAGTGACTGGAATGTAGTATAAACCCCCCAGCCATGTTAAAGGCTTTTGGCGTAATAACTGAGACCATCAATGCAGCTTTACGAAGTGATAATAGACCAAGACCCCGGAAGCAATGTAAATGGTTCAACAGTGACTGTTCACATTCTCATAATAATCTTGTGAAGGCACTAAAAAAAAAAAAATGGGGGATAACTTAGTGGTAAAACATCTCCGAAATAAATATAAACGGGCTTTGGAGAAACGTAAACTGGATATAAGAAAAGAGGCCTGGGAACAACTGCATGAAGCATGTCAAAATAAAGACCCTAGACTCTTCTGGAAAACTGGTAACTCAAATTTTTTCCATAGTTCCCACAATAGTAGTATTGATGCCACAATTATGCCGGATGCTTGGGTACAACACTTCTCCAGCCTATATAGTGCTAATGGCGAGTACTGTCCCACCTTAAATTATGGGACCTCAGAGCTGGCACACCCAACGCTCGATGAAGTTGAAAGGGCATTACATCAAACAGTGAAGAACAAGGCATCTGACCCTGATGGCGTCCCTGCCGATTTGTTTTTGGCCAATCCCGTCCTATGGCTCCCCCTGTTGAACAATATTTTAAGCTGTATAGCATCCCAGGGCCCACCCAAATCATGGGGCACCGTGATTATAGTCCCCTTTTTTAAAAAAGGGGACAGGTCGGACCCAAAATGCTACTGCCCAATCTCATTAATTGATTGTACTTGTAAACTGACGGGCAGGGTCATACTAGAACGGTTGGAGACCTGGGTAGCCGAAAGTGGGAAGTTTTCAGGCGTACAATATGGCTTCAGGAGGGGCTTGGGAACTGTCGAACAGTGTCTTAATCTGCACCTGGTCATAAACAAGTACACAATAGCCAAGACCGGATCCCTTTATCTCGGGTTCATGGATCTTACATCAGCTTTTGACTGGGTGTAGAGAGGGAGATTATGGGAAAAAATGCTGGATTTGGGCATTGATCCATCTTTAGTCCATTTTTTAGCCCAGATACATCAGGATGTGACTGGGAGGGTCAGGTACGGAGCGGGTGGGGAACTTACAGCTCCCATTAAAATGAACCGTGGGGTTCGTCAAGGGTGTGTCCTTGCCCCCTTTTTATTTTGTCTGTACATAAATGACCTAGAAAGTTACATTAATCAAGGGAATGTGGATGTTCCTAAGATAGGTACCAGAAATCTTCCGGCATTACTTTATGCTGATGACTGTGTTCTAATGTCCAGAACCAGTGTGGGCCTACAGAAGCTTGTGACCAGATTTAACGATTTTATGACCGAACTGGGTCTAAGGACTAACACAGCAAAGTCCTACACTATGGTGGCAGGTAAATCTCCCCCCATTTCAAAATCATGTTTTATTGACAACGAAAGGCTGTCCTATGTCCCAACTTTTTCGTACTTGGGAATCCCGTTTGATCAGAAAAGCACTTGGTACCATCTAGTTGAAACAAGGGTCAGTAGTTTTAATCAAATCCTGGAGGCGGTATTCAGGTTCACGAAGAAGCTAGGCTCAAGACCGATTAATTCAATAATTAATATTTACAAGGCCCGCTCGTGTTCTGTTACCTTGTATGGGGCAGGAGTATGGGGCTTCTGTAATCCGGCTCATCTCCAAGCAGCTGAGAACAACTTTATGAGACGCTTGTTGACAGTCCCCGGTAGTCTCCCTGCTACCATCTGTCATAGTGAACTTGGTTTGACCCCTTTGTCCTTTTGCATACAAACTGCACCAATCTTATTGTGGCACTCAATATGGGTAAAGGAGGAGCCACCCCTTAATCGCGCAATTATCTTAGACTGCTTTAAACTTGATTACATGTTGAAGATACCCTGGTTTAGCTACATAAAAAAACAGTTGGAGTCAATGGGGCTGGCGGATTGTTTATATAATCCAGCGAACATTGCAAATATCCCAAAAATCAAATTGAAAATGGACTTCCTGACCTGTCTAAAGTTGTCTAGTGAGCGCCTAGAGATGGTAAAAAAGAGATTCTCTGAACACTCGCTTTGAGTACGTTCCCCAGGTGTTGAGCCTTATCTCTCTTTTTATTTCAGTCACACTAAATTGTTTTATCTCATCAGATTCAGGTTTGGCATCTCGCACCTTCTGGTTTCTTATCCCCGTAAAGCCTATTGTGATGCTAAACTGGATCTTTGCCCTTGTGATTCCAAATCTACACAGAGCACGATTCACTTCCTGTTTTTCTGTCAACTTTATATCAAGCCACGGCGCGATTTTGTTATTCCCCTTTTAAAATCTTTAAATATCAGGAAATGTCAGCCAGCTTTATTTCATCTCCAGCTTTTAAATGATGAATTCACTTGTTTAATGGTCCACAGATATATCTCTACAGCTGTCCGTTTACATAATGTTGTTGGGAAATGATTTCTTTTACTCGGTTTTTAATGAATTACTTTTGGATTTTATGGTCCATCGGACAGGGGTTTATCACAAAGTTTATTACACACTGTTTGTAGATCATGCTGCTATTTCGTAGAAATATTAACTTAATTAATCACCTCTGTTACACTCTGATTATGAATTACCACGGTCATGAAGTGTGCCATACATTGTCTGTATCACATCTGTGTTTTAAATATTTTTATGATGTATTTTTTTATGGCTGCAAGTTAGCCGATAAAGATATTTGACTGACTGACTGACCCCTAACACTAGCATCCTAGAAACCTCCTCTTTGATGCTGGATCTCACCATCAGATAACCTGTAAATTGTGTTCTTCACAGGCATGCTGTTCCCAGTGTCAATATCATGGGTGCACCATGTAGTGACCCCTGGGATAAAGGAGAACATAGAGGCAAACTGTCCCGGTAATCTCAGACCTCTCAAAGTGGGGCTTGAGGCGACTGACATGCAGGATCCTTAAAGGGTTCCTAGGAGTCTTAAGGTCCACCAGGTAGGTGACATCACTCTTGCGCTTCTTCACCTCATCAGGCCCAGACCAAAGGTCTTGAAGGGCCCAGGGCTCTACTGGCTCCATTAACCACACTTTTTGACCAGGTTGAAACTTAACCAGAGTGGTATTCTGGTCATACCTCCTGGCTAGCTTCTAGGTTCTCCTGTGTGAGTTTCCTTAAGCGGCTGTCTGGTTGCGGAATACCAGCATGTAGCTACCTACATCTTGGGGAGGGCTGTTGGGAGCTTGCTGCCAGCCTTCCTTAACCAAATTGAGAGGTCCTCTCACAGGTTGCCCATACAGAAGTTCAAAAGGGCTGAAGCCAACCCCCTTCTGTGTTACCTCCCTGTAGGTGAACAAAAGACATGGCAGGAGGACGTCCCACTTACGCCTCATGGGCTCGGGTAGACCCATAATCATGCCTTTGAGGGTACAGTTGAATCTCTCAACCAACCCATTGGTTTGGGGGTGGTAAGGATTGGTGAACTTGTAGGTAACCTCACACTCCTTCTACATGACCTTCATGTAGTTGGACATGAAGTTGGTACCCTGGTCAGATACCACCTCCTTGGGGAAGCCCACGCGGGTAAAGATCCCCATCAGTGCCATGGCCATGACGGGCGCAGTCATTGTCCTCAGAGGGATAGCTTCCGGGTACGGGTGGCATGGTCTACCAAGACCAGAACAAATCTGTTACCTATGGCTGTTTTGGGATTCAGAGGCCCCACAATGTGGATGCCAACCCACTTAAAAGGGGTGCTACCGACAGGAAATAGGTGCAGGGGAGCTTTGCACTTCCCCCCTAACTTGCCACTCACCTGACAGGCGGACAGGGCTTGAAGAACGCATCTGAGGTCCCCCTTATTTGAGGCCAATAAAAGTGGGTGACAAATCGATCAAAGGTCTTGTCTTGCCCCAGATGACTTACCAGTGGCACATCATGAGCCAGACCCAGTAGGAAGGAACTGAAGCACTGGGGTACCACCAACACTCATGTTGCACCAGGCTCAGAAGCCTTAGGCTCACTATAGAGGAGATCATTCTCCCAATAAATCAGGTGCTTGCCAGAGGCGTCACCAGTTGCCTGGGCCTTGGCCTGTTGCCAAAGACCTTCAAGAGTAGGGTATCCCTTTTGCACCTTGCAGAACTCTTTCCTGGGGGGGACCCCCTTCCTGCTGCCAGTTGGTCAGCTCAGGCAGGTTCCCCAGTTCAGCTACATCCTCCCCTGTAGGTACCAGGGTGCCCCCCCCCCCCTCAGGGTCAACCTCCTCCCGGACCATGGGAGGTTCAGGAGTGGGTTTCCCATGCCCCTTGCCCTTCCCCTTTTTGGCAGGTACCTGGGCCATTCTTCCAGGCTCCAGGTCCTCTTGACCACCCTGTTGGGCTGCCATGGACCGTGTGGTAAGGCAGACCCACTCAGGCAACCCCATCATGTCCAAGTGTGACCTGAGTTCTACCTTCTTCCAGATGATATGCTCCAGGTCATTGCAGACAATCCACAGAAATGGATGGACTCACAGCTACCTAAAGCAGACCTGAGACCCACCCCCCATTCATGGGAACCAGAGATACTGGGTAGTGGCTCTCATGGATGTCAGCAGCAACAACGTATTAGGGAGTACCTGCTTTGAAGACACCAGATGACACCTGACAGTTGTCATACTGTCTCCTGTGTCTCTCCGAGCCTCCACCCTCTGCCCATTGAAGGTGAGCAACTGACTGTATTGTCTAGTATTGTCAGGCATGTGGGTTGTCTGCACCATTTCTCCATCACCGAGGGACACTAGGGTAACTTCTACACTCTTCCCAAAACTACCTGGGGCAATCTCTTCCCCACACGCTACACTAGCCGACCCCAGTGACTGCCCACCAGTCAATCCCTTGCTCTTGTTTTGGTCCCCACCCGCCCTTCTTCTGGTAGGTACTTTACCCACCCTCGTGGTGACCCCCCCCCCCCCAAGTACCTTCTTGTGGACCCTGGTGCTGACCTAGCTGTCTGCCTCCTGAGAAAGTTCTCTGGGGTCAGTAAGTTTACTATCAACAAGGTGTTGGTGCAGAACCTAAAAAACAAAGACTGAACATGTGCTCTGTTGCAAACAAATTATATAGCCCCTGGTAATCTTTTACCCCAATGCCCTTCACCCAACCATCCAGAGCCTTTCAAAAGGAATCTACACAATCGACCCGGGTCTGTTGGGATAGCTTCCGACTGTCACTGTATATCTGTCTGTAATTCTCTTGGGTTAGACCAAACATTGATTAGGGTCTCCTTCTTGGAGGATATGTCATCCTGTCACTCCCTCCTAGGGCCAGTAGAGTGTCCACCCCCTCACTAGGGATATGCCTCCACAGAGTAGCTCCACAATCTCTCTCAGGAAAATTGTGCATCTGTAGGGCAATTTCATAGGCCTCAAACCATCTGTCTATGTCATCTCCCACTACAAAGTCAGACACCGGACCCTTGGGAATGTGGACCCTCCTGTCAGAGGGCACTGCAGAATTGCTGCCACCATCTTGGCTGGACTCAGCCACACTGGCCTTGATGTGCAGCTCTTTCAAGCTCAGCTCCTGAGCCAACATCAATTTCTTCTCTTCTATAGCCAACCTGGCTTTCTTTTCTTCCTCCTCCATGGCCAATCTCTGTTTGTTTTCCTCCATCTCCATGGTTAGCCTTTTCTCCTCTAAGGCCTGTTTCTTTTGCTCTGCCTCTAGCTTCAGTTTGGCAAGTTGTAACTTGGATTTCCTCTCCTCCCTCCTGTCCTCCAACTCCTCTGGGGACAGGCCTTTAGAGGACACACTGCTTCCTACCCTCGGGGGGGGCATCTTGCTTTGCAGGCTGGTTACTCCAATCCCACAGCCAGTCCTAGATTCTCCACTGATGCTGGTCCAGCTCCTCATCCTCCTCTATCTCCTCCTCCTCATCCTCTGGGATCTCAGGTGCTGCATCCCTAGATCCCTACAAGGCCCTCAGCACCTTTTGCAACTCCACCTTCTTGGTGACACCCTTGGTAGAAACCTTAAAAACTTTGCAAAAATCCTTGAGTTGTTGCACTGTGTATTTCTCCATCTTGGCCAACTCAAAATCCATGCTTGCAGGTGCAGTTTTGGGACCTGTAATAAGAGACATGATTTTAGACAAAAACAAAAGTGCCAATCAGGGGGAATGGAAAACATAGAAAATGCCAATTTAAAGAGAGCAGGTACAAAATACCAAATGGGAGTCAGAGACAATTGATTCAAGTTGTCCTAGATGTGGGTAGTGGTGTATACCAAATTACTATAATGTACTGCACAAACACAAGTCCTATCCTCACCGCTGATCACCAATGTTAGAAATTGGGTCTCTAGTTGGCAGAGCTTTGCACCCTGTCCAAATAGGGACCACAATCCTAGTCAGGGTAAGTAAGATGCACAACCTAAATTAACCTTTGCTCACTCTCTGGTAGCTTGGCACACAGCAGTCAGGCTTAACTTAAGAGGCAATGTGTAAAGTATTTGTGCACACTTTAATTACAGTAACACAGTGACATCACCACAAATATACTCCACACCAATTTAGAAAAATAGAGAATAGTTATCTGAGTAAAACAAGATCAAAACAACAAAAATACAATAAATACAACTTGAGATATGACTTTTTAATGAATAAACTGCAATATAGTGCTTAAAAGCAAATAGCGCTTAAGGGTTACTTGAGATCACTCTGGAGCGGGGTAAATCTAAAGTTCAGGCCGACCACGATGGATGGGGCCGCTGAAAAAGTACCTTGGATGGAGTGAGCGTCGGTGTCGAAGACACGATGCGTCGGTTCTGATCCACGCATTCAAATAGTTGCATTGGTGTCGAGGCTCGCAGGTGTGTCCCGCATCGGTATTGAGCAGCTTATGATGCAGGCGCGGCGGCGGTAAACCTTGCATTCGGGCACAGTGTCGTCGCAAATCAACTTACAATGCAGGTGCTGCGTCGTAATTGAACCTTGCAGTCGGGTACCGCGTCGTCGTTGAGCCACGCATGGATGCCCTCAAATCGGCACTGTGTCGGCATCGAAAGGCACTGCGTCGGCTCTGATCCACGCAAAGTTGTCACTGGTCGATGGTTGCAGAAAAACAGCTGCAGAACCCCCTTTCAAGGCCCAGACCTGGAATGACACCGCTTGGCAGGGCAAGACTCACAGTTGGCAGTATCAAGCAACTGGAGCAGAGTTGAAGGAAGTCTTTGATGGCCCTGAAACTTCAAAAGAGGGGGCAAGCCAGCATGCCCTTGGAGAAACTTGGGTTCAAGGATGTAGAGAGCAGGTCCAGTCTTTCTCACTCCCAGGCAAGAGGCAGCAGGCAGAAGGCCAACACAGCAAAGCAGGTAGCAAAGTGGCAGTCCCTCCTACAGCACAGCAATCACCAGGAACCAGGCCAACACAGCAAAGTAGTTAGCAAAGTGGCAGTCCCTGTGTTGCAGGGATTTAGGACTCGTACAACTTTGTTTTCCTTGACAATTGTTTTATTTAAGGTAATATTCTGGGGTTGACGGTTTCCTGACATCGTCCTTCTTCTCCCTCTTCAGGTGTTCCAAAAAAGTGAGACCACTGAGATGGCACTTGGCCCTTCAAAGGAAGAAGAAATGCCACAGGTAAAGGTACTGTTGTTTTATCTTTCTCAGTGATAATCAGGAGGGTTTTCAGTGGGACACGGTCACCATGTTACCGTCACCATGTGAGGGAAAAAAAAGAGAAAATGAAGAAGCCTAAGACTCGTTGCTCATCTCTATCTATTACTATTTTGGAGAATATGGGTCTTTTTTTGTACCTAGTTAACCTCAGTAGGTAAGTCCGTCTTATACTTAAAGGTAACCCATCATTAGAGGGTTGATTCCCTTCTTGACCCTGGGGTCCCACTTCTTTCAACGGTACCCAGGAGGTTCACTTCAAGTTAGGGGGCAGTCCCAGTGAAGGGGGTTCAATCTCGTAACTCCCAACTCCCTCTTGCCCTGTGGGCAGCAGTTCCTGCCTCCGTGACTTCCCCAGGATACTGTGCAGTACCTGTGCTAGCCACACTCCTCCAGGAGCGTGGCTGGGCGCTGCTTGTGTCGGGTGGCCTCCTGGCTTCTCTGCTGCTCCTTCTCCCGATAGACTCTTCCCGTCGAGGCTTCGGTCCTTCCTCCTGGCTTCATCCTCGGAGGTTTGTTCAGTCTCCCGCTGAGGTTCGGCATTTTTCCTCTTCTGCAGCACACCAGGAATCTTCTCTCCTCCGTCGACGTCGCTCTCCTGACGTCCCCCAGGACCTAATTTTAAGGGGCCGTGTTGAGTTCATTCCGGAAGAGTCTACTCCCTCTTTCGATCTCCGATAGGAAAGTAGGTACTCCCGAACATCCCGTATTCAATTGCCTGACTCTGAGCGGGTTGCTGGAAATAAAGAACAGCGTCATGAACGCTGGAGGGTGCGTTCCTTGTAACATGCCAAGGAACTTCCTCAATCAAATCGTCGAAGGTATTGTCATTCTTTTTTTTTTTTTTGCAGATTTTAAAAACATTTATTAATTCAAAGCTTGATTACATATTTAATGAACTGAAAGAGGTTAGAAATATGGTAAACTCGATGTTTCAAATTGGATATACAGCTAGGTCCAAGTTGGTAAGTCAAACGCTGCCGCCCCATACTCAGGACACTGGGCTTTATCCTGCAAAAAGCACTTCATGCACCCCCTCACAAGAAAGTAAATTACTAATCCGGCAGCGAAATGATTCTTTCAATACATGTATAGTTGCCAATAAGACACCAATTTATGTTGCTAGAGAGCATGGCAATTATTACAAAAATTCTGGTGTAAGCCCCTCTAGAAGCCCATGGGAGGGTTGTGCAAGTAGCCAATAGACAAAAAGAGCGCACCCCTTACCACCTAAGGTCGAGGTATTGTCATTCTTGTTGCCTTTCTGACACCCTCCTGCAGCACAGCAGTTCATATTCCTGGCTGAATGTCCTTAGATTCAGAAGTGTTCTAAATACCTGTTATCAGAAGTTCAGTACTTATACCCAATTTGCTCTTTGAAGTAGGGAGACTTCAAAGAGATGCTCTGAAGTGCACAATGCCCTGCCTTTCCTTCCCTGGCCTCAGATTGACTACAGGGGTGTATGCAACCCTTTGTGTGGGGACAGGCACAGCCCTATTCAGGTGCAAGTGTCAGCTCCTCCCTCTCATCCTGCCCCAGAATGAAACCTCAACATGCAGATGGCTACTCAGTCACATCTACTCTGCCTTTGTGTGTGGCTGCCTGGAGGATATGCAGGAAGCCAGCTGTCATCCACCCCAGATGTGTATTCCAGGGACAGGCAGAAGGCACCAAATGACTTAAGTAAGAAAATGACAACTTTCTAAAAGTGACATTTTCAGAACTGCACTTTAAAAATCAACTTCACCATAAGTTGTGTTTTGAAATTGTGACTTCAGAGACACCTAATTTGATTTTCCTATCTTGTCCCAGTGGGAAACAACACTTATAAAATGTTATATGGCATTCCCCATATTAACCTATGGGAGAGAAATGCCCTACAGGTGTGAAAAACTACTTTCACTACCAGGACATGTAAAACTTAAACGTACATGTCCAAATGTTTATTACACTGTCCCCTGCCCTTAGGGCTGCCTATGACCCTCCTTAGGGGTGACATATGTATTAAAATGGAGGGTTTGGGCCTGGCAAAAGGGTTCACATGCCAGGCCGAAATGGCAGCTTAAAACTGCACACACATGCTCTGCAGTGGCAGGCCTGAGGCATGTTTAAAGGGCTACTGAAGTGGGTGACACAATCAGTGCTGCAGTTCCACTAGTAACATTTAATTTACACGCCCTTGGCGCAAATAGTGCAATTTACTAGGGATTTATAAATAAACTAAATATGCCAATTGTGGATAGGCCAATGTTACCATGTTTAGAGTACAGAGCACACACACTTTAGCAGTGGTAAAATCCACAGAATCCTAAAGCCAGCAAAAATGAAGTCAGTAAAACAGGAGTTCAGAAGGCAAAAAGTCGGGTGAAACCATATCAAGAATGTCAGGTCTAACAGCTTCTCACACCACACAAGGGAAAGTGGGGGAAATGGAGAAGAGAGAGAAACAGGAGTTCTTCACATAGCAGGGCTTTTGTTGTAAAATGGTACCAGAGTGAAGTTAGATGGTAAGTAAGGGGGATCTTGAGTAAAGGAGAAATACCACAGTGTTAGAATAAAGGTTATTCATAGCAGAAAAGTATGTTAGAAATGTAGTCAGCCTACCATTTACCCTGCAGAATGGGCCAGGCCTAACAAACACTTTTCTAGGGCCCATGTGCAAAGTGAACTCGACGTGCTGGAAGTTTTCATTGACACTTTGGAGCAGTTCTGTGACAGAGTGCTATAATATACGTGGTTGTCTACCACAAAGGCTGCACAGCTAAAAATGATGGCTGACCAACATACAACATCCTTAAATTGAGCAACCTGTCTGCAGCTATCTTCAGATAAACCTCACGCCTATAGGCCAGTCAATATGGTGGGGGTGGTGTTTGCTCTTCCATTGGGAACATCGCCTTCCCTCGTCGTCAAAACTGGGTGGATGATTGGAGAGGAGGGACGATGGGACTTTTTGCTGTTATGAGCTCCCTCCACAAATCGGGCCTGGAGCTGTGTTTAGTCCTGTAATGAGTATATTATGAACGTAGACAAATAGGAATGCATGCTACTGTGGTTGACTTTGGTGGACATCCCACAGCTCAAGTGTCACAAAACCTCCTCTTCATTTCCTAAATATAAGTTTTGGTAGGTGCTTGGAAGAACTGAACCTCTTCCAGGATTGTCTGCTTAATGTTAAATATATTTTGCAACACCATTACACTGAGGTTGATTTCCATGGGTGAGCCGCTGTGGTCTGGAGGGTTGCATGTCCAGATGTGGGCATGTGGAGCGTAGCCTGGACATCGGGGCCTAGTGCTGCTCTTTTGTTCCATATTCCAAAAAGCGGAGCTAACATAAGTTCCTCCATTAGTGTGAGTTTTTTTGCGGCAGTCACTAGCAGAGGAATTACAACTGCTAGGAGATGCTCACCTACTCGCAGACATTCCTTCGGTGCTACTTCTACTTATTGACGAACTAACATTACCTTACCCGGTTATTGCATGTACATACATGACCACTCTCCCGTAAACCAGAGCATCTGTTCTATGTCCGGGGCTGTTTAGTTAGTAAACATTGCTATTAGGTGTGCAACTCATAAAAGGTTGCATAGGTGTAGAGAGCCTTCACATCCACTAATGCTTAAGATGTAAAGTGACATGGGTCTGGGCGCACGTTGTCCTGACTAAATGGAGGAAAGTGGCAGTTCTAAAATAATTTCGCTCTGAGGTATGTGGTATCATGTGTATGTGTGCAAAATACAAAGATGTGATTGTCGTTTTTAACAGGAAGGCATCTGGATTCATATGTTTTACTCATAGTTGACTTTTACTGGTAAATTCCGTACTTTCTGAATGTGTGTTTAGTCATTCCTGGTAGTTTGTAAGGGATTGGCGTTCTCATGTTGTCGAATAAACTACCGAAACAACTATAGGTCTGCTGAAACCATCTCTCATCCAGGACCAAGTTGTAACTACTTTTTAAATAAAAGCGTTTTATATCTTGTCTGTATACTGTTCTTTTATGCACTGTCAGGACGCCCTTGGGTGACACTGAACTTTATAAATACAATATAACGTAAAATAACATTTGCTTTGTCATGTCATGCATTACATGGGAGCAGGTGGTCCCAGGCACAGCTTTTTGAAAGCGCGTACAAAGCTGAATTTGATTCATCTGTGTCAACTTCATGATCCACAATGAACCAACTAAGCCTTCGAAGAAGATGATGATGCTGAAGGTCGTCTCCTTGAAGGGCAGTACAGTGCTTAGTTTGTAAAAGAATAAGTGTCAGGATCCAAGGTTTTTTGTTCACAAACCCACCACCGGCGCTGTGGATTATCAGGTTCCAATGTTCCTAGGCTGCATAGTCTTGATTCACCTCATGCCTCTTGCATCCACCATCAGGCACTCCTTGCCACTTTGTCTCATTGTTGTAAGTTCCTTTTCCTTCTTTGCTTCCCCCCTTGTCAGTATTTTCTTGTCTTTCTGTTCCTTCTTCTTTCTCCCTTTTATACTTTTGTCTCTCTTGTTCTGGGTCAAAGTTAGAGGATGATAAATAAGTCCTGGTCCCATAAAATGAGTTCCGGAGTGCACCACCTGCAACCACCGGTACAAATTAAACATTGGAGCAGTTAGACAAGGGGGCTGTCAGACCCTCCTCAAATGGTCAGGGCATGCTAACCTGACATTGTCATCAGATCACTCATGCGGCTGCCCCTCCTTTGCCCAAATCTCTTCAACTATAAGCTTCAGCCTACTTTCAGAGAACTCTATCCTTCTGAGACATGTTGCCTTTCTCTCCTGTAGTGCTTAAGTTATGGTGCTTGTTGGCCCAGCTGGATCTGCAGAATGGGCTGTGACTCATTCACCCACTGTGTGTGGTACATTAACACATTTTTCTTGTCCAGTGGTTTGGTATCTTAATGGTACAATTGGTGGGGTCATGTTATCCACGTGTTGGACCTTCATTGCTGGCGGACACTGGGGCAACGGTGGTCCCACCTACCCAGTACACCTCTAGGACAATAGCAGTAGTAAAGTCACTGCCATGCAGCCGAAGTGTGCACCAGCAAAGATAACCACACTGGCTGAAAAATTAAGCTCATGGGATAATCATGGAAATAGCTCCTGGTGCAGGAGGTTTTCCGCTGCCACTGTGGTGGATTTTGCAGTTCTAAGTCGTCAAATAGGAAACAAGGAATCTCTCTTCTTCAAACACAGCATAATGTAATCCTTGTATGATACTAAAACTTCAATGTTCATTTCCAAATGTGTATTGGTTTATTGTGTGCCTCCAGACCATTACCCAGCAAAACACTGGATAATTGCGATACTAACGGGATCTTCTATGAACTAAATACAAAGTAGAAACATCTATATAAAGAAAATCCTTAAGCTTGAATGAATATTTGAAAAGAAAAATTAACAAATTTTACTCCACAGTGGTGCCCAGCTGGACGCTCTGGATTTCCCAGACCACTCTTCTAAGAAGGTGGCTATTCTACCACGAATGACAAAAGGAAAATCCAGCAGCCTCTGAATCAGGCCCTTAGTCTTCAGGTCTCTTTTGTTCTCGCCCTCTGATAACATGTTATACATAAACAGAGAGACACACATGTAATGAAGGAAGATAAGGACCACATGTCCCACACATGGGGTCATTTTTAGACCCGTATAATTGAGCTAAAATGGTCAGTTTCATCTGGCTGGCTGGGTCTAAACTGAGGTGGGAAGTGAGCTAAAGAATGATGATGGATTCAACCCAGATCTGTGACTGGGGGTGAGTGTCTGAAAAGTTTCAATGCTCCGTCCATCATCTCCTTGTGTTTGCTCAGTTTCATCTCTGCATCTTTTAGCCACTGGGTGTAAAGGGTGCTTGCTTCAGTTTCCACTCTGGCTACTACCATCAGCTCTTAGGTGTTACTGCTAGCATGATATGTACAATAGGGGTAATAATGCATGCAGAACGTGCAAAAATGTCTGTGCTCATTACACCTTATGTCCGCCCTCAAACTCTAAATGGAATACAAAAACACACCTCGTGCCCAGTGAAAAGGATATTCATGCAGGCATGTTCTAACACCCAATAATAACGCCGGCTCCCACAAGACTTTGTTAGTCTGCTCATACCCCTTTTTGCTGCAACATCACAGAGTCTATTTAGTCTCCAGGTCTGACTTTATACTCACACTAACAGTACATTATATCTGTAAAGAAGCAGAAAATTAGACATTGATGGCAGGTAGAGACATTTAACTAAACATTGAATAGCAATAACAACCAATCATCTGTTCAGGACGAGTACACTAACTGCTGGAAATGATGATTGTTTGTGTGGTATCACCACAGATTTTTTCCCTGAGTGTTTTGCTGGCTGTAGAAGTCTGTGCACTTTACTCCTTTACCTCTGATAGCCAGAGGTATAATGACTGCGCCCCCTTTCAACATTGAGAAATTGGCATACCCCTAATTGGTATATTTAATGTACCTGTAAATTCATAGTATACAGTACCACACTGTACCCAGGGCCTGTAAGTTAAATGTCACAAGTGGACTGCAATATCCATGGTACCATCCACTACAGTGACAGAGTAAACATTACTGCAGGCCTGCCATGTGTAGCCTGACTATGCAGGTTTAAACTGAAAATTCGATCTGTCAAAATAACACATTTGGACAGGCTTAAGCCTTTCTTTCAGATACTAAGTCACCCCTAAGTTGGTCTTACTGTCCGTAAGGCAGGGTGCATGATATTAAAAAGTAGGTCGTGTAAAAAATGAATGTTAAGTATTTTTTTACAGTGAAAAGGCCCTAAAAGCTATTTTCAATGTAGCGAGTTGGCTGCTCCATAGGAACGCATTGGGATGGAATATTACATTTAACAATGCTATTTCTTGCTAGGAAGCCACTATAAAGTTCATTTTTCGACTTTTGAACTATTTTTTACAAGCCCAATTCACCAGTGAAGTCGGATTTGTAATAAATATTTTTGAGAAGGTACTTTTAGAAAGTTATGCCTAAAGACTCTGGATGCCCATTTGCATGCATGAGCCCAACTGCCAGCTAGCAGCTGTATAGCTCTCTTGATAAGGTTGAACTTGCTCCCAGAGCTTAGATAAAGGCCTTGGTTGTGGGGAGGTGTTCTGTTCCCAGTGCTTAATTTATGGCGGTGCTTTCCGGTGCTCGGCACCTGCACTTAATTGCCGGCAAAGGCACTTGGAACAGCTGCTCATTTAAAGATGAGCAGGAAAACAGTTATTTAATAATTCAATACATGTTTAAAACAACTACTACCAGCCACCCAAACCATTTCTAAAGCTTGGGGGCCTTGAACAGTCTGAATTCTCACACTTGTAGCAGTGTGATGGTTAGTAGTTGTTTAAGCTCGGTTATTGGCAGCGCAGGCACTGGCAGTGTGTGGTGCAAACTGCGGTGGCCTCATCACGAAGGCCCCAGCACTTATTTGTTTACAAATTAAGCACTGTCTGTTCCTCTAGCAGGATGACCATGGGGCTGGACCCAGGAACTTGATTAAATTCAAAGAGGGCTACCATGTCACAAGCAAATGTTAGCTGACACCTGGTCAGGGTCTTCTTTTATTCCCCTAGTCAGCCAACCACCAGTCCCAGTGGGAGAGGAGCTGCCCCCAGAACTGGTTTAGAGCGACCACAGAGGAGGGGGCTGCTCATTTCTCTGACCACACCTCTGGGGTGGACACAGGAGCTCTGCACATAGGAAATATGGTTCTGTCAACTTTGATTTAGGCAGAGAGGGGCACTGTGGGATTGTTTGCAGTAAAGCACATAGGAAGTGCTGCGAAGGTGGGTAGGGTTGCCCCTAGAAACGTTTGCACAATTAGTTAGGGAGGGGTCAGGAGTCACCCCCACCCACAGGCTGGTGCCAGGCATAAAAGTAGCACCCACAGTGCCCTCCTCAGAACACTTTCTGGACTTGTGGAAGAACAGAAAAGGACTGGAACTGCTGTCTGTAACCTGAGAAGACCCTGGAAGACTGGACCTGCTCTCCCTGTTGCACTGAAGACAAAGAAGTGGGCTCCAAGGGTCATAAGGCTGACCTCCTGTTCAAGCTACAGAGACACAACAAGCTACATGTGGCCTTTTCTTCAACTGCCCAGCTGAGCTGTTCCAACTAGACATGCCCTGGAGCCTGCAGCTGTCCTCTACTGGAGTGAGTCTTGATCCCCAAATGTTGACCTCAAGTTCCTGTACCCTTAGCTGGTATCAAACCGTACCTTCCTGAAACATGTGACTTAAAAACCTTTTAGCTCCAACCATCTCCTGAGGATGGTGACCAACCTTCCATGGTGATCCTACGAATTTGTGTTTTGCTGCTGGGCCAAAGATTCAGGATGCTCTCACTGAGAGATTTTCTGCAGCTGAATATCTGATTAAGCGGGACCTAACCAACAACATATCTGGCCTCGTGGAGTCCTCTTCGGCTACAGCTGGCAGCCTTATCCCGTTAGAAGAATCCAAGCTCAAAAAAAGTGTGTTAGAAATTGGGTTACTGATTGATTGGGGTATGGGCCCTGGTCAAGCAGCAACCACAATCCTAGTCAGGGTAAGGGACAGGCAAACCCTAAATTAATCTGTGCTCACCCTCTGGTAGCTTGGCACAGGGCAGTCAGGCTTAACTTGGAAGATGTGTATAAAGTATTTGTGCAACACTTCAAACAGTAAAACAATGAAAGTACCACACAAAAAGATCCCACACCAAGTTAGAAAAATAGATCCGACTTAAATAAATAAAACAGGACCAAAATGACAAAATTCCAATTGGTAGGACCGGAGATATTGAATTTCAAAGTATTTACGTAAAATAGCACCAAAAAAGCACAAAGC
The DNA here is from genome assembly GCA_963921515.1 of Calotriton arnoldi. NCBI lineage: Eukaryota > Metazoa > Chordata > Amphibia > Caudata > Salamandridae > Calotriton > Calotriton arnoldi. The sequence continues at coordinate 3,772,034 of CAWUFW010000188.1, forward strand.
GCAATTGGGGATATCTGGTCGCACCGGACCAGGATAAAGTCACAAGTTCAGGCCGACCGCGATGGAACATGGGCCGGCTACAGAGACCCAGTTAGGCCCACAGAACAAAGTATCTTAAATCCTGGTTGCTGAGTGTTGAGTGTATCTGGTTCAAAGATGCATCGTGCAGCAGAGGCGATTCGCCAGTTTCAAGATGCAGCGAGGCTGCGGTGCAAAGTCCTGTTGCGTTGATGTCGAGGGTCCTGTCGACGAGGCTTGCGATGTGAAGTCTGGCGCAGAGGTCGAGAGGTGCAGCAGAGGCGTTGCGTTGATTCCGATGAGCGGTTAAGCTGCAATGCAGAGTTTAGTCATCGTCGTCGAGGCTGGCGTTGACAGGGGATGAGACAGGCTGGCACCAGTAAAGAGTGTCGCACAGCTGTGGTTCTGAAGTTGATGCGTTTGACCCAAGATGCGGGAGGCACCAGCGATGCGAGTCATATGCGACAATTTCGATCAATGCAGCAGAAGCAATGCGTTGGTTCTGCTTGGGGATGCGCCGCTCAGTTATGTACCTGATGCTTCAGATTAGGAGGCCAGCCGACTAGCCATTGGAGACACTCTGGGGTCTAGAGATGCAGGTTCAGTCCTTCTTACCCAGGCAAGAGGACAGCAGGCCAGCACAGCTAAGCAGGAGTCCAGCAGAGTGCAGTCCAGCAGAGTTCCAGTCCTTTAGCAGCACACCAGACCTTCTTCCTGGCAGAATATCCACAGGTCCAGAAGTGTACTGAAGTAGTGGTGTCTGAGGTCCAGTACTTATACCTAGTGGTGCCCTTGAAGTGGGAAGACTTCAAAAGGCATGTCTTCGAAGTGCACAGATGTCCTGCATCCCCTGCCCTGGCTCCAGAATAGTATGCAGCCGTTTGTGCGGGGACAGGACATAGCTCCTCTCTCCCATTCTGCCACAAATGGCCGATTGAGACACAAAGCTGAACTGCCAACTACACCCAGTCAGGTCACCAGAGACAGGCTGCAGGCACCAAATGGCCAAAGGCAAGAAAATGCCAACTTTCTAAAAGTGCAAAAGAAACAATTGATGGACGGAATGCTGGACAATGCAAACATTCACCCCCAGTCACAAGGATCTGGGTTTGATCCATCATTCTTTTCCTCACCACACCACCCCAGTTTGGACCCAGCCATATGCAAATCAGTCTTGACCCTGTTCCTTATGGGAACAGTCCAGCCCGAACTGCCAAGCCAGATCCTCCCTGGACCGGAAACAAGCATCCTGGGACCGGTTTCAGGGCATCACCCTTCATCAGCCAGGCTAACTTGAATCCAGTGGTGTAGTGAGCACGGGACCCACGTCTGGGCATACCCTTCCCACATAGGGCAACATATGCAAAATAAACAATTGATGGACGGAATGCTGGACAATGCAAACATTCACCCCCAGTCACAAGGATCTGGGTTTAATCCATCATTCTTTTGCTCACCACACCACCCCAGTTTGGACCCAGCCATATGCAAATCAGTCTTGACCTTGTTCCTTATGGGAACAGTCCAGTCCGAACTGCCAACCCAGATCCTCCCTTGACCGGAAACAAGCATCCTGGGACCGGTTTCAGGGCATCACCCTTCATCAGCCAGGCTAGCTTGAATCCAAAGGTGTAGTGAGCACGGGACCCACGTCTGGGCACACCCTTCCCACTTAGGGCAACATATGCAAAAGAAACAATTGATGGACGGAATGCTGGACAATGCAAACATTCACCCCCAGTCACAAAGATCTGGGTTTAATCCATCATTCTTTTGCTCACCAAACCACCCCAGTTTGGACTTAGCCATATGCAAATCAGTCTTGACCCTGTTCCTTATGGGAACAGTCCAGCCCGAACTGCCAAGCCAGATCCTCCCTGGACCGGAAACAAGCATCCTGGGACCGGCTTCAGGGCATCACCCTTCATCAGCCAGGCTAGCTTGAATCCAGTGGTGTAGTGAGCACAGGACCCACGACTGGGCATATCCTTCCTACTTAAGGCGACATATGCAAAAGAAACAATTGATGGACGGAACGCTGGACAATCCAAACATTCATCCCCAGTCACAAGGATCTGGGTTTAATCCATCATTCTTTTGCTCATCACACCACCCCAGTTTGGACCAAGCCATATGCAAATCAGTCTTGACCCTGTTCCTTATGGGAACAGTCCAGTCCGAACGGCCAAGCCAGATCCTCCCTGGACCAGAAACAAGCATCCTGGGACTGGTTTCAGGCCATCACCCTTCATCAGCCAGGCTACCTTGAATCCAGTGGTGTAGTGAGCACGGGACCCACGTCTGGGCATACCCTTCCCACATAGGGCAACATATGCAAAAGAAACAATTGATGGACCGAATGCTGGACAATGCAAACATTCACTCCCAGTCACAAGGATCTGGGTTTAATCCATCATTATTTTGCTCACCACACCACCCCAGTTTGGACCCAGCCATATGCAAATCAGTCTTGACACTGTTCCTTATGGGAACAATCCAGCCCGAACTGCCAAGCCAGATCCTCCCTGGACCGGAAACAAGCATCCTGGGACAGCTTTCAGGGTATCACCCTTCATCAGCCAGGCTAGCTTGAATCCAGTGGTGTAGTGAGCACGGGACCCACGTCTGGGCATACCCTTCCCACTTAGGGCGACATATGCAAAAGAAACACTTTCCATATGCAGTTACACTTTTCACCCTAAGTGGCACGGGTATGCCCAGACGTGGGTCCCTTGCTCACTGTGTCACTGGATTCAAGCTAGCTTGGCTGATGAAGGGTGACATACCCTGAAACCGGTCCCAGGATGCTTGTTTCCATTCCAGGGAGGACCTGGCATGGCAGTTCGGTCTTGACTGTTCCCATGAGACACAGGGTCAAGACTGATTTGCATATGGCTGTGTCCAAACTGGGGTGGCGTAGTGGGCAAAAGAACGATGGATTTAACCCAGATCTTTTGACTGGGGGAGAATAATTGAATCACTCAGCATTCCGTCCATCATTTGTTGCAGTTACACTTTTTGCCCTAAGTGGCACGGGTTTGCCCAGACGTGGGTCCCTTGCTCATTGTGCCACTGGACTCAAGCTAGCCTGGCTGATGAAGGGTGAAATACCCCGAAACCGGTCCCAGGATGTTTGTTTCCGGTCCAGGGAGGACCTGGCTTGGCAGTTCGGTCTGGACTGTTCCCATGAGGCACAGGGTCAAGACTTATTTGCATATGGCTGGGTCCAAACTGGGGTGGCGTATTGGGCAAAAGAACAATGGTATTAACCCAGATCTCTTGACTGGGGGAGAATGTTTGAATCATTCAGCATTCTGTCCATCAATTGTTGCAGTTACACTTTTCGCCCTTAGTGGCAAGAGTATGCCCAGATGTAGGTCCTTGCTCACTGTGCCACTGGATTCAAGCTAGCCTGGCTGATGGAGGGTGACATACCCCGAAACCGGTCCAAGTATGCTTGTTTCCGGTCCAGGGAGGACCTGGCTTGGCAGTTCGGTCTGGGCTGTTCCTATGAGGCACAGGGTCAAGACTGATTTGCATATGGGTGGGTCCAAACTGGGGTGGCGTAGTGGGCAAAAGAACGATGGATTTAGCCCAGATCTCTTGACTGGGGAGAATGTTTGAATCATTCAGCATTCCCTCCATCATTTGTTGCAGTTACACTTTTCGCCCTAAGTGACACGGGTATTCCTAGACGTGGGTCCCTTGCTCACTGTGCCACTGGATTCAAGCTAGCCTGGCTGATGAAGGGTGACATACCCCGAAACCGGTCCCAGGATGTTTGTTTCGGGTCCAGGGAGGACCTGGCTTAGCAGTTTGGTCTGGACTGTTCCCATGAGGCACTGGGTCAAGACTGATTTGCATATGGCTGGGTCCAAACTAGGGTGGCGTAGTGGGCAAAAGAAGATGGATTTAACCCAGATCTCTTGACTTGGGGAGAATGTTTGAATCAGTCAGCATTCCGTCCATCATTTGTTGCAGTTACACCTTTCGCCCTAAGTGGTCACGGATATGCCCAGACGTGGGTCACTTGCTCACTGTGCCACTGGATTCAAGCTAGCCTGGCTGATGAAGGGTGACATACCCTGAAACCGGTCCCAGGATGCTTGTTTCCGGTCCAGGGAGGACCTGGCCTGGCAGTTCTGTCTGGACTGTTCCCATGAGGCACAGGGTCAAGACTGATTTGCATATGGCTGGGTCCAAACTGGGGTGGCGTACTGAGCAAAAGAACAATAGATTTTAACCCACATCTCTTGACTGGGGGAGAATGTTTGAATCATTCAGCATTCTGTACATCATTTGTTGCAGTTATACTTTTCGCCCTAAGTGACACGGGTATGCCCAGACGTGGGTCACTTGCTCACTGTGCCACTGGATTCAAGCTAGCCTGGCTGATGAAGGGTGACATACCCCGAAACCAGTCCCAGGATGCTTGTTTCCAGTCCAGGGAGGACCTGGCTTGGCAGTTTGGTCTGGACTGTTCCTATGAGGCACAGGGCCAAGACTGATTTGCATATGGCTGGGTCCAAACTGGGGTGGCGTAGTGGGCAAAAGAAAGATGGGTTTAACCCAGATCTCTTGACTGGGGGAGAATGTTTGAATCATTCAGCATTCCGTCCATCATTTGCTGCAGTTACACTTTTCGCCCTAAGTGGCACGAATATGCCCAGAGGTGGTCACTTGCTCACTGTGCCACTGGATTCAAGCTAGCCTGGCTGATGAAGGGTGACATACCCCGAAACCGCTCCCAGGATGCTTGTTTCCAGTCCAGGGAGGACCTGGCATGGCAGTTCTGTCTGGACTGTTCCCATGAGGCACAGGGTCAAGACTGATTTGCATATGGCTGGGTCCAAACTGGGGTGGTGTACTGCGCAAAAGAACAATGGATTTAACCCACATCTCTTGACTGGGGGAGAATGTTTGAATCATTCAGCATTCCATCCATTATTTGTTGCAGTTACACTTTTCGCCCTAAGTGGCACGGGTATGCCCAGACGTGGGTCCCTTTCTCACTGTGCCACTGGATTCAAGCTAGCCTGGCTGATGAAGGGTGACAAAAACCCGAAACCGGTCCGAGGATGCTTGTTTCCGGTCCAGGGAGGACCTGGCTTGGAAGTTTGGTCTAGACTGTTCCCATGAGGCACAGGGTCAACACTGATTTGCATATGGCTAGGGCCAAACTGGGGTGGCGCAGTGGGCAAAAGAATGATGGATTTAACCCAGATCTCTTGACTGGGGGAGAATGTTTGAATCATTCAGCATTCCGTCCATCATTTGTTACAGTTACACTTTTCGCCCTAAATGGGACGGATATGCCCAGACGTGGGTCCCTTATTACACTCGTGCAACTGGATTCAGATTAGCCTGGCTGAAGAAGGGTGACATACCCTGAAACCGGTCCCAGGATGCTTGTTTCCGGTCGAGGGAGGACCTGGCTTGGCAGTTCGGTCTGGACTGTTTCCATGAGGCACAGGGTCAAGACTGATTTGCATATGGTTGGGTCCAAACTGGGGTGGCGTAGTGGGCAAAAGAACGATGGATTTAGCCCAGATCTCTTGACTGGGGAGAATGTTTGAATCATTCAGCATTCCCTCCATCATTTGTTGCAGTTACACTTTTTGCCCTAAGTGACACGGGTATTCCTAGACGTGGGTCCCTTTCTCACTGTGCCACTGGATTCAAGCTAGCCTGGCTGATGAAGGGTGACATACCCCGAAACCGGTCCCAGGATGTTTGTTTCGGGTCCAGGGAGGACCTGGCTTGGCAGTTTGGTCTGGACTGTTCCCATGAGGCACTGGGTCAAGACTGATTTGCATATGGCTGGGTCCAAACTGGGGTGGGCGTAGTGGGCAAAAGAAAGATGGATTTAACCCAGATCTCTTGACTTGGGGAGAATGTTTGAATCAGTCAGCATTCCGTCCATCATTTGTTGCAGTTACACCTTTCGCCCTAAGTGGTCACGAATATGCCCAGACGTGGGTCACTTGCTCACTGTGCCACTGGATTCAAGCTAGCCTGGCTGATGAAGGGTGACATACCCCGAAACCGGTCCCAGGATGCTTGTTTCCGGTCCAGGGAGGACCTGGCCTGGCAGTTCTGTCTGGACTGTTCCCATGAGGCACAGGGTCAAGACTGATTTGCATATGGCTGGGTCCAAACTGGGGTGGCGTACTGAGCAAAAGAACAATAGATTTTAACCCACATCTCTTGACTGGGGGAGAATGTTTGAATCATTCAGCATTCTGTACATCATTTGTTGCAATTATACTTTTCGCCCTAAGTGACACGGGTATGCCCTGACGTGGGTCACTTGCTCACTGTGCCACTGGATTCAAGCTAGCCTGGCTGATGAAGGGTGACATACCCCAAAACCAGTCCCAGGATGCTTGTTTCCAGTCCAGGGAGGACCTGGCTTGGCAGTTCGGTCTGGACTGTTCCCACGAGGCACAGGGTCAAGACTGATTTGCATCTGGTTGGGTCCAAACTGGGGTGGCGTAGTGGGCAAAAGAACGATGGATTTAGCCCAGATCTCTTGACTGGGGAGAATGTTTGAATCATTCAGCATTCCCTCCATCATTTGTTGCAGTTACACTTTTCGCCCTAAGTGACACGGGTATTCCTAGACGTGGGTCCCTTGCTCACTGTGCCACTGGATTCAAGCTAGCCTGGCTGATGAAGGGTGACATACCCCGAAACCGGTCCCAGGATGTTTGTTTCGGGTCCAGGGAGGACCTGGCTTGGCAGTTTGGTCTGGACTGTTCCCATGAGGCACTGGGTCAAGACTGATTTGCATATGGCTGGGTCCAAACTGGGGTGGCGTAGTGGGCAAAAGAAAGATGGATTTAACCCAGATCTCTTGACTTGGGGAGAATGTTTGAATCAGTCAGCATTCCGTCCATCATTTGTTGCAGTTACACCTTTCGCCCTAAGTGGTCACGAATATGCCCAGACGTGGGTCACTTGCTCACTGTGCCACTGGATTCAAGCTAGCCTGGCTGATGAAGGGTGACATACCCCGAAACCGGTTCCAGGATGCTTGTTTCCGGTCCAGGGAGGACCTGGCCTGGCAGTTCTGTCTGGACTGTTCCCATGAGGCACAGGGTCTAGACTGATTTGCATATGGCTGGGTCCAAACTGGGGTGGTGTACTGCGCAAAAGAACAATGGATTTAACCCACATCTCTTGACTGGGGGAGAATGTTTGAATCATTCAGCATTCCATCCATTATTTGTTGCAGTTACACTTTTCGCCCTAAGTGGCACGGGTATGCCCAGACGTGGGTCCCTTGCTCACTGTGCCACTGGATTCAAGCTAGCCTGGCTGATGAAGGGTGACAAAAACCCGAAACCGGTCGGAGGATGCTTGTTTCCGGTCCAAGGAGGACCTGGCTTGGCAGTTCAGTCTGGACTGTTCTCATGAGGCACAGGGTCAAGACTGATATGCATATGGCTGTGTCCAAACTGGGGTGGTGTAGTGGGCAAAAGAACGATGGATTTAACCCAGATCTCTTGACTGGGGGAGAATGTTTGAATCATTCAGCATTCCGTCCATTATTTGTTGCAGTTACACTTTTCGCCCTAAGTGGCACGGGTATGCCCAGACGTGGGTCCCTTGCTCACTGTGCCACTGGATTCAAACTAGCCTGGCTGATGAAGGGTGACATACCCCGAAACCAGTCCCAGGATGCTTGTTTCCAGTCCAGGGAGGACCTGGCTTGGCAGTTTGGTCTGAACTGTTCCCATGAAGCACAGGGTCAAGACTGATTTGGATATGGCTGGGTCCAAACTGGGGTGGTGTAGTGGGCAAAAGAACGATGGTTTTAACCCAGATCTCTTGACTGGGGGAGAATGTTTGAATCATTCAGCATTCCGTCCATCAATTGTTGCAGTTACACTTTTCGCCCTAAGTGGCACGGGTATGCCCAGACGTGGGTCACTTGCTCACTGTGCCACTGAATTCAAGCTAGCCTGGCTGATGAAGGGTGACATACCCCAAAACCGGTCCCAGAATGCTTGTTTCCAGTCCAGGGAGGACCTGGCTTGGCAGTTTGGTCTAGACTGTTCCCATGAGGCACAGGGTCAACACTGATTTGCATATGGCTAGGGACAAACTGGGGTGGCGCAGTGGGCAAAAGAATGATGGATTTAACCCAGATCTCTTGACTGGGGGAGAATGTTTGAATCATTCAGCATTCCGTCCATCATTTGTTACAGTTACACTTTTTGCCCTAAATGGGACGGATATGCCCAGACGTGGGTCCCTTATTACACCCGTGCAACTGGATTCAGATTAGTCTGGCTGAAGAAGGGTGACATACCCTGAAACCGGTCCCAGGATGCTTGTTTCCGGTCGAGGGAGGACCTGGCTTGGCAGTTCGGTCTGGACTGTTTCCATGAGGCTCAGGGTCAAGATTGATTTGCATATGGCTGGGTCCAAACTGGGGTGGCGTATTGGGCAAAAGAACGATGGATTTAACCCAGATCTCTTGACTGGGGAGAATGTTTGAATCATTCAGCATTCCGTCCATCATTTGTTGCAGTTACATTTTTTGCCCTAAGTGACACGGGTATTCCTAGACGTGGGTCCCTTGCTCACTGTGCCACAGGATTCAAGCTAGCCTGGCTGATGAAGGGTGACATACCCCGAAACCGGTCCCAGGATGCTTGTTTCCGGTCCGGCGAGGACCTGGCTTGGCAGTTCGGTCTGGACTGTTCCCACGAGGCACAGGGTCAAGACTGATTTGCATATGGTTGGGTCCAAACTGGGGTGGCGTAGTGGGCAAAAGAACGATGGATTTAGCCCAGATCTCTTGACTGGGGAGAATGTTTGAATCATTCAGCATTCCCTCCATCATTTGTTGCAGTTACACTTTTCGCCCTAAGTGACACGGGTATTCCTAGACGTGGGTCCCTTGCTCACTGTGCCACTGGATTCAAGCTAGCCTGGCTGATGAAGGGTGACATACCCCGAAACCGGTCCCAGGATGTTTGTTTCGGGTCCAGGGAGGACCTGGCTTGGCAGTTTGGTCTGGACTGTTCCCATGAGGCACTGGGTCAAGACTGATTTGCATATGGCTGGGTCCAAACTGGGGTGGCGTAGTGGGCAAAAGAACAATAGATTTTAACCCACATCTCTTGACTGGGGGAGAATGTTTGAATCATTCAGCATTCTGTACCTCATTTGTTGCAGTTATACTTTTCGCCCTAAGTGACACGGGTATGCCCAGACGTGGGTCACTTGCTCACTGTGCCACTGGATTCAAGCTAGCCTGGCTGATGAAGGGTGACATACCCCGAAACCAGTCCCAGGATGCTTGTTTCCAGTCCAGGGAGGACCTGGCTTGGCAGTTTGGTCTGGACTGTTCCTATGAGGCACAGGGTCAAGACTGATTTGCATATGGCTGGGTCCAAACTGGGGTGGCGTAGTGGGCAAAAGAAAGATGGGTTTAACCCAGATCTCTTGACTGGGGGAGAATGTTTGAATCATTCAGCATTCCGTCCATCATTTGCTGCAGTTACACTTTTCGCCCTAAGTGGGACGGATATGCCCAGACGTGGGTCACTTGCTCACTGTGCCACTGGATTCAAGCTAGCCTGGCTGATGAAGGGTGACATACCCCGAAACCGCTCCCAGGATGCTTGTTTCCAGTCCAGGGAGGACCTGGCCTGGCAGTTCTGTCTGGACTGTTCCCATGAGGCACAGGGTCAAGACTGATTTGCATATGGCTGGGTCCAAACTGGGGTGGCGTACTGCGCAAAAGAACAATGGATTTAACCCACATCTCTTGACTGGGGGAGAATGTTTGAATCATTCAGCATTCCATCCATCATTTGTTGCAGTTACACTTTTCGCCCTAAGTGGCACGGGTATGCCCAGACGTGGGTCCCTTGCTCACTGTGCCACTGGATTCAAGCTAGCCTGGCTGATGAAGGGTGACATAACCCGAAACCGGTCCCAGGATGCTTGTTTCCGGTCCAAGGAGGACCTGGCTTGGCAGTTCAGTCTGGACTGTTCTCATGAGGCACAGGGTCAAGACTGATATGCATATGGCTGTGTCCAAACTGGGGTGGTGTAGTGGGCAAAAGAACAATGGATTTAACCCAGATCTCTTGACTGGGGAGAATGTTTGAATCATTCAGCATTACGTCCATTATTTGTTGCAGTTAAACTTTTCGCCCTAAGTGGCACGGGTATGCCCAGACGTGGGTCCCTTGCTCACTGTGCCACTGGATTCAAGCTAGCCTGGCTGATGAAGGGTGACATACCCCGAAACCAGTCCCAGGATGCTTGTTTCCAGTCCAGGGAGGACCTTGCTTGGCAGTTTGGTCTGAACTGTTCCCATGAGGCACAGGGTCAAGACTGATTTGGATATGGCTGGGTCCAAACTGGGGTGGTGTAGTGGGCAAAAGAACGATGGATTTAACCCAGATCTCTTGACTGGGGGAGAATGTTTGAATCATTCAGCATTCCGTCCATCAATTGTTGCAGTTACACTTTTCGCCCTAAGTGGCATGGGTATGCCCAGACGTGGGTCACTTGCTCACTGTGCCACTGAATTCAAGCTAGCCTGGCTGATGAAGGGTGACATACCCCGAAACCGGTCCCAGAATGCTTGTTTCCGGTCCAGGGAGGACCTGGCTTGGCAGGTCAGTCTGGACTGTTCCCATGAGGCACAGGGTTAAGACTGATTTGCATATGGCTGGGTCCAAACTGGGGTGGCGTACTGGGCAAAAGAACAATGGATTTAACCCACATCTCTTGACTGGGGGAGAATGTTTGAATCATTCAGCATTCCGTCCATCATTTGTTGCAGTTACACTTTTCGCCCTAAGTGGCACGGGTATGCCCAGACGTGAGTCCCTTATTACACCCGTGCAACTGGATTCAGATTAGCCTGGCTGAAGAAGGGTGACATACCCTGAAACCGGTCCCAGGATGCTTGTTTCCGGTCGAGGGAGGACCTGGCTTGGCAGTTCGGTCTGGACTGTTTCCATGAGGCTCAGGGTCAAGACTGATTTGCATATGGCTGGGTCCAAACTGGGGTGGCGTTGTGGGCAAAAGAACGATGGATTTAACCCAGATCTCTTGACTTGGGAGAATGTTTGAATCATTCAGCATTCCGTCCATCATTTGTTGCAGTTACATTTTTTGCCCTAAGTGGCACGGGTATGCCCAGACGTGGGTCCCTTGCTCACTGAGCCACAGGATTCAAGCTAGCCTGGCTGATGAAGGGTGACATACCCCGAAACCGGTCCCAGGATGCTTGTTTCCGGTCCGGCGAGGACCTGGCTTGGCAGTTCGGTCTGGACTGTTCCCACGAGGCACAGGGTCAAGACTGATTTGCATATGGCTGGGTCCAAACTGGGGTGGCGTAGCGGGCAAAAGAACGATGGATTTAACCCAGATCTCTTGACTGGGGAGAATGTTTGAATCATTCAGCATTCCGTCCATCATTTGTTGCAGTTACACTTTTCGCCCTAAGTGGCACGGGTATGCCCAGACGTGGGTCCCTTGCTCACTGTGCCACTGGATTCAAGCTAGCCTGGCTGATGAAGGGTGACATACCCCAAACCGGTCCCAGGATGCTTGTTTCCAGTCCAGGGAGGACCTGGCTTGGCAGTTCGGTCTGGACTGTTTCCATGAGGCACAGGGTCAAAACTGATTTGCATATGGCTGGGTCCAAACTGGGGTGGCGTAGTGGGCAAAAGAACGATGGGTTTAACCCAGATCTCTTGACTGGGGGAGAATGTTTGAATCATTCAGCATTCCGTCCATCATTTGCTGCAGTTACACTTTTCGCCCTAAGTGGCACGAGTATGCCCAGACGTGGGTCACTTGCTCACTGTGCCACTGGATTCAAGCTAGCCTGGCTGATGAAGGGTGACATACCCCGAAACTGCTCCCAGGATGCTTGTTTCCAGTCCAGGGAGGACCTGGCCTGGCAGTTCTGTCTGGACTGTTCCCATGAGGCACAGGGTCAAGACTGATTTGCATATGGCTGGGTCCAAACTGGGGTGGCGTAGTGCGCAAAAGAACAATGGATTTAACCCAGATCTCTTGACTGGGGTAGAATGTTTGAATCATTCAGCATTCCATCCATTATTTGTTGCAGTTACACTTTTCGCCCTAAGTGGCACGGGTATGCCCAGACGTGGGTCCCTTGCTAACTGTGCCACTGGATTCAAGCTAGCCTGGCTGATGAAGGGTGACAAACCCTGAAACCGGTCCCAGGATGCTTGTTTCCGGTCCAAGGAGGACCTGGCTTGGCAGTTCAGTCTGGACTGTTCTCATGAGGCACAGGGTCAAGACTGATATGCATATGGCTGTGTCCAAACTGGGGTGGTGTAGTGGGCAAAAGAACGATGGATTTAACCCAGATCTCTTGACTGGGGGAGAATGTTTGAATCATTCAGCATTACGTCCATTATTTGTTGCAGTTACACTTTTCGCCCTAAGTGGCACGGGAATGCCCAGACGTGGGTCCCTTGCTCACTGTGCCACCGGATTCAAGCTAGCCTGGCTGATGAAGGGTGACATACCCCGAAACCGGTCCCAGAATGCTTGTTTCCGGTCCAGGGAGGACCTGGCTTGGCAGGTCAGTCTGGACTGTTCCCATGAGGCACAGGGTTAAGACTGATTTGCATATGGCTGGGTCCAAACTGGGGTGGCGTACTGGGCAAAAGAACAATGGATTTAACCCACATCTCTTGACTGGGGAGAATGTTTGAATCATTCAGCATTCCGTCCATCATTTGTTGCAGTTACACTTTTCGCCCTAAGTGGCACGGGTATGCCCAGACGTGAGTCCCTTATTACACCCGTGCAACTGGATTCAGATTAGCCTGGCTGAAGAAGGGTGACATACCCTGAAACCGGTCCCAGGATGCTTGTTTCCGGTCGAGGGAGGACCTGGCTTGGCAGTTCGGTCTGGACTGTTTCCATGAGGCTCAGGGTCAAGACTGATTTGCATATGGCTGGGTCCAAACTGGGGTGGCGTAGTGGGCAAAAGAACGATGGATTTAACCCAGATCTCTTGACTGGGGAGAATGTTTGAATCATTCAGCATTCCGTCCATCATTTGTTGCAGTTACATTTTTTGCCCTAAGTGGCACGGGTATGCCCAGACGTGGGTCCCTTGCTCACTGTGCCACAGGATTCAAGCTAGCCTGGCTGATGAAGGGTGACATACCCCGAAACCGGTCCCAGGATGCTTGTTTCCGGTCCGGCGAGGACCTGGCTTGGCAGTTCGGTCTGCACTGTTCCCACGAGGCACAGGGTCAAGACTGATTTGCATATGGCTGGGTCCAAACTGGGGTGGCGTAGCGGGCAAAAGAACGATGGATTTAACCCAGATCTCTTGACTGGGGGAGAATGTTTGAATCATTCAGCATTCCGTCCATCATTTGTTGCAGTTACACTTTTCGCCCTAAGTGGCACAGGTATGCCCAGACGTGGGTCCCTTGCTCACTGTGCCACTGGATTCAAGCTAGCCTGGCTGATGAAGGGTGACATACCCCGAAACTGATCCCAGGATGCTTGTTTCCGGTCCAGGGAGGACCTGGCTTGGCAGTTCGGCCTGGACTGTTTCCATGAGGCACAGGGTCAAGACGTATTTGCATATGGCTGGGTCCAAACTGGAGTGGCATGGTGGGCAAAAGAACGATGGATTTAACCCAGATCTCTGGACTAGGGGAACATGTTTGAATCATTCAGCATTCTGTCCATCATTTGTTGCAGTTACACTTTTCGCCCTAAGTGGCACGGGTATGCCCAGACGTGGGTCCCTTGCTCACTGTGCCACTGGATTCAAGCTAGCCTGGCTGATGAAGGGTGACATACCCCAAACCGGTCCGAGGATGCTTGTTTCCAGTCCAGGGAGGACCTGGCTTGGCAGTTCGGTCTGGACTGTTTCCATGAGGCACAGGGTCAAGACTGATTTGCATATGGCTGGGTCCAAACTGGGGTGGTGTAGTGGGCAAAAGAACGATGGATTTAACCCAGATCTCTTGACTGGGGGAGAATGTTTGTATCATTCAGCAATCCGTCCATTATTTGTTGCAGTTACACTTTTCGCCCTAAGTGGCACGGGTATGCCCAGACGTGGGTCCCTTGCTCACTGTGCCACTGGATTCAAACTAGCCTGGCTGATGAAGGGTGACATACCCCGAAACCAGTCCCAGGTTGCTTGTTTCCAGTCCAGGGAGGACCTGGCTTGGCAGTTTGGTCTGAACTGTTCCCATGAGGCACAGGGTCAAGACTGATTTGGATATGGCTGGATCCAAACTGGGGTGGTGTAGTGGGCAAAAGAACGATGGATTTAACCCAGATCTCTTGACTGGGGGAGAATGTTTGAATCATTCAGCATTCCGTCCATCAATTGTTGCAGTTACACTTTTCGCCCTAAGTGGCACGGGTATGCCCAGACGTGGGTCACTTGCTCACTGTGCCACTGAATTCAAGCTAGCCTGGCTGATGAAGGGTGACATACCCCGAAACCGGTCCCAGAATGCTTGTTGCCGGTCCAGGGAGGACCTGGCTTGGCAGTTCGGTCTGGACTGTTCCCACGAGGCACAGGGTCAAGACTGATTTGCATATGGTTGGGTCCAAACTGGGGTGGCGTAGTGGGCAAAAGAACGATGGATTTAGCCCAGATCTCTTGACTGGGGAGAATGTTTGAATCATTCAGCATTCCCTCCATCATTTGTTGCAGTTACACTTTTCGCCCTAAGTGACACGGGTATTCCTAGACGTGGGTCCCTTGCTCACTGTGCCACTGGATTCAAGCTAGCCTGGCTGATGAAGGGTGACATACCCCGAAACCGGTCCCAGGATGTTTGTTTCGGGTCCAGGAAGGACCTGGCTTGGCAGTTTGGTCTGGACTGTTCCCATGAGGCACTGGGTCAAGACTGATTTGCATATGGCTGGGTCCAAACTGGGGTGGCGTAGTGGGCAAAAGAAAGATGGATTTAACCCAGATCTCTTGACTTGGGGAGAATGTTTGAATCAGTCAGCATTCCGTCCATCATTTGTTGCAGTTACACCTTTCGCCCTAAGTGGTCACGAATATGCCCAGACGTGAGTCACTTGCTCACTGTGCCACTGGATTCAAGCTAGCCTGGCTGATGAAGGGTGACATACCCCGAAACCGGTCCCAGGATGGTTGTTTCCGATCCAGGGAGGACCTGGCCTGGCAGTTCTGTCTGGACTGTTCCCATGAGGCACAGGGTCTAGACTGATTGCATATGGCTGGGTCCAAACTGGGGTGGCGTACTGAGCAAAAGAACAATAGATTTTAACCCACATCTCTTGACTGGGGGAGAATGTTTGAATCATTCAGCATTCTGTACATCATTTGTTGCAGCTATACTTTTTGCCCTAAGTGACACGGGTATGCCCAAACGTGGGTCTCTTGCTCACTGTGCCACTGGATTCAAGCTAGCCTGGCTGATGAAGGGTGACATACCCCGAAACCAGTCCCAGGATGCTTGTTTCCAGTCCAGGGAGGACCTGGCTTGGCAGTTTGGTCTGGACTGTTCCTATGAGGCACAGGGTCAAGACTGATTTGCATATGGCTGGGTCCAAACTGGGGTGGCGTAGTGGGCAAAAGAAAGATGGGTTTAACCCAGATCTCTTGACTGGGGAGAATGTTTGAATCATTCAGCATTCCGTCCATCATTTGCTGCAGTTACACTTTTCGCCCTAAGTGGCACGAATATGCCCAGACGTGGTCACTTGCTCACTGTGCCACTGGATTCAAGCTAGCCTGGCTGATGAAGGGTGACATACTCCGAAACCGCTCCCAGGATGCTTGTTTCCAGTCCAGGGAGGACCTGGCCTGGCAGTTCTGTCTGGACTGTTCCCATGAGGCACAGGGTCAAGACTGATTTGCATATGGCTGGGTCCAAACTGGGGTGGTGTACTGCGCAAAAGAACAATGGATTTAACCCAGATCTCTTGACTGGGGAGAATGTTTGAATCATTCAGCATTCCGTCCATTATTTGTTGCAGTTACACTTTTCGCCCTAAGTGGCACAGGTATGCCCAGACGTGGGTCCCTTGCTCACTGTGCCACTGGATTCAAACTAGCCTGGCTTATGAAGGGTGACATACCCTGAAACCAGTCCCAGGATGCTTGTTTCCAGTCCAGGGAGGACCTGGCTTGGCAGTTTGGTCTGAACTGTTCCCATGAGGCACAGGGTCAAGACTGATTTGGATATGGCTGGGTCCAAACTGGGGTGGTGTAGTGGGCAAAAGAACGATGGATTTAACCCAGATCTCTTGACTGGGGGAGAATGTTTGAATCATTCAGCATTCCGTCCATCATTTGTTGCAGTTACACTTTTCGCCCTAAGTGGCACGGGTATGCCCAGACGTGGGTCCCTTGCTCACTGTGCCACTGGATTCAAGCTAGCCTGGCTGATGAAGGATGACATACCCCGAAACTGGTCCCAGGCTGCTTGTTGCCGGTCCAGGGAGGACCTGGCTTGGCAGTTTGGTCTAGACTGTTCCCATGAGGCACAGGGTCAACACTGATTTGCATATGGCTAGGGTCCAAACTGGGGTAGCGCAGTGGGCAAAAGAATGATGGATTTAACTCAGATCTCTTGACTGGGGGAGAATGTTTGAATCATTCAGCATTCCGTCCATCATTTGTTACAGTTACACTTTTCGCCCTAAATGGGACGGATATGCCCAGACGTGGGTCCCTTATTACACCCGTGCAACTGGATTCAGATTAGCCTGGCTGAAGAAGGGTGACATACCCTGAAACCGGTCCCAGGATGCTTGTTTCCGGTCGAGGGAGGACCTGGCTTGGCAGTTTGGTCTGGACTGTTTCCATGAGGCTCAGGGTCAAGATTGATTTGCATATGGCTGGGTCCAAACTGGGGTGGCGTATTGGGCAAAAGAACGATGGATTTAACCCAGATCTCTTGACTGGGGAGAATGTTTGAATCATTCAGCATTCCGTCCATCATTTGTTGCAGTTAAACTTTTTGCCCTAAGTGGCACGGGTATGCCCAGACGTGGGTCCCTTGCTCACTGTGCCACAGGATTCAAGCTAGCCTGGCTGATGAAGGGTGACATACCCCGAAACCGGTCCCAGGATGCTTGTTTCCGGTCCAGGGAGGACCTGGCCTGGCAGTTCTGTCTGGACTGTTCCCATGAGGCACAGGGTCTAGACTGATTTGCATATGGCTGGGTCCAAACTGGGGTGGCGTACTGAGCAAAAGAACAATAGATTTTAACCCACATCTCTTGACTGGGGGAGAATGTTTGAATCATTCAGCATTCTGTACATCATTTGTTGCAGTTATACTTTTCGCCCTAAGTGACACGGGTATGCCCAGACGTGGGTCACTTGCTCACTGTGCCACTGGATTCAAGCTAGCCTGGCTGATGAAGGGTGACATACTCCGAAACCGCTCCCAGGATGCTTGTTTCCAGTCCAGGGAGGACCTGGCCTGGCAGTTCTGTCTGGACTGTTCCCATGAGGCACAGGGTCAAGACTGATTTGCATATGGCTGGGTCCAAACTGGGGTGGTGTACTGCGCAAAAGAACAATGGATTTAACCCAGATCTCTTGACTGGGGGAGAATGTTTGAATCATTCAGCATTCCGTCCATTATTTGTTGCAGTTACACTTTTCGCCCTAAGTGGCACAGGTATGCCCAGACGTGGGTCCCTTGCTCACTGTGCCACTGGATTCAAACTAGCCTGGCTTATGAAGGGTGACATACCCCGAAACCAGTCCCAGGATGCTTGTTTCCAGTCCAGGGAGGACCTGGCTTGGCAGTTTGGTCTGAACTGTTCCCATGAGGCACAGGGTCAAGACTGATTTGGATATGGCTGGGTCCAAACTGGGGTGGTGTAGTGGGCAAAAGAACGATGGATTTAACCCAGATCTCTTGACTGGGGGAGAATGTTTGAATCATTCAGCATTCCGTCCATCATTTGTTGCAGTTACACTTTTCGCCCTAAGTGGCACGGGTATGCCCAGACGTGGGTCCCTTGCTCACTGTGCCACTGGATTCAAGCTAGCCTGGCTGATGAAGGATGACATACCCCGAAACTGGTCCCAGGCTGCTTGTTGCCGGTCCAGGGAGGACCTGGCTTGGCAGTTTGGTCTAGACTGTTCCCATGAGGCACAGGGTCAACACTGATTTGCATATGGCTAGGGCCAAACTGGGGTAGCGCAGTGGGCAAAAGAATGATGGATTTAACTCAGATCTCTTGACTGGGGGAGAATGTTTGAATCATTCAGCATTCCGTCCATCATTTGTTACAGTTACACTTTTCGCCCTAAATGGGACGGATATGCCCAGACGTGGGTCCCTTATTACACCTGTGCAACTGGATTCAGATTAGCCTGGCTGAAGAAGGGTGACATACCCTGAAACCGGTCCCAGGATGCTTGTTTCCGGTCGAGGGAGGACCTGGCTTGGCAGTTTGGTCTGGACTGTTTCCATGAGGCTCAGGGTCAAGATTGATTTGCATATGGCTGGGTCCAAACTGGGGTGGCGTATTGGGCAAAAGAACGATGGATTTAACCCAGATCTCTTGACTGGGGAGAATGTTTGAATCATTCAGCATTCCGTCCATCATTTGTTGCAGTTACACTTTTTGCCCTAAGTGGCACGGGTATGCCCAGACGTGGGTCCCTTGCTCACTGTGCCACAGGATTCAAGCTAGCCTGGCTGATGAAGGGTGACATACCCCGAAACCGGTCCCAGGATGCTTGTTTCCGGTCCAGGGAGGACCTGGCCTGGCAGTTCTGTCTGGACTGTTCCCATGAGGCACAGGGTCTAGACTGATTTGCATATGGCTGGGTCCAAACTGGGGTGGCGTACTGAGCAAAAGAACAATAGATTTTAACCCACATCTCTTGACTGGGGGAGAATGTTTGAATCATTCAGCATTCTGTACATCATTTGTTGCAGTTATACTTTTCGCCCTAAGTGACACGGGTATGCCCAGACGTGGGTCACTTGCTCACTGTGCCACTGGATTCAAGCTAGCCTGGCTGATGAAGGGTGACATACCCCGAAACCAGTCCCAGGATGCTTGTTTCCAGTCCAGGGAGGACCTGGCTTGGCAGTTTGGTCTGGACTGTTCCTATGAGGCACAGGGTCAAGACTGATTTGCATATGACTGGGTCCAAACTGGGGTGGCGTAGTGGGCAAAAGAAAGATGGGTTTAACCCAGATCTCTTGACTGGGGGAGAATGTTTGAATCATTCAGCATTCCGTCCATCATTTGCTGCAGTTACACTTTTCGCCCTAAGTGGCACGAATATGCCCAGACGTGGTCACTTGCTCACTGTGCCACTGGATTCAAGCTAGCCTGGCTGATGAAGGGTGACATACTCCGAAACCGCGTCCCAGGATGCTTGTTTCCAGTCCAGGGAGGACCTGGCTTGGCAGTTCTGTCTGGACTGTTCCCATGAGGCACAGGGTCAAGACTGATTTGCATATGGCTGGGTCCAAACTGGGGTGGCGTACTGCGCAAAAGAACAATGGATTTAACCCACATCTCTTGACTGGGGGAGAATGTTTGAATCATTCAGCATTCCATCCATTATTTGTTGCAGTTACACTTTTCGCCCTAAGTGGCACGGGTATGCCCAGACGTGGGTCCCTTGCTCACTGTGCCACTGGATTCAAGCTAGCCTGGCTGATGAAGGGTGACAAAACCCGAAACCGGTCCGAGGATGCTTGTTTCCGGTCCAAGGAGGACCTGGCTTGGCAGTTCAGTCTGGACTGTTCTCATGAGGCACAGGGTCAAGACTGATATGCATATGGCTGTGTCCAAACTGGGGTGGTGTATTGGGCAAAAGAACGATGGATTTAACCCAGATCTCTTGACTGGGGAGAATGTTTGAATCATTCAGCATTCCGTCCATTATTTGTTGCAGTTACACTTTTCGCCCTAAGTGGCACGGGTATGCCCAGACGTGGGTCCCTTGCTCACTGTGCCACTGGATTCAAGCTAGCCTGGCTGATGAAGGGTGACATACCCCGAAACCAGTCCCAGGATGCTTGTTTCCAGTCCAGGGAGGACCTGGCTTGGCAGTTTGGTCTGAACTGTTCCCATGAGGCACAGGGTCAAGACTGATTTGGATATGGCTGGGTCCAAACTGGGGTGGTGTAGTGGGCAAAAGAACGATGGATTTAACCCAGATCTCTTGACTGGGGAGAATGTTTGAATCATTCAGCATTCCGTCCATCATTTGTTGCAGTTACACTTTTTGCCCTAAGTGGCACGGGTATGCCCAGACGTGGGTCCCTTGCTCACTGTGCCACAGGATTCAAGCTAGCCTGGCTGATGAAGGGTGACATACCCCGAAACCGGTCCCAGGATGCTTGTTTCCGGTCCAGCGAGGACCTGGCTTGGCAGTTCGGTCTGGACTGTTCCCACGAGGCACAGGGTCAAGTCTGATTTGCATATGGCTGGGTCCAAACTGGGGTGGCGTAGTGGGCAAAAGAACGATGGATTTAACCCAGATCTCTTGACTGGGGGAGAATGTTTGAATCATTCAGCATTCCGTCCATCATTTGTTGCAGTTACACTTTTCGCCCTAAGTGGCACGGTATGCCCAGACGTGGGTCCCTTGCTCACTGTGCCACTGGATTCAAACTAGCCTGGCTGATGAAGGGTGACATACCCCGAAACCAGTCCCAGGATGCTTGTTTCCAGTCCAGGGAGGACCTGGCTTGGCAGTTTGGTCTGAACTGTTCCCATGAGGCACAGGGTCAAGACTGATTTGGATATGGCTGGGTCCAAACTGGGGTGGTGTAGTGGGCAAAAGAACGATGGATTTAACCCAGATCTCTTGACTGGGGGAGAATGTTTGAATCATTCAGCATTCCGTCCATCAATTGTTGCAGTTACACTTTTCGCCCTAAGTGGCACGGGTATGCCCAGACGTGGGTCACTTGCTCACTGTGCCACTGAATTCAAGCTAGCCTGGCTGATGAAGGGTGACATACCCCGAAACCGGTCCCAGAATGCTTGTTTCCGGTCCAGGGAGGACCTGGCTTGGCAGTTCGGTCTGGACTGTTCCCACGAGGCACAGGGTCAAGACTGATTTGCATATGGTTGTGTCCAAACTGGGGTGGCGTAGTGGGCAAAAGAACGATGGATTTAGCCCAGATCTCTTGACTGGGGAGAATGTTTGAATCATTCAGCATTCCCTCCATCATTTGTTGCAGTTACACTTTTCGCCCTAAGTGACACGGGTATTCCTAGACGTGGGTCCCTTGCTCACTGTGCCACTGGATTCAAGCTAGCCTGGCTGATGAAGGGTGACATACCCCGAAACCGGTCCCAGGATGTTTGTTTCGGGTCCAGGAAGGACCTGGCTTGGCAGTTTGGTCTGGACTGTTCCCATGAGGCACTGGGTCAAGACTGATTTGCATATGGCTGGGTCCAAACTGGGGTGGCGTAGTGGGCAAAAGAAAGATGGATTTAACCCAGATCTCTTGACTTGGGGAGAATGTTTGAATCAGTCAGCATTCCGTCCATCATTTGTTGCAGTTACACCTTTCGCCCTAAGTGGTCACGAATATGCCCAGACGTGGGTCACTTGCTCACTGTGCCACTGGATTCAAGCTAGCCTGGCTGATGAAGGGTGACATACCCCGAAACCGGTCCCAGGATGCTTGTTTCCGATCCAGGGAGGACCTGGCCTGGCAGTTCTGGTCTGGACTGTTCCCATGAGGCACAGGGTCAAGACTGATTTGCATATGGCTGGGTCCAAACTGGGGTGGCATACTGAGCAAAAGAACAATAGATTTTAACCCACATCTCTTGATTGGGGGAGAATGTTTGAATCATTCAGCATTCTGTACATCATTTGTTGCAGCTATACTTTTCGCCCTAAGTGACACGGGTATGCCCAGACGTGGGTCACTTGCTCACTGTGCCACTGGATTCAAGCTAGCCTGGCTGATGAAGGGTGACATACCCCGAAACCAGTCCCAGGATGCTTGTTTCCAGTCCAGGGAGGACCTGGCTTGGCAGTTTGGTCTGGACTGTTCCTATGAGGCACAGGGTCAAGACTGATTTGCATATGGCTGGGTCCAAACTGGGGTGGCGTAGTGGGCAAAAGAAAGATGGGTTTAACCCAGATCTCTTGACTGGGGGAGAATGTTTGAATCATTCAGCATTCCGTCCATCAATTGTTGCAGTTACACTTTTCGCCCTAAGTGGCACGGGTATGCCCAGACGTGGGTCACTTGCTCACTGTGCCACTGAATTCAAGCTAGCCTGGCTGATGAAGGGTGACATACCCCGAAACCGGTCCCAGAATGCTTGTTTCCGGTCCAGGGAGGACCTGGCTTGGCAGTTCGGTCTGGACTGTTCCCACGAGGCACAGGGTCAAGACTGATTTGCATATGGCTGTGTCCAAACTGGGGTGGCGTAGTGGGCAAAAGAACGATGGATTTAGCCCAGATCTCTTGACTGGGGAGAATGTTTGAATCATTCAGCATTCCCTCCATCATTTGTTGCAGTTACACTTTTCGCCCTAAGTGGCACGGGTATTCCTAGACGTGGGTCCCTTGCTCACTGTGCCACTGGATTCAAGCTAGCCTGGCTGATGAAGGGTGACATACCCCGAAACCGGTCCCAGGATGTTTGTTTCCGGTCCAGGAAGGACCTGGCTTGGCAGTTTGGTCTGGACTGTTCCCATGAGGCACTGGGTCAAGACTGATTTGCATATGGCTGGGTCCAAACTGGGGTGGCGTAGTGGGCAAAAGAAAGATGGATTTAACCCAGATCTCTTGACTTGGGGAGAATGTTTGAATCAGTCAGCATTCCGTCCATCATTTGTTGCAGTTACACTTTTCGCCCTAAGTGGTCACGAATATGCCCAGACGTGGGTCACTTGCTCACTGTGCCACTGGATTCAAGCTAGCCTGGCTGATGAAGGGTGACATACCCCGAAACCGGTCCCAGGATGCTTGTTTCCGATCCAGGGAGGACCTGGCCTGGCAGTTCTGTCTGGACTGTTCCCATGAGGCACAGGGCCTAGACTGATTTGCATATGGCTGGGTCCAAACTGGGGTGGCATACTGAGCAAAAGAACAATAGATTTTAACCCACATCTCTTGATTGGGGGAGAATGTTTGAATCATTCAGCATTCTGTACATCATTTGTTGCAGCTATACTTTTCGCCCTAAGTGACACGGGTATGCCCAGACGTGGGTCACTTGCTCACTGTGCCACTGGATTCAAGCTAGCCTGGCTGATGAAGGGTGACATACCCCGAAACCAGTCCCAGGATGCTTGTTTCCAGTCCAGGGAGGACCTGGCTTGGCAGTTTGGTCTGGACTGTTCCTATGAGGCACAGGGTCAAGACTGATTTGCATATGGCTGGGTCCAAACTGGGGTGGCGTAGTGGGCAAAAGAAAGATGGGTTTAACCCAGATCTCTTGACTGGGGGAGAATGTTTGAATCATTCAGCATTCCGTCCATCATTTGCTGCAGTTACACTTTTCGCCCTAAGTGGCACGAATATGCCCAGACGTGGTCACTTGCTCACTGTGCCACTGGATTCAAGCTAGCCTGGCTGATGAAGGGTGACATACTCCAAAACCGCTCCCAGGATGCTTGTTTCCAGTCCAGGGAGGACCTGGCCTGGCAGTTCTGTCTGGACTGTTCCCATGAGGCACAGGGTCAAGACTGATTTGCATATGGCTGGGTCCAAACTGGGGTGGCGTACTGCGCAAAAGAACAATGGATTTAACCCACATCTCTTGACTGGGGGAGAATGTTTGAATCATTCAGCATTCCATCCATTATTTGTTGCAGTTACACTTTTCGCCCTAAGTGGCACGGGTATGCCCAGACGTGGGTCCCTTGCTCACTGTGCCACTGGATTCAATCTAGCCTGGCTGATGAAGGGTGACAAAAACCCGAAACCGGTCCGAGGATGCTTGTTTCCGGTCCAAGGAGGACCTGGCTTGGCAGTTCAGTCTGGACTGTTCTCATGAGGCACAGGGTCAAGACTGATATGCATATGGCTGTGTCCAAACTGGGGTGGTGTATTGGGCAAAAGAACGATGGATTTAACCCAGATCTCTTGACTGGGGGAGAATGTTTGAATCATTCAGCATTCCGTCCATTATTTGTTGCAGTTACACTTTTCGCCCTAAGTGGCACGGGTATGCCCAGACGTGGGTCCCTTGCTCACTGTGCCACTGGATTCAAGCTAGCCTGGCTGATGAAGGGTGACATACCCCGAAACCAGTCCCAGGATGCTTGTTTCCAGTCCAGGGAGGACCTTGCTTGGCAGTTTGGTCTGAACTGTTCCCATGAGGCACAGGGTCAAGACTGATTTGGATATGGCTGGGTCCAAACTGGGGTGGTGTAGTGGGCAAAAGAACGATGGATTTAACCCAGATCTCTTGACTGGGGAGAATGTTTGAATCATTCAGCATTCCGTCCATCATTTGTTGCAGTTACATTTTTTGCCCTAAGTGGCACGGGTATGCCCAGACGTGGGTCCCTTGCTCACTGTGCCACAGGATTCAAGCTAGCCTGGCTGATGAAGGGTGACATACCCCGAAACCGGTCCCAGGATGCTTGTTTCCGGTCCGGCGAGGACCTGGCTTGGCAGTTCGGTCTGGACTGTTCCCACGAGGCACAGGGTCAAGTCTGATTTGCATATGGCTGGGTCCAAACTGGGGTGGCGTAGCGGGCAAAAGAACGATGGATTTAACCCAGATCTCTTGACTGGGGGAGAATGTTTGAATCATTCAGCATTCCGTCCATCATTTGTTGCAGTTACACTTATCGCCCTAAGTGGCACGGGTATGCCCAGACGTGGGTCCCTTGCTCACTGTGCCACTGGATTCAAACTAGCCTGGCTGATGAAGGGTGACATACCCCGAAACCAGTCCCAGGATGCTTGTTTCCAGTCCAGGGAGGACCTGGCTTGGCAGTTTGGTCTGAACTGTTCCCATGAGGCACAGGGTCAAGACTGATTTGGATATGGCTGGGTCCAAACTGGGGTGGTGTAGTGGGCAAAAGAACGATGGATTTAACCCAGATCTCTTGACTGGGGGAGAATGTTTGAATCATTCAGCATTCCGTCCATCAATTGTTGCAGTTACACTTTTCGCCCTAAGTGGCACGGGTATGCCCAGACGTGGGTCACTTGCTCACTGTGCCACTGAATTCAAGCTAGCCTGGCTGATGAAGGGTGACATACCCCGAAACCGGTCCCAGAATGCTTGTTTCTGGTCCAGGGAGGACCTGGCTTGGCAGTTCGGTCTGGACTGTTCCCACGAGGCACAGGGTCAAGACTGATTTGCATATGGTTGTGTCCAAACTGGGGTGGCGTAGTGGGCAAAAGAACGATGGATTTAGCCCAGATCTCTTGACTGGGGAGAATGTTTGAATCATTCAGCATTCCCTCCATCATTTGTTGCAGTTACACTTTTCGCCCTAAGTGACACGGGTATTCCTAGACGTGGGTCCCTTGCTCACTGTGCCACTGGATTCAAGCTAGCCTGGCTGATGAAGGGTGACATACCCGAAACCGGTCCCAGGATGTTTGTTTCGGGTCCAGGAAGGACCTGGCTTGGCAGTTTGGTCTGGACTGTTCCCATGAGGCACTGGGTCAAGACTGATTTGCATATGGCTGGGTCCAAACTGGGGTGGCGTAGTGGGCAAAAGAAAGATGGATTTAACCCAGATCTCTTGACTTGGGGAGAATGTTTGAATCAGTCAGCATTCCGTCCATCATTTGTTGCAGTTACACTTTTCGCCCTAAGTGGTCACGAATATGCCCAGACGTGGGTCACTTGCTCACTGTGCCACTGGATTCAAGCTAGCCTGGCTGATGAAGGGTGACATACCCCGAAACCGGTCCCAGGATGCTTGTTTCCGATCCAGGGAGGACCTGGCCTGGCAGTTCTGTCTGGACTGTTCCCATGAGGCACAGGGCCTAGACTGATTTGCATATGGCTGGGTCCAAACTGGGGTGGCATACTGAGCAAAAGAACAATAGATTTTAACCCACATCTCTTGATTGGGGGAGAATGTTTGAATCATTCAGCATTCTGTACATCATTTGTTGCAGCTATACTTTTCGCCCTAAGTGACACGGGTATGCCCAGACGTGGGTCACTTGCTCACTGTGCCACTGGATTCAAGCTAGCCTGGCTGATGAAGGGTGACATACCCCAAAACCAGTCCCAGGATGCTTGTTTCCAGTCCAGGGAGGACCTGGTTGGCAGTTTGGTCTGGACTGTTCCTATGAGGCACAGGGTCAAGACTGATTTGCATATGGCTGGGTCCAAACTGGGGTGGCGTAGTGGGCAAAAGAAAGATGGATTTAACCCAGATCTCTTGACTGGGGGAGAATGTTTGAATCATTCAGCATTCCGTCCATCATTTGCTGCAGTTACACTTTTCGCCCTAAGTGGCACGGATATGCCCAGACGTGGTCACTTGCTCACTGTGCCACTGGATTCAAGCTAGCCTGGCTGATGAAGGGTGACATACTCCGAAACCGCTCCCAGGATGCTTGTTTCCAGTCCAGGGAGGACCTGGCCTGGCAGTTCTGTCTGGACTGTTCCCATGAGGCACAGGGTCAAGACTGATTTGCATATGGCTAGGTCCAAACTGGGGTGGTGTACTGCGCAAAAGAACAATGGATTTAACCCAGATCTCTTGACTGGGGAGAATGTTTGAATCATTCAGCATTCCGTCCATTATTTGTTGCAGTTACACTTTTCGCCCTAAGTGGCACGGGTATGCCCAGACGTGGGTCCCTTGCTCACTGTGCCACTGGATTCAAACTAGCCTGGCTGATGAAGGGTGACATACCACGAAACCAGTCCCAGGATGCTTGTTTCCAGTCCAGGGAGGACCTGGCTTGGCAGTTTGGTCTGAACTGTTCCCATGAGGCACAGGGTCAAGACTGATTTGGATATGGCTGGATCCAAACTGGGGTGGTGTAGTGGGCAAAAGAACGATGGATTTAACCCAGATCTCTTGACTGGGGGAGAATGTTTGAATCATTCAGCATTCCGTCCATCAATTGTTGCAGTTACACTTTTCGCCCTAAGTGGCACGGGTATGCCCAGACGTGGGTCACTTGCTCACTGTGCCACTGAATTCAAGCTAGCCTGGCTGATGAAGGGTGACATACCCCGAGACCGGTCCCAGAATGCTTGTTTCCGGTCCAGGGAGGACCTGGCTTGGCAGGTCAGTCTGGACTGTTCCCATGAGGCACAGGGTTAAGACTGATTTGCATATGGCTGGGTCCAAACTGGGGTGGCGTACTGGGCAAAAGAACAATGGATTTAACCCACATCTCTTGACTGGGGGAGAATGTTTGAATCATTCAGCATTCCGTCCATCATTTGTTGCAGTTACACTTTTCGCCCTAAGTGGCACGGGTATGCCCAGACGTGGGTCCCTTGCTCACTGTGCCACTGGATTCAAGCTAGCCTGGCTGATGAAGGATGACATACCCCGAAACCTGTCCCAGGCTGCTTGTTGCCGGTCCAGGGAGGACCTGGCTTGGCAGTTTGGTCTACACTGTTCGCATGAGGCACAGGGTCAACACTGATTTGCATATGGCTAGGGCCAAACTGGGGTAGCGCAGTGGGCAAAAGAATGATGGATTTAACACAGATCTCTTGACTGGGGGAGAATGTTTGAATCATTCAGCATTCCGTCCATCATTTGTTACAGTTACACTTTTCGCCCTAAATGGGACGGATTTGCCCAGACGTGGGTCCCTTATTACACCCGTGCAACTGGATTCAGATTAGCCTGGCTGAAGAAGGGTGACATACCCTGAAACAGGTCCCAGGATGCTTGTTTCCGGTCCGGCGAGGACCTGGCTTGGCAGTTCGGTCTGGACTGTTCCCACGAGGCACAGGGTCAAGACTGATTTGCATATGGCTGGGTCCAAACTGGGGTGGCGTAGCGGGCAAAAGAACGATGGATTTATCCCAGATCTCTTGACTGGGGGAGAATGTTTGAATCATTCAGCATTCCGTCCATCATTTGTTGCAGTTACACTTTTCGCCCTAAGTGGCACAGGTATGCCCAGACGTGGGTCCCTTGCTCACTGTGCCACTGGATTCAAGCTAGCCTGGCTGATGAAGGGTGACATACCCCGAAACTGATCCCAGGATGCTTGTTTCCGGTCCAGGGAGGACCTGGCTTGGCAGTTCGGCCTGGACTGTTTCCATGAGGCACAGGGTCAAGACGTATTTGCATATGGCTGGGTCCAAACTGGAGTGGCATGGTGGGCAAAAGAACGATGGATTTAACCCAGATCTGTGGACTGGGGGAACATGTTTGAATCATTCAGCATTCTGTCCATCATTTGTTGCAGTTACACTTTTCGCCCTAAGTGGCACGGGTATGCCCAGACGTGGGTCCCTTGCTCACTGTGCCACTGGATTCAAGCTAGCCTGGCTGATGAAGGGTGACATACCCCAAACCGGTCCCAGGATGCTTGTTTCCAGTCCAGGGAGGACCTGGCTTGGCAGTTCGGTCTGGACTGTTTCCATGAGGCACAGGGTCAAGACTGATTTGCATATGGCTGGGTCCAAACTGGGGTAGTGTAGTGGGCAAAAGAACGATGGATTTAACCCAGATCTCTTGACTGGGGGAGAATGTTTGAATCATTCAGCATTCCGTCCATCATTTGTTGCAGTTACACTTTTCGCCCTAAGTGGCACGGGTATGCCCAGACGTGGGTCCCTTGCTCACTGTGCCACTGGATTCAAGCTAGCCTGGCTGATGAAGGGTGACATACCCCAAAACCGGTCCCAGGATGCTTGTTTCCAGTCTAGGGAGAACCTGGCTTGGCAGTTCAGTCTGGACTGTTCCCATGAGGCACAGGATCAAGACTGATTTGCAACTGGGGTGGCGTAGTGGGCAAAAGAACGATGGATTTAACCCAGATCTCTTGACTGGGGGAGAATGTTTGAATCACTGAGCATTCCGTCCATCATTTGTTGCAGTTACAACTATCTAAAAGCGGCATTTTCAGAATTGTAATTTAAAATCCGACTCCACTTGCCTCACACAGTACGCAGGCCAGATCTGCAGTTGTGGAGGCTGCGGTCCTCGAGGCAACCAGGGGTACAGACAATTTGAGTGGTGCGCCTCTGAGGTCACCGTTATAAAACAATGGTTGTGTGGCCTAGTGGCTAAAGTCCGTGGTGAACTTTGTCTTTTCCTGCCTCCTCCTACTGCACCCGATCCTTGGAGCTTCAGTTGGGCCCTTCTGTTGTGTTAGTGTGTGACCTCGTTAGAAGGCTGCACTGAGGAGAGGACGTGCCCATGGCAGAGATGGACAAGCCAGGTCTTGGTGCGGTTTTTGGCAGTATGCCCCTCTGCTCCACTCCTCGACCAATAGGCCTATCCTGTTGGCCTTTGTGGAGGGCCCAATATTGCCGCAGACGAAAGGGACCTTGCTAGGTTGCGGTGGGGGTCAGGCGGGTCACTTGTAGAGTTCCATACTGCAGTGACGACACTGTTGTGTCCCCTGCTGCCCTCACCATCATGGGCAAGGATAAGGCTCCACCCTGCACCATAAAAAGCACTCTCGACAAGTATACCTAGCCCCAGGGGCTCTCCTCTTTCACTAGAGTATGTGGACAAGATGATAATGACAGACAATGCTGCACTCCAGGCAGCCATCACACAGTCGTGCTCGATGGTACACAGACATACTTGATTCTAAAATTCGTGCAGTTGGCACTGATTTTACACTGCTCCGCCGCTACGGAAAGACGTCGAGCAGATTACGGAAGCTGAAACCAGGGTCTCTGGTATAGAAGACTCAGTTAACACCTTGCAACAGATGGTGACCAAACTTACGGCTGTGACTAGAGAGCTGGCGGCAAGAGTGGAAGACGCGGAGGGCAGGGCTTGCTGCAATATTTTGAGATTTGTTGGCTTCCCTGAGGGGTGTGAAGGTCCCTCGATGGAGCGCTTTCTAAATAAATGGCTTCGCTCTCCAATACCCTCAGAGGCCCTGTCCTCCTGATTTGTTGTTGAACGGGCCTATGGAGCTCTGGTGTGGCGCCCCCTTCTGCGGCTTGATCCAGACCTGTTATTGCAAAGCTTTTAAACTATATAGATAGAGACGCTATCCTCAAATATGCCCGGCTCAAAGACAAAATTATGTATCAGTCTAATTCCATCGTGATCTTCCCAGATTACACCAGGATGGTGCAGCAGCAACAACAATCCTTTCTGGCAGCTTTAAGAAAGTGCCCTCTTTTTGCATGGTTGTCCCCACTTTTTGCTAAACTGCTGATGTACTTTGACTGAGTGGGCCCTGGGTTCCTGCCAAACAGGTACCCAGGGCCTATGTTCTTTCCCTAAACTGCATTAAAAACAAAACCCAATTGGCACCCCTTGGCCACAGGCCAGTCCCTTGT
Organism: Calotriton arnoldi; assembly: GCA_963921515.1. Lineage (NCBI taxonomy): Eukaryota > Metazoa > Chordata > Amphibia > Caudata > Salamandridae > Calotriton > Calotriton arnoldi. The sequence goes on from CAWUFW010000188.1 coordinate 3,802,475, forward strand.
CAATGGTACCACAGGTACCAAGGGCACTGTGGCCAGGGAAGGCCTCAAGGGGCTGCAGCACTTATTGTGCCACTCTTTGAGGCCCTGTACCTTTACACAAACACACTGCCTTTGCAGGCTGTGTGTTTTGGTGCAGAACAAAGTGAAGATTCGACATGGCACACATCCCTGTGTGCCATGCCTACAACCCACTGCCCTGGCATAGGTCAGCCACCCCTCAAGCTGGATGCACTATACCAGTGGTGAGGGTACAGGTGCATGAGCCCTGTACCCCTACAGTGTCTAAGCCAATTCTTAGACATTTAAGTGCAGTAATGCCATTAAGAGTATATGGTGCTGGGAGTTTGTCATTAGGAACTCCACAGCATCATAATGGCTTTACTGAAAACTGGGACGTTTGGTATCAAACTTCTCAGCACATTAAACCCACACTGATGCCAGTGTGGGATTTAATGAAAATGCACTCAGAGGGTATCTTAGAGATGCCCCCTGAAAAACGACCTAACACTAGTGTCTAGGCTGAGTGGCTGCTCGCGAGCTGCCACCACCAGACATGTTTCTGGACCCCTGGGTCGAGAGCCTGCTGCTCTCAGGGGTCTGAAACAATACACATCCTGGGACGAGGTGCCAAGCCTCCTCCCCCAGGATGGGCAGGGTCCACGAAGGGGAAGCTTCAAAGGCTTACCGCCTTTGTGAGCTACCCCAGGCCTTTGCTGCTTCCAGCAACTGGCCCCCACCGGTTCTGACCCCCACTTTGGGCGGCAGAATCGGTGGGAAAACCAAGTGAGGGAGGGAGGTGTGCCCACCTTTGCCAACCCCACCCCTCAGGTGGGGGAGGCAAGGTGAAGCACAACTCTCAGTCCCCGCCATCTTGCAGATGGGGAGACCCAGCCAACCAGAGTGAGGCGTATGCCCTCCTCCCAATGGAGGGTGGCATAATAGGGCGTGTACCCACCCCAAGGAAGGGACCCATTGGTCCCAACCTGTACCTACCTGTAATGCCCCTAAATCTAGTATTTAGGGGCAACCCTGAACCTTGCCTCCTCAGACAAGAATCGACAAGAAGAAGAGAAGAAGGACAGAAGAACCCGTGCTGAACTAAGAAGAGGAGGACGCCCAATGACTTGGCCCCAGCCCTACCGGCCTGTCCCCACCTCGAACCTGCTCCAGCAAAATCCCGGTGTGTCCTGCAGCCAGCAACCTCAAGAACCCCGAGGACCTGCCCTGCCTTCTAAGTCAAAGACTTTGTTTCCTGTGAGCATCGGATTTGCTCACCCTCAGACTCTGGCTCCGGCCAAATCCACGAGTCTGCACCACTCTGCACCCAACACCTACGGCCCCAGTTTGAGTGGCCCAACACCATGAGGAGGTTTCCCCGGTGATCCTGACCTGAGATCTGTTCAAGCGAAGCCTGCAGCCTCTTTCTGGGGGATCCCCCCCGACCGCGACCGGAGCTGGTAAGAAAAACCGACGTCCCACGGCCTTGGGTGGCCCAACCAACGGTGCCCCAGCATCCCCCGGCATCCCAACTTACCTCTCCAACCGGTGGTCACCTCCAGAAGATCTTTGTCCCGAGCCTGCAGTCTTTGTTGCAACCAGGGAATCCCCACTGAAAACAACAGGGCACCCGACGCCAAACCAGCACCCTGCACCCAGCCGCCCCTGCGCCGCTGTGGGTGTACTTTGGGTGCTAACTCGGATCCCCCTTTGCCCTGAGCCTAACACCAGGAGCTTTGCTCCCACAACCCTGTGGCCTGCTCATGAGCAGCCACCAACCTGAGGCCCCCTATCCCCCATTGGATTACGTTGGGCCTCAGCACTCTGCACCTGGCCGCCCTAGAGCCGCTGAGGGTGCTTTGAGAGTGCATCCTTGACCCTGGGAGAACCCTGGTTCTAACCCCAGAATACCAACTCCCACAACCAAGTACTTACCTGTTAACCGATAACCATATTTTCTCCATAGGAATACATTGACTGTTTTTCCTTGAAAATTGTTCTAAGTGTGGAGTTGGTTTTGTATGAGAACTTGAAAAACTGCAAATAACTAAAAACTGCGTTACTTACTTTTTCTCTAGAAAATGTCCCAGTGTGATATCTAGGCATATCACACTGAGTAGAAAAAGTAATCCATAAAGTAATCTGAAAAGCAATCAAAAGTAATCTAACACTCGTTTGAATCCCTTTATGCAGGGACTGATCGGCCCCGATCAAGCCGGGTTTATACCACAGAGAGAGTGCGCGGACAATACTAAGTGACTGCTCCACATCATTGATAAAGCACGCCGCAAGGAGGGGGCCAGCATGTTACTTTGGTCGACGCCGAGAAAGCGTTCGATCGGGTCCATTGGCCATTTCTGGACGCGACACTGGAGCACTTTGGGATGGGAGAAAGATTCTGAGCTTGGGTTCTCAGCGGCTACAGATCCCCAACAGTGAGGGTGAGGGTGAACGGGCATGGTTCAGATACATTTCCCATACAACGCGGCACTAGGCAGGGATGCCCCCTCTCTCCTCTCCTATTTGCTTTATATATGGAACCCTTTGCGCAATGGGTGAGAGATCATCCAGACATTAAAGGGATTCCCTTGGGAGGGAAGAGCACCGGATCAGTCTATATGCGGATGATATAATGGTCATGCTCGAAGACCCCCAGGAGAGCCTACCCCACTTCCTACGAGAGATGGAGGATTTTGGAGCGGCCTCTGGATTCCGTATGAATGTCCATAAGTTTCAGTCCCTCAATATTACAGTCCCTCGAGCCGTAGTAGAAAATCTGCAATGTACGTATGCGGTGGAGTGGGCGACCGGGTCCCTCCCATACTTGGGAGTCCAGCTATGCTCCACACTGGAGCACACGAATGCGCTCAATTTCCGAGAACTGACAAAGAAGGTGTGCACAGAACTGGATCACTGGAAGCACAATCCACTTTCACTGATGGTCCGCATTGCAGCCCTAAAAATGACCATCTTACCTAGAATACTTTTCTTTTTCCAGGCTCTGCCATTGACCCCCATTCAGGGACAATACCGACCCTGCAGGCTGCTTTCCACTGTTTCGTGTGGGCGGGTAAGAGACCGAGGATGAGCAAGGAGCGCAGTTGGCGGAAGCGGGACTTGGGATACCTTGCCTTCTTAGACATTTTCAGGCGGCCCAGCTACGATATTTTGTTGAGTGGTCCAGACCAGAGTCAGAGAAACACTGGCTTTTTATGGATAGGGCAATAGCTGGGACTTCTTTGGAGAAGGTCCCATTTTCACAGCGCCGCCATCGCGCGCCTAGCTTATATATTTCTCCAGTCATGAACTCTCTTATGAAGGTGTGGGATGGCTGTGCGCGCAGAGGGCAATTAACCACCTTCCCATCTCCCCTGACATCGGTCGTTGACAACCCGGCCTTTGCTCCAGGGACTGGACCTGCCTTTCGGGTTTGGAGGGAGGAGTGCGGCCGGTCACTTTTTGACACAGGCGGCCCAATACCCTTCGATGTCCTTAAGAAAGACTACACCCTCCCTGAGGGCGAACGCTTTAGATATCTCCAGATAAGGCACTGGCTGTTACACCCAACCATGAGAGATGGATTCGAGCGGATACTGACCCCCTTTGAGAGGTGGCTGGTGAGCAAACACTCTGACAAACGCCTCCTATCTGAACTGTATGTTCTTCTGCGACCCACGCTAAGCCAGACAAAAGCCCAGCACAACGCCGATGGAAAGCTGGGGCGTCAGCTCTCTCCGAAAGACTGGAGAGAAATATACTAGAGAGCACGACACACAACCTATAACACAGCTGGTATAGAGACGGCTCTGAAAATCACTTCATATTGGTACCTCACACCAGTACGGTTGCATAGGGGCAACCCAACCCGTAGTGATGAATGCTGGCGGCAATGCGGGGAGAAAGATACGCTTACACATATCCTTTGGGAGTGCACAAAAATAACATTGTTTTGTCGGTCCTAAACAACATAGATTCTCACTTCTCAACACAACTCCCAAGGTTCCCGTCATACATACTGCTGGGCCTCCCCAATCCCCTAACTTACCCCCTAGCATCCCGCAGAGGACGCCAAATAGGAATAGCGTTGGGGGCCGCACACCAGACTATTCTCTAACTCTGGGTATCCACCACTATACCGACACATCTGGGCTGGCTGCACCGCTTGTGGGGGTCCTATGGATGGAGAGACTTACCCATACACTCACTGGCCAAGGAGATGCTTTTAGCACCACCTGGCGCACGTTTATATCACTACTCTCCAGAGAATTCCGAGAATTTACTTGTCCCCGTTATTGACGAATACTGAGACTCACAGATTCATCCCACACTGGAAACTACGACGCCACACAATGAAGGGCCCTCACAAAGACATAGGCACAAAGTCATTGCTAGACGCATAGCAATTGGTACTGGGGCGGGTGGGGGGTTAGTTTGGGGGTTGTTGGGGGTGGAGTTATTTGTTTCCTTTTATGTCATTGGAAAATGTCAAGTCTCAGCGGATGCAAAACACACAAGATGATGGACGGAATGCTGCACATTGGCAAACATTCACCCCCAGTCACAGATCTGGGTTTAATCCATCGTTATTTTGCTTCACCACGCCACCCCAGTTCAGACATAGCCATATCCAAATCAGTCTTGACCCTGTGCCTCATGGGAACAGTCCAGACCGAACTGCCAAGCCATGTCTTCCCTGGACCGGAATCAAGCATCCTAGGACCGGTTTCAGGCTATCAGCCTTCATGAGCCAGGATAGCTTGACTCCGGTGGCGTAGTGAGCACGGGACCCTCGTCTGGGCATACCCTTCCCGCTGTCTCAGCGGATGCCCTTATACCGGCTTCAAACTATGATATGTAACTTGGCATGTTGTGAAACGAGATAATGACATCAATAAAACAAATTTAAACCAAAAAAAGAAAGAAATATAACAGTAATTTCCACTGTATTGAAAAGATTTACAAACCTGTAACAAAGACATTTTCATTCAGCTTGCTTGTATTGTTCAACCTGCCTTGAAAAGTACCATTTACACTTACCTGTACCAGGCTTGCTTGGTTCTAGAAAATAAATATAACTAAATAATATTTTTTATACAAACAAATTGGTCTGAGTTCAGTCTTTGAGTGTGTGACATCATTTGCTGCCTGAGTGTGTACAACAAATGCTTAACACTACCCTCTGATAAAGCCTTACTGCTCGCCCACAATACCACAAATAGAGAGTAAGGTGCTATCTACTTTTACCTCTGCCTACCTTGGGGGTTCCACTGGACACTGTGCACACTTACCTCATTTTGGTATAGTATATACAGAGCCAGCTTCCTACAACAGCTAAACAGTGACTCAGTGATCTCAATATTCAATACATCCTACCTTATCCCACCAAGTTGATGGTTCTGCATCAGTTGCAGACACTTTTCTTTGAAACATCTGAGGAAGTTTTTCAACAGACTGATGAGCGGGTTCACATAAAGCCACACACTCCCCTGTGCATTGGATTCTGTCTTTCCAAGGAGACAGACAGAACCGACCTCTGAAAACCCCGGTGAAGCAGCACAACAGGTCTCGTTCTTCATGGAGGAGCTCCCACGGGATGCAGGGGCCCGGCTGCAGGTGGCGAGCCCCTGGAATTGCAGATGTTGACTACTTTACCTCCTATGTAATATTGATGGGGGAACTTGATCCTTGTGGTGTTTTCCATGAACTCTGATGTGATCCATAATATTCGTGACCGTAAGACTTTGAGGGTGGTATATTTGACCTCCGCAGTTGATTATCCATGTTTGGTATGGGGATCCTCCAGCGACTAGAGTGATCCTGAATCAGTGGCGATATTCTCTTGACAAATGGGATGGTGAGAGAGACTGACGGAGTGGACACCGCTTTGGCAGGGCCACCTGCTACCGCAGGTGGCAGCTTTGGAGGTACTTAATTGGGATATCTATAAGTAAAGATATCAAAGCACTCGATAGAAGTGCAAAGAAAGTCAGTCCATAAAGTGAGACTTCTGTCGTTTATTGTAGACAGAAACCAAATATCTGTGATCATCTGTACATGCGTATAGAATACAGCAAAAAACAGTTGCACATGTTTCATCACATAGTGACTTCTTCAAGGCAACGTAAGTAATGATACGTTGGTGAGCGATTTGCGAGTAGAGGGATCCGGTAAACCAAAGTCTAGTTGTCAGTTATAACAAATGACGCACAATTTTCTTACTTCTGGGATGCTGTGAGAACACATGACAAAACTACATCCTCAGGCAGGAACTTACCATGGTCTCCGCCTGATCTTTTTGATATCAATCCAAGGTCCAACAGGTGTATGCTTCTTATGGTCGGATGGGTGTAGCTAGACTTATGAACTATTGCTGTTTCATTTAAATAACAGATTTAGTTTGGACCACAGCATTTTTTCACGGTCCTCAGGTGCAATTAGACTGATCACCTATTGCTGTTTCACTTAAGTATCCGATTTGTTTTGGACCACCAACTTCTTTTCATGGTCCACAGCCGGATGATATTTACTAAAGCTGGTATTTGTAGAAGGTGACCTTATTCTGTACAAAGGACCATAGGATACCAGTGGCTCTCCATCTCTAATCAGACCACTTTTACAACGTTACACTGTTTCCTTAAATTGACAACAGTGGATGTAGGATCTGACCCATATGGCCTATGATGGATGAGACCATCATCTCGCTTGGAGTTTTATAGTGTAAAGAGTTAGGGGTGTCATTTAGAACCACAAGCATTCCAGGTGAGCTGAGTGCCTGGTCTCCACCCCTCCCCCCTGAACCACACCACCCAGTGAAGGACCGCCAATCACATTTAGAGATCCTGCCTACATGGCAAGAATCTCAGTGTCAAAAGTGCAGCTGCCTGACTGGAGAATGCACTTTCGCACTGATCAAGGCCGAGCTGGCTTTGATGCTCTTTTGGTTTTCAGAAACAAATCCAACTTGGAGGTTCTTTTCTGAAAAGCAAAACATCAATGCATCTGATGCCCAAGGAGTATTCTCTGTGCATGTTGGAATCACTGACTTCTTTGCTCAGGTCTACAATGCCTCACATGGCATGGGTGAGCAAACTAGGTTGTCATCTTTCCCGAATATTATCTCAAGCAACTGTGAGAATTAAAAATAATCACAACTTTACATGGCTTGCTAAAGGGATAAAGGGCAATTTGATCATTTGTGGTGATCATTTGATGGATTTCAAAAGGGTACCAGTTTGGAGGAGAATGAAAGTAAACAGCAGAACACTGGAACCCTGACTGTTGACCAAACATTTTGGTGGTCTCCGGGCATGCAGGTGTAACTAGTCCATAAATGAGGTGGTTTAGGGTTATTACCACTGATGAACCGGGGCCTCACCTATTCAGGTTACTGAAAATGGAGCACCAATTACACCCTTTCAGTATTTGACACCAAAGGTAGCAAGGTGAGGGGTCCAAGGCTTCTCTGCCTTTTTTTTATTAATTTTGTGCTAATTAATCTTTTATGATGTTATCTAAACATGTTTAAAAATTGAAATATCTAGTATTTAGTATTTTAATAAATTTTTATTAGTATTTGTTTATTACTTATGTTAAATAATAATGAATTTATTTTTAAATATTATGTTATTTTGTTTGGCATTATTATGATGTAAATATTTTTATTTTTTGTTTGTATGTTGAGTTTTTAAATATGTTTTATTTACTAAGTAAATGTTTTTTAAATGCAATATTATTTTAAAGTTAATATTTGCGTTAAAGTTAATATTGTGTATAATGGTTAAAATGCAATACACTTGGGGGCGTGGCTTGGTTAGCCAACATGGCGGACGCAGCTTCAACAAGCTCCGCGCGTCCACCTCTTTCATCCGCCTTTAATCCTGCTACTTTAGACTCAGTGGAGCTCATCCGTAGCCCTACGGACGACTACTTCATCTGGGGCACCCGGCGAGGTTCCGAAACCCACGTGCTGGTGTAGGAGCGAGGAAGATGCCGGGCGCCGCGTGGACTGGGCCTGAAGCCGCCAGCCTACTTCCCGATCCCCGAGGGTGTACAGCCGGGACCTGGGCCGCGGACCGTGCCCTGTGGTGAGGAGTGTGGGGACGAGGGGGGCTAGGGCAGGTACGGTGGTTGTGCTGCTTTCTCGCGCCCGCCGGGGCCTGTACTTGGGCGGCTGTTTCTGCCTCCGGCCGCGGTCTGGGTCGTGGGTGGGTCCCGACGGCCCTTCCGACTTGCTGCGGGGGCCGCGGGGTCCACTCGGGCCTTGGCTCCGGCGGGTGGGGGGTTAGTTGTCCCGGGCCTCTTGCAGTGGGGGCGGGTTGGTGCGGCCTACCGGGCCCGCGGGGCCTTCCGGGGCTCTCCGGGCTCGTGTCCTCCACAGGGTCTTGATTAGGAGAGCTTGCCATCTAGGCCTGCTGTGGAGCGGCCCCATTGGACTACAGTTTGGGCGCAGTACGTTTACCCTGTGCTGGGGAGAACAAGGCAGACCAGGGCCTCCCACTCAAGCCTGGTCCTAGATTTACAAGGCACTGTGGCTCCTATGTGGAGCCTGGAGGGCCACCATGCGCCGGCTTTGAGCCCCATTCCGAATACACTGAAGGCATCCAGCTGCTGAAGCAGGGCTACAATGCTAGGGCCGAGGTGTGGAGCCATACCCTCGTGCCAATTAGTGGAGAGAAGCAGCAGGATTACCTAACAGGCCCTGCAGACATGGCCTACTTACAATATTCGACTACTTCGTAAATCAAGAAGTCCGCCCTACAGCACGGAGATAGTTGGAGGCGTGGGGCGCGCTGGTGGTCCAACGAGCTAGGCCCGGTTAGTTGGGCCTGCTTGGCTCCCTGCTGCGGGCTACGGAGGCAGCTGGGCTAGGCCTGGTGCGGCTTGTGGCTTGGCAGTGGGGGTGTCCGTGAGGACCAGTGCGTGACACACTCCCTGGTGAGCCCCGGAGTGGCGCTTTGGTCTCATCGCAATTCAGAGGGCCACGAAGAATCCTGAACAAAGTCCCCCAGCTCACTTGAGGTGCCGCATTCGTGAAACACAATGGGGAAAGATAAGCCGGGCGTTACGGGTCCGAAACAGAGCACTCTGGACCAATACGCTACGTCAGCGAGCGGAGGATCTGCGCCTGGCCCGGTACCAGATAATGCAGCACTCTTGGCTGCCATTACAGGTGCCAGAGACACACTTGAGGCCAAGATTGGCGCTGTTGGCACCGAAGTCTCCTTCTTGCGCCAAGACCTGCGAAGAGCGGTTGATCGCATCACAGAAGCTGAAACTAGGGTGTCTTCCGTGGAGGACAATGTGACGACCCTACAGCAGCGTGTCAATAAACTCACTGTCATCTCTCAAGAACTTGCGTCCAGGGTTGAAGAAGCGGAAGGCCACGCTAGGCGCAACAATCTCCGATTTGTTGGTTTTCCAGAGGGTTGCGAGGGCAACTCGATGAATCGCTTCCTCACTTCATGGCTCAAAGATTTGCTGCCTGCCAATATGATCTCCACGTGCTTTGTAGTCGAGAGGGCCCATCGGGCACTTACGAGGAAACCACCCCCCGGGGAAACCCCAAGGCCGGTCATCGCCAAGCTGCTTAACTACGCCGACAGGGACGCAATATTACAGTTTGCTCGATCACATAAGGAAAAACTTATCTTCGACTCAAGGCCTATAATGATTTTCCCAGATTACACCCGCCTAGTACAACAGCAGAGACAGTCCTTCACAGCAGCAAAACGGAGACTGCGCGATTTTAATATCTCTTACATGCTGCTTTACCCTGCCAGGCTCCGTGTTGTGTATAACTCTAAGACCCATTTTTCGATTCGCCTGAAGCAGTTTTCGCCTGGTCCGATGAACGCTCCCATTTAAAACCACATTCACCGCCGCCACTTGAGTCTGACTCCTCCAGGGGCTCGCAGCGAAACAGATCGCGTGGGACGAAATCGAAGAGACGGCATCGCTTTGGGTCCGACCGGCGTTCCTCTAGCCCTGAGCATGCATCCTGATCATTCCATGGCCTGTGAATCTCCTTTCTCGCTCGTATCTACATGTCCGTTGGTTGGAACTACTCCGTCTATTTTGCACCGAGAAGAGGTGGACATTGTATATTGCGGCTGACCTGTCACAGACTCTCGTACCCCAATGTTAATGTTTTATGGGAATGTTGGGATCCATTGGCAGAGGAGCCCTGGGTTCTCCAGTTGGGGGCCTGGGGTGTTCCATACCGCGACAGATGCTCCTAGTTCTTGGCAGTGTCGGGAGGGGGGACGAAAGGGGGGTTCATTGAGTTTACAGTTTTTTTGTTCCCAGTTTTCTTTCACACGCAGACGCTCATTCCAGCCTTCACTAGGTAGGCAAATATTTTTACACCCAAACATTGTCACATGGCCACACAGCAAATTGCCTCTCCTGTGGGTGACCTCACTGTTGTAACGTGGAACGTTCGTGGGCTGCTCAATAAAATCAAGCGGGGGCTTGTGGCTTGGCAGTGGGGGTGTCCGTGAGGACCAGTGCGTGACACACTCCCTGGTGAGCCCCCGGAGTGGCGCTTTGGTCTCATCGCAATTCAGAGGGCCACGAAGAATCCTGAACAAAGTCCCCCAGCTCACTTGAGGTGCCGCATTCGTGAAACACAATGGGGAAAGATAAGCCGGGCGTTACGGGTCCGAAACAGAGCACTCTGGACCAATACGCTACGTCAGCGAGCGGAGGATCTGCGCCTGGCCCGGTACCAGATAATGCAGCACTCTTGGCTGCCATTACAGGTGCCAGAGACACACTTGAGGCCAAGATTGGCGCTGTTGGCACCGAAGTCTCCTTCTTGCGCCAAGACCTGCGAAGAGCGGTTGATCGCATCACAGAAGCTGAAACTAGGGTGTCTTCCGTGGAGGACAATGTGACGACCCTACAGCAGCGTGTCAATAAACTCACTGTCATCTCTCAAGAACTTGCGTCCAGGGTTGAAGAAGCGGAAGGCCACGCTAGGCGCAACAATCTCCGATTTGTTGGTTTTCCAGAGGGTTGCGAGGGCAACTCGATGAATCGCTTCCTCACTTCATGGCTCAAAGATTTGCTGCCTGCCAATATGATCTCCACGTGCTTTGTAGTCGAGAGGGCCCATCGGGCACTTACGAGAAACCACCCCCGGGAAACCCCAAGGCCGGTCATCGCCAAGCTGCTTAACTACGCCGACAGGGACGCAATATTACAGTTTGCTCGATCACATAAGGAAAAACTTATCTTCGACTCAAGGCCTATAATGATTTTCCCAGATTACACCCGCCTAGTACAACAGCAGAGACAGTCCTTCACAGCAGCAAAACGGAGACTGCGCGATTTTAATATCTCTTACATGCTGCTTTACCCTGCCAGGCTCCGTGTTGTGTATAACTCTAAGACCCATTTTTCGATTCGCCTGAAGCAGTTTTCGCCTGGTCCGATGAACGCTCCCATTTAAAACCACATTCACCGTCGCCACTTGAGTCTGACTCCTCCAGGGGCTCGCAGCGAAACAGATCGCGTAGGACGAAATCGAAGAGACGGCATCGCTTTGGGTCCGACCGGCGTTCCTCTAGCCCTGAGCATGCATCCTGATCATTCCATGGCCTGTGAATCTCCTTTCTCGCTCGTATCTACATGTCCGTTGGTTGGAACTACTCCGTCTATTTTGCACCGAGAAGAGGTGGACATTGTATATTGCGGCTGACCTGTCACAGACTCTCGTACCCCAATGTTAATGTTTTATGGGAATGTTGGGATCCATTGGCAGAGGAGCCCTGGGTTCTCCAGTTGGGGGCCTGGGGTGTTCCATACCGCGACAGATGCTCCTAGTTCTTGGCAGTGTCGGGAGGGGGGACGAAAGGGGGGTTCATTGAGTTTACAGTTTTTTTGTTCCCAGTTTTCTTTCACACGCAGACGCTCATTCCAGCCTTCACTAGGTAGGCAAATATTTTTACACCCAAACATTGTCACATGGCCACACAGCAAATTGCCTCTCCTGTGGGTGACCTCACTGTTGTAACGTGGAACGTTCGTGGGCTGCTCAATAAAATCAAGCGGGGGGGCTGTACTTCGGCAAGCTAAACGGTATGGTGCTGACATTCTTCTCCTGCAGGAGACTCATCTCTTGGGCAACAAAGCTCCCTGTTTAGCCAGGTTTGGGTTTCAGCAGGTCTTTCACGCAGGTTTTACTAGTGACTCCCGAGGAACAGCTATCCTCATTCATAGACGTGTCCCCTTTGTCCATAGTAAACACTGGGCGGATCCCGGAGGTAGATATGTCCTTCTGTCGGGCACACTCTATGGGGAACCACTTAACATAGGTAGTGTATACGCACCCCGCCTTTAGTGAACACGTTTGTTGAGAGCATCACTCGTCAGTGGAGCGATCTCCCAGAGGGCCTGTCTATCCTGGGAGGCGACTGGAATGATACTATGTCATCGCTTGATAGGCGACGGGGATCAGGTGCATATCCTTCTGCTGTGGCCTCTAAGTTGTCACTGCTAACCAGTGCAGTTGGGATGGCTGATATATGGCGTGAATACCATCCGGCTGAAATAGGCTACACATACATGTCCACAGTGCATGGCTCCATGTCTCGTCTAGATTACATGTTTACACCACGGAAATATATCCATAGGTTCTCCCAGGTTTCCCATCATTCCAGAGGGCTGTCCGATCACTCCCCTGTCACGGTTACACTCCTCTTGCACTTCCATAAGCCCCACCTCCGGTGGCGAATGTCCCCATGGCACCTTCGAGATCCGGACTATCAAGAGTGCCTGGGCACGGCGATCCAGGAGTATCTCACTCTGAATACTGACTCCACTCCCTCCAAAGAGACCCTATGGGAAGCCTTGAAAGCCACAATCAGAGGGGTAGATATCAGCTATAGAACGAATGACAAACGTAAACGCTCCGCTCAGCGGACGGAGTTGAAAACCAGTGCGCATCTCTTGAGGCACAATACACACAGGCCCCTAGCCCAACCCTTCAGTGTAACCTATCCCTCACGCATCAACAGCTACACCAACACCTTATAGAGGAGGCGAAGGAGATCTGGTTGGCATCTCAACACCAGATATACCAGTGGGGAGATAAATCAAGCAAAATGTTACACAGGCTTTGTCAATCCGAGCGCGCTCCGGCCCCGGTTCCAATCATTAGAGGTCGCAATGGCGTCTTACGCTCATCCCCCGCAGAAGTCGTCACAGAATTCGCACACCACTTCTCCACGCTATACACCCGTAAGGAGCAGCTCTCAGAAGACCTCATAGCTGAGTTCCTCCGGGACATCCCCCCTGAGGCTAACAGACCAGTTGAGGGATCAACTAGATGCCCCCATTACAGTAGATGAATTGTCGGCGGCACTCACGGTGATGCGACCTGGTCGGGCCCCGGGCCCCAGCGGGTTCCCCATAGAATTTCTTCCTTCTCACATGTCCTCGTTGGGCCCACACTTACTGGAAACCATACACAAAGCTCTTGAACGTCAACTATTGCCCCGGGACTGGCGCCAGGCCGAGATCGTTTTATTTTTGGAGCCCGGTCGCCTGCCAGATGATCCGTCTTCATACCGCCATATTTCCCTAATTAACTTTGAATCCAAATTACTGGGGAAAGTTCTCGCAGACCGCCTGTGCACCTGCATTCAAGATCTGCCCCACCTAGACCAATCAGGCTTTATGCCGAATCGAGCCACTCGTCATAATATTCGCCGGGTCCACAATGCCATGGCACTGGCCCCCGAGCTGGGACGTCCTGCGGCAATACTTCTTGCAGACATCGATAAGGCCTTTGATTCCCTGAGCTGGGAGTACCTATTCCAGCTTTTGGAGGCGGTTAATTTTGGCCCACGCTTCCTGGCATATGTGCGTCTATTATATGCAGAACCCATGGCCTCCGTGCGTATCGCTGGTCATTGCTCTCCCTTCTTCCCTATTAGCCGCAGCACACGGCAGGGCTGCCCCTGTCTCCGCTTCTATTCGCCTTGGCGGTGGAACCCCTGGCGGATTGGGTTCGCCGAGACCCGGTGCTCCGCGGTTTTGAATGGCCAAGGTCGCAACCAGATCGGATTGCTCTATACGCAGACAACGTCTTATTTTTCATGACGGATCCCTGGATCTCGGGTCCGAGAATCTTGCAGATGCTCCATGTTTTCGTCCAGACCACTGGACTCCATACTAATTCATCCAAATCGGTGTTATTTCCAGTTTGCAGACAGCAGGGCAGGGGTACATGGGCATCTCAGCTCCAACACGCTACTGACGGTTTCCAGTACCTGGGAATATTTATGTCTCTTTGCCCTACGACCTCATGGGCGCGCAATATTAACCCGCTCTTGGCCGGCCTCCGGGGGGAGACTTCCGCATGATCCTCCCTGCCCCTCTTACTATATGGGCGTTCGGCAATTTTCAAAATGGTCTCGCTCCCCAGAGTGCTCTATCACCTTCAATACTTCCCATATCATATACCGAGGTCCTGGTTTGCACAAATAAATGCTATACTTAACAAATTCTTGTGGGGTGGAGGTGCGGTCAGGGTGGCGTTACAGACCTGTGTGCAATCTACATACTGCGGCGGCACAGCTGCGGCGGACGTATACTCATATTATGTGGCCTCTCACCTCCTAATTATTAACGACTGGTGGTATAACACGCCTACAGACCCGGCATTTGCCCTTGAACATACGGCAATGGCGGGAGTTCCCCTCCTTCGGTTGCTGTACAGCACACAGTCACTTGATCCTCTCCCTCACGCCAGCAGAACGACAATTCGGCTGTGGAGATATACTGTCCGGCGGATGGGGTGGCATGGACGTCTGGCAAGGACAACACCATTGTGGCATGGTACCTTCATCCGCCAGGTGGCAACGTTGCAGGGGTTCTGTCAATGGGATCAAATTGGCATCTCCACGTTAGGAGACATTATGCGGGGTACCACTCTAAAATCCTTCTCACAATTGCAAGAAGAATTCCATCTTCATAAATCCCAGTTTTACAAGTATCTCCAATTATGCCATGCATTGACCCCAGCGCTTGTGAATCTAGATGACCTCCCGGAGTTTCACCCTTTGGAGGGTCGCCTTCTTATGGGCGATTTGGGCGCACACAAAATCCGGCAGATCTATCAAACATTGACTACACACTCCACGACGACCCTCAACAAGACTAGGAAGGCATGGGAAGATGATATTCCAGAGCTTACTGATGATGATTGGGCGGAGGCTATAGCTAGTCCCCGGTGTGCCGCGGTGTCCTCCAGGTACCGTCTTATCCAATTCAAATATGTTCACCGCGTATATTACACACGCCTTTGGAGGATGGGGGCCATAGCATCTCCTAAGTGCCTTAGGTGTGCCAGGGAGGAAGGGTCGTTCTTCCACACTGTATGGAGCTGCGCTGCAATACAGCCCTTTTGGCGCAAGGTCTCAATCTGCCTTAAAGAGGTGTTGTCTTGGGACCTCCCACTCGACCCTAGATTGTTCTTACTTCACAGTACAGACGATATCGGAGGGAACCGTTACAAACAACACTTACTCTTCCTTGCACTCACGATTACCAAGCGTGATATCACCCAGCTGTGGAAAGGAACTTCCCCACCGACAATGGGGAAATGGCGGAAGGCACTAGACAACTGCATGGGTGCGGAGATGGCGGTCTTTCCTGCACGGAGATGCCCTCAAAAGCATAGGAAAATCTGGTCGAGATGGGCTGCATACCGGGGCATAGACCTTCCTCCTCTTCCTTTGCAAACCCCATGATCAGCAGCTTCCGCGTGAGGTTGGGGGCCATGATGTTTGAAATTGGGCTCTTCTTTTTAAGTCGTACATCTGTATTCACACGTATTTGCCAGTGGGGGTGGGGTGGGAATGTCTGCGTAAAGTTTCGTTTTTCATTTTCATTTCTTTATATACAAAATGCACCCAATGATATTGCCATGCTAGATAATCTGTCAGTGACTTGTCTTATAATGGTATATGTACGGCAATTGCCCGAGTGGTACTATAAAAATCCCAATAAAATCTGTTTAAAAAAAAAACAGTACACTTACTCATTATTGATGATATTGTGCTCTTCTATACTTTTGTTTGCAATATTTATGGCTTTATATACAAAGTATATAAAGTCGATTTTTGTGCTATCTATGTTTTTTAAGCAATATTCCTGTTGTCGATATTTTTGCATGTGATATTTTATTAGACAACCTTTCAAGTGAGGTGTTGTGCTGTCCCTCCTGCAAGACCATTCTTTGGGCAATTTTCTTTCCTGGTCCCCACAGCTCTGCTCCCCTTCCCCAGGCAGGTAGATTACTTTCCAAGGAAGAACCATAGTTCCCCTTCAGCAAGTACTTGCGAACGTTGAAGTGCTGTCCCCTCACCTCTGGGAGAATGGATGTCAGCAACACCATTCATGGATCTCAAGAGCTGTCTGACACTATGCAGAGTGTCACCTATTTAGTTAGTTAGAAATCCGGGGCCCATTTGAGGAAAGTTCAAGCCCTCTTTTGTAGTCCTTTTCTAATGTTGATTTCACTGTCACTGCTGTGGAACTGATTTAAGGCAGCTCACTCAGCTCGATTGTCCCTCTTCTCCAGAGAAAACAAGATCTTTACCTTCAGGTGATGGTCCCACAGAGGGAGCGAAGAGGGAGGTCTTCTGGGAGAGCACCCAAAACTGAAGCACAATGAGAAGTGAAGTCCTCGCACTGCCCAGACATCAGCTGTTTGGAGCTGCACACAATTGTTCATCCTATAAAGGTGAATGTTGTCTCCTTCTGCCAATGCCCTCCATCTATCCTGTTCGGAGAGTTCAGGAGAGAACAATCAAGCAAGGTCATTGCTGAGGAGTCGATGCTAGGTTTCTGTAGAGGACCTCTTCATCAATCTTCCTACATCCTAATGTATGGTGCTTCACAAAAGCTTCAAGAATGTTAGCAGAACATTACATTCCCCTGTGAGGTGGTTACCCAGCCTCCATCTTGTGCCATGCTTTATCAAACTAAATCCAAAATAGATCCCTTTGGTCTGATAAATACACACTGAGTTCATACAAATTCATATCAGTCACCTGATACTACTTGCACACATACTGTACAATGAGGCTGTCACAAACCAACCTGGTCATGGCACTTTAGGAAAACTTTGGAGAGTGATGCCGTTTTGGTTCTCTCACCGCTACCAGAGACAGAGAAAAGACATCTCTGGTACTAGAGTTTGAAAATCAGTATGCTGCCACTACATCTAAACATCTGTGAACTGTTTCAAGGCATGGTTGATGTATCGTCCAGAACACAGAGCTCCACTCTGGGTCTTCAGTACAGTTACAAACACAGAACCTCAGAATGCATGAAGGATTGTTGCAAGCTGGTGACTACAATATAAAAAATAGCATGGATAATTGTTGGTTTAGTAACTCAGGATAGAGGGGTACGTTGAATAATGCTGGAGCCTCTCCTGACCCAACTGTCCCAAATCGGACTTTGTGGATCTTTATTCCACAGTTGGAGAGGTCTAGTAATCAGATTGGCAAAACCAGTGGGATAGGCCATCTGCATTCCCATGCTGCAGTACTGTTTGTGCTCCACGGTGAATTCCAGTTTATATAAAGAAGTGGACCAACAGAACAACTTGGAGTTTTTACCCTTTGTCAACCAATTGAGAGGCTTGTGATCCATCTGGACCACAAATTAGATGTCAACAAGTAAGGTGGGAAACTCTGAAGGGCCCAGAATATCGCAAAGCACTTCTTCTCAAAGGCAGTCCAATTCTGTTACAAAGGAAGCAGTCTATGATTTATGAATACAAATGACCTCAGTCATCAAGTTGGGTGCGGAAGACTCGACCTCCCTTTTCTGATGTGTAAGTCTGCCCAAAGATAGGTATTCAGGTGCCTTCAACACAGGAGCACTGCATGGAGCTGTCTTCAGGTCCTGAAATGCCTTCTGCAGTCCAAATCCCTTCCTTGGTTGTTTCTGTAAGTCAGGGCTATCAGTGGAGCAACTCTGGTACCGTAGTTAGCCACAAATTTTCTATAGCACCGGGTGAGACCTAGAGAGACTAGTTATATAGCACAACATTGAGCACCAAAATATCGACACGCTATGCACAAACAAGAAATACAAAAATATCGATAACAAATGTTGCAGTTAAAAATATCTAAAATACCACAATTTTGAATCCAAAGGCATAATGTAACAAAATATTGTTAAACCATTAAAAATATTTTAAAAACGTAAAACATATAAACTACAGCAATATTGACTACTAAAATATAATTGAAACCAATTTAAAAATTAATTTCAAGAAATAACTACCTTTGAAAATGCATAGAATTATTAAACACAAACATAACAACTTTAAATATTAAACAAACCAAATAAACACAAAATAAAAAATGAAATTTAGATTTAATTCCATACAACACTACTAGTATATATATATATAATATAACTCAAAATATAAATTTATAAACACTTATAAAATAACCTTACAACATAAAAAAATATAAAACTTAAAAAATAACCCTAATTAGCAACCACCAAACAGAATAAACTGCCCAAAAATTCAAACTAAACACAAAGGGCCTGATTACAATGGTGGTTGTCAGACCACCGACCGCCATCGCATCGCAACAAGTCGGCGGTCTCACCCACCCAATTTGGATAAGACCACCAGCACATCAGTCGGAAAGTGCTTTTTACTACTTTGCAGTGTGCTACTGCCCAGGAAAAGGGCCGTAGCACAAGCCGCAATGGTAAAAAGCACTTTGTGCACAATCATGCACCGTGCTCCTGGCACCATATGGTGCATGCCGCACAGTGCATGGGTGTGGGAGTGCACTACATGTGCCCCTCCAGGCCACTTAGCAGTGGTCCATGGGGTGCGGGCCCTGCTTGGGGCCCCCGAAGTCTGTTTCTATCTGCCTTTTCATGGCGGTGGGACCATTATCAGAAGGCAGTCGGAAAGGGACATCCTAATCCCCATGGCGGTGCCTGGGCAGGCACCACCTCCATTGTAGGGATAGGTTGCCGACCGCCGCTCCAATGGGATCTTGGATCCTGTCTAGGTGGCGGACTTTCCTTCCAACCTCTCGCCCCTGACCGCCGGTATTGTAATCCAGAGATCGGGCCGATGTCCTGGATTTCGGGTGGACCACCACCGATGGCCTGTCACTGGTGGTCTGCCCACCATTGTAATGAGGTCCAAAGTAATGAATAAAATGTAAAGAAAAACCAAGTAACCACTAGAACTCTTAAATTAATTAAACAAACACTATAAAAGGAACAGAAAAATCATATTAACCTTACAGAAAAAATGCTACACCTCCAGGAGAGCGACACTCTGCCAGATTCTACACTGAAATTCAACTACTACCCTGCAGAAAACCGACAATCTGCACTGGAAAGTACGTACAAAAACAATTAACTAAAAAGTAAAAGAAACTATTTGTCTAAAGCTTAACCTAATATAAATGACTAAAATAAATCTATATCCTTGGATCTCCAAACTCTAGCTGCCATTACAAGATTACAAACAAGAACGCCATTCTGCCAACCAAAAACATCAACTTCCACAATGGCAAACCCGATAAACAGAGTGAAAATGTAAGTAAATATAACTAAATGTTAAGATACTCTCTAATCCCCTTAACTTTAAAGAGAAAATTAAAAACCAAACACCCCAAAAACATAACTATTTTTGTAAATGTAAAAGTAAAGCAAACCTTTTCTATCCAACAGACTCAAAGTACACCATCTGAACCATATCTCGATTCAAAGCAGCAGAGAAAAAAAGCATCATATTAAAACAACAGCAGACATGTAAGTGCAAAATGTAAACAGTAAAAATGCATTTTAAAATGTTAAATGTAAATTACAAACATGTTATGCTAATAGTAGTAAATGTGTACTTCTAACATTTCCAGACACAATTTCAGAAATAGCCACGTACATGACCTCCCAGAAAGGAAAGAAGTTATTATCACACAT
The DNA here is from genome assembly GCA_963921515.1 of Calotriton arnoldi. NCBI lineage: Eukaryota > Metazoa > Chordata > Amphibia > Caudata > Salamandridae > Calotriton > Calotriton arnoldi. The sequence continues at coordinate 3,822,455 of CAWUFW010000188.1, forward strand.
GGAAGATACAAACAGCCAGGAAAGTACAAGCACAAAGAATATATATTGGAAATGTACTAAATATCATGCTAATGCTTGTTTTAAGTCTACAATGAGAAAATATGTTGTAATTAATGTTAGGGAACTCAATCACCCACCAAATATAACTGAGATACAAGAAAGAAATGCATTACAATACATAAGCGAGGAATGCACAAGCTTCCACCTAAGCGAGGAAGCACTAGCTGCCAGGAACCCACAGCAAGAATCTTAAAAAGATAGTACCAACAATTCCAGAGCACACCACAGAGCAAAGCCCAGGAATCCTCAACTTAAAAGACTTATTACACAAACCAAACAATCCACAAAGGAAACACTAGCTGTCCCCAGAAGATAACAAGATATGTATACATTCCTGAAAATCTAGCCATTACACATACTAAAAATCCATTACTCCTGTGAGACAATATAAATAATGAAAGATGATTAATAATATGCAACTGAAAATAACCTCCTAGACAAACCCAAACATCAATGATGGAGGGTACTTTTATATTGTGCCCTTCTCCATTCACACAGATATACACCATACCTTCCCAACAAGCAAACTGCTACCTACTATACATTACTAAACCAAATTCAAATAAGGATTAACAACAATTACTCCTAAAAATCATAATAGACTTTGAGTAAGCAATGATACAAACTATTTTAAAAATGTACCCCCTCACAGCCATACAAGGCTGCTAATACCACTTCAATCAAAGCATTTGGAGACAGACCAAAAATCTGCACTATTCCTAGCATATGCATCAGTCATAGAAGTAGCTAACCACTACGACCTCTTTATAGAATCTCCCTACTATCAAACCCACGAGCAAAAACTAAGGGGCCGATTAAGATGGCGGACGGACTGGAGTCCGTCCGCCATCGTGGTGGTGACCGGGACCGTCCGCAATACATGCGGCGGTTCCGCACACCCAATTAGGATGCGACCGCTACCATGGCGGTCGCATTTTGCATTTTAACATTGCGGCGGGTGCTGCTGACAGCAGCACCCGCCGTGATGTTAAAATAGCATGTTGTGCATTTCACTGCACTACGTGGCACCCCCCCAGTGCACCCACACCTCCCCAACACAAGGGGGGCCCGCAACGGGCCCCCTAAACCAATCTCCACCAGCCTTTCAATGGCGGTTTAATCGCCACAGAAAGGCTGGCTGGAGCCAGCATCGTAATTTGGCGGACGGTGCCTGCTAGGCACCGCCACCATTTCATGGATGCAGACCGCTCCGCCAGGCAATCGGAACGATTGCCTGTGGCGGTTCCGTGGCAGACGGTCTTTGCGTCCGCCGTGGTCCGAAAACGATTCCCCCCACCATCGTAATGTGGCGGCGGATAATCACGGTCCGATGGCGGAAGGACCGCCACCGCATGGCTGGCGGTGGCGGTCCTTCCGCAATCGTATTCGGCCCCTAAGTCCTCTGCTATTTTGAAGACTCTTTGTTTGGCAGACTGCACCATTCTGGACACAGGTGCCAGCCCAAGCTACTAATACCATGGTGAAATGTGGCCCAACAAGCTAAAACAAACAACTCAGTGAAAGATGGTACAACGTCTTCCAAGCCACATTAGGCCAAACTCATCCTGCCCGAAACCAATTTCTAGAAACCCTAAAAAGGAACAAAGCTACCACGATATAAGGATAGAGCAATCTTTAACCCAAAGTAAACCTAAAATATCCAAACAACAAAGGCCCCTCACTTCTTAGAAAGCATAGCAAGAACACTACTATAAACTACCTAAAAAATCAAATTAAAATGACACATAAAATAATCCTACAAAATCAATACAACATATATTTCTTAATATCATTTTAATTATTTTTATTATTCAGTCTAACTTAAAAATTGTCATTAAAAAACTATCCAAAAAGACTGACCGATAAAAAATAAAAATAATTTTCAATAAAATAAATTCATTAATAAAAAAAATTAACAAAACATATATTAAAAATGCAGTGCAACACACATCAAAACAATACTTGCAATACACATGATTTTGTTTTAAAATAACAAATTAATTTAAAAAAACAGCCATAGCAAACATTTCTCACCCACAATAAAGAATTAAAATCAACTTATTGATCTGTAGCTGATGTCTGTGGTACTCCTCCAATCCATCAAAAACGAATCCACAAAAATAGATGAAATGTCACCCAAAACAAATGCACAAATGTAATAACCAAAAAGTTAATTTACCAAGTTATTCTACAGCTCAGCAAAACCATAAAACACCCCAAAAATAAAATTAAAAACCGCTCCTAGAAAATCAAAAAATTAAAAGAAATTAAAAAGTAATCTTGGGTAAAATATCACTATATAGACCAATATAATTCTTTTGCATTTTGCCCTCTCTGCAGGGTCACTTTTTGCATTCACCCTCTTCTAAATACGTTTTTTTGTTTTTGCTTTAGGACTCTGCACACTTTACCACAGCTAAACAGTGCTAAAGTGCTTATGCTCTCTTTTGAACATAGTAAAATTGGCCTACACCTAAATGGCTGTAAGAGGGATGGGCAGATGTATGGAAAGGAGGCTGCGCTGCGTTTGTTTCTCAATGTTGATTTTATTTGTGTTCACAGTATTAAAGAAAACAGTGAATTTTTTTTTTTTTGTAAACAAACTTTATTCAAGTATCAGCAAATGTAGAAAAACATTACATTAAGACTTGGGCATGCATATCAGATAGCTGTCCCTGAGTCCAGATAATCACGATCATTAAAGCAAACAGTGATGAGGATAATTCTCTGTGATGAGGCACATCAGGTTGTAGGCAGTATATAACGGCAGGTTTCTCCTTTTGTCTCCTTTCTGTAAGTATCCTCCGTGAGTTGGAGTTGGCCTGGAGTCTTGGAGAAAAAGAAGAATAGTATATTGTAGGATGGGGAAATTAGGTATACCATCACCGTACCGAATGTGCTCCGGAATCAGGGGTGGAAGGGATATCTTTCTGGGGTGTATTTCACATGCCCCTTCTCTGCTACCGGGACTTCGTCCCTGGAACTAAAGTGCAGGTATAATCAGGCCAAGTTGCCAGTCTCCTCGATTAGTCAAGGGAAATCAAGTAAGGTCTCCCGCTTAGCATGGTATCGACAAGGAAGGAGACTTCAAACCCAACAGACCCTCCTCCCACTCCCTCCCCCGGGGCTACGTTGCCTACTCTCCTGAGCTGCGGTGGCTCAGCAGCATCCTCCGGGGGCGACAATCAGTCCCGCTCCAAGCCTCAGCCCTTTCCTCCCAGTCAGCAGCATCCTCGTAGGCTTCTTTGATGTCGGGCGGTTCTTCGTAGGGCAGATAGCTTCTTCCTTCCTCTTGAGCCTCTGTCCTCCTTGTGGGCCCTTCCTATTTGATGATGGGCACTTTTCTCCTCCTTGTGGCTTCCTGGATTGGCTCTTTCCACGGGACCGCTTCCCTGTTTAAAGAGATAGTGGTCTGTTTTCTGATAGGTGGTTCTCTTTCCCCTTTCTGGTTTAACCTTTTGTTTGTGTCTTTCACAGGTGTTGCAGTGGTTGCAGCGTTTGACTTGGCTGTTGCGGGGGCAATCATGGGGTAAGTATAGGGGTTCTGGGCTGGTTTCTTCACAATGGCACATTTAATTTACTTGTAAGTCCCTAGTAAAGTGGTACTATATGTACCCAGAGCCTGTAAATTAAATGCTACTAGTGGGCCTGCAGCACTTATTGTGCCATCCACTTAAGTACCCATTTTAAACATGTCTCAGGCTTGCCATTGGTCCATGTGTGTGCAGTTTTAAACTGCCATTTCGACCTGGCAAAATACATCTTTTGCCAGGCCTAAGCCTTCTTTTTAAATATATATAAGTCACCCCTAGGTAGCCCAGATGGGAGGGTGCATTGTATTTAAAAAGTTGGATATGTACTTCTGAGTTTCACATGTCCTGGTAGTGTAAAACTCTCAAATTCGTTTTTTCACTATTGCAAGGCCTACCTAACCGATAGGATATTATTGGGTTACCTTATTAAATTTAATAAGTGTTAAAGTTTGGTTGGCAGCAGGTAGGAAATTCATGTTTGGTGTATGAGTAATTGTAATTTAAAACCCTCTTTAATGGTAAAGTTGGATTTTAAGTAACAATTCTGAAAATGTCACTTTTAGAAAGTTAAACAACAACAGCCTGGATAAGTATCCAAGAACTCTAGGTGCACTACTGTCATGTCACTTAATCCTAAGTGTACATTAAGTAATGTGTAATAGTATGAATATTTTGGTGAAACAATCTTAAACCATATAATCAATATATGACTTGACATTCAACAAACTGTATCAAAAACTTCCAAAAACATCAAACATAGAAGATGTCAAATATCAGAATCTGCTTTTATTCAGTCCATAGCAGAAATTCTTCAAAAGAAACACGATGATGCTTGACTCAGCATAGCCAATCAGATGAAAAACGAGTTTTCCCTTTCCCAATGCATTTCGGGCAGAACTGTGCCCTTCATCAGGGGAATCTAAAACATCAATGATTACAGTAAATATCAAAGGTCATGCTTCAAGTTATATACATCGTAAATTATGTATGATAGAAAGCTCATTAGGAGAAGCGCCAAGGCTGAAGATCAGCTAAACAGAAATGCAAGTATCCAATGACAAAACGAGAAGAGATCAGTGAACGTGAGAAGAAGAGCGGTACGAACCAAGAAAAGGAAAGAAAAATGCAATCAACATGCAGTGCAAAAATGGTTAAAACAGATGAAACAATAAAGAGGTACCTCAAGTGCACGCTGAAATCAAACCACAATGAAATCAACCGGCACACACACTGTGCCAACAACTGTGGGATAAACAAAGAGGCATAGTAAGCTACCAAAACAAGTTTCTAAGAATACCACCAGTGGCTTATAGAAGAATATTTTTTACCTCAGGTAGCGACTGTTAATAATCAACAGGAAGTGTGGAATACTGAAAAAATAAATAAAAAGTATAAACTCCTGTGAGTTCAAAGCACTAAAGACGCTAATGTAACGTAATATAGCTCAACAAGAAAAAGAACAACCAGAAAAAGAACGCGTCTTACCAAAGCACGATAGTGCACTCCAAAAGACTTCCACAGCCGGAATCGCTAGCGTGAAAGTAACGCCGAACCTGACCTTCACAACCCAAAGTTTTGAAAGCAGAAAGCGCGGTCATGCGTGCCCGCGTCAGTGCAATGAAGATAGAAAGAAGACTATCCCAGCATAATAGAAGAAAAGAAAAGGAAGATGGACAAGGTGAACACTCGAAAAAAAGGAAAGTTACTAAAGCGGTAATACTGCAGGTATCGCACAAATCAAAACAGTCATCAAAGCGAATAAAACAGAGAATAGTGAGAATAGAAATGAATACAAATAAAAGGGAAAGTAAAAGTAAACACAATGTTACTTCAATAGTACGAAAAACAATAATACGAAAACAATACGACCTGCCTATACAAAGCTGATATAATCCCTGCCTGTACAAAACTGTAAGACAAAACAACAATGGAATGGAAGACATGAATAAACTACAATAAACAACAGGAATATACGAACGGCATTGGTACATAAAGACTCTCAAAACAAGGTGAAGTTATACAACAAAGAACAGGTAAAGTTCACAGAAAGCACGACAATTCAATCTTATCATTTAACCCTTTCGGGTGAAGAGTCTCCAGAAACCATATCCAGTGTGTTTCACGCTGTAGTAACAATCTGGATAAATCTCTGCCTGGTAGTGGTTCAATAACCTCAATTGCACTGAATCTAAGTTGTGCGATGGTGTGCTGGTTATCTAACCAATGTTTAGCCAAAGAAGAGCTCAAAGTTTTAGTGGGTATCCTGCTTTTATGTTCAGTAATGTGAATTCTTAAAGCCCTTTCAGTTTTACCAACATAATACAGGCCACAAGGGCATTTGATCACATAAATAACATGTGTACTGTTACAATTAGCAGAGAAATTCAAAGTGATATTTCTACCTGATCTAGGATGGGTGATCAGTTGCCCAACTAACACATTGTTGCAATGAGAACAGTGTTGGCACTTAATCATACCTTTGTGTGTTCTCCTTATGGTAGATAACGGAGATGACAATATCTCCTTAAGGTTACGTGATCGTTTATATGCAAACAGAGGAGGATTAGCGAATAAGCCTTGAAAATCGGATTCAGTTTGAAGTAATTCCCATCGTTTTGACACTATCTTTTTGATTAAGTGCGACTGAGAAGAAAAGGTGGAAACAAACACTTCTCTAGGTGTGGTTTGCCTATTGGTCGTCTTCTTCAGTAAATCACTTCTAGCCACTTGCAATGCCTTGGTTTCAGCTTGATCTACAACATCACAAGGGTATCCCCTGGCCATAAACTGTTTCTTATATTCCTGTATAGTCTGATGGCTAAGAACAGGATCAGAAGTAATGCGTCTGATCCTAGTAAACTGAGAGTACGGAAGATGACGTTTAAGGGACCAAGGGTGAAAACTCTGATACAACAAAGCGTTGTTCCTGTCTGTGCTTTTCTTAAAAACCCTAGTGTTAATGTGAGAACCTTTCAATTCTATAGAAACATCCAGATAAGAAATCATCTGGGAATCTATAGAAGAGGTAAACTGAATTCTGGGATTCTTGTGATTGAGCTCACTAACCATAGCTTCCAAATCAGTGCGTTGCCCATGCCAAATGATTAAAATATCATCTATGTAACGATGGTATAAGATCAGATTACTCTTCCAGTTGGCGTTAGACAATATGTACTCAGTATCAAATTTGGACATAAAGATATTGGCGTAGCTGGGCGCCCCGAAATACCCATGGAGGTTCCGTTAGATTGAAGGTAAAAACGGTCTTTCTACGTAAAATAACTATGAAATAAACAAAAGTGTAAAAGTTCCAGTAGAAAGATTTTGTTGACCCTGGGTACCTCATGGTGCAAAAGAGCCCACTCAATGGCTTCTATACCTTCCATGTGGGGAATTGAAGTATACAACGCCACCAAGTCTACTGTGCATAGCCAGATATCACCAACTTCTGGAATCTGAACTTCGTTTAGGATCTGCAACAAGTGAGTTGTATCTTGAAGATAGGTACAGCCAGCTTGAACAATCGGCTGTAGGAATGTATCTAAATACTGACCAAGGGGTTCATGTATAGACCCACACCCCGACACAATGGGTCTGAGTGGTGGGTTCATGAGGTCCTTGTGTATTTTGGGTAACATGTATAACCCTGGTCTACGTGGAAATTTGGTGTCAAAAACTCTTTGGTTTTATCAGTAATCCATTGCATCTCTCTAGCGTGGGTCAATATGGAAACAAGCAAAGTCATAAAAGATTCAGTAGGATCATTCAGCAAAGGGATATATGTAGATTCATCCATCAAGATCGTTTCAATTTTATTTTCATAAATTTTTTTGTCCATCACGACAAGTGCACTCCCTTTATCGGCTTTAGTAAAGTGTAGTTGTTCGTTCTTTCTAAGTTCTAACAAAGCAAACCTCTCGCGTTGAGACAGATTGGCAGTCAAAGATGAGTGAACAGGTAATTTAGACAAATCCTGCCTTACTAAAGTCTCGAAAGTGTCTATAATCTTGTGTGAGACTGGAGAGATAAACGTGCTCTTGGGCTTGAACTCTTGGTATTCAAACTGTTGTGCACAAATAGATTCAGAATTCATGGTCGAAAAAAGTACCGTAATCGCAATTTCCTTGTGAATTTATACAAAGCAACCTCTGAATCAAGCGCTTTCGAATGAAAAGTAGGGACAAAGGAACTACCTTTTTCTAAAACTGCCATTTGGTTGGCTGACAAACTGTATGATGAAATGTTAATCACTAATGTTTCTTCTGACGACCTGGTCTGCCTGGTTTTGTTGAATCTATGCCCTCTGCGGGTTTGGCTGTTTCTGCGCTGGATAGTGTGGGAGGATTGTTTGCTGCGGGACTTGTCTCTAAAAAATACACTTTAGTACCGCTTGGTCCAGCTGTTGTGGTGACGGTACCTAATGTAGATGGGGGAGAAGGACGGTTTAAATGTGTATCACTAATAGAAACCAAACTTTCTTCTGATGAGGTTGTGCCAGTTTTATTCCAAGTTCGTTTTTGTGCATACACCTCCGCCCAAGTGTACACCTCGTCTAACTTATAATCAATGGTGTCGCGACGAAACTTTCTGATCTTCCGTTCGTGAATTTCTTTTGCATAAGTGTCAAGTTTCATATTAATGTCAACAAGTGTAGATTGCCAATTGTCAGCCTCCATACGCTGTGATAAAGAGTTCTGTAATTCTTTAATGTCTGTTTCAAGACCCACAAGAACTTGTGACAATTCTTCCACAATAAGTAAAATAAGATCTAGTGAACGCTTATTTAAGATGGCGTACCATCTATCCAGGAATCTCTTATGCATCTTAAAAAGCATGGGTTTTATAGCCAGACTTTAATTTAAGAAATTTTGAAGAAAAGATTATTTGGTTGTATTAGATTATCATTGAGTGCATTTTAGCTGTATTCTCTTTTGTTATATAACTTTTAGAAAGTTGTCATTTTCTTGTTCTAACTATTTGGTGCCTGCAGCCTGTTCCACAGGACTAGGTGTAGTTGGCAGTTGACTTTTGTTTATTCCTCCCAGACAGTATCACCATATAGGCTCTGGGTGTTGGCTGGGTGGGCTGTCCTGGCTTAATAGGAGGATTGGTCTCTCACCTACCATGCTTACACTTCAAAGACACTGGCCCAGCTCACACACAAAGGACTTCACACTAGCCTATTCTGCTCCTGACAGACTGGGACTAGGAGGCAGGAAATTCCAGACATCTCTGTAGGGGAAACTCCAGAAGCTTCTCCCACTTCAAAGTGGGCACCAGGTATAAAAGGGGACCCTCAGACCCACGCTTCACTACACTCCTAGACTTGTGGATGGTACAGAAGAAGGACGCCCTGCAACCCTGCTGCTTGAGACTTGCCCTGCTTGATGAGAAGGAAGACAAGAGCAGCTCCCTTCATCCTAGGCTGAGTGACTCCAAGGGTCAGCTGACTGACATCCTGTTCTGAGCTACAGGGACGTAACAAGCTCCAGAGGCCTCCCTGCATCTGCCCAGCTGACCTGCTTTAAGGACCTGCAACTGGACCTGCAATTGGAACTGCCTGATATCTGCAGGCCTCCGCAAGAGTTAGTCCCTGAGGTGCCTTCCCAAGTCCTGGACCCTTCGCGGACATCAAAGTGCACTTCTCTGACTCAAAATGGAGAAATCCTGGGGTTTTGGGCTCTTTGCGACTGCAAAAGGCCAGTTCGTGCCAAGATCTTGCCGCCCACCTGACCACCAACTCGAAACTCTGGTGAACCTGATTCTTTGCTCTACAGTGACCTTTTGTGATGCCCAACAATGCAAGATGTGCACATCCCGCTACAGCATCGACAGCTCGTGGTGAACACCAACGAGAATCTCCAGCGTCGATCATCCCCCATGCTCTCCTTGCTCACTGCAGCCTCCACCACCGCAAACTTAACTCCTCGCCCTGGACTTAAGAAGGTAACTTTTTCAACTGGACTAACCTGGTCTCTGTATCCGGACCGCGCTTCATCATGGTCGGCCTGAACTTATGAATTTCACCTGGTCTTGCATGACCAGATAACCGCGAGTGGTGCTTTGTGCTTTTGGGCACTATACATACCTTAAATCTTTGACATTGCATATTTCCAGTTCTACTGATTGAATTTTTGTTGTTTTGAATAATTTATTAAATTTTACTCTATTTTTCTAAATTGATGTTGGATTTTTCTTGTGTTGTATTTTCACTTTATTACTGTTTGTGTGCTGCATAAAAACTTTACACATTGCCTCTAAGTTAAGTCTGACTGCTTTTGTGCCAACCTAACAGAGAGTTAAGTACAGGTTAATTGAGTGACTGGTTGTGGTCCATCCTGACAAGGATTGAGACTGTTGCTTAAGAAGGGCTCACCCACCCCAACCAAAAACCCATTTCCTCAGAAATTCCAAATTGTAAACCATTTTATAGACCGTAAAACATTTAAAAGTCAACATAATTACTAAACCACCCCAAAATAAGGTACTTTTATGTATTTTATATATTTTAATGAAGTGAAATTTTCATATATTAACACGAAAAATTACACAATATTATTGAAAATATGATATGTGAAAAACAGTATACACTACAAATAGTTAAAAAAACACATTTACTTTTTTTAAAAATATTTTTTATTGCCATTTAAAAAAATATACAACCAAACTGCAAGCGACATAAGAAAATGCCGACATCACAGACCCCCACCCATCCATACCCCCGGCCCCACACAGAGAATACACGTTCAGTTCAATAAATAAAGTGCCTAAAACATGGTTTCTTAAATGTATACACAAAACTTGACAGATTTAAATATCATTCATTACGGCAAAGCGCCTTTCCTCCAGTAACCACGTGCGACTATCATAAAGTGACAAGTGCTTAGTGATAAGAATACTAAAATTTCCCATCTAATTACGATCTTGATAACAAGGGCTATGCTCATTAGCCAACCTTGCCCTAAAAGTCAAAATTGCCATGTGCTTTTATATCCGCAAATAGACCAAGGGCACTCTTCGTGCAATTTTGTTATTTCCCCCTTTGCAAGGCTGAATATTTAACCCAACTGGTCAAGCGGTCCCAAATACTGAATCCCTTTTTCCTGGCTCCAGCTTCTTTCTTAGCGTAGATCGCTATTTCCAGGCAGTATGTTGAAAGCAACCGAGTCAAACATTGCTGAAAGGAAGGAGGATTAGTATCCAGCCAGGCAGAGACGATGCAAAGCCTGAGGATGGCCAGTGCAATAAAGATCAAAGCAGCCCCCTCATTTCGCCCAACAGAATCTTGTACCCCAATAATATCATCGGAGGGGTTCAAGTTAGATTCAAGGATAATTTATCTCTGAAAAAGCCAGAGATTTCCTCTAGCATGGGTGAAAGGGCACCACAGGTGGCAATCATATGCACTATGTCTGCTCCATAGAAAGAACATTGTGGGCATCGGGTACCTTTACCGTCCCCCATTTAGCACTCTTATTCAGAGTGTAGTATAAATGAAACAGGTTTTATAAAACCGAGCCTGAAGATTTGCAGATAACAGATCTGATTGTGCAGCTGAGAGGGCTTGATGGAAGGCCATGTCAGTTATGCCTAATTTCAATTGCCATTTCCCTGAATATTTTTCCAGATCTTCTTTCATCTGATTAATGAGGAAATTGTAGATTGTCCCAATTCGGGGAGGTTTAATATCAATCAATTTATCAATAAGTTCACTTTTAACAAAGCCAGCAGGACCCCTCCCCCTTGCATTGTATAAAATTCCTGATCTGCAGATATTTAAAGAATTTCTTGTCACTAAGATCAAAATTAATTCTAAGATCACTAAATGGGATAATGTCCGATGAAGCAAAAAAGACCCAGAGTTTATTTATCCCGGCTTTAATCCAGGTTGCCATATAATGATCCCCAAAAATCTCCGGTAAATTCTCATTATTTCTCATGGGGGTATAGAAATTCAATCTACCAATGCCCAGCAGTCTACGAACTGAGGTAAAGACCTTATAAGCTCCCATAAGGGTCTTAAATCTCACCCTTTTAGACTACCCCAGTTCCAATTGCCGCCATAGACAGCCCCAGGCTTCAGGCCCAATTAAAAATTCAAAGGGAGAGGTAGGATCCAATATCTGTCCGTTGGAACATTCTTGTAATAAAACGGAACACTGCTGCAAGGTGGTCACCCAATAATATAGGTTTAAATTGGGCAAGGCCCAACCCGCCTATCTTTTGAGAGTGACAAAAATGTTGTAGACCTTCTGGGCCGCGAGTAGGCCCAAAGAAATTGAGCAAAAAGATTGTCCAACTTCTTCAACCATTGATTCTAGGATTATAATGGGATAGCCCTAAAAAATATATTTTTGGAGAAAAAATATCATTTTAATGACATTGCATCTGCCAACAAGACAAAGGGGTCGATTCCGATTCGGGCCGGAAAAGCACCGACCGACTCGGAGCCGGAATTTATTCCGACCGACACGTACCTGTGGCGCCCGACACGCCAAGTACGATGCAAGGCGTGCAAAATCCGACCGACACGTACCGAACCCAAGCCGAACGACCGAGCCGCACGGAAAACAGCAATCCGGCCGGAAAAACACGCGAATCGAACCGACCGACACGCACCCGGAACAAATCCGACCGAAACGTACATGCGAACTCCAAACCGCAAAGTACGATGCAAGGCGCGAAAACCACGACCGAGTCGTACGGAGGACAAGCCGTACGACCGACACGCATACAAAACCGAGCCGAGTAACACAAAACACCGCGACCAACGCGTACGCAGCATAGAAAACTGCACAAACACAGCGTGAGCGAAGCGAAGAAGACCGTACGAGACAACTACAGGGTCCGACTCGGTCACAAGAACGTTTCCAACATGCACAGGCAGTACAAAGGAAAAATTACACAAAAAAAGGCCAAACAAGCAATTACAAAGCCAATAAATACTGGGGGGTGGGGACAGAGAACAAAGACACACCCACAACTCCACCCATATAAAGGACACAAATCCCAACCATGATCCTTTGCAAATGCCATTCTACTGCCAGCACCCAACAGACAGCAACCACACACCCACAGCTCATCCCTCACACAAGCCACACACCATCAGCACACCAACAAATACCTACCTCACATACACCCAGCAAAACACACACTCACACACCCTCACCTGCACACCAACACACACATCACTCACCATCACCACCCATCACCATGCCCCCCAAGAAGAATCACAAGTTCCTAGATTGTGAATTGGAAGTCCTGGTAGACGAGATCCTCAGGGTAGAGCCACAGCTGTTTGGCACACTGGTCCAACAGACCCCCATCTCCCAGAAAACCAAGATGTGGGAGAGGATCATCAACAGGGTGAACGCACAATCACCATGTCTGCGCACAAAGACTGACATCCAGAACAGGTGGTATGACGTGCGCAGGAGGGTCCGGGAGCTGCTCAAGAAGGACTACCTCCTGAGCCAATACACCGGCAGTGGCCCTCCTGCCAAGCCAGTATACCTCAGGCCCTGGGAGGAGAAGGTGCGGGCCATCCTTCCGCCAGTGAGCGTATATGGACTAGAGAACATCCCAGAGCCTGGTGAGTACACAACAAATGTACACAATATTCTGCCACAATACACACACACATCACTGTCAAGGGGAGAGTCAAACCATGCACTCATAGCAATTACACAGCAACCAGAACAGAATCATCCCAAAATGTGTATGTCAGTCAGATAAACACAACACATGCCATCTCAAAGTTACATTTAACCGTGTCATCATATGTACAAACACAACTACAACTACAGCTAGGCAGTGGCACAAATAGAACTAACAAACACATCCAGACATGTAGCCACCACTACAACACCAACACACAGTGAAGACCACTGAAAGAAAGGAATTCTGTGTATGCTGGGCAAGTCAGTGTAGCCAATAGCATCATGGGAGTCGTAGTCACACATATTGCCCCCCACAACTGTCCCATCAACACCACCATGAGCCATGCGCACATCACAGGGAGTGGAAAAGGACTCACAAGATGGCTGACACTGGCTACTGCTGTGGGGAGCACAAGGCCCTGCTGGCAACTGTGCAACAACCAACAGCAGGACACCACTGACTGACATCCTGAGAGACAACTTCCACTCCCTGCAATGGAAGCACGTTCCATGGTGGGATATCTGGCTGGGTGGGAAGGAGGACTTGCAGCACTGACCATAGTCACAAGCACCTCCCCTCACACACCCCCTCAACACAAACTCCACAGAACCCACCTGGGAGAATGCAATGCCTCACATCCTAACTCAAGATCCCACAAAGAACCACCACCCTGGGTCATGTTGTGTGAAGCACAGGGACACTCTTGGGACTTTTAGCCAAACAACTGCCAGGACAACACTCCCAGCCATCCTGTCAGCACAGCCAGCCCACCCCACAGGGAAGCAGAGTCAAAAGGAAGGAAGCATGGGCATGCTGGGAAGGGGGTGGAGGCAATAGCATGATGGGAGTCGTAGTCACAGCTCTACATCCCCCACCACATGGCCCAGCAAGCTCACACTCACGCATGCACATCCCACAGAGAGTGGAAAGGCCCATCAAAGATGTCTGACACTGTTGCTGTGTCGTGGGGATCACAAGGGCATGCTGGGAACTGCACACCAACCAACAGCAGGAAACCACTGTCAGCCATCTTGCCATTGCTCTCACACCCACACACACTGAACTCCCCACAAAAGCAAGTAAGTATGGGAATGCTGGCAAGTGGGGTGGAGGCAATAGCATGATGGGAGTCATAGTCACAGACATAGCTCACCCCCACAACTGTCCCATCAACACCACCCTGAACCATGCTCACATCACAGGGAGTGGAAAACGACTGACAAGATGGCTGACACTGGCTACTGCTGTGGGGAGCACAAGGGCATGCTGGGAACTGCACACCAACCAACAGCAGGACACCACTGTCAGCCATCTTGCCATTGCTCTCACACCCACACACACTGAACTCCCCACAAAAGCAAGTAAGTATGGGAATGCTGGGAAGTGGGGTGGAGGCAATAGCATGATGGGAGTCATAGTCACAGACATAGCTCACCCCCACAACTGTCCCATCAACACCACCCTGAACCATGCTCACATCACAGGGAGTGGAGAAGGACTCACAAGATGGCTGACACTGGCTACTGCTGTGGGAAGCACAAGGCCCTGCTGGGAACTGTGCACCAACAAACAGCAGGACACCACTGACTGACATCCTGAGAGACAACTTCCACTCCCTGCAATGGAAGCACGTTCCATGGTGGGATATCTGGCTGGGTGGGAAGGAGGACTTGCAGCACTGACCATAGTCACAAGCACCTTCCCTCACACCCCCTCAACACAAACACCACAGAACCCACCTGGGAGAATGCAATGCCTCACATCCTAACTCAAGATCCCACAAAGAACCACCACCCTGGGTTATGTTGTGTGAAGCACAGGGACACTCTTGGGACTTTTAGCCAAACAACTGCCAGGACAACACTCCCAGCCATCCTGTCAGCACAGCCAGCCCACCCCACAGGGAAGCAGAGTCAAAAGGAAGGAAGCATGGGCATGCTGGGAAGGGGGGTGGAGGCAATAGCATGATGGGAGTAGTAGGCACAGATATTGCTCAGCCTCACAACTGGCCCATCAACACCACCCTGAACCATGCTCACATCACAGGGAGTGGATAAGGACACACAAGATGGCTGACACTGGCTACTGCTGTGGGGAGCACAAGGGCATGCTGGGAACTGCACACCAACCAACAGCAGGACACCACTGTCAGCCATCTTGCCATTGCCCTCACACCCACACACACTGAACTCCCCACAAAAGCAAGTAAGTATGGGAATGCTGGCAAGTGGGGTGGAGGCAATAGCATGATGGGAGTCATAGTCACAGACATAGCTCACCCCCACAACTGTCCCATCAACACCACCCTGAACCATGCTCACATCACAGGGAGTGGAAAACGACTGACAAGATGGCTGACACTGGCTACTGCTGTGGGGAGCACAAGGGCATGCTGGGAACTGCACACCAACCAACAGCAGGACACCACTGTCAGCCATCTTGCCATTGCTCTCACACCCACACACACTGAACTCCCCACAAAAGCAAGTAAGTATGGGAATGCTGGGAAGTGGGGTGGAGGCAATAGCATGATGGGAGTCATAGTCACAGACATAGCTCACCCCCACAACTGTCCCATCAACACCACCCTGAACCATGCTCACATCACAGGGAGTGGAGAAGGACTCACAAGATGGCTGACACTGGCTACTGCTGTGGGGAGCACAAGGCCCTGCTGGGAACTGTGCACCAACAAACAGCACAACACCACTGACTGACATCCTGAGAGACAACTTCCACTCCCTGCAATGGAAGCACAGTCCATGGTGGGATAACTGACTGGCTGGGTGGGAAGGAGGGCCGGCTGTCAACCAAATACAACCAATGCAGACCATGTTCACACCCCAACAAATACATAGAAATGCCCAAATAATGCAGGACAATGTGCCACACCAATATCAACCCCTGACTGTGACGACTTAGGACAATGCAATGTACAGGCCCGCACCCAGAGGCACAGTCACAACTGTCAGGTGTGTCAACCATTGATGCCTGCAGAAACATAACATACATTGTGTGTGTCTCCCAAAAACAGGTGATGATGGGGACACAGCAGCAGACGCTGAGGAGTCCCAGTCCCAGGCTCAAGAGGATGCGGAGCTTACTGGTGTCGTACAGCCTCTGCCCTCCTCGGACGAAGAAGACCAACCTGGCACCACCGGTGCAAGTCTACATGCAGCACCCGCAGGACCACCAGCTGCAGCACCAGCAGGACCACCAGCTGCACCCCCTGCACCCACCCCTCCAACGACTGTCACCACAAATACCATCCCTGCCGACATGGACAGAACAAGGAGCAACACCAGCACAGGGACCCTGGACCAACGTGGGGCCATGGACACCACCACCACCACCAACCCCCAAGGTGGACCAGGGTCATCTGTGCGTGCCACTGCACGCACTGCACATGTCGGCAGGGGTGGTGGGAGGGGTGGGAGACAGAGGTCGCTGCTTGCAGAGGTTGCTGGTGTGCATGATGACCCACAACTGGTACGCATAGCCGATGCGTACCAGTCCAGCACCGGAGATCTCAGCCAGGTAGTGGGGCTCCTCAGAGACATGAAACAGCAGCAGGCTGCCCATCACGCCCGCTTGGACTCACACATGTCCCTCGTGGAGTCCAAGTGGGATGCACTGCAAGAGATGACGGCGGTGCACAGGGACATTTTACAATGCCTCCGCCAGATGAACAGCAACCAGTCCACACCTCCCTGTGTGCCAACAACATCTGGTGCTGAACAAACTGCAACTGCCACAGGGAGGGAGGATGACTCTGGCGGAGAGTCCCCTGCACCGCAGCAGCCTGTACTTGAGGGCCCCCCAAAGAAGAGGGGTCATCCGAGGAGGGGCAAGTGAGAGGCCGATGGCCAAGCGCAACTCCCAGGAAGCCTGAACCTGTTCTGGATGTTCACCTTTGTGCACAGACTGTTCACCCTGTTGACGGCAACACAACTCCCACACATTGCATGGGGAGTACAAGTTGGACCAATGTCTCAGACAACTGTGGCCCCGATACTGGGGATTTTGTCTACCAGGACTTTCAATTCACCTAGGAACTTCTGATTGCAAGATATATGTACAGCACTACCCATCCTATGCACTATTCACACAAATGTATCACAATAAACACACTAATACACCATACTTGCCTCTGTTGTGATTCCAACGTGGGTGCTGTTATGGGGATGATGAACTGCAAAATTACACTGTGTATGCGAACTGCAACAGCAAGTACAACACAGGCATGTGAGTAAAGGCAACGTGACACATATGAGGGAGACACACCACCAGGGCTACACAACACATACACACCTAGGCCATCTGACTCATTGCCTACACTGATGTTGCCAGGGAAGACGGTGCAATGCACAGACACCACACCTATTCCCAGTTGTAGTCAAGTAGCCCACAGGTGCAGTAAGCAAATGGCAGTCAAATGTGTGACCACAGACAACGCACATCACAAAGTGAAGCACAGGTTTATTACACAGTTGCAACATGTCGTAACCACTACAGATGCAAGGTAATCCCACCTGGCAGCGGGCACACAGTCAACAACTGTAGAAGGAAGGAAGTCCATGGGTGTGGCGCACATCACCTGTAGGGACACAACAGCTACCACCCTGGAAGTACAATCACGTCGTCGGTGGACACAGTTGACCAAACGAATCTGAAAGTACCCTGTGAAGGACAGAAATGACACACAGTCAAAAGCAATGAAGAACAGGACAGAACAGCAAAACTCATGCACAATACATGTTACAAGATACCCACCCAGAACCAAGTTAGCATGTCAACACTGTTGGGGAGTACAGACCACCTGTAAGCACACATCGCTACACACATCCAGTCAAGTAGCCCATGGACACACTCCAACAGCACCAGAGCACCACCTACACATATCATGCCAACTCACATCATTGACATGACACCTCAGGATACTCACATTCAGCTAAAGAAGTTGGTGATGAGCTGTGTGCGGACATCACCCTCATCATCATCATCATCACTGGCATCGTGGTCCAGGCCAGGATCCTCCACAGGTGGCGGATGTTGGTCATTGTCATCCTGGATGAGAGGCAACTCCTTCCGCACTGCCAGGTTGTGGAGCATGCAGCAGACGATGATAATCTTGCACACTTTCACAGGGGCATATGGGAGGGACCCTCCGTTCTTGTCCAGGCAGTGGAAGCCGCTCTTCAGGAGACCAAATGTCCGCTCAATCACTCTCCTGGTCCGACCATGTGCCTCATTGTAGCGCATCTGGGCTGGTGTCACAGGGTTCCTGAGGGGTGTCAGCAACCACGGCATGTTGGGGTATCCCGAGTCACCTACGGACAGACAAGTGCACATTAGCTGACTTGGAAAAGTGGGCGGAATACTACAGATCAGATCACACACAATGGCACAAAGTCAGTACACACCGACAAGCCAGGCACGCTGGTTCTGCATCTGTGCCATCATCCTGGGGATGCGACTACTCCTCATCACAAAGGCATCGTGTGCTGAACCAGGGAAACGGGCACACACGTGTGTGATGGTCATATCTGCAAGACACACCACCAGTGCATTGACCGAGTGGTAGTGCTTGCAGTTCCTGTAGGCCTGCTCCTGGGCCTGTGGTGGTACCAAAGCCACATGTGTCCCATCAATGGAGCCAATGACATGCGGCATCCTCCCCAGGGCATAGAAGTCACTCTTCACGTCAGTGAGTCGTTGCAGTCTAGGGAAATAGATGTACCGGTTCAGGAATAGCAACATTGCCACCAAAACATCGCGGAGCACACGGCTCAACATGGTCTGTGACATCCCACCAGCAGTCACCACAGTATGTTGGAAGGTACCGGTGGCAAAGAAGTGTAGGGCTGCCATCACCTTCACCTTGGGGGTCAGCGCTGTAGGATACGGCCGGCCAGGCTGCAAATGTGGGGCCAACTGCACTGCCAAATCCTCAATCAGCTGCCTGGTGAAGCGGTACCATCGGATGCTGTCCCGTTCCACCATCGTTGCCAGGTCTGGGAATGGTCGATGGACAGCAGGAGCCCTGCAGTGCAGAGGAGAAGAAAGCAAGATTGTCAGTCAGCCCACATATGCGGCATTGGACACACTCAATATCCCAACATACATCATTATGAGGCACAACTACATGAAGTGTGCAGTTCCGTAAGGACATGTATGGTACATACATGGCCAACATATGTCATCACGGTTCAACAAGTGGCATCAATAAGTCCCAGGTTGGCCCATTGGATATCATGAGGCCGTGTCACAGTTCCCATCTCCTGCTGCCGTGTCACAATCACCCCCACAGTGACATGTGAGGACAGATGTGCCCCAGGCATCACAGCTCAACGACAGATACATTCCCAGGGACCCTGTATTGCCACATGGACACTGGCATTACATGGAGTATCATGTATACACCACAGCAAAACAACTATGACCCCCACAGGTAGTGGTCCCACTTGCCACTGCAGGACAGACATGGACGTCTGTGACACACACACGCACAACATCAAAGTCCATGCACACACAACGTGGATGTGGAGACTGTCTCCCATTGTGCACATGAAATCAGAGACATTGTAAACACTACATGCACACAGACTGTGGAGGACCATCACTATTGTGCCACTGGGACACCCTGGCTCAAACATACCGTCCCACATGGGACTCACGGGGTATGTGACATGACATACACATATACCACCGTGAAATGTGACCATGGCACATGCACAGATATGAACAGTTGCACATCACAGTGGTCATGTACACGTAACACCCAGGATCCTGTCCCCATGAACACGTGCGCAGCCTGGGGGTGGCTGCCCCCAGGTGACACCCACAGGACAACATGTACACCAACATACACACAATAGGAAATGCAGCCTTACATGCCTTAACATACAGTTTGGACAGGCTGTCGTGTTGTAGGTGTGCCCCTCACTCCCTGGGAGCTATCTGTGGCTGGCATATGTCCATCTGAGACAGGCATGGTGACATATGCCAGTCACTTGTACAGGGATGCGTTGAACAGCAATGGACCGATCGGTGCCCCCGGCCGGCCCATTGCATTCAATGTGTGCGGTGCACGCGTTGTACCTCTGTACGCGTTGATCAGCAATGGACCGATCGGTGCCCCGGCCGGCCCATTGCATTCAATGTGTGCGGGTATGCGTTGTACCCCTGTACGCGTTGATCAGCAATGGACCGATCGGTGCCCCGGCCGGCCCATTGCATTCAATGTGCGGGTACGCGTTGTACTCCTGTCACGCGTTGTACCGCAATGGACCGATCGGTGCCCCGGCCGGCCCATTGCATTCAATGTGTCGTGGTACGTGTTGTACCCCTGTATGCATTGATCAGCAATGGACCGATCGGTGCCCCCGGCCGGCCCATTGCATTCAATGTGTGCGGTGCACGCGTTGTACCCCTGTACGCGTTGATCAGCAATGGACCGATCGGTGCACCTGGCCGGCCCATTGCATTCAATGTGTGCGGGTACGCGTTGTACCCCTGTGCGCGTTGATCAGCAATGGACCGATCGGTGCCCCGGCCGGCCCATTGCATTCAATGTGTGCGGGTACGCGTTGTACCCCTGTACGCGTTGATCAGCAATGGACCGATCGGTGCACCCGGCCGGCCCATTGCATTCAATGTGTGCGGGTACGCATTGTACCCCTGTACGCGTTGATCAGCAATGGACCGATCGGTGCCCCCGGCCGGCCCATTGCATTCAATGTGTGCAGGTACGCGTTGTACCCCTGTACGCGTTGTACCGCAATGGACCGATCGGTGCGCACCCATTGACAATGGCCTAGCCTGGCAACGGACGCGTTTTCGAAATTCGAACGAGTCGGTTGCTGGAAATTCAGTTGGTCACCCACAACAATGTTGCAAAATCATGTATGTCATGAAGTTGAAGATTTGAAGGATGCTGTGGGCGTGTATTGGTGCTGCTATTCCATGGATTGGCCAGATTCAGAAGATGCAAACGACTTGGACCTATCACTTTGGACACAAGGGACAGTATCTGCCTCTCCAGCACATATATATTGCTGGCTGTTCCCCTGAGAGCTCACTTGCCTGCACTACATGCTCCAGGACGACATCTGCCACTGCACTGCTGCTGTCTCTGCCCCTCTGGACCCTGCAATGGCACGTACTGTGGAGAGAGCCCCAGCCTTCAACCTTGAGGAGAACCAGGCCCTGCTGGACAGCCTACTTCCACAGTACAGCAAGCTGTATGGGACACCAGGGGAGCAGGTGAGTGTTCTGTGCACTGCCTTTCTGAATGTGCATTTTGTCTGACTAGCAAGGCTGAAAGTCTGCACGCCACTGGCTAGCAGGCTCACTGAGTAGTTGTCACCCCCATAGTGTGTAGTGACATGCACTGGACAGGTATGGTGCAGTGACAGTGCATTTGAACAAGGTTTTACTTCCCATGCAATGATACCATGTAGTGACGTCTGGCAAACTGTCCATGGGCAGCGTTGCACTGCCTGTGTACATCATGTGCCCCTGTGAGTGAGACATGTATATACAACTGTGTCATGCACGGATATGTTGCATGTGTAGTAATGGCCTTTTCACTTTGTCATCCTGACAGGTTAATGCCCATCGGAAGCAGGAGATCTGGAAGGACATCGTCCGGGCTGTCCGGTCCGTGGGGGTCTACAAGCGCCGGATCCGCAACTGCCAGAAGAGGTGGCAGGACCTTCGGGGCTGGACCCGGAGGATTGCACGGGTCCAGCTGAAGCTGTCGCCTCCTCGCAGGAGGGGCGGAACACGGACCCTGACCCCCACATGCTCCAGATCCTGGCGGTGGTGTTTCCAGACCTGGATGGGCAGCTGAAGGCCAGACAGCAGCAAGGAGGGGGTGAGTCAAAGACTGCACTGTGAACTCTGTATTACATGCTATGTGCCCTCCTCTGGCCTGGTTAAACTGCCACAGTACAGCAGTCATGTTGTCCAGGAGCCATGTCCCTCTATTGTGCACTGCCCACTCCTCATCTGATACCCAGGTGTGGCCCTTACATTCAGGGAATTGTGTCACTTGGGACTGTGTCCTTGCAGTTTGCTTCACTAAAGGTGGGGGACAGCATCTGTTTCCCTGACTCTGTTGTGGGCATCATGGGTGGGTCCATTGTTCACACAATGCCTGTGTTCGGACATGTAATCTGCGTGTTGCTTTGATATGCGGTCCACTTGCTGAGCTGAGCCACCACATGTGCCTGGGGTATGTGGCACACACCCATGCAGCGGGTGGGAACAATGTTTGGGCCCCAGGAGTGTGCAGATTACGTGTGTCACACATACATAGCCAGCTATCCACTGTCCAGGGCTCATCCCTCATTCATGTGGGGCAGGACAGTCATGCCTACTCCAGGCCATGCAATGCACTCTGTACTCCCACTCCCGTGTATCAGCTGACACATTGTGCGCAGTGATTTGACCCCTCAGGTGTCTGCCTCTGTGTCAGTGTGCTGTGGATTTGTTGCCAGGACTGCTGGGGTGTTTCTCGGTAGGGGCTCAGCATGCCACTGGAGATGTGACCATAGGAGACGATACTTGTGTGTCACATAGGTGTTTGATCAGCTGCCCGTGCAGACTGGGGTATGCGAATGTGAAGTTCAGGCAGCTGTTCCCCATTCACAGCAGATTGTGAGGGGCTCAGGTTCAGAGGGTAGTGTCACAGGTCTCCCATATGTCCAATCGGTATGACCTGGACAGATGAGGGTTAGGATGATGTGTTGTGTGGGGGATGTACATGTGCACTTGTGCAGCTCCAGGACTTGCATTCCCCATGACCTACTATTGTGACACAGTGCAGAGTGTTGTTGTCTGGCTGCCAAGTCATACATCACTGAGACAGTGATGTATGACTTAGCAGTCATGCCTCCGCCATGGCATGTGTCTACTTATTGGTGATCCTGCAGGGGAGTGACATGTGCTACATGCACACCATTGTGGCGATGGCTATCAGGACATGGGTGCATCATGGTGTCTGTCGCTGGTATGCATCACATGCATTTCCTATTTGACTCTGGGCGTCCCTTTCATCCGGAAACCTGTACTGACTCAGTGGCAAGAGTTGTGATATGTGCATGTCCACATGCTACACCGTGTCCTCTGCACTGTCCAACTACTGTGTAGTTGGTGCATGTGTCCACACTGGGGTGTTGCTATCCAACAGACACCAGACAGATGGGTGCAAGGCCATGTGGGATGTGAGTGCCATGGTTGGCATCAGACTGACAATTGGCTTCTCCTGTTCAGTTAGGGCACTTTTAGCAATGTACAACTAATGATGCCAGGGCTTGCTCTGTAATGTGCTGTGCTCACAGTGGTGTGTGCGTTTGGTGCAGGTGACTGATGTCTGTCTGTTTCCCCATTGTCTGCAGATACATCCACGGCCACGGAAGGGGACAGCTCCACGGACCAGGAGGAGCCGGAGAGCCAGACTGGGTCAGCAGCCGAGGAGTGGTCGGAGGGACCCAGTGGCACGGAGGGCGAGGGGAGCCACACCGAGGAGTCCTCAGCACCATCCACCTCAGCTGAGGACCAGAGCAACTCGGAGGATGACTCCCTTATGGAGGCGGGTGTCAGCAGCCACCACACCCCAGCTAGTGTTGCTGTCCCCGCCACCACCAGCACCACCACCGCCCTCCCATCGGCTCCCATTCCCCAGGTCCGTGGAGGCTCCCATGTTCGGGAGCGTGTCTCCTTTGGGCCAGGCACCGCACCCCCTGCCCCTGTATCCCCTGCTGCCCTGAGTGAGGAGTCTGTGTACCTCCTTCGCCAGCTCCATGTAGGGCAGACAGCCATGCTGAGTGTCCTCCATGCGCACACCGCTCTGTTGACTCAGCTGGTGTCGTTCATGGAGGGCATCTCATCGGGCATGTCTGACCTACAGAGGGGCAATAGGTCCATGGACTCCTCCCTGACGGCAGCAGTGTCCCTCCTCAGACAGTCCCTCACCCCTCCTGCCTCTGCTCCATCCACACTCCCCAGCACCTTACCCGTCCCAAGCACACACACACCGGCACAGGCATCACACCAGCACACACACATCCAGCACACAGACACACACGCCACAAACAAAACGCACACGCACGCACAGTCAGGGGACTGAAACCAGACTCACAGGGGATGGGGCCCTGGAACACACACACGCATCCACGAGCACTGCGCAGTCCTCAGTTGCCTCTCCCTCCAAAGCACCCTCCCTTGCCTCACCTGCAACCCCAAAGACCCAGCGGCTCTTCCTCAGTGACCTCGGCCTCTTCCCCTCCGATCCAGCTGATACAGCATTCAGGGGGAAGAGGAAGCCCACCCACACGGAGCAGAGTGCCCCTCGCCCCCGGACACCCTCCCCCAGGCGCAGACAGACTGAGGCCCCCACCCGCAAGTCCCCCGGAGTCGTAAGAGCAAGACCCCGCCGCCGCCCTGCAGCTCAGGCACCAGGTCTCCTTCCTCCATCCCTCAGGCCCCCACTCCACAGGTGCCCCCACCACACCCTGCCCCAGGTTCCCCCACCCACAGATATACCATCCCCAAGAGGATCCGGCCTTCTCCCCCTGCCACTTGCTCTCCCGGCACCACACCCCCGCTGCGCTTGTCTGTGCCACTGATGTGGTGAGGGTGTCCTCCCCTCTGTCCAGCCCACCTTGCCTGTTCCCCATTCTCCTCCCCTGGTGGTAGGCACTGCAGTGGAGTCCACTACCACCCTGTCTGACTTGGGCACTGCAGTGGCGGACATGTCCACTCCATCTGCAGGGTCCACTGCAGTCGTGCCGGCACCCACAACATCTGAGTCATGCCCCCAGTTGTGCCGGCACACACCATGTCAGACACCTCCACTGTAGTTGTCAGTGGCTCTCCAGCACCCACCACCCCTTCCCTGCTTCCTCCTGGTGAGCCCTGATCCTGTCCCTGCGGTGCCTGGCCTGCCCCCGGTTGCCCCTCCTAGTGGATTGTCCCTGGTTTTGTGCAGGCATGCGTAGGGTGACATCTGCCACTGTCACCCTGTTTGGACTTTGACAATGGACTGGCCATTGGCCTTTGTGTTTTTCTGGACTTTCAGTTTTCATTACACACATATGCTGAATAAAGCAACTTTCTGTTCTCTAGTGCTTATGCTTCTGATGTACATGTTGTTGATGATGCTAACCATGCCCTTGCTGCAGTGATGGTGATATTTGGTCTCATGATAATGAAGTGTTACTGTGCAGGAACCCATGTGGTCCAGGGGGAATGTGTCCTATCCTGTGGTGTATCCATGTCATCCATAGCAGCATCTGAGGGTGTCATGTGTTCAGTATTTGGCAATGGGATTTCCTACTTAGATTAGCTATTTCACATCTGTGGCTTCCACCCCTGCACATCTGTTGTGCCTGCCATTGTTCAATTCGTCTACTTCCCTGACCGTGTGGCCATCTCCACTGGACATGCAGGTTTGGGCATCAATGGGGAAGGACTCATCTGTGTTGTCAGTGCAACATTGCTATACAAGTGTGTTGGATCTGTGCTGATGATTTCGTTGGCACTTCCATGACCAGGCTGATGTGACGGGAGCCCTCATTTGGTGCTAATTGTTGATTGTGTGACCAAGTGCTCAGCTGACATGATGGGGCCCTACTGAGGCAACATATGGCACAGCTTTCCTCACACAGGAGTGGAGTCCCCTCATGGCAGTGTGTACTCCTGTGACATTGCCTGCGCCCAAGGTGTGTGTTGTATGTGCATGTCTGTGTGTTCACTTCCGTTTAGCTGTGCATGCTGTGATCCCTAGTGTTGTACCTGTTTGTGATGCTTGCTGAGTTGACCTATGTTCCCCCAAAGTCTTCTCCCTGGGTTCTCTGTGATGTGGGTGCATGGCACATTACTGGTCATCTGGGTGTCACCCATAGGTGTGTTTGCTGTCAGGGCTGAGTTTGTGTGCAGACGCAGATGGGTCACAGTCAGGTTTCCCCTTGGCACTTGTTGTTTGCCCCTGTCATGTGATTTCCAGTTTGTGTTATCTTTCAGTGATTGTGACACGTTGTGTGTGTGACTGCTGGCACTCCTCAGGGTCCGGGCTGCAATGTTGGTTGTTGTCTATGTGTGTTCTTTGTGGGTGACCTTGGCTTCTTCATTGGTGTGTGACTGTGGCTGGGATCCCATTGGTTGGTGTGGTATTGCCGTCATGTCCATGTACAGCGTAGTGTGCAGTGTGTCAGACATTCAGGAGTCTTGTTGAGTGGCCATGTGTGATGTGTTTCTGCACCTTGGTTCCCACCCACCACCCTGGAATAGTCATGGGTGCATGTGCAATGTCACCAGTGCATGTGTGCTTCACTGCTGCACATTGTTGGAGGTCGAGGGGTGTGGTGTTGAGTGTGTGCAGATGAGAGTTGTTGCCCGGCTAGGCCCCTGCCTCCATGTTGGCCTTGGCTTACTGGCCATGCTGATTGATTTGTGCTTGTGTAGGTGTGATGGTAGTTTGTTGCTCAGGACACATGACTGTGGTTCACAGTGTGAACGACATTTAGCTTTGTCATCACAGTGGGATTGTAATGCAGCCCAGGGTCACCACATTGTGGGGGCCCTGGGGGTAGTGCTGTGGTGTGTCTGTGTCTTGCTGTGTCAGTTGCTGTTCCTACGTGCCTGTGTGACATGTGTGATTTGTGCTCCCTCTCATCTGACAATGCCTGCTTGCCCACATAGGGATTTGGATCCATGAGTTACCTTTGTGTGGCACTGTATGCACATCTGTATGATTGGTATTCAGGTCTCCTCATGTGTTGTGTGGTTGCCTGGGGACACTGGCACCCCCTCACCTGTTGTGTATGATGTGCAGTGTGGGTCTGCCTGTTTGTGTTTGTGCATCTGCACCACTGCATTGGCATATCTTGGGTGTGCCATTGGCTGTATGTAGTTTGGTGGCTTTCCCCTGCTGTCCCTGGGACTCCTAGGTCATCGGTCAGCACAATGATCATGGTTTGTGTGTCCCATTGCTGCCATGGTATGGTATCTGTTCACCTCACATCTACAGTCTCCACAGGGTATCTGCATTTGTGTGCCCATTGGTGCAAATATGTGGGTCTGCATTCTGATGGTCACTTCTGTCATTGTGTCATTGATGAATGTTGACAGTGTCAGCCCCCATGGGTGTTGTTTGTCTGCACATGGCCAAAGGTATGTCTTATTTGCACTGCAGTATTTGGCTCCCCCAATTTATGTTGCAATGGGACACATGCACTACTTTGCCACTGATGTGTTTTATGTTCTGTGACCAGGAATCATCCATGCAGTTTGGCAGTTGCAGCTCTTTCTTTGTCAACACTTACATTTTGGTCACTGTGATGATGGGGGTTTGGACCCCATTGCCACAATGTTCAAAATGTGCTTCAGCTATGGACCCCACACTTACATTTTGGTCACTGTGATGATGGGGGTTTGGACCCCATTGCCACACTGTTCAAAATGTGCTTCAGCTATGGACCCCACACTTACATTTTGGTCACTGTGATGATGGGGGTTTGGACCCCATTGCCACACTGTTCAAAATGTGCTTCAGCTATGGACCCCACACTTACATTTTGGTCACTGTGATGATGGGGGTTTGGACCCCATTGCCACACTGTTCAAAATGTGCTACAGCTATGGACCCCACACTTACATTTTGGTCACTGTGGTGATGGGGCGTTGGACCCCATTGCCACAATGTTCAACATGTGCTTCAGCTATGGACCCCACACTTACCTTTTGGTCACTGTGATGATGGGGGTTTGGACCCCATTGCCACAATGGTCATGGCCTGCTTGCATTGTGGGGCCACACACACATATGTGTGGCACATGTGATAGGGGGTCACATTGTATGTTCAAAGTCATGTTCAGTGTTGTAGGCATTTGACACAGTCTACACACGCTTGTCATGGTGTTGGGGGATGTCTTTTTCTTGCATTCCCTAGGTTGTGGTGTGCTGGTTGTGTCATGCATTGTCCATCCTATGAGTGGGGGTGGTGTTGGTGGTAGGCATCCAGCCCCCATGGGTAGAGGTGGTAGTAGTGACAGGCATCCAGCCCCCTGGGTAAGGGTGGTAGTAGTGGTAGGCATCTGGCACCCCTGGGTAAGGTGGTAGTAGTGGTAGGCATCCAGCCCCCTGGGTAAGGGTGGTAGTGGTGGTAGGCATCTGGCACCCCCTGGCTAAGGGTGGTAGTAGTGGTAGGCATCCAGCCCCCTGGGTAAGGGTGGTAGTAGTGGTAGGCATCCAGCCCCCTGGCTAAGGGTGGTAGTAGTGGTAGGCATCTGGCACCCCCATGGCTAAGGGTGGTAGTAGTGGTAGGCATCCAGCCCCCTGGCTTAGGGTGGTAGTAGTGGTAGGCATCTAGCACCCCCTGGCTAAGGGTGGTAGTAGTGGTAGGCATCCAGCCCCCTGGGTAAGGGTGGTAGTAGTGGTAGGCATACTGGCCCCCCTGGCTAAGGGTGGTAGTAGTGGTAGGCATCTGGCACCCCATGGCTAAGGGTGGTAGTAGTGGTAGGCATCCAGCCCCCTGGCTTAGGGTGGTAGTAGTTGTAGGCATCTGGCACCCCTGGGTAAGGGTGGTAGTAGTGGTAGGCATCTGGCACCCCCTGGGTAAGGGTGGTAGTAGTGGTAGGCATCTGGCACCCCCTGGCTAAGGGTGGTAGTAGTGGTAGGCATCCAGCCCCCTGGGTAAGGGTGGTAGTAGTGGTAGGCATCTGGCACCCCTGGCTAAGGGTGGTAGTAGTGGTAGGCATCCAGCACCCCATGGCTAAGGGTGGTAGTGGTGGTAGGACATCTGGCACCCCCTGGCTAAGGGTGGTAGTAGTGGTAGGCATCTGGCACCCCTGGGTAAGGGTGGTAGTAGTGGTAGGCATCTGGCACCCCCTGGGTAAGGGTGGTAGTAGTGATAGGCATCTGGCACCCCCTGGGTGAGGGTGGTAGTAGCTGGTGGGCATCCAGCACCCCCTGGCTAAGGGTGGTAGTAGTGGTAGGCATCCAGCCCACCCTGGCTAAGGGTGGTAGTGGTGGTAGGCATCTGGCACCCCCATGGCTAAGGGTGGTAGTGGTGGTTGGCATCCAGCCCCCTGGCTTAGGGTGGTAGTAGTGGTAGGCATCTGGCACCCCCTGGCTAAGGGTGGTAGTAGTGGTAGGCATCCAGCCCCCTGGGTAAGGGTGGTAGTGGTGGTGGGCATCTGGCACCCCCTGGCTAAGGGTGGTAGTGGTGGTTGGCATCCGGCCCCCTGGGTAGGGGTGGTGGTGCGCATTCAGGCCCCTGTGTGCATATGTGGCATTGGTGATGGGCATCCCGCCCCTATGGTGCTGCTGTTGCTGGTGTAAGTACATTCTGCATCCCTCTGTGTGTGTGTGATGTGTCGTGTACGTGTTGTATGTGTTTTGTGGTTGGTGTCTGACTTACCTTCTGCGCCGTACTGCGTCTGTGCCTGTTCCGGTAGTAAATGTAGAATATTGGTATGATCGGAACGAAGGGATTCATGGTTGGTTCGTGTCGTTCGTCTTTCTCGTTGCTTCGCGTCGTCCTCGTCGCTTTGCGTTGTCCTCGTCGCTGGCGTGTTCGCCTCGTAGCCGTGGATCGTGTTGTGGCGCGAATCGGAGCTTATGTGCGCCTCTCCCGGATGCTTTGACGTGCCGTGCGTAGCGACGGGTTCGGCGCGTACGGAATGCGCATCGTACTTGTTCGGCCGGACGGAGCTGCATTTTCCCTTCCGTGCGACTCGATTCTGCGTTTCCGGATTCGCTTCGGTCGGAGAACAGGACCTGGATTGGGTGAGTACGACTCGGCCGGATTCTGTGCTGTTGTGCGCATCGTACTTACTCGTTCGGTATGCTGTACGGATCGGTCGGGAAACAGGCATTCGCATGGCTTTTTTCCCGACCGAATGGTATTGGGTGCGCCTCCGACCGAGATCGGAATCGGCCCCTTAGTAAAACCTTTCCGTTTACTAGACATACACTATGAGTAAAACCTTTCCGTTTACTCTTCACGCAAGCTTCAGAAGTACCTGTTACTTCTTCAATGTTACCCTTTCTAGGTGATATAACATCAAATTTTCACCAGCCTTATTCTTTTGCTATTACTCACACGCATAGAGTCCCTAACAAGTACTGATAGCCCTACCTAACTTTTCAGTACTATTTCTGCCTGACAGATAACCTCACTGCAGTATGGCTTCCACTTACCATCCGCTATTCAACTTTTCCCCGGGGAATTCTGGACAACATAAAACAAACTTTTAACACACGGATGTTAGTTCATAAAAATAAAACTCTCATTACCCAATTAACAAAGTCCAACCATCCTCTGATAACCAGAAAACTGATCCAGCGGGTTACTAGCAACGAGCATTCATACACCAAATACTCACTTGGGCCAATACATTCATACTACGCTAGCAATTTCCGCTGGTGGGTCAGTTGTACTCTTTATCAAAATCCCTGCTACCAATTACTTTTCTGATTGAAGAATAATGACTTACCAATCGACCCTTTGCTAATTGGGAAGTTTAAAATGAGTGACATTCATTACAATTCATAATCCTGAAATAATCACAGAGTCAGGAAGTTTAAAAATGTTTATCTAAAAGATTTAGCAGACTAAAGTACAGAACCACATGATACTTAGTCGTATATCAAGGATGAAGCACAAAAATCAATTATCGATCAATGACGGTCCCACAGAAAGGAGAAGATAGAGACAGCAACGCAACTAAAGGTTGCATGTATATTTACCTAAAGTGCGAGAACCAAACCCCTTGGCCAAGGAGTTGGAAAAGATAGGACCCAGGAAGGATGAAGAGCAAAGGCCTCCTCCAGGTTAAGGACAGGACCGGTGACCTCTCTACCAACGACGCCTGCGTCGTTCCCCTCTCTGATACTCGACTTCTCCCGTGCCTTCCTTCTAATGGACTCCGCCGCCCCCTCCTCAGGACCTCTCTGGACAGCGGTTCAGTCTGCAATCGATCAGCTTGTCTGTCTGGAGCTTATGCCTCTCTGTGTGAACTCCTGTTCTCTGAGCTCCTCTGCCTGCTAATTAACTAATTCTATATCTGTTATACCCTTCTACGCCCATGTACCTCCCATTAATGTTGCAAAAATATGGGCCCACTACTTCTGATTGGACAGGGACAGGGGGTTGATCCTCACACCATATTGATTTAGTTCAAATTCTTTAAACCCATTGTTTAAAAATACCGCCCATCACAATTAATACATTTGCTTTATTTCGCACCCGTCTCAGGACAAATATTATACAATGTTCATGTAAATTGTTGCTTTTCAGTAAGAACATCATGGGTACAGCAGTGTTGGCCATCAGGTCACGGCCTTGGACGACGTCCAGGTTGACTTCATCCTTTTCTCTCTGGGCAGTCATGCAGGACGCATGTGCAGAACCATTGTCACACGAGTTTTCAGTTCACCAACCCCAGGCCCAATTTATGAACTAATAAAAGTCAAAGAAGAAAATATTAAAATCACAGATAAATTGTTTCACTGTATACCCACTCTTTCTACTCTATTCCCATTTACTTATAAATTCTATCCCGCACTAATAGCGTTAATATACCACAGTTTAATTGCAACATGAGAGCAAGCTGTAGCACGTGAAAACATTAGGCAGCCATTTTAATATACACTGTGCAGAAACAAGAGTTTCCCACCAAGCAAAGAAAGATGTCACACCACGTGATATGGTTGAGACATGCGCAATAAAGATTCCCGCGTTTTAGCGGCCATTTTACAACAGACAAGCGTTATTTGTTAGTTTAAACACATAGGCAAGCTTCCTCTCTATTTATGTTCATGTATGCAAGAGTTAGTATGAACAATACAAAGTTTAATAAATTAATACTGTGAGAAGATTGCATCCGAGCAAGTCTCATTTATGAGTCCTTGCTCCATCACCGCCGTTATAGTTAGTTCAGCTAACTATAACTCGCGCCCCCGCAATGCACTGCTGATGACGTCACATATTACATCATTCATGACATGGTCAGTGACATCACTGATGACATCACTGATGACATCTCAAATGACATCACTGATGACATCACTGATGACATCATCCAAGTGAAAATCTGATGCACCTCCTCACACTCTAATATAACCTTTGATACACCCACTGTAAAATACAGACTACCATTTTTTAAACC
This sequence comes from Calotriton arnoldi, assembly GCA_963921515.1. Classification (NCBI taxonomy): domain Eukaryota; kingdom Metazoa; phylum Chordata; class Amphibia; order Caudata; family Salamandridae; genus Calotriton; species Calotriton arnoldi. Next base: position 3,854,886 of record CAWUFW010000188.1, read on the forward strand.
ATCGACACACCTATACCAGTTACTACATACGCACTCACTGATTCCTAGGTCTACACACACATCCTCTCATTCACCCATACAATCACTCATACATGCAGTCACTCATCAATACAATACTATCATATGCACCCATACACCTATACAGACACTCACACACCGCCACTCATCCATGGAGCTACTCACACACCTAGTCAGTCATGCAAAGAATCAATCACACTCCCATTTACTCACCTATACAGTTATACACACACCACCTCACTTATTCATACAGATACTAACGCATACTTACTGTCTTATATAATCACTGATACAAGTACACACTCATCCATACAGCCACTCTCACAATCACGGACTCTCACGTATAGTCATTTATATACTCCAACTCTCACATACACTGCCTTTTACATATGTATTTACTTGGACATGTACCACTGAGACATCCATTCACTCACCAACACACCCATACAACACACTCACCCACCCATACAGCTGTTTCCACATGCACTCTTGAACCCATACACCCAGTGAATCAACCACTCACATATCTATACACAGAGTCACATACCTCCCACCCACCCACACACACACTCAGTCTCCCATACAAATACTCAGGCAACCAATCAATAACCCATATAGACACTCATGTAGCTACTGACCAACCCATGCAGCAGCTTACACAACAACAGACAGACTGATACAGACATTCACACAGTTTAGTCACTAACCCATGCATTCAGTAAGACACATTTAATCACTCCCTTATACAGTCAGTCACGCACCTACTAAATCCTCCATCCAGACACTTATACACCCTCTCATTCTTCAATACACCTTGGGATATATATAATACATATTTAAACTTTACAGAAACACACAGTCACTGGATGATGTCATCAGTGATGTCATCAGTGATGTAATTTGAGATGTCATCAGTGATGTCACTGACCATGTCATGAATGATGTAATATGTGACGTCATCAGCAGTGCATTGCGGGGGCGTGAGTTATAGTTAGCTGAACTAACTATAACGGCGGAATTTCTCTGGTTTTGTACGAGTGAAATGTCCTGCTAACTATAACGTCCCTGAAACCTATGGTTTTTTCAGTGAATATATATTTATATATATATCACCTACTGGCGGTCGCCAGTAGGTAGTTATAGTTAGGACCTAGTTTCCATAGGAAAAGTGTTTTTTGTTTTCCGAATAACTTTGGCGTCGTTTGACGAATCTTCGCGAAATCTTCAAAACTAGTGGGGCGCTCCGGTCAGCTCCTGTCTTGAAAGTTTCGGTGTGATTCGTCAAGCGGGGGCCGAGAAAAAAGGGGGGTCCCAAAACACATTTTCCCCATGTTAATTTCCATAGGAACTTTAGACAAAGCTACAGCCCGAACTACTGAACGGAATTACACCACATTTGGCAAAAAGGTAGGTCTTGGTTCAGAAAGCGACCTTTTTTTTAAATGGTGTAAATCCGTTCAGTAGTTCATGAGAAATTAGAAAAAGAAAAAGTTTCGATATCTAGGGACGTAGTGGATTTGCGAACCCTCCCGACCACGAGCTTCATTCTCATTGGCTGCCGACACTCTAAACCAGGAAGTGTTGGCAGCTATCTTGTGACTCGGTAGAACTGAGTCACAAGAAAACAGAAAAAAGAGGTTAAAAAACAATAAAAGGGGGCAGGGTAGAAACACCCTGACCCCCTAGGCCTGCTCAGGGGGTCCCACAAGGACCCCCAGGGCCAAAAAAAGCATTTTTTTTATAATTTCGGCGGAAATCGCGTTGTGGTCGCGAATCCCGCCAAAATGATAAAAAAAAACAAAGCGCGGGCTCCCGCGCTTCGTTTAAAAAAAAGCCCCTGGGTGGGCCAGGTCCCGGGGGCACTGCCAATTCATTAGCGGGGGCCCGCAGGGACCGCCACCTCCCCGGGGCTGTGAAAAAATGCGTGGGGGGTCCCAATCCCCCCCATGCTTCCCCGGGGACCGCCACCTCCCCGGGGCTTTAATAAACAACCGCGGGGGGCACGCGGCCCCCCCGCAGCCCCGGGGACTGCCACCTCCCTGGGGCTGATAAATAAAATGCATGGGGGGGTCCCAATCCCCGCACACTGCCCTGGGGACCACCACCTGTGAATTAAAACCTGTGTGGGGGGGGCTCGAGCCCCCCCACATGCCCCAGGGAGCACCACCTCCCCGGGGCACTAAATATGTAAAGGCGGGGGTCCGTTACGGACCCCCCGAGCCCCGGGTACCACCACCTCCCTGGGGCTTTGCAATGGTAGGGAGGGGGGCCGCGCGGCCCCCCTCCTGGAGCCCTTCATGGCCCTGGGGACCGCCACCCCTCAGGGCCGGCTCCTGCAGTGTCCCGGGGTGCCCACCCCAGGACACTGCTGTTTGCTATGACAGGGCGGGAGCCATGCAGCTCCCGTCCTGTTATAGCAAACACTGGTTTGGATTTTGGAAGCGAGAGCAGGTTTCCTGCTCTCGCTTCCAAAATCCAAATCAGATTGCTTTTCCACAAGGGGAGCTGCATGTTAGCAGCTCCCCTTGTGGAAAAGCAATGCCGGCTCCCGCAGGAGGCGGGGAGCCGGTGGGACCGTGGGGGCATTGGGGCTCCCCCCACGGTCCCCAACGGAGTGGCCAGGCCCCAGGGCCCAAAAAGCAGGAAAAGAAGGGGGGCCGCACAGCCCGCTTCTAAAAATTTTTTTTTTTTTTTTAAAACAGCATCGCACCGGAGGCCCCGCCCCCCCGGTGCATCACTCTGCAAACGCGCCCGTGGCGCGTTCTAAGTTGGGGAATTAATTCCCCTTGAATACTGGGGGTCCCTTGGGTCCAACTAGCCCACCACGTACCTCCAGTAAGCGCCACAGAGCTGTGTTGCAGAGAGGTGTAAAAAGGGGCATGGCGTTGGACCACCTCTCTGCAAAGCAGCTCTGTGCCGCTTCCTGGAGGGCTAGTTGGCCCCCAGGGACCCTCAGGATTCAAGGGGACTTAATCCCCCAACTTACAACGTGCTAGGGGGCACGTTTGCACAGTGGTGCAGGGAGGGGGCGGGCCTGATATAAGAAGTTAGCAATCCTGCTGTGTGGGACTTACTGGTGGTAATAAAAGGGATAGTTGGCACCCAAGGTTGACGTCGGGGGCTAACTACTCCTCCTGTTACCTCCAGTAAATCCCACACAGTGGGATTGTAAGAGGTGTTTTGGAGGCCACGCTCACCTTTCTCCACCACTCTGGAAACGCGACTGGTATGTTATAGTTAGAAATTAGCATTTAAAAAACCTTTGAAATTCTCTGAAAAAACCATAGGTTTCAGGCACATTATAGTTAGAAATTAGTGTTTAAAAAACCTTAGAAATTTACTGAAAAAACCATAGGTTTCAGGGACGTTATAGTTAGTTGGACATTTCACTCGTACAAAACCAGAGAAATTCTGCCGTTATAGTTAGTTCAGCTAACTATAACTCGCGCCCCCGCAATGCACTGCTAATGACGTCACATATTACATCATTCATGACATGGTCAGTGACATCACTGATGACATCACTGATGACATCTCAAATGGCATCACTGATGACATCACTGATGACATCATCCAAGTGAAAATCTGATGCACCTCCTCACACTCTAATACTACATACGCACTCACTGATTCCTAGGTCTACACACACATCCACTCATTCACCCATACAATCACTCATACATGCAGTCACTCATCAATACAACACTATCATATGCACTCATACACCTATACAGACACTCACACACCGCCACTCATCCATGGAGTTACTCACACACCTAGTCAGTCATGCAAAGAATCAATCACACTCCCATTTACTCACCTATACAGTTATACACACACCACCTCACTTATTCATACAGATACTAACGCATACTTACTGTCTTATATAATCACTGATACAAGTACACACTCATCCATACAGCCACTCTCACAATCACTGACTCTCACATATAGTCATTTATATACTCCAACTCTCACATACACTGCCTTTTACATATGTATTTACTTGGACATGTACCACTGAGACATCCATTCACTCACCAACACACCCATACACACACTCACCCACCCATACAGCTGTTTCCACATGCACTCTTGAACCCATACACCCAGTGAATCAGCCACTCACTCATCTATGCACAGAGTCACACACCTCCCACCCACCCACACACACACTCAGAGTCCCATACAAATACTCAGGCAACCAATCAATAACCCATATAGACACTCATGTAGCTACTGACCAACCCATGCAGCAGCTTACACAACAACAGACAGACTGATAGAGACATTCACACAGTTTAGTCACTAACCCATGCATTCAGTAAGACACATTTAATCACTCACTTATACAGTCAGTCACGCACCTAATAAATCCTCCATCCAGACACTTATACACCCACTCATTCTTCAATACACCTTGGCATATATATAATACATATTTAAACTTTACAGAAACACACAGTCAGTGGATGATGTCATCAGTGATGTCATTTGAGATGTCATCAGTGATGTCATTGACCATGTCATGAATGATGTAATATGTGACGTCATCAGCAGTGCATTGCGGGGCGCGAGTTATAGTTAGCTGAACTAACTATTACGGCGGAATTTCTCTGGTTTTGTACAAGTGAAATGTCCAACTAACTATAACGTCCCTGAAACCTATGGTTTTTTCAGTGAATATATATATATATCTCACGTGATATATATATATATATATATATATATATATATATATATGGCCCCTTTTCCTGGGCCGTAGCATATGCCACGGTGTAAATGAGCACTTTCGGACTGCCACCGGTCCTAACATATCGACTGCTTGTCGTGCGGTCTTATGACTGTCGCAACAGCGGACGGTGGTCAGACCGCCCAATAACGTAATTGGGCCCAAGCAACAGTAGAGAAAGTGCTGGATTCAGGAGGGTTTATTTACTACTCCCACTCCAACCTATGGCACTTAGGATGGTTACATGTATCATTCTAACTCCTAAATATTTTTTAAAAAACATTTAAATACATAACAATACAAAACCATTAAATCATATTACAAATTAAAATTATATGCTATATAAATAAATAAAAATAAATGTAAATAAATAAAACATTAATAATATAAAAATGTATTGAAACAATATCCCCTAAGAATAAATTAAAAAACCCTGTGAATATATAGATCTCTTATAGGAAAGCGTAAAGATATTTGTATCCTAATTTACCCTAGGCCACAAGAATAGGTGACTTGTCTTCTAAGGGATTTGTTAAATTTTATATCAGATCTTACTATCGTATTGCTCTCATCTCATTCTATTTTGTTATGAGACATCTTGCCAAATGTCTGAAAGTCTTTCCTGTGAGTATCCTAGTAAGGATAAATTTCTACTATTAATCTAGGGAATTTTTATGTGCTTGCAAGAAACATATACCAATGGACTATGAAATATATAAGACTTATGGTTTAGTTAGGACCCAAAATTAAAAAATGAGGGGGATCAGTCTCAATTATTTATAGAATGGTAAAGGATCAACGACAATAAAAAGTGGAGAGTTGGCAAAGAAACTCCATTGCAAATTTCCCACTGGCAGAGGGGTTGTCTTTATCACAGTGACTGATTATGATGGCAGTCAGACGAGCGTCCGACCGCCATCCTGTCGGGAACGGGACCGTCCGACAGGGAGTGGGCGGTCCCGCCATGCAATATTACGATCTGACCGCCTAGAAGGTGGTCCGAAATATGCCTTTTAGCATTGATGCTTGTGCTAAGGCCCGAAAAAGGGCTGCAGCACAAGCCTCACTGCTAAGAGGCATGTTTTGAAACATCCCTGCACCGTATGGCAGGCACCGCATGGTGCCTGTCACAAGGTGCAGGGAGGTTTCAAAACATGCCCCATAGACCCCATAGAGAAGGACCAGAGCAGAAGGGGGCCTGCTAGGGGCCCGTAAAGTCACTTTCCGCTGTCTTTTCATGGCGGATTGACCGCTTTGAAAGGGAAGGCAGAAAGGGACCTTGCAATTCCTGCGGCGGTGCCTGAGCAGGCACAGCCCCTATTGTAGGGATTACTGTCCCTCTGACGGTCCGACGGGCTCCTCGAGCCCATCGGATGCGCAGGTGATGGTCTCTCCACCAGATGCCTCCACCCGCCGCATCCTTATGTGGTGGGCGGACCTGCAGGGGCCGATGGCGGTGGGACCGCCACCGACGGCCTGACGGTGGTGGTCCAACTGCCATCGTAATCAGGCCCTTAGGTCTGATGTTTGCAGGGCAGCATAGCTGGCCTTGAGCCACGTTGGGACGCAGACAGCCTTGCCTTAGGTGCAACAATTCCTGTTTTGTTCGGAACGCCGATATGCGACGGCTGCGTGGACTAGTAAAATCTTGAGTATCACGTGATTTCTCATTGATGAAAACATAATGTATCATCAATAACAATACTGGAAGATAATTCATTTATCTTATCTAGATCTAACTAAATTCTTCATACTGAGCCAAATACACTATGAGCTCATATATCTACATATGCTAAGGGTCTTCAGTCTACATTTGTATTGTTTGTTCCTGAAGATGGTCTTCCTGATAACTTACAAGATAAGACTGAAACGTCGACAAATATAGCCCACTTTCAGTATCATCGTTATAAAGGAGTTCATCATTACATGTCTTATGACAATTTCTGCATCTACAAGAAATGGGCTGCTACAAAATTTGACTAAGAGATAATATTATTGTAAAGGCTCTTTTTCTCAGTCATTTCTGTTGATGTAAACTTTTCTGTACCCTCATGTTATGCAATTCAATCATTTATATAAATTTGTATAATAAAAGAATACGCCCGCTTGTCCTATTTTGTTTGGCTTTGTTTTGCTATGTTTGTTTGTTTTGTTCTGATTTAGTTCTTCACAAACCTTTTTTGAATTAAGTTAAACAATTTATTTGATTGAGCCCACTATTTTGGGTCCTCAGAATTGGGTTGTCAAAAAGCTAAAAAGAAATTGTTTGTTTTTTTGAAAGATATTTTTATTGGCATTTTATATTATTCTACATTTTAGATGCATTCAGGAGAAGGAACAGAAACAATCAGCAAATAAAAAATGAGAAAAAACATCAAATCAATTTACATTTTACAGCATCCGTTCTTGTCCGTGTTCGTGGGTGTTAGCTCCACCCGCGTGGGGATAGCGTGATACTTGTATGGAGTGTTGCCCGAATTTGAACCATCTAATGAATGCATGTTTACAGGCTTAAGTCACATTATGCCATTAATATTGTACCAACCCCAGAGAAAAGAAAAGGGGGGGAAATAATAGAAGAAACAAGAGAACGAAGAAAAGAAAGAACATGTAACTGGTGCAGAGGTGCGGCGTAGATGTGTCGGGGTATTGACATCAGATGGGGTTGAGGGCGTTGCTAACCCTTTAACGGGTCCGGTGCAGGGGGGGAACTCCCCTACAATTGACATCTCACTCGCGGCCAGCCGGCCATCCCCGGGGCGATCCTAAGTCCATGCGCTCCCTTCCCAAAGATCAAACTCCCGTCGTCCCAGATGGCCCTAGCAGAGGGACCAGAACTTCATTGGCTGTTCGTGACTCATGGTCTGACTCTCCCTCTTCACTGCCAGAAGCCACCGGCTTCTCCCATTCAGCCAGTACTTCCCTCCATTGTTTGGCGATTGGGAGCTTTCTCACCCCTCTGGCCTCCTCCCATGCCAGGGCCCTGCCTTCTGCCCCTGCCCACGCGACAACATCCCTATTCCAGGCTGCAAGTTGTGGTCCCTTCACGGATTTCCACTCCATCGCGATTCTGCGCTTTGCGAGGCCCAACGCAAGATCAATCAAGCGATTCCCAACCTTACGCTTGGGTGGTCTGGGGAAGAGGCCCAGTAGACACGTCTGGATTGTTAAAGACAGCTGTCTACCAATCACGTCTTTAATCTGAGCCAACACTGCTACCCAATATGGGCGCACCCATTGACAGTCCCAGGTCATATGGCCAAAGTCAGCGTCTGGGCAAGCACATCTAGGGCATTGCCGTTCCTCCCCTCCAAATGTCATGTTAAGCCGGTGCGGTGTCATATATGTCATGTGCGTGTAATTAAATTGAATATACTTTAATCTGGTGTTCCTAGAAACTTTCCCCGGATATCTTAGAACCTTACGCCACTCCGAATCAGTGAGGATCTTGCCCCCCAGTACGTCCCAACGCGCCCTCAATCTGTCTAGCGGACCAGTGGAGGCCTCCACTAGGGCGACATACAGCCATTTCACAAGGTGTCCAGCCGTACCAAGAGTAAATAAAGCATGGAGGATGGGGTGTGTACCGGGTTCCTCCACCCCGGGATCCCACAGGTGCGCAAACATGCGTGTCAGTGCTTCGTAGGTTAGGAACTGACCCGGGGAGAGTCCGCTATCCTCCACCAGGTCCGCGAAAGGGATCAGCGCCTTATCCAAGTAGCAGTCCCCAACATTCTCCAGTCCAGCGTTTGACCATCTGGCCAGCTGGGCACCCGTAAATATGGATTGGGGGTCCCCGTGCGGCAGCCCCACCAAAGGAATCATGGGGGAGTACTTTGGAGGTCGTTGCCTTCCACTGCAGGATCGCCTCCACGCTTGGAAGGCCGTGCTCTGCAGCAGGGAGCAGCCGGGGATGGGTGTAGTCAGAAGCAAGAGCTTCGCCGTTGCCAACCGCCGACTCGATACCGGGTCTGCCATGCACGTTCCTTCCTCATTTACTCCTTCCACCCATTGTGCCAACCATTGAAGTTGGGCGGCTAGCAAGTAGAATTCAAAGTTTGGCACCCCCAGCCCACCTTCCGAAATAGGGCGCTGCAGGATTTGCAAAGACACCCTCGGGCATCCATCCCCCCAAATTAGGCGCCGCAGGAGAGTGTGTAGGGGTCGAAACCAGCTTCTCGCCATCAGAACTGGAAGGTTCACGAAAAAGTATAGCAGCCGGTGCAGCATTACCATTTTGGATAATGTGATCCGGGCCATAATGGGCAGTTGCAAGGTGCACCAGAACTGTACACAGGAGCGAAGGGAACGCAACGTCTTCCCCAAGTTCCCATATTTTAAGTCATCTAAGTCATGAAAGATATGAATGCCCAGGTATCTAAAGGTACGCTGGGCCCAGAGGGTGTCGGCCGGCAGCGCCTCCGGTCTAGCTAGTGGCCCGGCTATGGGGAACAAATATGTCTTAGCTTTATTGACCCTAAGGCCGGAAAGAAAAGCAAGTCGCCCAGGATTTGCAGAGCCTCAGCTGACCCCTCAACCGCATCTGACAGATACAGCAATAGATCATCTGCATATAACAGGACGAGGTGGAGTCTCCCACCTAAGGTCAGTCCCAGTCCTCTCCCACCTAATCGAAGCCGCTCTGCTAACGGATCCACGGCCAGGGCAAACAAGAGTGGGGAAAGTGGACCCCCGGGAAATCGTTTAAAGCCTGGAGATTGTTCGTCCCGTCTTGACTCTCGTAGTGGGCGAGGCATAGAGGAGCCGCACCCCAAGCCCATGCGGTGCATTACCTCAAAGAGGTACTCCCAGCTCACCATGTCAAACGCCTTCTCCAAATCGACAGATAACACCGCTGCCTGCTGGAGAACTGGTGCATCCGCATGGTAGAGCACTGAGTATAGCCTGCGAAGGTTATATGAGATACTGCGAGAGGGAATGAACCAGTTTTGATCTGGGTGGATTAGGGACTTCATGTGTGGAAGCAATCTGCCCACCAGCACCTTGCTCAAGATCTTAAAATCTAGGTTAAGCATTGAGAGTGGTCGGTAATCTCTCACTACCGCATCAGGTTGCTTGGATTTGGGAAGTGGGATCCTAGTGCCGATCGGGTAGAGTCAGGTAACCTCTCCCCTCCCTCATATGCTTCCGCGTATAACGTAACAAGATGGGGCGTCAATATGTCCGAGAACCGCTGGTAAAACTCGGCCGGAAGGCCATCAGGCCCTGGTGTCTTACCAAGTGCTAGTGCCGCTATAGCGGCTCTGACCTCTTGCACAGTAACCGGGCCCCCCAGGTCATCTTGAGCATCTGCCTCCAGTACACTAAGCTGCAGAGGGGCCAGGAAGTGTTGTACATCCCACAAGGGGGCTATAGTCGGGCCTCATACAACTGTTCGTAGTATTGTAAGAAAGAGTCGTTGATGGCATCCGGGTCATGCACTATTTCCCCCGAGTCTAGGCTAATCCGCGAGACAGGCGCTCCCCTGAACTCCGGTTTAATTAGACGAGCTAACAATCGACCTGCCCTCCCTTCCTCCCTTTGCACTTTATCGAGATACTCCTTATAACTGTAACATCTCATTCTGCCCAGCACATCATTGTACCGTGCCCGCGCTTCTTGTAGGGACACCTGGGCCGTGTCATCCATACCCTGCAAATTGTCCAGTCTGCGAATAGTCTCCTCCAGGTCCATGAGTTCCCGATTGATCTCCCTATGCGCCCCGCACGCCTGAGCCATGCAGTGGCCCCGAACCACCACTTTAAATGCCTCCCATTCTAACTGTGGAGAGGAGGCAGTGTTATTGATTGGGAAATATGTCTCGATCAGTGCTGCCAGCGAGGTACGAAACGGGACATCGTCAAGCAGCAGTGGATTCAGTTTCCACGTAGGGATCGGGGGCGCAGACCTATGGGTTGGTGTAGCATGAATAATGGACTATGATCTGATAAGGTGCGCCCCAGGTATTCTGTGTGGGACATGGAGCCATTAAAGACCAGGGAACATAAAAACATATCAAGCCTGGTATGGACTTGGTGGACCGGCAAAAAGAAGGAGTACTCCCTGCCCCCTGGGTGTTGCAGTCTCCAGGTGTCTTCCAACCCCCAATGGGACATCCAATTCTGGAAGCCCAATGCAGTACGAAGTGGTTGGGTCCCCAGCAGGGGAGGGTGCGAACGGTCCATGGCAACATCCGCCACACAATTGAAATCGCCCCCCAGTATGAGAGAACCTGTTGAGCATTGAGCCAGGGCAGCGGAAAAAGACTCTAAGAAACCCACTTGGTCCTGGTTGGGAGCATAAGCATTACCAAGGATCACCTCCCGCCCTGGTAATCTACCCATGAGCAGGGCATACCACCCCTCTGCATCAAGCCATGCCCGGTCAAGAGCGAAGGGGGCTCCAGGTTTCACCCAAATCAAGGCCCCCCTGGCAAAAGCCGAAAAGGTGGTCGCGAAGATCTGACCCCGCCACCTCTTCTGCAACCTCCCGGCCTCTTCCTTGTTAAGGTGGGTCTCTTGGAGAAATGCTATATGCATGTCCCTGCGCCGTAGATAAGAGTATATATTATGACGTTTGGCCATTGTTCCCATGCCACGGATGTTCCACGTGAGGAACTTCACAGTGTTAGGTGTACCTGCCATTTCCATCAGAACCCACCCCCCCACAACCCAAAGGGGATCCCACCCCTGCCCGCTCCCCCATATGCGCACCACCATTTGCCTCTGCAAGCAACCAAACTAAAAATATCAACAAGAGAACCCCATCTCGAACAACTCCCCAAGCCCAGGACAGCCTGACAATGGTCAGTCGTCCAAACAGTGTGTGGAACATAACCCGTAGTGAGGCCTTACTCCAGTAAGGTTCTCAGGGGGGGTGGACACTGAGGTCAGAAGAAAACAAGGTTAACGCTCAAACCATTTGGAGCGCGCCGGCCCCACAAGATCCTATCAACCCGGGGCCAGAGACCACTGCAAATCAGTCAGCTGCATCGTAGGGGTCCAAGTTCACCCAGAGCCCGGAAAGCCTTAGATGACCTCATCAGCCGTGTTCGGAGTCACCACCGGCATCTTCACACTGTCACTGCAGGATGTGTCCGAGTCTATGTCCCCGGTGTCCTTTGACGACCCAGTCTCCATCTCGGTGGTGGGGCTCTTGCCCTGCATAAGCGCCGCCACCGCCTGCAAAGCTTCAGCCCTCTCCTTCTCAGTTTGCAAGGAGGTCGGCCTCTTAAGGGCTCCTCGATGGAACCGTCATCTGGAGCGTTTTCCTAGCTCCGCCACCTTCTTTGACTCAACTGCAGGGCCAGCTGGCCACGGGGCCCCAGTCCTGTAGGCCTCAATCCAGTCCCAGGCCTCACCCGGGCTTCCACAGAAGTGGGTGTAGCCGTCCACCATAATCCGCAACCGGGCTGGAAACATCAGAGAGTACTGGAGGCCCTCATCCCTCAGTGCCTTCTTGACCTCCAGGAATGAGGCCTGTTTCCATTGCACTTCCAGTGTGTAATCCGGGAAGAGGGAAACCTTGCTGTTATCAACAGTGTAGGGACTCTCCGCACACGCCCTCTGCAGGAGGAGGTCCCTATCCCTGAAATGGAGTAAATGAGCCACCACCGGCCTCGGGGATGCCCCAGCGCCAAGGGTCTCGGCGGGACTCTGTGTGCCCTTTCAAGAGTGTAAAAAGGTGACAGGCCCTCAGGAGCTACCACGTCCCTCAGCCACCATTCCAAGTAGGACACCATGTCTTTGCCCTCGATTCCCTCTGGCAAGTCCAGTAGCTGTACGTTGTTTCGTCGATTACGTCCCTCCGCATCTTCAGCTCTCCGTTCCAGAACACCCACTCTGTCCGTGAGGGCTCCCATCTGCTGCTCCAGGGCTTTTGGGCTGGGGCGATCTCAGAGATGTTGGACTCGGTTTCCTTCAACCTCTCGGAAAGCTTCTTATGCTCTTCTCGCAGAAGCCCAAGCCCCACCGCCACCGTGCTGATATCCTGAAGGAGGGTAGCCTTCGTCTCAGCTATAGCTTCTAGAATCTTGCCCAGTTGCTGCTGTATGGGATCCTCCGGGGCAGTCTGTGTCTGCTCCTGGGCACCGTCTTCCGGATTTTGCGGGACTCTGAGTTGCCGGCCTCAGGGCTTACCCATGGTGTCAAACCGTCTCCCAACTGCCGGATCACGCTCAGGAAGAGGTGCAGTCCAACAATCGGCAACTCAGTCCAATTGCTTTCACCAGGGCTCGGTTTCACCATACTCAAGCAGGAGGGCCACTCCCCCCCCCACTGGGACAGTCTGTCCGCTGCAGGGCCCACCAATCTGCACGCTCCTGCGGCCACTCAGCGGGCAAGACACTGCTCAAATCTATTCACGTACACGCCCTGACGGTAAGGTACCTACTGCCACTCTCCGCACATTTCAGGGCGGCCCAGTTCTCGCCAGGGAGCTTCACCCGCTCCCGAGGTAGTGCCCGCCGCGATGTTTAGGTAGGCGATCCCCGGCACCTCAGGGAGGGAACAGTCAATCAGGGTGGCCCCGGATGGGCCTCAAGGGGACTCAAACAAGGTCCGATGGTGGAGCTCTACAGATCACAGGGCCGCCCCAGGGGGGAGCCCCCCTTGCCTCGCGCACCCACTAGGAGGCCGTGCTCCTCTGCTCCTTTTCAGTTGCCAGCCAAAACTGCAGTGCCCCACCTTGGCGACAGTTCACCACTACGCAGCCAGCAGGGCGGGCGGGTGCTCCCGCTTCAGGGTGAGGCGAAGGGGAAAGTATGTGAGCTGTTCCGTGAGCCCCGGTGTGGGCCCCGACCACCTGCACTATTTCCCAGTGCCTACCTCGGCCAGGCAGGACAGCCAGTCAGCCTCAGGCACCTCCAGTCCAACTCTGCTGGGTGACTCTGGTGAACAGGAAGGGCCCAGGCAGCTCGTCGGCCCGCTAGGAGCCCCAGCCTCATCAAGAACCCACTCGTTCACTTCACAGGGCCCGGGCAGTGGCCTCTCCGCTCCACGACCCCAACAGAGGGCCCACTCCTCCTGCAGGATCAGTGCATGCTCCCTCTCACCTGAGAGCCTGTGTCGTTGTGTTCTGACCCAGTCCGCAGGCCCTGCTGCACAATTAGAGCCAGGGGAGGGGGCTCGAGGCCTTCACCAGCCTCCACCTACTGTTGCTCGATCCGGGGCTGGGATGGGGATCTGGACTCTTCCCCCAGCCGCTGCTCACTGCGGCATGCTCCGGATCAGGAAAGGGAGGCCGGGTTCCCGCTGCGACTCCTCTCCGCCGCAGCACGATCCGGAAGGGGAGGGGAGCCCAGGACTTCAACCGGGCTCCTCGTTCGCGGCGGCCGCATCGCAGCCCTCCATGGCTGGGTGATCCCTGCTGCTGCACGTCGCTGGTCCCGTCAGGCAGCCCCCGCAGAGTACAGGCGACCGACCACGGACCACGCCCGGGACCCAAACTCAGAGCGGCTCGGGCTCCACTCCTATCTCAGGCCCCGGTCAGCTCCAGTCTGCCATCTTGCCTCCGCACCGCGCCAGCAGCCGCCGAGTGCACCAGCCCACGCAGCCGTTTCAGGGGTCGCACAGCTACCAGGACCAGCCTCCGCTGTCGCAGCCCCTCCAAGCCGATTCTGCGACGTTCCCCGGTCTCCGCGTCCGATAAATCAGCTCATAATTGTAGGGCCGGCACGGAGCTCCAAGCTCATGCGTCCGCCATGCTCGGCTCGTTAGCCACGCCCCCAGCTAAAAAAGATTGTTATATAAAAGAATTCCCTCGTAGGCATCTTTACCTGACATTAGGTGCATCAGCGGCGCAACCGCTGTGCAAATCTGTGTTACAGCTGTACTGAAGTACCTGTCAGCTGCACTACATGTGAGTGGTTGCAACACACTAGACAGCTCTAGAAACAAATGGCGGAAGAAAGAGGCCAAAAGGTCTCAACTTTAGGATAGTGCATCATCTAAAGTGGTACATAAGAGCAGCAGCAGTGTCTGTTCTCCCACTCTCCACGACATCTCATACTTATGCACTGCAATGTTCACGCATTGAAGCACATCTGTGAACGTCAAGCACATCTCCCAACACACCATCTATAGGCCAAACTGTGCTTGCACTCCAATGACTCCAGGAACCAGATGCAAATCTGAGAACTCCATGGCCTCCTCAAGGGTATGAAGGGACAAAAAACGCCTAGTTTGACTTGTATCTCCAGAACCTTGGGGATCTGCCAAACAGCAAAAATGAAAAGGTTCAATAACAAGAGCATAAAGAAAAAGGAAAAAGTAATGGCAAAGACAATAGTTCATGCCATTTCAACCTGACTGCTTTTCCAATGCTCTTTTACCAAAGCTGTGCAGCATTGATAAAAAAAAGAATGAAAACATGTGTGATGACATGTGAGTGTTCATGCATCATAACGCTGTGGCATCCTGTCGTGATGACCTATACATGTGCATGAATCTCAACGCATGCATACCCATTAGACATGGTGGTTACATCAAACAGGGGCAACCCTATTACTCAAACCTGGGGCAGGGAAATAGTATTACAACTACAATGGTTAAGGAAATGTTTTAACAGTAGACTATTAGAAATTACATATACATAACAAAAACAATTGAATCAAAAGACAATAAATCTTGAACAGGTACCCAACACAACAAAAGATTAATGCAAAAACATATTTTTACTAAAACAGGCAGACACAAGACAATTGAAAAGTGCATAAGGGGTGCTCACATAGTTACACAAAAAACATCACTTAAAACAGAATATACAGTGTAAACAAGAGGGCAATGTTAGAGGGTATGCAGGTAGTGATGTGTGCGCTTGTTGATTTGTTGGGCAGTGTTCTGCTGTAATATCTTCTGAACTGTGTGTGAGTGGATCAGTTTCAAAGTTGTACCGGAATCCACCCTTGCACTGTAAATCAGATGTGTTTTAATTAATTTTGGTGGCTGGATTTCTGATCTGACTCGTATGATGTCCTTTTTTGATTTTGTCTGAGTATGTTTGACTCAAACCATACAAAATACATCTATTGGTTGCTCTATTTATTTTCCTGTCCTGAGGATGACCTTATAAATTACATAGGTCGAAAAGCCGTCGACACCTGACGCCTGTCTTTGGCATATATTTATGTGGGAGCAGTTATCGCAATTTTTTGTTCCTGATATTTGCTGGACTCTTCTTGCTTTAAGTTTTTGTTTCCCTCTGACATTGCCCTCTTGTTTACACTGTATATTTTGTTTTTAGTGATTTTTTTGTGTAACTATGTGAGCACCCCTTATGTACTCCAATTGTCTTGTATCTGCCGGATTTAGTAAAAATGTGTTTTTGCATTAATAATTATTTTTTGTTGTGCTGGGTACCTGTTCAAGATTTATTGTCTTTTTATTCAATTGTTTTTTTATGTATGTGTAATTTCTAATAGTCTACTGTTGATAATTTTCCTGAACCATTGTAGTTGTAATACTACCCATTAGACATGGCGTGATTACAATTGTATTTATTTTTTATCTATCCCTCCAAGAAGGGAGACTTAAATCAGAGTGGTACATTTAAAAAAAGGCATTTATATGTAATAATATTAATAATAATATGCAATCTTTATTCGGCAGTAACTCAGCCATAAAAGAGATGATACATTAAGAACAAAATCGAATTCATTAAAACGTATTTCATCATGCAATAATCATACAAAATTCACTATCATTCTCGTGGGGATCTAGACAATCTTGATCTTTAAAATAACTCTTAGTAGTACATCGAATCAGCATTAAATAATTACATACGTTTCCTATAGCATAAATCCAATCATAAAATCTTTAAAATCTTTCCTGTACATTTAATTCTGCTATCAATCAAGCATGAATCCATAATATCCCTCCCAATCTTATCGTATCTGGATTTCCTTGATCTTAACACTGCACTTAAAAAATGTGTAACAACACACAATGTACGATCAGTTTGCAATAGTTGCAAGTGAAAAAGGGCAACACGTGCTTGCCTGAAGCCCATTTCTTTTAAATAGGGTTTAAGAAATTGTCGTATGGGATGCGTAAAATATTTACATAAAAAGACAAAATGTAAAATATCCTGTGGAGACCTATTGTCGCAGCCACAGGGCCCTCTATCCTCGGTACGTACTACAAAACCAGGGGGGGAGGCGACTAAGTGGTGAAGCATATTGAATCTAAAACGAGTGATTAAAAAACGCTCATTTGGATTGATTAAAATTGAAAGGTAAGGCTCCATACCTGGTGTTGATTTAACTAGAGCATGGGCTCTTACCATAGGCTTATTAAGTTCTGTACCTTCATGCTCAGCGCTGATTGTTTTAAAGAATAGGTCTTTAATTAACTTTTTGTCCACCCTCTTCACTGTCTCATAATTCATAAATATATCTGGTCTTCCAAGGGCACTAAATGAATCTTTAATGTATCTTAACCAGGGGATTTTCAATGCATGATCCAAGGAAAGACAATCCAAGATTACTGCTTGGTTAAAAGCATCCTCTTCGTTGGACCATACACTCACCCAGCAGAGCAGGGCTTGACTGCAACTAAGTCTGTGATTTATTTAACCCCCAATTCCTGGTGTACAGCGTATGCGGGTGTTCCCTGTGGCACTTTTAAAATCCGTCTTAAAAATTTATTTTGGGTAGTTTGTAATTTATCCACTGCCTTATAACCCCAAATCTCACTCCTGTAAGTGGCTTTGGAAATACAAAATGAATGATATAATTTTAAAATTACCCCCGGAGACCTTGTACCTAATCTGGGTGCATAATTTGCAATAGCTCCCAGGGCTTTATTCATGTCCTTTGCCTTTTCCTCCTTCAGGTTATTCCAATTTAATTTATCATCAAATAAAACACCCAGATATGTAAAAGTAGAGACTTTGGCTAAATTAGCAGTGCCTGCCTTATAGGTTTTTGTACTAGTCCCCCGGCACCCTATTTCCATAACAAATGATTTAGTAAAATTGGAAGATAAATCCAACGTATTCATTAAAGAGACAAATCCATCAATTAACACTTGCAGTGCTCTGGGTGTTCATGCTATAAGCACTACGTCGTCCGCGAATAACAAGACTGGTACTGGTCTAGTGCATATTCTCAGGGTATCAGCGTGCAGTGAAATCAGATGGGATTCTAGCCCATTAATGTACAATGTAAATAAAAAAGGGGCAAGAATGCACTCTTGACGCACACCTCTTGAACATCTAAAATTATCAGTTAGCCCTCCCTCCTGAGTAAAACGAACTACGGCTGATGTATTAGCATATAGAGAAATTAAAACATTTATTATTGCATGCTAGACACCTATCTCATCTAGTAGAGCCCAAAATTTACTGTGGTTCACTCTATCGAACGCCGCTGTAAGGTCCATAAAGCCCAGATTAATAGAACTTGCTTTGGCGACTGTGTATTTTGATATCAACAGATAGAGGTTCAGGCATTGCCCTACAGTTGATTTACCTAGTCTAAATCCATATTGGGTATCCAAAATAATCCGGTTACTATCTGCCCATTCTGATAACCTATTTAAAAGAACCCTACCCATAACCTTAACAGTGGAATCTATCAGGGAAATGGGACGGTAATACTGTGGGTTGTCCCCGTCACCCTTCTTGTAGATGGGGACGATGATAGCGAAGGACCATGACTGAGGCATTGACGTCCGTACTGCTGCATTTAAAACCCTTGGCAAAATCGGGGCCCAGACGTCTATGTTGTTCTGTAACAGGTCAGGGGGGATCCCATCCAGACCTGGGGCCTTATTATGCGACAGTCCCTCAATGGCAGTTTTAACCTCATCCAAAAGGAAGTTAATCTGCGCATCATTTGGAAGGGACACCGGATCAACGATATCTTGTTCTCCTTCACCATGATTATAGACCGTCTGGAAATGTGCCTTCCATTGATCCGGGGTTATATGATGTACCATACTCGGTTTATCTGGTTCAGAGAAACAAGAGCTATTGATGACCTTCCAGAAAAGGGAGCTTTTAGTTCACCTGCTTGTACTAGCTCTTCCCAGGCCTGTTTCTGTAACAATGCCCTCCGCTCTTTTAGCGCACTTTTATAATTTTTGCGGCAAGAAGCTACCCTATATTTACTACGCGGAATCTCTTTCAGAGCTGCTTTTAGAGCTTAGCGCCGTAGAACACCCACTGTCAAACCATCTTGGGTTATCCGAACAGGAAGGGACTGCCGGCACAGTTAACCAGCACACCACAGACTGGGCAATAACGACAAAGGAACTAATTACATCCTCGTCTGAGGGAGATGTTTGAGGCACTTCATAATCTCTTTTTGTCTTAATTTAAAGAAGAAACTGTTAAGAACGTTAGTGTCCACCTGCGACCACCACAAACGCCTCCCCTGGTCAGTTGGCATTATTGCCCCCGCCCTCTTATTATCGTGAACTGCCATCGGGCCCTGTGCCCCCAACCCCAGAATCACAGGGTTATGATCACTAAAGGGGCTATCCAAAATCCTAGAGAACTGTATAATATGGCCCATAGATGACGACACAAAAATAAAATCAATAATTGTGGCATGAACCCATCCTTTGTAAGAAGGTGGATAAATGCTATTAGGGGGCCTAGGTGCATTTTGCAATGTAAACCTCAATTCATAAATCTTTACAAGGGCATTTAACTCGCGACCATCCGGAGAGTGCTCCATGTGCCATTCTTCTGAGGCCTGGCAGATCGGGGTATCTCTCGATCTTTGACCAATGTCGGGGCACAAATGATAGTTAAAATCACCAAGCAGAACAAGATTTGACTGTGGTAAATCATCACCCTGTAGCGATTCCAGAAGCCCAGATAACTCCATCAAACTTGGGGGGCCCTGAATCTTGTTTTTTGCGTTATAAAAATGTATTAGTGTAAACCGCAGTGTTCTACCCACCGCTATCTTTAGGCCTTGTGCCACTTTAGAATTCCAATTCAGCAATTTCATAGATGCACCAAGGTCAAGAGCAATACAAATTATTAGACCAGCACGGCCAGAGGATGAACCTTCTACTGGGAAAAAAAAAGTATTGTAACCTTCCAGGAAAAACTTATTTTCCATCTCCCAGGTCTCCTGCAAACATATGATCTTATATGAGGATATAAAATTAATCCATCTCTTGTCTTCAAATTTAGGAGCTAGGTCTGCCACATTCCAGGACATCAAGCTAATGTTTTCCCCACAATAATCATTATATAATGTGGCAGGAGCTATCTCCCCCCCCCACCCCCACCCCGGGGTCTATCTGGCAAGAAGGGACGATACTATCAATAGGTTGGACTGCAATGTCTCTTGTATAGAGATCATTGGGCATAATGTCCTGGTTTTTGGGTTCATTCTGGGTTATCTGTGATGGACTATGTTCTGTGCCTTTGATAAGTCAATCCAAACCATTTAGGTCTGACAAAGGGGTATACAAATTCGGTGAAGTCACCAGACCCTCGCATATAAAATCCATTCCCTCCGGACCACAGGCAGGCTTCCTTGCTGGGATATTTGCTGGGATGTTTGAATTAGGTCTATAGAAAAAATCTAAAGGAAGAGGTTTAATCTCTGAGGCGTAGAAAGGAAAATCAACAGAGTGTCTCAGTATGTTATGCGCCAATGCTGGAAATCTAAAGGTGACTATCACGGCATCTCCCCCGGACATTTTTTTCGAACGACCAATCCACGAAACCCTTCTTGCCATCAAAATATTAGTGTGATCTGATACGTTAAACCTGCTATGTGTCCCCAACCAATGCGCTACCTTGTTGATCAAATTTTCAGTGGTTTCATTAATGTGTGTACCCAGACCTTGGACCCCAACCAAGACCACAGTATAGGGGAAACACTCCGGGGCAGATCAATTATTGGCAGGCCTACACTGTTTGGGATGCTTCGATTTGCCCTCGCTTGCTCGGGCTCACCTGTTTTAGTATGTTGGTCCCCCCTACCTCCAGAGCCCCTTGTCAGACTACCCATATGGGGAATGGAATTACCATAGGGCACATAGCTGCGGTCCGTCACTTCATTCAGTGACCCTTTCTCTACCGAGGGCTTCTTATGTGTCCCTCCATCTATATTTATATTACAAGCTGCCTGTAGTTGCGCAGTTGGAGGAGGAGGTATTTTTGGAACAGTTTTCATCAAGCACTTTACTTTGTTAAATGTTTCCTTGGTATCTGTTAGAACTTTGTCCAGTTTGTCCCGGAGCTGGGATATTAAATCAGTCACCACATCCGTGAAATTTCTCTTCAGAGTGTTCCAAAAATCCCCCATATCTGTCACCCCAGTTTGTAATAGTGGTGCCTCCACTTTCCGGGTGGGCTTGTTTATCTTTCTTGATTTGTGCAGTCTTTAAAAGTGCCGGAGAAACAACTGGCACAGCTCCTTCTTTATTGATGGCTGCAGAAGAGCTAGCACATTCCTCTCCCCCCTCTTGCATTATAGCGCATGTGGCTGAGGCATGCAAATTGTCAGAATTAGTAGCCTGGGGATTCCTAACTGGCGTGTCAGCTACTTCTCCGGGCGTAAGTACAGGTGCAGGGAGACCGACAGAGCCCATAGAGAGTCTACTCTCAGCTTTGTCAATCTCCTTTGTGATGGCTCCCACTGCTTTTGCCAAAAAAGAGTCAATAGTAGCCTGCTTATTACTATTAGGAGATCAGTGTGCGTAGCTTTTCTCTTCCCCATAGTTAGTTTGTACAGGAGATTCCTGCCGATATGATATTATAATTGGCCTCCGCCCCAAAACAGTGTTTGCCGAGCTTACGGAGTACCAGAAATGCACTAACCAGCCACATCGCTGTAGTAACTTCTCCGTGATGTGCACCTGGGATACTGTGTCCCTCGAACTGTAGCCGCCTCGTAGATGACCAGCCAAGAGAATAGGCCCAGCCCGGCCTCGATCGGCCGGGCGCACATGGGCCCGCCCTTGGACCGGGCGCGGCCCACACCGCGGGAGACCAGTGCCGTTTTTATGTGCCTCCTGGTTGCGACGTGTAACGATGGTGGCGAGCAAGCCACACTGTCTCCTGGGGCTTTGAGTTCCTGCCCCCTCCTGCTGCCGATGGTCCAAACAAGCGGTCTCCCACACCACGGGAGACCGGGGGCGTTTTTATGCACCTCCTAGTGCGACGTGTAACGATGGCGGCGAGCAAGCTGCACTGCCACCTGTGGCTTTGAGTTCCTGCACCCTCCTGCTGCCGACGGTCCAAACAAGCGGTCTCCAGCGCCGCGGGAGACCGGGGGCGTTTTTATGCGCCTCCTGGCGCGAGTGTAACGATGGCAGCGAGCAAGCTGCACTGCCTCCTGGGGCTTTGAGTTTCTGCCCCCTCCTGCTACCTACGTGTAACAGTTGGTGCACCAGTCTTTCCCCGCTGGTGTGCTTTCCGCAGCCCCGCCCCTGCGCTCACGCCGGCTGGCGTGAGCGCGTCTACTGAATAAAGAAGGCGGAGCTGCAACGGCAGGCCGCGTAATATCACATACGCGAGTTGACGTGTTTATTTTCACCGCTGCGCGCTCCTAACAATTAGCGCGACACCCAGCGGGAGGGCAGGCCCCCCCCCGGAACACTGGCGACGAGAGTGGAAAGCCCAGGTGTGCTTTTTATCCACAAAGCACGATAAGGAGTGAGGCTGGCAGCACTTGCTCTGCTGGAACCACGAGGCCCTTCCAGACCTCACCTCTGCAGGCTCACCACACGTGCCTTACCTGGCATAGCCCCAACCCTGTGGAAGCTATTTCCTTGCGGCAGAGGCGATATCCCTGACTGCTCCCCGCCGCATTCGCCCGGTGGGCCGCCGATGCCACGTGCGAGAGAAGGGCGGAGCACACACGCCCCAAGGAGACGCCCTGGTACCATTCCCCAGCCTGAGTGAGTACCCCACGTTTCCACGCACGCAGGCCTGCACGGCGCTGAGTGCAGTTGCGCCAACTCCCGTGCCCGAGGACTGCCCGCCAGCAGCAAGCTTTCTCGCTAGGCCGCCAACCTGCGCCCACGCCACGCAAAATGGGGGATCAGGACAACGCCGCCCAAGCCCCGGTGCCGGCAGTACCGCATCACCCTCCCTCTGGCGTCCTGCCTCCTTTCAGTGAGTCAGCGGACCCTACAACGGCCGCGCCACGATGGCAGACATGGATTGGCCGCCTAGAGAACTATTTCATCGGTACGCGGGAAAAGGATGGAGCAGTGAAACGCTCACTTCTACTCCATTATGCAGGAGAAGAGATCGACCTCCTGTTCAAGCATTTACCAAACACAGGCCCCCCCGACGATTATGCCGCGGCGGTCACGGCCCTGAACGCCCATTTTGATCCCCAAATGAACCCTGACTTTGAGTACTTTAAACTAAGACAAGCAAAGCAACGGGAAGGCGAGTCTGTTGACGCTTTTCACGCATGGCTAAGGAAGCTAGCCGCAACGCACCTCGTGGGGGGCCGAGCCGCCGAAGAAATCAGAGCCCAGCCGATCCTTGGGATACGCAGCAAGACCCTACGTGGCCTCATACTAAGGCAGCCGAACATACCAATGAATGATATCCTGGTGCTAGCGCGGTCCCATGACCTGTCGGCGGCGCGTGCAGAAGAGATGGACGTAGCTCTGATGAGAGGACCAGAAAAGAGCGTCACGGTAAAGTCGGAAAAGGCGGACGCAGTTAGGACAAAAGACAGGACCCACAGGCCGCGAGATCTTCAGCCACAGACCCCAAAGAACCGCTGCGGATACTGTGGGTATGAAGAACACCCCTCACAGTCGTGCCCGGCACAAGGGAAAACATGCACCAATTGCGGCATCGCGAATCATTTTGCATCAGTATGCAGGAGAAAGACGCAGCGTAAAGAAGGGTACCGGCCTAAACCGATGAGACGGATGGTCCGCCAGCTGTCGCAGGTCTCGCTCACATCTCAATCTGGGAGCAAGAAAAGAGAACAGACAGCCTACCAAGAAGATGCGTCCACGTCAGACGACGAGGGAGAAACATATCTAGTCTCGTTCACCCAAGCCCTGAAGAGCAGAAGGCGACCCCAACCTCGCTGTACGGTCCAGGTCGCTGGGTCCGACGTCAATGCGGTGATTGACACTGGTGCATCGGTGACTGTGATGGGGATCCAGCAGTACAACAAGCTGAGGCCCAAACCGGAACTAAGACCGTCAAAGGCCAAGATATTCGCATACGGCAGCGACACACCGCTACCACTCAAAGGCAAGATGACCGTGCAAGTACAGTCAGGAAGTGTCGAAATCACCATCGACATCCATGTGATAAACCAAGAGGTGGACACGCTACTCAGCAGCCACGCAGCCGAAGATCTGGGACTAATAATGTTCGCAAGGAAGGTGCAGATGGACCAGACGTCAGAACTGCTGAGCCAGTTCAAGGACTTATTCAAAGGGCTAGGCAAAATAAAGAGAGCCCCAATAAAGCTACATATCAACACCACTGTCCCACCGACAGCCCTAAGACACAGGAGGATCCCGTTTCACCTCCGACCGCTGGTAGAAGAGGAACTACAAAAACTCGAAGACCAGGGAGTTATTGAGAAAGTATCAAGGCCCACACCATGGGTGTCACCCATGGTAATAGCAGAGAAGCCCCGTCAACCAGGAAAAATCAGGCTTTGCATAGATATGCGCCTCCCAAACAAGGCCATTCGGCGCGAGCGCCACATAACGCCGACCATGGATGACATCGTGGCTGATTTAAACGGCTCCAGGTTGTTTTCGAAACTAGATCTGAACGCTGGGTATCACCAACTGACTCTTGCCAAAGACAGCCGGTACATAACCACGTTCAGTACCCACCTAGGCCTCCGGAGATATAAAAGACTGAACTTCGGCATATCATCTGCCGCGGAGATCTTCCAAAATGCCGTAAAAGAAATCCTAGTCGGGCTCCCTGGTGTCTTAAACGTGAGTGACGACATCCTCATTCACTCGAAGATGGTGGAAGAGCACTACCAGCACGTAAGAGCGACGCTGAAGCGACTGTCAGAACACGGGGTCACCCTACACAAGGAGAAGTGCATGCTGTTCCAACAGACAATTGAGTTCTTCGGATACACGTTCACGCAAGAAGGCATACAAGTCGACACACGGAAATCTCAAGCTATCAAGACCGCGGCCGCACCACTCACAGTCGCCGAGGTCCGTAGCTTTTTGGGAATGGCCACGTACTGCGGCCGCTTCATACCCGACCTAGCCACCCTTGCAGAACCCCTCCGAAGCCTCACCCGAGCTGATGCCATGTGGAGATGGGGTGCAGCTGAAGAGACAGCATTCCAAGCAGTCAAAAAAACGCTCCTCGACCACACCACGCTGGTGTACTTTGACCCTGCGAAGAGAATTGAGATACTCGTAGACGCCAGTCCTGTGGGCCTAGGAGCGGTCCTCACACAGGAGCAAGAACCGGGGAGATGGGCTGCCCTAGCCTATACCAGCAAAGCGCTCACGCCAACTGAGAAACGATACTCGCAGATTGAAAGGGAAGCCCTGGCAATCCGATGGGGCTGCAGACACTTTCACCTATACATCTGCGGACACCCATTCACTGTCGTCACAGACCACCAACCCCTAGTGCCACTTTTCAAAGGATCGGCGCCTCACCCTCCGCCACGCATTTAGAGGTGGGCCATCGGGCTCCAACACTATGACATGGATGTGATCTACCGGCCTGGCGCCAAGAACCCAGCCGACTTCCTATCAAGGCACCCGGACATGACCAGGGAGGAGAGGGAAGAGCAAAACGGTGACGACACAGAAGCACACCTGGACATGCTAGCAGCCCTGATGTGCCCCCGAGCGCTGACAATTGAAGAAATAACCACCGCGGCCAAAGAAGACCCTGTGATGGTCAAAGTCCAAGACACTATCCAAGGAGGGCTGTGGCGACAGTTCCTCCACTCAGCAAATGCGTGGTCAAGCCCAGAAAAGGAAAGTCTGGTGCACATGTGGCGGGTAAGAAATGAACTGAGCCTCACCCAAGGTGGACTTCTTCTGAGAGGGACCCGCATCGTCATCCCAGCGTCCCTGCAACTGCGGGCAACACAACTGGCCCACGGAGGACACCAGGGAATGGAAAGGATGAAAGCCCGTATGAGAGAGAAGGTCTGGTTCCCAGAGATGGATACCCGGATAGAGGAACTCGTCCGCAAGTGCCCGTCATGCCAAATCACAAGCGGACCCGAAAGACCAGCGCCTGTCCACACTGAAGAACATGGCCAGAGCCCCTGGGAGAAAGTGAGCGTGGACTTCGGGAGTTTTCCTGATGGTCGAGTCACTTTGGCCCTCATTGACAGTTACTCCAAATACCCGATAGTGGAAGTGGTAACCTCAACGGCATTCCTGCATGTCGGCCCAGTTCTGGAGAAAATATTTGGAATGTTCGGATGTCCGAAAGAACTCCGCAGCGACAACGGACCCCCATTCCAAGGACATGAATTTCGTGAATTCATGCGCCACAATGGCATCCAGCACCGGCGCATCACCCCACAATGGCCCCAAGCCAACGGGGAGATCGAACGGTTCATGCGAACAATAAACAAGTCCATTCGCATCGCCGTGGCAGAACAGAGTGACCCCGAACAAGAACTCCAGAAGTTCCTATGAGAATATCGGAGCACGCCACACTGTTCAACACGCCAAGCCCCATGGGCGCTCATGTTCTCCGGCACCCGCCGGGATGGTATCCCCGTTGCCCCTGGCTGGTCCCCCCCCTCCATTTGACGAGGAAGGGGCATTCAGAAGAAGAAAGAACCGTAACAACCAGGCCAGTCAGACCCGGAGAACAGCAGTCCGCCCGCTCCAACCAGGAGATACCGTTATCCTGAAAGACAGAAGACCAGGAGGCAAGTTCCGTACTCGCTACGAACAAGGACACTGGACAGTAATTGGCAGGCAAGGAACAATGGTGACATTCGAGAAAGCTGGAGAAAAGGTGACCCGCAACATCTCCTGGTTCAAACAGGTAGACCAACCTGTCGCCCTCCCCACCGTCGAGAACCACCCTGAGGAGACTGAAGATCGTCAGAGCGAGCCCCCAAGAGCCGATGATCGACAACCCGAAGGACTCCCTGCGCCGGAGAGTCCAGGAGTCACCGAGACCAACCTAGACCTAGTCCCCACCCCCGGCACCCCGGTCCACACACCCCCAATCGGCAGAGGGGCTACCAGGTATGCGCTGAGAGCCAATCCACCACCAAGCACCCGCCTGAGAGACTTTGCCTGCCAAGTAAGTGGACAATGATACCTTTCATACTCCTGTTCAAGGACTGAGTTGAGATGGGATGTAACAGTTGGCGCACCAGTCTTTCCCCGCTGGTGCGCTTTCCGCAGCCCGGCCCCTGCGCTCACGCCGGCTGGCGTGAGCGCGTCTACTGAATAAAGAAGGCGGAGCTGCAACGGCAGGCCGCGTAATATCACACACGCGAGTTGGCGTGTTTATTTTCACCGCTGCGCGCTCCTAACAATTAGCGCGACACCCAGCGGGAGGGCAGGCCCCCCCCCTGGAACACTACGGTCCAAACAAGTGGTCTTTTATATGTGTGCTGAAATGCTTTTTGAGAATAGAGCGGCACTGCAGGAAATGGAAGCTGCCAGGGCCTCCAAAAATCTGAAAAAATAACTTTTGCTTCTGGAGGTTGTGGGAAGCAATGGAGGAGCTGAAAGGGAAAGACGGAAATGTGGAAGGAGCAACAGAAAGTGGACAGAAGAGCTATTAAGAAGTTTGAGGCAAAGTGAAAAAAAAAGTAAAAGCCACAATGGGGGGAGACAGTGGATGAGCAGGGGTGAGGTGTGTGTGGAAGAGGGTAGCACAGAGCGTGCAAGGGATGGAGGGAAGCAGCACATGAGGGAGAGCGCAATAAAACACATACACTATAATGGAGTCCTGAAAAGAAAAATAACAAACATTGGCTAAGCCAATAGGTTTGGTCATGGCAAAGCTACTTTTTTTACATGTATTTCTTTTTTTTGCTGGGCAATATGCAGAAGGGGCAGTGAGAAAGGGACAACAATATGGAAAAGCACTGGTGACAGATGTGCTATGAATTGAGAAGACGGACATGTAGAGAAATACATAAAAGGAAAAAACAAAGGGAACACCGAGAGGAGACAGCTGAACCCATTGGATGGCTGCTGGAAAGCACATACAAAGAAAGACTCTGGGAAGACAGAGGCATGACATCCAGAGACACTGGAAAATATTGGGTGGATGCTGGTATATTGAGAATGGACAAGACACAGTGACTCAGACAATGGGAAACAAACACACAGTGGATAAAATGGGAAGCTGCATTATAGGATCACTAGGAGATCCAGATCCAAGAAGACACAGACATGGGAAAACATTGGGGAGACATGGCAATACAGAGACACGGACCCAGGGAGACAAAAGAAGTTATTTGGTAGACATGGTCTAAGTTACACACTGACATGAGAAGACATGGGGGAGGCCTGGATATGGAG
Organism: Calotriton arnoldi; assembly: GCA_963921515.1. Taxonomy (NCBI): domain Eukaryota; kingdom Metazoa; phylum Chordata; class Amphibia; order Caudata; family Salamandridae; genus Calotriton; species Calotriton arnoldi. The sequence continues at coordinate 3,883,095 of CAWUFW010000188.1, forward strand.
CTACCTAGTGACATTCAGAGAGAAAATCTCTGGAGTTACACAGACAGTAGGCTTAGTTAAAAGACCAGACTCCCCCATAGAAGCACCATAATTGAGATAAATAGCCATGACACAGTGGGTGGCAGACACTAAAAGAGATAAGATGATATACAAAAGGACTATTGTCCCACTAAAGAACATTCACAAATCAAGAAAAACAGAGAAGTGATGGAAATTGGTTTGAAGTTATAGGAACAATCTCAGACTGGAGGAAAAGAATGAAGGCTGAGTCTCCTTCATATTACCACTGCACATTTATTCCTAAAACTGCTCATCATGTTTGCCATTTCTCAAGCTAATTTGCAAGTATCCCATAGCACAGGCCCACAAAACGCCATGCTCAGAAGAAATGGAAGACTAACATATGCTGATGCTATTGTATGCTAAATGTTAATAGTCTCTTTTTTCTAAACTGATATTTATTTCATGATTTAATCAAGCAGATGCAAGAAAGTTGACAACCCACCATTTCCTAATTTGGCAGTGCAATGAGTAAAAAGAATTCTCTGGGTGTGGACAATGTAAACTTCTCTATTAACAGGGCACGAAGAAGGTGTGGCCATCCTACACCTTCACTCACTGACACTTATAGTACTTTTTTTTTGTCCTTGTTCACCTCCGACCACAATAACCACTCCAGACGTCTGTACCCATACGCCCTAAAGCAGGTATCGAACTTCCCACCTGCGGGTACACTTACGCACAGGAGGGTACTGTCCCAAATGGGTAAAGTCACTCTCAAATTTGGTCCGGTGTATACCAGCAGCTGCTAGTAAGATTCCGAGGGGACGAGGGAGGGCCCATCGCAGCCTGGAGAGATTTACAGAGGTATAATCATAGGGAAAAATGTTTCAAAATGGAAGATGACCCCAGACAATTTTCTCCCACCTCTTTGACCAGCCATCTCAATAAAAAATTCCAAAGGGTATTCTTTCTTTTAGATGGTTTCCCCCTTAAGTCAAGCTTAGATGTAGAAATTACAGAATCTAACCAATCAAAATGCTAGGGGGGCAAATATTCAACCCACCTACAGCAGATTTCTCTTCTATCAAGTAGTATGGCACAAAATAAGAAAGATCTTGCGGGGCCTGTGATTTCGTCCAGAATTCCAAAAATGATCAGAGAGAGGCTTACCTCGACTTGCAGCCCTAAGATGCTCGAGATGGGGTTACCAACCTTTACCCAAAATTCGAGAATAGCTGGACATTGCTGAAACATGTGGACGTCCTATGCTCTCTCCAAACGACATTTCTTGCATTTCACGGGAGGCCCTTTAGACATCTTTGACAGTCTTAGTGGGGTTAAATAGGCCCTATGGAATGTGAAAAGATGATTTCTCCTTAACCAGGCCGGCTTCACAACAAGGAACAAAGTACTCAACGATACTTGCCAGAGTTGTTCCCACCGCACTCCCGACAGACAGGCGCCCCACAGATCTTCTGCCAGTCTGAAGTCCCCATCTACTGCTTCTTCGATTTCCCAGTACCAGGTAGATACCTCTTTTCTCCCCGGGGGTTTCGCCACCAAATGTTCTTCTAGAAGGTTGCCTGTACCAATTGGAGACTTCAGATTCTGGGCCCAACTTCTCAATTGGATATACTTAAATTTTGAGATGTCCCCTTCCAGGGTGCTACAAAGCGTTGACCACGATAGTATCGTGCCATCCTGGGTAAGGTCTCCCCATACGCTAAGCCCAGCATTTCTTAATGACTGTGCTAACTTATCTTTGAGACAGTCTGGTGTTCCCGAGGAGTCCCAGAGGGGGGCAAGACTCAAGAAATAACTTATGCTCGACAGCCGCCTGATGCTGGCCCATATTCTGGCCGTGGCCTGTAGTATCTTGACCCTGATCTTTTAAAAAAAAAATTGGGTCTCCATACTTCAACTTGAAGCAGTCCTTGCCTATGTTAGCCCCTTCCAACATGGCTGAAAACATGAACCCAACCCCAGAAGAGTCAGGGGATTTTAATAGCATTCTAGAGTGAGAGAGTTGAAAGGCCCATGCAGAATACTGCAGATCCGGGAGGGATAATCCCCCCTTCTCCCTTCTACGTCTCAGCTTTTTCCAAGAGATTCTAGTTCCTTTATATGCCCAGATGATGGAATTTATGGCCTGCTGAAGTTTGTCGATCAAAGGCTCACTAAAATGTTGGGGGATTGTATTGAAAAGGAAGGTAATCTTTGGTAGTATTATCATTTTGACCAAATTCACCCTTCCAAAGATTGACAAGGGGAGGTGAACCCAGCTCTTTATAAGTAACGAGCATTCTCTTGTAACATTTAACATACTGACTTCCGTGATTTTTCCTATCTCCTGCACTATCTTCAACCCCAGGTATCTCATCTGTTTTTTGATCAGGTGGTGACTCTCCTCTAAATTCCATGCCATAATCTCTGTTTTTTCTGAGTTTACCTCGTAACCTGACACCTTCCTGAACTCCTCTGCATGTTGTAAGATGACTGGGAGGGCTGCGGAGAGATCTGTGGAATAAACCATAAGGTCATCGGCATAAAGGGCAACTTTTCTCTCCCAACCTTCATATCTGAAGCAAGGGATATTCAGGTCATCTCTGAGCTTCTGAGCGAACAGCTCAATGTAGAGGATGAAAAGGAGAGGGGACAGGGGACAGCCTTGTCTAGTACCCCTAGTTATTCTGAATGATTTAGTTAGATTGCCATTGACCAATACTTTCGCTGATGAACCTTGATAGATCAGCTGGATGGTTCTACGAAAGTTCTTACCTATATTGTACTCTTCTAGCACAACCGCCAGGTACAAGCATCTGACTCTATCAAACACCTTGGTGGCACCTAGGGTCATGACTGCCAGAGGGAGGGAGTACGTTTCGGCCATATCTATTGCGCCAATTAAGTCGTATGTGAGTTCGTGCAAGTGTCTACCCTTGACGAAACCCTTCTGATCACACTGCAATATATCACCTGCTACTGTGCCCAGCCGATCCTCTAAGACTTTTGCGAAAATCTTGTAATCCGTGTTGAGCAGTGATATGGGCCTGTATGATTCACATTTGGCTGGATTTTTCCCTGACTTTAATATTAGAGTAATAGTTGCCTCACCCCAAGAGGTAGGTAGTTTTACTCTAGCGGTTAAGATCTCATTAAACAGAAGGGTCATAACTGGAATTAGAGCTTCGCCCAGATTTTTATAGAGCTCTGTTGGTAGCCCGTCCGGCCCTGCAGCTTTTCCCCTTTTACTTGACTGTACAGCCCTCGTTACCTCCTCCTGAGTGATTTCCTGCTCTAAGAGATACTGCTGTGATGTATCTAAAGATTTAAGTACAGTCAAGCTCACCCACTCCTCTACTATATCTTTATTGACTTCCCTATCTTCTGTATATAACCTCTGAAAGAAATCATGAAAGGCTCTCTCTATATCTGAGTCAGTAATTAATTTAATCATGCTCTCTGTGTCCTCTATTTCCCTTATCAAGTTTTGCGTTCTGTCTGCTTTCGCTTTCCAGGCCAACATTCTCCCTGCCCCTTCCCCATACTCAAAATGGGCCAGTTTACTAGCCTCCCAGCGCTTTGTGATCCTCATCTGCAAGATGGTATCTAGCCGTTCCTTCAATTTCTTCAAATTATCTGCATCTTCCTGTCTCGTCTCCCCCTCCCCAGTACACCACATGCCAGCCTCTAAGCTCTTCATTTCCATTTCTATCTGGCCAACCTCCTCTCTGTAACGCCTTTTTCTGAAGGATAGTCTACTGGTGATTTTTCCCCTTATGTACGCCTTTAAGGTGTCCCCAACTATCGGAGTAGAGGCCGTCCCAATATTAAGGTTTAAAAATTCCTCTGTCTCGGAGCGTAAATAGTTCATTTCGTCTACATCATGGAGTAGCGTCCGGTCCAACGTCCAGGCTCTCCCAACCTTCCTATTTTTTAATCCATGTATACCCCTGAGTGGTCAGACAAATGGGCAGTCAAGTACCCAATGTCATGAATTTCCTCTCTCAGGCTTAGACTGACCAAATAATAGTCTATTCTGGATCTGTACCAGAATACTGATCCAGCGACGTACTAACAACAGATACTCTACTACCATATACTCACCTGGGCCCATAAAACACTTACACCAATCCAAGTTGACCGCTGGGTTTAGTTTATGATTTTCATCTACCAGGATTAGTTATCTCTTATTTCTAACTAAACCTTTCACTGATCAAATAGTTCTTTCCTCTGGTCAATGGACCATTAGTTGAACTAGTTGATGGTGATAAATTAACATAACTTATTAATCATTCCTTAATTAGAATAAAATAATCACAGACTCGGGAAGTTTTAAAATCTTTATCTAAATTAATTAAATGTGAACCATCTCAAAATTTCAGTACAAACACCCTCATTCGCAAGAGTGTAAATTCAATCAATAATCATTAAGCAAAAATACTTCAGACTCATACAATAACCATGCCTGGAAAGGAGAGGACAGAAAGAGAAGAGCATCGACAAATACCATGAATTCATAGTTACCAAGGATGGTGTGAAGACCAACCCCCTGGCCAAAGGGCTGGTAAGGGTCACCCGGGATAGATCAGGAGACAAAGACTTCAGGACAGGAATCAGGACAGGATACTTCACCTCTCTAAATACCAACGACTGCGTCGCACCCCTCTCTGACACTCTCTTCCTCCTCGAGATTCTTCTGCGATCTTCTTTCTAACCCAATTAAGTTAAGATGGAAGTTTCTGCATTCGATTTCTTCATCAGCGTCTCACAGCGTCTTTTCTCAGCATCAGCACCACCCACAGAACCAACAGCATCCCGAGCTCTCGACTACTTAACTAACTAAAGCTACCTCAGTTATACCTTTCGATATTCATGTACCACCCATTAATGTTTCAATATCGTAAAAATACTAACTCTGATTGGTCAGGCAAGGGGGGGATGATCATCACACCATGCTTACATATTACTTTTTCCATTGCACTATTGTTCACAAAACCCATCCCCTTAAACTTTATTAAATTCACATCCTTTCCCATACATCTCCCAACTTTATTTGATACAGTTTGTTTCAGTCTCATGAATAAAACTTCTTCAGATGAACTCTTCACCCCAATGTTCACAGGGCACATCATCCTCGTCCTTGGACTGCTGCCAAGTCCTTACTCATCCTTCCTGGTTCACTCGCGTGTAAGCATGCGCAGACTCAAATCAGTCAGCTCAGTTCGGACAAATGTGGAAGGCCCAAATGCACACTAATAATAAAGTTAAAAGAAGAAATGTTATTTTCAAAAATAAATGGTTTCACTGTATACCACCAACCTCTACTCTAACCCACTTTAATATTTTAAACCCTTTCTGCATTCGCGTTAGTATAATAACTTATTTTCTATTCAGCTAAGCAGGTGCCATGCATGTGAACTTTCAAGCCGCCATTTTAGTGCTTTCTGCTCATGCGCAAGATTTTCCCTCCAAGCATTAAACGTCATACTACGTAGATGCAGTTGACGCATGCGCAGTAAAGATTCCCTGTTAGAGCGAGTTTAGTCCTTCGTTCATATTGTTAGCGTTAGTAAAACACATATGCAAGCTTATTTGACCCGCGTGTCTTTCTGAAATGCGAATTATTAGTTACAAACACATAGTTAGTAATTCGTTAGCGAGTTTAAACGAGAGGATTGCCTCCGAGCAAGTCTTTTACGAGTCCTTGCTCCATCAATCCCCTCTCTAATGGCATTTTAAGCCATCACAAAATCACCCATCCCATCCCAGATGCCAACTTTAGCACATCTCAGTTTTCTATCTCTCCTCTCAATTTTCCATCAGTCACTTCTTTTTCCTCTATATCTTTCATTCTCTGATATATTTTTCCTTTCATTTCTTCCAGCTGTATCTCATCACATTCTCTTTTCCGTTTCTTTCCCTTTCCTTCTCTTTCTAAATTTATTTTTCCTTTCCCTCTTTTTCTACAACATCTGTATGTAACTATTATCATCATTATTATTGCCATCATCATAACTATTGGTAATATTAATTGACCTAGAAAACTTTTCCCGAAATTAGTAAACCATTTCCCCATTGATGTTATGCTTTTTGTTAGTTTTCCCCATACACTGTCAACCTCCAGTTGGGTTAAGTCTTTATGTATTCTTGTAATGTTTTCAATATATCCTCTAATTTCTCTGCTCTTGTCCGGAATATAAGTGCAGCAATGTTGAATTTTCAACATACCACAGACTCCACCTTCTTTTGCTAATAATATATCAAGAGCAAGACGGTTAAGTAAAACCATAGACATGGTTGCAACCATCTCTGTGTTAATCATTAAGAATCCTCCTGCAGTATCTGTAGAAAGACGATCAACTATGGTTGATAACTTACAAATCTTCTGTGAATTAAGAATGACTCCAACTGATGGTATCAATGCACTAAATATATCTCTTACTATTTCCGAAAAACTAGCTCTTCTTCTACGTGTTAATGTATTAGATTTTCCATTGATTCTGTCCACATGATAAATGTTTGGAAAAACGATTCCAAAATAACAGCTCCCGTACCTTCTTGCAGGTAACCTATAATAGGCATTGTTCCCGCAGACATAATAAACTCCTGGAAATACAGGATCAGTTCCCCCTTTTAGTCCCCACCCTCCCAAAATTAGGAAGTTGTGTTAACATTCACTGGAACCAATGTAATTATTGTTATAATCTGTCTTTAATCTATGGAGGCAGAATTTTCCCTTTTTCACAAAATCCAGGGACATCGCAGCATGAGCTTTGCCATTTGCATAGATTCCCTCTTTCCCAGCCCATGGAGGTACATGGGTTTTCTGTTCAGCAGCTTTCTTTATTAAATCCTGTCTCCTTTCTTCTACTAAATTCAAAAACTCTTCTCGTAATATACATGTTAAATTATCTTTAGGTGCCTGAACTAAATCTATTGAACTCATAGTTAAGAAAAATTCACCCAAAAACTGTGCATTCTTACTGCTAGCTACTGGATTAATATTCTTTCTAATAGGTAATTCGGAAAATACTACGTCTAGATTTGAATAAAAATACTGAAGTCTCCCTGTAGCATAAATTAAACTTGATAAAATACTACATGACACACCATATGTTAAAGGTATATGGTGATACGTCACCCCTTCTGATACTGATGAGGGTAACTTCATACAAACATAGCAATTACTAATTTCCATTGTATTAACATACTGAAATAACAATTTAATAAACACATTTGAAGATGTATTATAATCAGATTCATTATGATAATTTGCCTCATCTTCTACCCCTATTTCTATTTTAATTCCTTTTACTCTATCTATCTTCTCATTAGTAATAGTATTATTTTTATCACTCGTTTCCATTAATAAAGGTACTCCTACTGTTAAAAATAACCATACTAATAATACTAATAAAATGCTACAAAAACAAAATCTAAAACATTTTCTTTTTAAACCTCGTTTTGGTCTTTCGGTGACTTCAATGTCTGCCATTTTAATCTGAGAAAATTCCTTTTCTCTTTTTCTTTCTTTTGTCTGTTAATTTTATTTTTATTTTTAAGGAGGTCTCAATTTGCTTTCATCAATCTGTGCAACATGAACCCTTTCTGTTTCTTCACTTAAATCTAGATTTTCAAAATCTTCGAGTATAATATAGGTCCACTCAGGAGCCTTGTATTTTCTGTTTAAATTTCTCAGTCTTGGGCTTCTTCGAGTAAGTTTCACTAAAGTCTGTTTCGATTGCGTTTGACTCGTGACTTCATTTACTTGTTCTGGTTTCTTTTCTGATTTTCTCAAATAATACTTTAATTTCTTTACTCCTACTGGCCAATTGTCTCCTTTTCTAACTCTTTTGACCTGAACTGCATTTTCACCTTCCTTATCTCCTTCTAAGGTTCTTTTATTTTCACTTAATTTAGGCACAATCTGTCCTTGTTCTCTATCTTCTGTGCTCGGTCCTTCCTCTACTTGTACCTGTTCAGGTCTTATTATAATTTGTTCTTCTTCTGCCTGATCTTGTTCTTCTAGATCTACCTGATCCTGTTCAGGTCTTATTTCAGATTGTTCTTCTTCTGCCTGAACTTGTTCTTCTAATTCTGACTCCCCCTCCTCAGGTTCCTGAATGTCTTTGTTTATTTCCACCTGAGTGTGTTCTTCTTTCCCTGTCTTTTCCTGTCTACTTGCCTGTCTTTTTAGTTCTGATAATCTTCTTGTTTCAACAGCATCATCCGGTATTTCAATCACTGGTATCCACTCTTCCTGACTTGTACTTGGCTGTTCGTCATATAGTTGTCTTTCAGAATCTATCACTCTAGATTCTTCAATTTCACAGTTTTCAACTTCCGACGTTTCAGCCTGCTCAGTCATTGGTTGCTCTTGTTGTTCTGATGGGCTCGGTACTCTTCTGGTATGACTAGCATGAATCCAGTTGGGTAAACCTGCACATTTCACTGCTGTGGTAGTGACTAGTATGACTTGACGAGGTTTATCCCACCTTGGTGCTAGACACGACTTCCTTGCGTGTTTCTTCACTAACACCCAATCTCCAGGATTCAAATCAAGTGCTTGGTCTGGCTGTCTTTCAACTGCGTCTTCTCCAACCTGGTGAGAGACAGAACGCACCATTTCAGCCAATCCTTTGCAATAGTCCAATACCAGATCATCAGTTATACTCATTAATTTATTTCCAGGAATAAATGCTTGTCTCATTGCCCTTCCCATGCGAACTTCATGAGGACTCATTCCTGTCTTTTTATCAGGAATACTTCTGAGACCCATCAGTACAAGAGGTAATGTATCTGGTCATTTCAGCATCGTTGATGCACACACCTTCCCTAATCTTGACTTGATTGTGCCATTTAACTGCTCAACTATTCCAGAAGCCTCTGGACGATAAGCACAGTGCAGTTTTTGTTCTATGTTAAATGCAGCACAGATTAATCGAATTATTTCATTATTAAAATGAGGACCTCTATCTGATTCCAAAGTGACTGGAAAACCAAAACGCGGAATCAACTCCCTCAACAATAATTTAGCAACTGTAAGACTGTCATTTCTTCGAGTGGGATATGCCTCTACCCATCTTGAGAAGAGACATACTATGACAAGTACATATTTTAGTCCATTGCTAGGAGGCAACTCAATAAAATCTAGCTGCAACCTGGTGAAGGGTCCTTCTGCCTTTCCAATCTTTCCCCAGCTAACCACTGTCTTCCTACCTGGATTTTGCTGCTCACAGGTTAAGCATCTTTGGCAAAGGCTCTCTGCGACTACCCTGAACTTTGGATTATACCAACTCTGTCTGAATAATCTGATCATTGAATCTCTCCCTATGTGTGTTGCTCCATGATATACTCTTGCCATTTTAGAGAGCAAACAATCTGACATGACTGGTCTTCCATCTAGATACACCCATATCTCATCTTCTGGTCTTTTTGTACATGCTGATTTTATCCAAATTTCTTTTTCCTTTTCCTCAACTTCTTCCTGCAATTGTCTAATCTCATCCCACGTTTCTGGTATTGAGAAATACATAAGTTGGCAGCTGGTTTCATCTGTTTCATCTTTTCTGTTTATGGCCATTGTGTTCTTTGCACAATATCGGGCAATTTGGTCAGCGTATCTATTGCCGGCTGCCACATAGTCATTTCCTGACTGATGTGCAGCGCATTTAACAATGGCTATTTTTTTGGGCAATTGTAATGCTTCCAGCAGATCTTTCACATTTTTACTGTTTCTTATAGGAGATCCTGAAGAAGTCAGAAATCCTCTCTGCATCCAGAGTTGGCCAAAATCGTGCACAACCCCGAAACCATATTGACTGTCCGTAAATATGGTTATTCTCCAATTTTTTCATGCCTTTGTTAAGGCCACCAATTCGGCTACTTGTGCAGATTTGACTCCCGGTAAACAGGATGCTTCGACTACCCCTGATATTTTACATACAGCATATGCAGCACTTAATCCTCCTTCTTCTGACCTAAGACAGGACCCATCACAAATAACTCATGTTCAGCTTCCTTTAATGGAATTTCTTTTATATCAGGTCGGGCTTAGTACAAAATTCAGTCACATCCAAACAATCATGATCAATTTCATCTCTCACTTCCCCATTACACGGGTCTGGCAATAATGTGGCAGGGTTCATGACCGTACACCTTACTACAGTCACATTTTCTGCTCCCAGAATTACTCTTTCATACTTAGTCAGCCGACTAGGTGTAAGATGTTGGGTTCTTGTTCTTGTCAAAAGAATTTCCACGGAGTGTGGAACATAGACCTTCACAGAATGTCCCATGACTATTGACTCACTTTGCTCCAAACTCATACAAGTAGCAGCTACTGCTTTTAAGCAGCCAGGTAAGGCTGAAGCCACTGGATCCAAGGTGGCAGAAAAATACGCCACTGGACGTCGGCTTAATCCATGTCTTTGAGTTAAGACTGAAAGTGCACAATTTTCTCTTTCACAACAAAATAATGAAAATTCTTTTGAATAATCAGGCATGCCCAAGGCAGGAGCCTCGCACAAACAATTCCGCAGTTTCACAAAGGCCTTCAGACATTCATCATTCCAATCAATCGGATCTTTTGCTCTTTTTCTGGTCATTTGTATTAATGGTTTTGCTAGCATGGAAAAACTGTTAATCCACTGCCTACAGTACCCAACCACTCCCAGAAACATTCTCATCTCTCTTTGCGTCTGTGGCAATTGCATTTCTTTGATTAATTTTATTCTCTCCGATGTCACTTTTCTAACTCCTCTTTCTATTTTATGCCCTAAATATCTAACTTCTTGTTGACAGAACTGTAATTTTTCTGGAGACACCTTGTGTCCACCTTCAGCCAAATGGTTCAGTAATGCAATTGTGTCTGTGACACAATCTTCTCGTGTTTTTGATGCCACCAATAGGTCATCAATGTAATGAACCAGAACCGAATTTCCAGGCATGACTAATGACTCTAAACACTTTTTCAGGATCTGATTAAAAATCGAAAGACTCTCTGTGTACCCTTGAGGAACTCTGCACCATGTGTAGACACGATCCTCGAACTTAAATGCAAAGAGATACTGGCTTTCTGGGTGCAAAGGAATAGAAAAGAATGCTTGGCACAAATCAATTACTGTAAACCAGCCTGCATTCCAAGGTATCTGATAAAGGATTACTGCTGGATTTGGTACTATTGGGCAACATGGCACTACAATTTTATTGATTTTTCGCAAATCCTGCACTATCCTATATTCTCCGCTGGGCTTTTTCAGTCCTATTATCGGCGAATTACAAGGGCTACCCATCACTTCCTTTAAAATGCCTTGTTTAACCATTCGTTCAATTTCTGGAGTAATTCCTGCTTTTACTTCTGGACTCATCTTGTACTGCCGTGTGTTCGGATAAACTGCACCTTCCTTTATTGTCACTTTAACTGGGTCTACGTCTGACATCAGCCCAATATCTTTTCCTGTAAAATCCCACACTTCTGGATTGACTGTGGCTCTCAATTCTTCTGGTAATTCATTTTCAGTCATTGATGAAAACATCTCATCTACTTCTGTTCCCTGTTTAGCTAACATCATTTTGTATATAACATCTTCATCAGGGGTCTGGAAGGCAACACCATCTTGTGTACAATAGATTGTGCAATTCATTTTGCACAGTAGATCCCTTCCCAACAGATTTACAGGACTAGAATCGCAAACTACAAATCGATGCATTTCTTTAAAGTTTCCAATGTGCACCTCCCTTGGTTTTGTGATTGGGGTTCTAATCTGTTGGTTTGACACGCCTACAACTTGGATGGATTCTCCCGAGAGGGGTAGGTTTGGGATGTCTGCTGTTCTCACAGTAGACCGGGTAGCACGAGTGTCCAATAGAAAAATGATGTCTTTACCTTCTACTTTCCCATCAACAAATGGACCTGACTGATCTACCAGCAAGGATGCGCCAAGCACGCACTCCTCTTCCTCCCCCCTCAGGCACCGTCATTGCTGGTAATCTGAATTTTCCTCGTCATTCTGCAACAAATATTGTGTTACTGTTCTGCTATTCTTACCACTTTCTCCTTGAAATCAGTGTTCGCACTGAACTTTTGGTGGTTCACAAAATTTGGCAGAGGAGCTGGTGGCACCTGATATTGTGGAGTAACTACCTGCTGCTGCTGATTCATAAGTACTTCATTCTGCATCTGTGGGATTAAATTTTGATTTGGCCCATTATTATTTTTATTATTCTGTATACTCTTACACTCGTTCTTCCAATGTCCAAGCTTTCCGCACGCATGACAAGGAAATTTCTTCTTCGCTTCTTCTCTGTCCATTCGTCTTCTGTATTTATTACCATTCGCCACTTGATCATTCTGACTCCGCTCTTTCACTGGATTACTATTTTGGGCATTTGTTTTCTCCTCTTGCTGTTCTGCCAATTTTACTTGTGCCCACATCATTTTCTCTTTTAGCTTTCCACGCCTGGCCTCAATGTCGTCTCCGCAATATTTTGCATACTTTAAAATTTCATCCACTGTCTTGCTTTGCCAACACAACATATGCTGTTGTATCATCTGACTAATCTCTGGTTTTAAACCATATACAAACCGATACACAAAATGTCCCATATCTTTATCACCGATATTCTCAAAGCCACTATACTGCTTAAACACCTGTAATAACCTCTCATAATATGCATGTACAGATTCATTTGGTTCTTGAGTTGTTCTATCTATTTTTACTCAGTCTGTTTCTTTAGGAGGAATTTTCCCTTTCAAATAAGTAATCACTTGGTGATACTTCTTCATCACCTCCTCTGATGGTGCTCCAGTTTTTGAGTCTCTAGCATACTCCTCACTAGGCCAATCAACTGTAATCTTACATTCCGTCCATAAATCAGCAAGTACCACAATGTCAAATACACCATCCAGATCCTTCAATAAAACTTTTGAAACCTTCACAAATCTTTCTACCTGTTTATACCACTCAACTGGTTTTTCTCTCAATTTTGGGAAATCATTTGTAAATGACAAAATATCTTGTCTACTCCAAGGAACATGAACATATCCACCTCCAGGAACCTCTCTCATTGGACACAATTTCTCAACTTTATCTGATTCTCTCACTGGAAACGCAGCTGCTGCTTCTCTTGCTTGAACTTCCTCTTTCTTCCTTATCCATCTAATTCTCCATTTATCTATGTCGCCCCATTTTCGCAAAACATTAATTAATTCCTTTATCTGTAGTCTCTTTCCAGACGCATTAACACTTTCTAAATCTTTGTCAGTAAAATCCACTCTATATGGTTTCTGCAATAATTGTGATTTCCTTATATCTATTCCAATTTCTGAAGGAACCTCTGTTAATTTCTCATGAAATACTCTTGTTCTTCTTGTTATACTCTTTCATAAAAATAATAATTCTTCATCATTATAAACATTTAATCTTTCCATGCCCACACTTCCCACTATCATCTCTTCCAATTCCACTTTTAATCTACTAATGTCTAAAATCTTTGGTGGTGGATTCTGATTATCTATTTCTTGTGCCCATCTTTCTATGTCTTCAGGGGTAACTACTGTTATACCTCCAGTTCCTATGGGAACGAAAGATCTCTTTTCTCTCAAATTTATAGGCATATTTCTTTTTGGAGTTTCAGTTGAAGGTTCCACATTAGGGAGATCCATTAATGAAATAACTGATTCACTTTCACTGACCTGATCGTCTGTAATTATTACTTCTTTCCTGGGACTATTTAGCGGAATTGTCACAGGTTGTGGTTTCTGGCAAGTCTTTTTATCTCCGTACAATGGAATTACCAGACCAATAGTCACTGGCACTGTCAAAGCTTCTGCGTTCAAATTTAATTGACTTATTTTCTGTACTAGTTCTTCTCTAGTTTTGTTTAGGACATCTCTCTCATTATCCTGCAACACCCTATTGAATGACGTATCATGTAAAATTTGTGGTGTTAATGGCATTCCCATCATTGGCGCACTTGGGGTAACCTTACTAGTTGCTTCTTGTTACGGTGGTGGATTTTTAATTAAAATGTCCTCCAATAACTCATCGTCTGATTCACCATATCCTGTTGTATTCAAATGTTTCGTTTTCTCTTTACACTTTCCTCCAGACTGTTCCTCAGCCATTAACACTGGATATAAGCCTTCAGATACCATAGCTCTCCTCCACTGTTTCATCTGCCCTTCGCGTGACTCATGCCAATAACTGGGGAAAAATCCTCTATATTTCCCACCTCTGCATTTCTCTCGTTCATATGACTTAGTCTCCCATTCTTCCAAAGCCTCATATTGAGTTAACCTAGGTCTAGGTTCTAAATCATTCATTCTCATTCTCAAATTCTGAAGAATTCTTCCATTAAACGTACCATTTTCAGGAAATGCTAGTACTCCATCACCCTTTGTATATTCTATCCAATTTTCCAACCGCACGCAAGTATGATATCCTCTCTCCATCATCATAAAAGATGCTGGTGTCTTCAGTGGCGGAATAGGAATTCCCTCTCTAGTCAACACAGGCTTATCTTTCTTAAAGAAATTCTTAATTTTCTTTATAAATGACATCTTTCTTTTCTCTCTATACATCCTTGAGGAACGATGTATAAAATGATATTCTGCAAACCCTTGAAATCTTCTATCTGTACGTCTCACACTAGCAGTCAAATCAGAATCCTGCATACAATTTCTCTTTTCACCAATCCTAGCGCTGCTTCTAACTAGTTATCCAATCAAATTCAGGCTCACGCTCATGGTCTGACCAATACCAGCGCGGCCTTTTCTGACGTCAGTTCTGCTCCTTACTACTGACCCCTCCTTTACAAGGCTGCTTCTGTCACACGCCCGCTGATTCTACCAATCCCAGTGCGGCTCACTGTGACGTCAGTACAACTCCGGCGACTGACTCTCCCTTCCCAAGGTAATACAAAACTTATTTTCTTAATACTTTACATTAAATTCTTTGTTATTAACGACATAAAAACATTCGCTACTCTGTCTGTTCCACTAATCAAAAGGATAGATTATTTCTTTCCACTGCGAGTAAAACCTTTCGCTTACTCTTCATATACTGCGGGTAAAACCCTTCCGCTTACCCTTCATTCAAGCTCCAGAGAACCTGCTACTCCTCCAGTGTCACCCGTATTGGGAAATGAGACCAAAGTTTCACCAGCGAATCCCTTTTGCTGTCACTCTAGCTTGGAAGAACCTGCTACTCCTTCAGTGTTACCCTTTCTAGGTGATATAACACCAAAATTTCACCAGCGAACTCTTTGCTATCAATCACTCTCACTTTTACACAGAAAATAGTCCCTACTTTAACACTGCCAGCCCTGCATAGCTTCTCAGTGTTATTCCAACAGACGAATAACCTCACTGCAGTGTGGTTTCTATCGCCACCCGCTATTTATTCCCCGGGAATTTTCCAGACAACATAAAACAAGGACACTAACTCTTTTGTTAAAACATAAATCAATAATCAATAATCTATACTTATTATCACCAAACTAATCAATAATAACCATAACTCTGCTACCAGAAAACTGATCCAGCGGCGTACTAACAACAGATACTCTACTACCATATCCTCACCTGGGCCCATAAAACACTTACACCAATCCAAGTAGACCGATGGGTTTAGTTTATGATTTTCATCTATCAGGATTAGTTATCTCTTATTTCTAACTAAACCTTTCACTGATCAAATAGTTCTTTCCTCTGGTCGATGGACCATTAGTTGAACTAGCTGATGGTGATAAATTAACATAACTTATTAATCATTCCTTAATTAGAATAAAATAATCACAGACTCGGGAAGTTTTAAAATCTTCATCTAAATTAATTAAATGTGAACCATCTCAAAATTTCAGTACAAACACCCTCATTCGCAAGAGTGTAAATTCAATCAATAATCATTAAGCAAAAATACTTCAGACTCATACAATAACCATGCCTGGAAAGGAGAGGACAGAGAGAGAAGAGCATCTACAAATACCATGAATTCATAGTTACCAAGGATGGTGTGAAGACCAACCCCCTGGCCAAAGGGCTGGTAAGGGTCCCCCGGGATAGATCAGGAGACAAAGACTTCAGGACAGGAATCAGGACAGGATACTTCACCTCTCTAAATACCGACGACTGCGTCGCACCCCTCTCTGACACTCTCTTCCTCCTCGAAATTCTTCCACAATCTTCTTTCTAACCCAATTAAGTTAAGATGGAAGTTTCTGCATTCGATTTCTTCATCAGCATCTCACAGCGTCTTTTCTCAGCATCAGCACCACCCACAGCACCGACAGCATCCCGAGCTCTCGACTACTTAACTAACTAAAGCTACCTCAGTTATACCTTTCGATATTCATGTACCACCCATTAATGTTTCAATATCGTAAAAATACTAACTCTGATTGGTCAGGCAAAGGGGGGGTGATCATCACACCATGCTTACATATTACTTTTCCCATTGCACTATTGTTCACAAAACGCATCCCCTTAAACTTTATTAAATTCACATCCTTTCCCATACATCTCCCAACTTTATTTGATACAGTTTGTTTCAATCTCATGAATAAAACTTGAGATTGAATAAAACGTGAGATGGAGGCAGCTCCTCCATCTCACGCTGTCCTCCTGCTTCCAGAGCTGGGAAAACAAGACTTGTACTGCCGCTGCCAATGTTGCCCCAGAGGAGACCGCGCACCGCTGCCCTGCGGCTCCTCCTCAGCTCCCGGGTGGCCGCCTCCCAGTGGGTAGTCGCGGCGAAAACAGCCGATGTAGCAGGCTCGACTCGGCACATATCCAAGTGCAAACTACTGTAGAGAAAAGAAGGGGGGGTTAACGTGCAATAAGCGGTTCACGGCTCACGGTTTTTACTGCAACACAGCTACTTCATGCTGGTGATAGCGCGGGTGCCTCCGACGTGCAAGCGACTGACTCAGACCGCGGCCGCCATGTTCTCCCTCGCTTATAGTACTTTTGCTGAAGCACGATAATGAAACCCTTAATCATATTCTCTATTATACCACAGCTAGGCTAATTTTCAGGTTACATGCAGAAAAAGTAGGAATGGGGATTTGGAACTTGGGAAATACATATTTGCAAACTGCTTTTTGATTTCAAGTCTATTTAAAGTGCCTGTGTGTACTTTGCCTATACATTAAACACATCTCTCAAAGCAAAGTATGTTCATCAATTAATAATAAGGCAGACGAACTATGTCCGATTTATAAAAATGCTTATTTGCATTCATAGCGTCCTATGTACATGCGCAATCATTTTGCTAAAAAAAGAGGGTCCTCCATAATATAAGGGCTTCAGCTTTCATCCCATATCCCCTGCACTGCAAATATATAGCTTACAAGCTCTGGGTGGGTCTTTACATGTAGGGGAACTATGGGGGCATGAGAAAGTTAGCGATCTGGAGCTGGTGGAGAGGGGTTTTCTGCAAATCCTCACCAATCTCCCTCCCAGCACATCACTAGCCCCCCTCCGTTTAGAACTTGGTCTCATATTGCTCACTCACAGAGTTAGACTCAGACCCCTGTTGTACTGGAGGAGAATCGGGTCTTCTGAGGCATTTTGCTTGGGCCTTGACAAAATCCTCAAGAGCCCAAGGACCGATGGAATTCCATGGCTGGGCTATATCAAACGCTGTCTGACGGAAATTGGGTGTATGAACCTTAAGGAGCATCCTGAGTTTGCATCTGGGAGGGCGGGTACCCGACTGCAGCTTTTTTGGAATTCAAGGATGCTTAGTGCTTGGAAGCCAACATGGTTCGCATTGAGCCCCCGCTCGACAGGTCTCTGTTTATTGCATTTTGGATCAGGACACTGCAGCACCACACCTTTACTGCGAAGTGGTGTCGCCCCTTTTCCGAAGCTGATATGAATTGCCCATTTTGCCCTGAGACCAGGGAATGCATTGATCACATATTATTCTTCTGCCCGCAATATCATGTCTATAGGAGGGCATGGATCTTGCTACTGTGCCGCAACCTGGGCATTAGAGAGTTTAGAATTGCTTCAAGGATACTCAAGTCCAATCCCTTCCAAATGATTGCCTTCACTGTCTCCCGCTTCTCACTCTCAATGTGGAGATGTCGACTGAAAAGTACTGTCCTTGATACCCCTACCCTCCCAACCTAGGGGAATTATTTTTACCCCTTGTATGACTCCTCTAAGGCAGCTTTTGTATGCACCTTGCCTGGATTTAAATATGGGCCAATCATTAGCACAATGAATGAAGTTTAACTGTTTTTAACTTTGTATAGCACTTGTATGTTTGTTTTATGCTTGGCTTTTTTGGCATTCTTTTATTCTTTTTAGACCGACACCAGTGTGGATTTTAAAGGCCCTATAGTATACATATACTGTATCGCCTGTGCTTTTTTGGCAATCGCCAAAATAGAGTTTTTACTTGCTGCTCTTATGTACATGCCCAGTCATTTTGTTAAAAAATGTGGATGCTCCATAACAGAATATAAGAGATAAAGTACCCTGCCATACATTGTAAGGATATTGCAAGTCACTTCGGCATTCCATAACCATATAGAGGAAAAAGGCCAAAGGCTGAGTTCCTTTATAAGGATATGGAACTCCAAGATGACTTACAATATCCTTATCATGTATGCCAGGGAATATATTATGCCATGTAATACATGATCACACCATCACCTTCCCCACAAACCCCTTAAAACCTTGGTGCATAATTCTATCATATGAAAGAGCGAGCATGTTTGCAAACATGTAGAATAAAAATAAAGGGCCAGATGTAGCAAGCGAAATAGCGATCGCAAACGCTGAAATTCGCAGAATATCAGCGTTTGCGATAGCAATTTAGCTGTGTGCTATGTAGGTAGGCAAATACCTACTTGCAAAATAAGGAATTGCAAAAATTGCGATTCCTTATTTTGCACAAGCATTTAGAGAATCGCAATTTGCGATTCCCTAAATGCTATGCTAGTAGGCATCGCAAATTGCGATATTGCCTTAAGGAATCGCAAATTACCACCAACTTGAAGTTGGTGGTAAGCTGCGATTTCCTTTAAAAAAGCACTTCTTTTGCTTATTTCAAAGTGCCATGTGGCACACATACATGCCCTTAGGGCATGTATGTGCGCCACAAGTGCACACATGCACAATTCAGGGGTGCAACAGGGTGTCCTTTTGGAACCCTTGCACCCTTGAAATTGCGTGCGCAATTTGCGAGTACCTACTGGGTACTCGCAAATTGCTGTGCATATTCCCATTCATTCCTATGGGCCTCTTGGCCCATAGGAATGAATGGGAAGCCATTCCTTATTTGCGACTCGCAATTTGCGAGTAGCAAATAAGGAATGTGTAGGAATCGCTAAAATTATTGAGACTCCTACCTACATAGCATTTTGCGAGTCCTTAATAGCGATTCCCTAAAAATCGCTATTAAGGACTCGCTAAATTGATTTTACCTACATCTGGCCCAAAATCTCTAGTGCAAAATAAAACACAACAAAATCTTTTTAGATATTTGTTGCAAACAGATATTTGAAACAGTTCAATAATTAAGTTTAAAAAAAAAAGTTGCAATAGTTCGGAATCTGGAGAAACATGCAGAAAGATTCTAGCTTTTATGTATCTAAGGAGTGCAAAAATAAACATTCTCTCTGCTTGTCATCGAAAGCTATTAAAATAGAGCAGAAGACAGAAAAGCAAAGTTCTGCTTTTGTTGCTTTAAACAGCTGCTTTAATTATGCTCTGTGACCTGACCTGCTTTTCTCCTCGGCTGCTGGCTCTGGCAGCAGGCATTGTGGCATCAGAACTTGACTGTAATAACTTATAATAGTTGAGTTCTGATGTCTTTTCTTCATAATCAGCGACTGGTTGCTTAACAATTCACTGATTATAAAGAAATTAGGACCTGCTGTTTACAAAGGGATTACCGAATCGCATGTATCATATATAGAATACACTCCCCAAATAAGCAAAAACATATTTCTGAAATAAGAAAAAACATATTTATGAAATCCCCGTAGAGAAAAATCTTTGAAAAATAAGCTCTAATGGCATTTGAGCCACATATGAATTGGCCGCCCGAAACAGCAAGGTCACACGCCGTGAGGGGAACGGCAGGCAGCAGGCGGGACTACCAGCCCCAGAGCTACATGGGGCAGCGCTAGTGACGTTCTTGGTTCGCGCCTGGAGGCGCGCTTAAAATTGGCCGCAGGATCCCGCACCGCGGGACGCCCGAAACAGCAAGGTCACACGCCGTGAGGGGAACGGCAGGCAGCAGGCGGGGCTACCATCCCCAGAGCTACATGGGGCAGCGCCGGTGACGTTCTTGGTTCGCTCCTGGAGGCGCGCTTAAAATTGGACGCGGGACACGCCCGGGCCAAGGGCGGGCCCGTCTGAGCCCATCTGAGACAGTTGGAGACCGGGCCGGACCCCCCATCTGACTGCCTTTGTTTCCGGATTTTCTGTTTTTGCGGTGAGTCTTATTGCAACTTTGTCTTTTTGTCATCACGAGCACCACAAACTTTTGTCATGGGGAAACGTACTGCAATACCGTGCTCCCGCAATTCAACCACCACTTCCATTGATAGCATGTTGGAAAGAGCGGTCAGCATAGTCGCCAATGAGATTGAGTTAACCGAGAGGAGGTTATCTTTGGGCCTGGTTATTCCTCCATTTGTTCCATCACCCCCCTCTGTTCTCATCGCGGCGGGTGGTGTTTGTGGAAGTCCCCCCTTAACCCAGAACGTATCACCCACCGCTCTTATGGAGTTACAGTCCCTGGAATCTCCCTGCAATATGGAGAGTGGTCAAGGTAGCAAGGTCACTGGTGCTTTCGAGGGCACGGACGGCTGTGTAGGGGAAGCTAATAACAAAGTAATTATGCCATGTATAAACGGCTCGCCAGACCCATTAATTACAGGGGCCAAAAGAAAGCGAAAACCGACAAAACCTATAAGCTCAAAGAGAAAACAACCGCCGCGAACGAAGCAACAACGCACTGCTCTGAGCTCCTGGATTCATGGCACAGCGACCATAGCTGATAACGCGATAACTAATGATAACAGCGCTATTGACTTAACACCACCTGAAACATCTACACACGCTGTCCATACCCAAACAGAGTCCACGAGAGGCCCATCAACTCTTCTTAGCCTCGGTGACACCTCAATAGACAATATTGTGGACACTATGTATGAGCGCATTAGTACCCTTGTTGATAAGAATTTTAACATTCTTTGGAAACGTTTAGATCGCTTGGAGACATTAATAAATAAATCAAGCACACACATTAATACCCCTAAACTGACAACACAACAGGGGCTGATTGCTAAACCACAATTGCCAGGTATAACGGGTCCCAAAAGTACTAAAAGTCAATTACATAACTCTGTTCTTATAAAACCTCCTGCTACCAACAACAGTAGTGTCTGCGACATCTGCTGCAGAGTTAAGGAATGTTTTACACCCAAACCTACCTCAATACAGAGTAAACAGACAACAATAAATGGTATCACAAGTTCTCAACCTTTAACCCAACAAGTTAGCCAGGTTGTTACTTCTGATCGTGTAAACAACATTAATGCAGTCGGTAACAACCAGAGCGCCAAATCCCGTACTGAGAATATCTCTGACGAGTATAGTGAGGCCAGTAAAGAGGTTCTGAGCTTGCCACCTGCAGCTTGCCCATATGTCTTAGTTTTAGCAGGAGTTCCTCCTTTAAAAAGAATCAGTCTGAGACCTGGGACCAACTGAGGAACAAAAGTGCAGACTGGCTCATTAAACACAAGGGATTTAGGGCAGCAAACATCAATAACATCATAATGGTGGGCAGGGTAGGGTGGGTTGGGCAATCACCTAAGAACATTGAGGGGACTGCATCGTCATTAATTTCCGCAACCCGGCGCTGGTGAGATCATTAATGTCGATGCAGGAACAAAGAGACACTGCACCTACCCACATTTGGTCACTACCTCTGGGCTTTTTCTACAAACCAATTTTGGGCCCAGATACATTTGCCACATCGTCTGTCATGGTGAATAATAGATTTTCTGCCCTGTCCGACTAGTATAGCCTGGACTGACTGATGCCCATTGGAATATCACCTGATTCCATCTCCTCGAGTCCGTCGTATAACCCCTTAGGATATCATACTAGAGACCCACAGAACTCAAATTTTAGTATTTTAAGTTGGAACATCGCTGATTTATCTTCTAAGATAAGCTCTGTAGAGTGGGTTAACATAATCAAAGATTATGATATCCTTATGTTTCAAGAAACGTGGGCAACAAGGGAATTATATCTAGAGGGTTTTGTATGCTTTAACATAATTGCATCAACCT
Organism: Calotriton arnoldi; assembly: GCA_963921515.1. Taxonomy (NCBI): domain Eukaryota; kingdom Metazoa; phylum Chordata; class Amphibia; order Caudata; family Salamandridae; genus Calotriton; species Calotriton arnoldi. The sequence continues at coordinate 3,905,424 of CAWUFW010000188.1, forward strand.
CCAAACACGGACGCCCATCTGGTGGACTCTCAATTTGGGTTAATATCTCCTCGGGCGGTAGTGTTAAAACCCTTGCTACAAACAACGATAATTTCCAAGCGGTGATTTATACACGAGGGGTTTCACTTTCCCTGATAAACTTCTATAATAACGACTTTGTGACTGCTCCAAATATGAATTATATTAACTTGTTTAATTTTGTCTCTGAATTACAAAGTAAAATGGGGCTTGACAAATTGGCAGGAATTTGCCTGGGTGGCGATTTTAATGCTAGGCTGCCAAAGGCAAGCGAGCCATTTAATGTTCTGTCTTCAGATGCCCAGTCTTGTAGAAAAGGGAAGGAATTGTTTGATCATCTGTTACAACAGAACTTATTAAATGTGATGGATATTGTAGACGTACATCATAATGCCAGACGTCCCATCCCAACCTTTAGAGGGCGTGGATGTGCATCGACAATAGATTTTGTTTTTATCTCTGCTTCACTAGAGGACTTTTTATTAAAAGCTGAGGTCATAGCAACTGTGTATGGGGACCATAACCCCATCTCGATTATAATGAGGTTTGCTACTAGACCCACTTTCACTAGAGAGCCTGGTGCAAGTAACTTAACGCCCTCAACTGACAGTTTGAGAGTTATCTGGAAGGGCATCGACTATGGCTCATTATTTTCTAAGATGGTATTAGCCCACCCTTCGCTTATTGAGACATGTTTAGCATCCGATGACCCTAACCCAGAGGTGATTCATGCCTTCTGCCATTTATGTGCTGGCATCAAACAACTGATCTCACGGCCCACGTTTAACAACAATCAGAACCCCAAATGGTTCAATACTGCTTGTTCAAGAGCAAACAAAGAGCTTCGAACAGCACTTGTGGCGACACCTAGGGATGCAACACTTGTTAGATCCTTGAGACAACTCTATAAACAAGAATTGAGGCTGCGTAAAGATGAGATTTTAAAAGAACGATGGGATAAGCTTGCTTGCGCCGCAAGCCTCAACAAGGGCAACGGTTTTTGGGATGTAGTCAAAGATATAAGGTCTATGAGTTTGACATTTACTTCCCTGAATTGTAATATAAGCAGCGCAGCTTGGGAAGCCCATTTTACTTCAATTTATACATCCCCTGTTGAGGGAGAGGACCTTTTTAATTCCCATGTTTGTCCCCGGATTCAGATATCTGTATCAGAAGTAGAGGATGCAATTAACCAAAGTTTGGGTAACAAGGCCCCAGGCCCGGATGGGCTCCCTATCGATCTTATTAAGTATAAACAGGAATTCTGGGCCCCAGTTTTACTTAACGTTTTTAACAACCTTACAAACACTTTTTTACCTAGTACGTGGTCTACCAGCATTATAGTCCCGATTTTTAAAAAAGGCGACCGATCCAACCCTAGCTGCTACAGACCAATCTCCCTGATCGACAACACACTCAAGATACTCGGGAGGATTCTGTTTAACAAGATCAGACTCTGGGCTGAGGAGGAGCACATTCTAAACAAATGCCAATTAGGATTCAGAAGTAAACTGGGTACGGTTGAACAATGTCTAAATCTCAACCTGATTGTCGGCAAATACACCGTGGCGCGAAATTCCCCAATTTACATGGCATTTATGGACCTCTCCTCAGCCTTTGATTTTGTAAACAGGTCACGTCTGTGGTCAGCTCTTTTAAAGTATGGGTTGGATGAGGTCTTAGTTCAGTTTTTAGCTTATCTGCATAGGGACTTGAAGGCCCGGGTGAGGATAGGTAAGGACGGGGAGGTTTCGGGAAGCATTAATATCAATAGAGGGGTCAGGCAGGGGTGCGTACTGGCCCCATTACTGTTTATTCTATATATTAATGAGATACATAATGCTCTGTCTGTACTCACCAATGACGTCCCGAAAATTAATGGTAGTGTACTCCCCGTCTTACTGTACGCGGATGACGCGGTTTTAATGGGCCTCACCCCGAATGCATTACGTATTTTAGTTGGGGGTTTTGTTGATTTTATGGCTGGATTAGACCTCTGTACTAATTTTAAGAAATCTTTTATAATGTGTTGCGGACCCAAAAGCACTATAGCAATTCAATTTCCTCAGGGTCTGAACGTCTTCAATGCACTCGCACTTTTCCATATCTAGGCCTAATGGTTTCAGATAATGGCTCTTGGGCAGCTCACCTAGCGCATGGTAGGAGTAAACTCCTAAAGTCCACTAATTCAATTGTGTCTCTCCCTCAGCCAAAAAGAACAGAGGTTGTGCTATCCTTGATTAAAATCTATAAAACACAATGTATACCGACAGCGACATATGGTGCAGAAATTTGGGGTTTTACTAAATGTAGTAGTATTCAGGGCGAAGAGAATAGATTCTTCAGAAAACTCCTGGGGGCCCCCATCTCATCATCTAATTTTATTTGCCATAGCGAACTAAGAATGCCTTACATCGAAGATTATATTAGGTCCCGCCCTGCCATATTTTGGTTAAAAGTTTGGCAAAACCCTGCAGCAACGTTAACCAGGGATATTATTCTAGACTGCCTAAATTGCGCCCTTTATCACATTTGCCATCTAGGTACCTTCTAATGAGTTTAAGCCGTTGGGAGAGAAGCCTGCTCTTCCGCCTTAGGGCTGATACTTTAAAATATTTGTTGTGCTTCCCCATAGGCTTTAACAAAAACCTTGAGCAGACGATCTGTCCTTGTGGCAACCAGGGTAATCAAACAATGTTACAATTTTTATTCTTTTGTGGTTTTTATAAAAGATATACCAAACAATTTCTGATCCCGTGTTTTAGGGCATCCATCATTGTTGATTATAGGACAGCTTACAATGAAATTTTAAATTTAGCAATGACAGATTTGATTTTCAGTGTAAGCTCTTTTGTGAAGGCGGCAGTTCGCTCACGCGCCTCTATGAGTGTCTGATTAACTTATTATTTATCACTTCTAAGAACCCTGACACTGATCCACTGCTAATATTATGTTTACATGTTGGACGGTGTTGTGATATCATGCGCTGTAACTGTCCAAATTTGAGAGTAATTTGATGCACCCTGTTTTATAGAAATGTTTAGCTGAATTATGAGTTTATAACATTGTTTACATTATTTGCACTGAAACAATTCATGCTGCTATACATGTCTGCACTTGAATGCACTTTGATACACTATGCTGCTGTATGTTTAGATCCGATTGTGTGTGTATTTATTTATCAGATGTTAATTGCTAACTTGTATTTTTATTGTGTCATTTTAAATGTTGGGATTTTAACTGCACTTTTATGGATATCTCATATCCGAATAAAGATTTGTTGTTGTTGTTGTTGAATTGGCCGCTGGCTCAAAAAAGATCGATTCCTAATATATGCCAACAAAAGCTTTATTGTGAGATTCTATTTTCAGATACTGTGTAAACTACTTAGCCATCTTCATGCAGCAAGTTGCAAGCAAAATTATGTGTCAGTTCATGCTGCTCCCCTCTTAGTTGTCTTGGGGCAAACATTGTAGCCCAAAACTGATGCATTCCTTTTACAGCTACTTCTGCAACTGTGAAGAATTATCATAGAAAAGACGTTGTTCTTTTGCCTTGGACCATTCCTTGATGACTGTGCTTCAGTTATCCATCCCTGTTACCTCCCCCTGTTGACTGGCACTGGCCTTCTACCAATGCTAGCCAGGAGATGCATGCAGATCTACACTGACAACTCCTCCAAAGTTGCACTCACCTTTGCAAACACAAGTTTTCTTTCAATGCAATATCACTGATAATCTTAACCATCCTTGAGACTGACTGTGCTTTGGGAATCACTTGGGTTCCCATCCCTTTTTAAAATAAAAAAAATGTAATCTTTAAATTCAAAAATTTAACCTCTAAACATAATCTCAAAACAGACTGAATTTGTTAAATTATGTGTATTTGTATAGTGTATTATCACCCTCGAGTGTATCCTGGCGCTGAGGTTGAACAAAGCTCATAGAGGCTAGCAGAACGAATGATAATAAAGCATAATAAACATGCACAGTCAGCGTATTTCATTTCAATACATCAAGTCAAGTTCAGATATGTAGAGTCGGTGAGCAATTCACAAGCCAAGCCAGAGAGTCCAGAACAAGCATGGCATCTTCAGAAATCCTTACTTGTTATTCGGAGAAAAGAATCCAGCGTGCATCATCTGCTTCCTCCTTTCATAACTCTCTTTCCATTTTTTCTTATCATGATCAGTATTGTAGATTGTGGAGGTTCTTGTCAGTACCTTCAATGGATTTAAGTTCCATTCTACAAAAGAAGATTCAGCGGTAAACAACAAGTCAACTGTAGCAGTTGAATTCATACAATTGTTACTAAGAACCCAAACAGCAATATCAAGATTTTTTAGGGCCTGGTTTAGAGTTTGGCGGATGCGATACTCCATCACATAAATGAAGAATATCCTGTTCGTCGTATTAAAAGTGCATTATATCCTATGGCTCTTTCAATACGGAGGATGAGATATCTGTCACATTTGTGACAGAGTATCCTGTCGCCCACACCCTACAACGAGCTCTTAATGTTGCTTTGCCCTAGTATACCTTCTTCAGGGGTTACACTTCAAATCATGGGAAACAGCCCATATTAATATTGCTCTTATTTCATTAGAATAAATATATCTCTGCTCTAAAAGTGTATACCAGTTTATTTCCTTAGGGAAAAAGTCAACAAAATGGTTGCATTAGTGACATCACTGTGTAAACAGAATGGTAATAAAAGTATGAATACGTGCATGTCTGTGTGCAGAATTTGATCCTACATTAGTGTTGTGCCTGTTGCTCTACTAATTTTACAGATGATCATCGCAATGCAGCACATTTGCATATAACACAAATACTCAGGTGTCAACCACACATGTATTTGCAACTTTAAATATTTCATTTAAACAGGCATACCCACAGTACCACAGTGAAAACACCACAAAAAACTCCACACCAGTTTACAAAAATAGAATATATTTATCTGAGTATAACAAGATGAAAACAAAAAAATATCCAATAAGTAGAACATGAGATATGAATTTTTAAAGAATAAACTGCAATATAGTGCTTAAAAGCCAATGGCGCTTAGGGGTTACTTGAGGTCGTGCTGAGTCGGGGTAAATCCAAAGTTCAGGCTGACCACAATGGAGGGCAGGCCGGCTACAGGACCCATGCAGGGCCCGCTGATGGAGCAAGCGTCGGCGTCGAAGATTGATGCATAGATTTCGATCCACGTAGTCAGGTAGATGCGTCGGTGCTGAACCTCGCAGTCGGGTCACATGTCGTCATCGATTCCCTTTCGATACAGTCAATGCATCGTCATTGAGCCTCGCAGTTGGGTCCGGTGTTGGCATCGAACTGCTTACAATGCAGGCACTGCATCGTCGTCGAACCTCGCAGTCGGGTCCTGCGTTGTCTTCGAACTGGGCAGGGATGTCCACAAATCAGCGCTGCTTTGAAGGGCCCTGCGTCAGTTCCAATCAGCGCAAAGTCATCACTGCATTGATTTCTGTAGAACAACAGCTGCAGAACCCACTTTCAAGGCCCAGGTCTGGAGTGGTACCTCTTGGCATGTCAGGGCTCACAGTTGGCAGAGTCCTGCAGCTGAAGCAGAGTTGAAGGAAGTCTTTGATGACCCTGAGACTTCAAAACAGGAGGCAAGCCAGCAAGCGCTTGGAGAACTTGGGCTCAAGGATGCATAGAGCAGGTCCAGTCCTTCTCACTCCCAGACAAGAAGCAGCAGGCTAACACCGCATAGCAGGTAGCAAAGTGTCAGTCCCTCCTACAGCACAGCAGCTCTTCTTCCTGGCAGAATTCAATACGGTATGCATTGTTGTTCTGTTAGAGTGCATGACATAAACTGGAATTACCGGTTTGGCGCATGATCTCCTCTCATCATTTCTGAGGGATAGGGAGCCGACTGTGGCACTTGGGGAGTTCAACATTAAATCCTTCTCCCCTCCCTGTGGGGTCCCTCAGGAGTCATCGCTTAGCCCCATGCTTATGATAATCTATGAGGTGCCTCTGGCTAAGATGGTCCACTCTTTTGGGTTAGCCACAGTAGCCTCTGCAGATGACACTCAGATTGTGGTATAAGTCTGGAGCGACATGGAGGAGGTTGGTGACAGATTCAACAGGTGCATGAGCGCCATTGTTGATTGGATGGTATTTAATTGCCTAAAGTTAAATTCAGACAAAACAGAGGGTCTTACTTTTGGGAAGGAGAGCATTTTTGGGAATTATTCATGTTGGCCGCAGGCCCTTGGCTCTCTCTCCGAGCCAGTTTTCAAGGTAAGGAATCTTGGGGTAGTCCTTCATGGAACAGATTAACAAATTGATATCTTTCTATTTTTTGCTGCTGAGATCCCCGAGGAAGGTGCAGGCTTTTATTCCTTTCCAGCTTCAAAAATCGTTGGTTATTGCTCTGGTCTGGTCCTATCCAGGATCAATTGTTGTAATGCCCTTAATTTGGGCATCAAACAACTGTCACTTAAAAAGCTCCAGATGCTGCAGAATGCAGCCTTCCACCTCCTCAAAAAACTTCCTAAACACAAGTCATGTCTAATACCCTCATGGAACTTCATTGGCTTTCTGTAAAAAAAGGGTTGCATTCAAGGCACTTTGCTTGGCACATAAAGCCTTGTACGGTGCAGGACCTCACTACCTTAAAAGCAAATTTAGGGTTATCAACCAAAAAGAAGACTGAGATCTGCTGCCCTATACTCAGTCTCTGTCCCCAGGATAAAGAAAGTGTCTTGGAACAGCTGTATCTTTATGTATTCCACTTGCCAGCTATGGAATAAACTGCCATTACATTTCAAAAGTCAGTTGAATATTCTTAGCTTTCATAAACAGCTGAAATCTTGGCTGTTTTCTCTTTCATCTTGAACCCTTTGGTCAATTTGTCTTAGGCTTCTTAGTGCCAAGACGCCCTTGGTATTCGCACGCTCTAAAAACATTAAAATCAAATCAAATGTTCTTAGTTCCAGCAGTGGTCTAAAATCATGTGTCAAGGGTCCAGTACTTGTACCCAATTTGGCCTTTGAAGTAGGAAGACTTCAAAGGGATGCTATGAAGCGCACAAGGCCTACCTTTCCTGCTCTGACCCCAAACTCACTACAGAGAGGTATGCAAACCTTTGTGTGGGGACAGGCACAGCCCTGTTCAGATGCAAGTGTCAGCTCCTCCCTCTCAGCCTTACTCAGGTTGACCCATTAACATGCAGATGGCTGCTCAGTCACACCTACCCTGCCTTTGTGTGTGGCTTTCTAGAGGGAATTCAGGAAGACAGCTGTCAACCACCCCAGACTTGTATTCCAGGGACAGGCGGAAGGCACCAAATGGTTTAAGTAAGAAAATGCCAACTTTCTAAAAGTGGCATTTTCAGAACTGCAATTTAAAAACCAACTTCACCATAAGTTCTGTTTTTAAATTGGGAGCCTAGAGACACCAAATTTGATTTTCCGATCTTGTCCAAATGGGAAACTGCACTTACAAAATGTTATAAGGTAGTCCCAATGTTAGCCCATGGGAGAGATAGGCCTTTCAGTAGTGAAAAACGAATTTAAGAGATGTTTACTACCAGAACATGTAAAACTTAAAAGTACATGTCCTACTTTTTAAATACACTGCACCCTGACCTTAGGGCTAGCCAGGGCCTTAGGGGTGACGTTTATGTAATAAAAAGGAAGGTTTGGGCCTGGCAAGTAGGTTAACTTTGCCTGATCGAAATGACAGTTTACACTGCACACACAGGCTCTGCAGTGGCATTCTGAGTCATGTTCAAAGTGCTACTTAAGTGGGTAGCACAATCAGTGCTGCAGGCCCATTAGTAGCATTTAATTTACAAGCCATGGTCACATGGAGTGCACTTTACTAGGGACTTAAAGGTAAACTAAATATGCCAATTGTGGATAAGCCAATGTTACCATGTTTAGAGTACAGACCACATGCACTTTAGCACTGGTTAGCAGTGGTAAAGTGCCCAGAATCGTAAACCCAGCAAAAATGAAGTCAGCAAAACCGGAGGCTTGAAGGCAAAAAATCTGGGGAAACCACGTCAAACATGCTAAGTCTAACAGCTCTCATTTGGATCACTGACAGAATATCGACGGACCGAATATCGACGGACCGAATATCGACCTACAAGATTATCGAGTCTAGAATATCGATGGACAGAATATCGACATCCTATCTTTACAAAGGTAAGTACAAAAGTATCGAAATCAAAATATCTTTGTTTAAAATTTCGTTGTATAAAATATCATTTTTTTAAATGTCTTAAAAATAATATAAAATTAACTAAATACTAAATATAGTTAATAGAAACAGTTAGAATTATTTAAAAATGATAAATAATAAATGTAACATTAAAAAAAATAAACATACATATTTAAAAAATATATATATATTAACTTAATAATATTAATAAATAATTATTTAATTTAATTATAAAATGTTAAAAACATAATAAAAATTATAAATACATATATTTATACATAAACCTGTTATATAAATATAAAAATAAAAAATATATATAATAAATAAAAATATTGAAATTAATAATTCTTTGTATAAAAATATTTTACACTACATTAACTATAACAGTAAAGAAAATGCTGGATAGCGTAGGGGATAACATTACTATTCCCACTCCAGAGAGTGCAACAGTAGGGAAATTGTTGGATAGCGAAGGGGAATAATTTACTATTCCCACTCCACGGAGTGTAACAGTAGGGAAAGTGTTGGATAGCAGAGGGGTTAAAATTACTATTCCCACTCCACGGAGTGTAACAGTAGGGAAAGTGGTGGATAGCAGAGGGGTTAAAATTACTATTCCCACTCCAGTAATTGCACCAGTAGGGAAAGTGTTGGATAGCGGGTGGGTAAAAATTACTATTCCCACTCCAGTGAGTGCAACAGTAGGGAAAGTGTTGGATAGCGGGAGGATAAAAATGACTATTCCCACTCCAGTGAGTGCAACAGTAGGGAAAGTGTTGGATAGCAGGGAAGTAAAAATGTATATTCCCACTCCAACAAGTGTAACAGTAGGGAAAGTGTTGGATAGCGGGTGGGTAAAAATTACTATTCCCACTCCAACGAATGTAACAGTAGGGAAAGTGTTGGATAGCGGGTGGGTAAAAATTAATATTCCCACTCCAGCAAGTGCACCAGTAGGGAAAGTGTTGGATAGCGGGGGGGTAAAAATTACTATTCCCACTCCAGTGAGTGCAACAGTAGGGAAAGTGTTGGATAGCGGGTGGATAAAAATTACTATTCCCACTCCAGTAAGTGCAACAGTAGGGAAAGTGTTGGATAGCGGGTGGGTAAAAATTACTATTCTCACTCCAACTAATGTAACAGTAGGGAAAGTGTTGTATAGCAGAGGGGTAAAAATTACTATTCCCACTGCAGTAATTGCAACAGTAGGGAAAGTGTTGGATAGCGGGTAGGTAAAGATTACTATCCCCACTCCAGCAAGTGCAACAGTAGGGAAAGTGTTGGATAGCGGGTGGGTAAAAATTAATATTCCCACTCCAGCGAGTGCAACAGTAGGGAAAGTGTTGGCTAGCGGGGGGGTAAAAATTACTATCCCCACTCCAGCAAGTGCAACAGTAGGGAAAGTGTTGGATAGCGGGTGGGTAAAAATTAATATTCCCACTCCAGCGAGTGCAACAGTAGGGAAAGTGTTGGCTAGCGGGGGGGTAAAAATTACTATTCCCACTCCAGTGAGTGCAACAGTAGGGAAAGTGTTGGATAGCGGGTGGGAATAATTTACTACTCCCACTCCACCAAGTGTAACAGTAGAGAAAGTGTTGGATAGTGTAGGGGAATAATTTACTATTCCCACTCCAGCAAATACAACAGTAGGGAAAGTGTTGGATAGCGGAGGGAATAATTTATTATTCCCACTACTACAAAATAATTAATATAAATTACCAAATAATTAATTTTTCTAAAATAATTTACCTCCCACCATATTCCCCTATAAATGACACCACCAATATTGTTAAATATTACACAATTAACATAATTAATTAACAATTAATTAATTAACTAATAACAATTAACAAGCAATTTAAAAACGATCAAAAATAAATTAGCTCACACAATTAACACTATAAAATAACTTTAAATAAATATTATATAAAAAAATAATAAAAATGTTATTAAAATGTAATTCCTTCCCACCCTACTCCCCTATCAACCCACTCCTAAAAAATTACACAATTCACATATTTACCAATTAATAATTAATAATTAATATCTAATTAATAACTAATTAATAACATTTTTAATACAATTAACAATACAAAATATTAATTACATAAATATTAATTAATAAAAGTTGTAATTAATTAATTATAATTAAATTACTTCCCACCCCACTCCCCTATCAACCCACAAGCCGCTCCTAAAACAATTACACAATTATCATATTTACCAATTAATAATTAATTATTAATAACAAATTAATAATTAAGTAATAACAAATTAATTAACACAATTAATAATATAAATTATTAAATACAAAAATAGTAAATAATAAAAATATTAATTAATTAATTTCAATTAAATTACTTCCCACCCTATTCCCTAGAAACCCACAACCCGCTACGGAAGTAAAATACGCAAAAATTAATTAACATAAAATAAATTATTTCTAAAAAATTCAAACATACATTAAAAAATAAGCTATACTTTTAACACATATACTAACATAGAGAACACTAAAAAAAATCGATAATATAAACAACGATATGTTTACTAACGATATTACTAACTTCGATATTCAGTAAAACAATATTTCTTACCTGCATGTCGATATTCTTGTTGACGATATTCTTGCAGGTCGATATTCTGTCATATCGAGATTTAAACATCGATATTTTGGTATATCGATATTTGAAACTCGATATTATGACTGCATACCTCTCATTTACAACTCTCTCACTTCTGTTCGACGAGTACAAAATTATACTCAAAAATTTAGACCGTGTTAAAACAATCTCTTTGAAGATACCCTATTAAATAAGAGCTGTGCTTTACAAGAATAGCCAACAATTTGCTTGAACAGCATGAACTTAGGAAATGCTGTTCAGTTCGCTTTTGAAATACAACCCTTTACTTGAGTGTCAACTACAATGCCAGAAGTGATCACTTAATGTGAAGTGAAGACACATCTTGGATGCAGTGCACCATAGATGCACACTAAGGACAAACAATGTCCATTTTTGTATTTGAATATGGGAATCAGTGTATTGTGGGAGTCTGAGGGAACTGTGGTAGAGAGTGCAATGATCTACAGAAGCAGCCCTGAATAAATAATTTTGAATATACACCAACAGTGTCACTTGAGATCAGAGATGGGGGCATGACGGTGATAGTAGGCTTCTGTCTCAGAGATAGCTTATTTTAAATGTGGGGGAAAGTCTTTAAATTATCACTGTTGTGAATTTTGACATATACCCCTACCCTAACTTCTGCCCATGTAAAATGGGTAGAACTTGAGTCAATTTCTCTATGGAGTAAGATTAAAATATGGAGCATTTGTGACGAATCAGAATTCATTTCTTACAAAATTCTTTCCGTTCACGGCCAAGAGAGAAATTCAGGGGAATGCCTTGGTCTTGGTAAACTGGATAGCGAAATTAGTGTAACTTAGGTACAACTAAAAAAGACAATTAAAGAATAAGAGTTGAGAAATATACTGGAGGAAGCAAACAAGAAATTAGGGGGCTCATTACGATGGCCGAACGATCGCTACTGCCGGGCCGGAGGTGGCGATCGTTCCGCCATCACAATGAGATTTACCCACCACCATATTAGGATGGCGGTGGGTATCGCGGCGGACGCAATATTAGGATGTGCTTGTGTATGTGTAGAGGCCTTTCCATTGCAGCGATGCTGCCATGGAAAGGCTGGCGAGGATTGGGTTTGGGGGCCCGTTGCGGGCCTCCCTTGTGGGGGGGTGTCACTGCACTGGGGGGTACCCATGGTACCCCCTGCATTTCCATGCACCAAGTGACAGGCACCGCGTGGTGCCTGCCACGTGGTGCTGGAAAATGCGGTGCAAGCACCTTTAACATTGCGAACGGTGCTGCAGCCAGCAGCACCGCCCGCAATGTTAAAGGCCCAGGATGCACCCGCCAGTATGGCGGGCGCATCCTAATCGCAGTGGTGGGACCGCCGCATGTCTGGCGGGCGGTCCCAATCACCGCTACGGTGGCGGGCGGACCAAGTCCGCCCGCCATCGTAATCAGCCCCCAGGTTCCTACAAGAAGGACTTAGAACACCATATGATAATTGTGATATGTGTGTGTATTTCTTTAAGAAGCATTGTATTACTATATTGCTATCTATTGTACCTGCATTCCAGTCTCCTGCCTTGCTGCTGTTGGTTTGGAATGTTATCTTTTGAATGTTAGGGAGTTGGATGGCAAGCTGCAGACTGGAGTGGATGGAGTTTCAGTTTCTCTCTAATTAAATCTGGATTTTAACTTTTATTGGTGTTCCTGTGATTCCTGGATCTCTGGATTCTACATTAGGCGACGATCGTGGGATACCCTGCTTCATTTGGGGTACTCTGTGGATTTTATTTTTGGAAACATTTCTTCGTGTTCAGGCGCGTTGTGGAAACGGAAACTTCAACATATTGAACATTTTAGCTGCACTGCCGCAGAGTTGGAGATATCTCTTGTGTGTTCCCTGTTTGAGTACTTTGCTGTGCGGTACTTTGAGGATTGTTGGTTTTGGGACTTCAGGAGTGTTCTCCTCATTGTCAGCCCCCGGGGGAAGTAGGGTCGCAGACCAGTCTTCCCCCGGGGTTCTTCGCCCAATAGGTGGAAGGACATGCTGGGGAGGGGGTCAAGGGATTGGGCAAGGGGAGGGATTGGGGTGGGTATAAAGGTGCAGGAGGAGAGGTCTCAGCCTCTTCCTGCACTTTGGCATCACCTGGGAGGGTTAGAGAAAGTTAGTGGGAGTTTTTGTATTAGCGAAGTGGTAGGTGTGCGGCTAATTGCACTCGGTCGAGTGCTGCAGGCAGAGGATCGTTGGAGCTTAATTCGGCCGAATTAAAGCTCGATCATTTACCTGGTCACGGAGGGCATGTCGGAGCCCGATCATGAGGCGGTGCGGGCCGCACTGAGGGTACTGGGGCAGGCGGGCCATGCGGACCTGCTGCGGCCCGGTGTCCTGGACCAGGCGTGGGTCGGCATGGTCCGACCCCCGAGGTCCGCCTCAGCGGGTGTTGTGGCAGCGGTGGCGGCGTGCTAAGTAGAGCCGCCACCGTTGAAGAAAGCAGCAGGAGCCAAGGGGCGGGGCCAGCCCAAGCAGCAGCAACCCAAGCGTGGAGGCCGGAGGCAGAGCCTGCCCGCGCGGTTGCAGGACGACGCGCTCCACGCTGTGATGGTGAGCCAGGGGGCGGGGCTATGCACAGATGAACCGGCCCAGCAGCACGCTGGAGCTGGTATGAGGCCAGGGGAAGTTAGCGGCCCAAGTTATGTTTTGGGCAATGTGGGACCGGTCCCGCAGCATGCTAGGGCCGGCAGGAGACAGGATGCAGAGGGGCCCAGGGAGAGGAGGCACCACTGAATCTCACATGGAGGCCTCTCCCTGGGAATATGCAGGGAGGGGATGAGGACAGGATGCCTCCAACCATACTAGGGACACTGAGAGGCGCGGGGGCCCAGGTAGACTCCCACATTTTTCCAGGGGGGCACAGGGAGGTAGACAGCACGGGGGTGAACCCCCCCCCCCCATCTTACCAAGGTAGGAAGGTTTAGATTTAGAGGCCAAGATCCGGGAGCAGAGGAGGAAAATTCAAGAGACAGAAAGTAAGAGGGGTGCATTGTGTGCAGCCAGGGAGGGAAGAGGGCTGGAGGCCATGGGCGGGGGGGTCGCCCCCCTACCATGGGATGTAGAGGTAACACCAGAGCAAGACCCAGGGACAGAGGGGCAAATGGGTGTGGGTTGAGGAGACGCCGCAGCAGAGGTCAGGATCAGGGACAGCCATGACGGCAGAGAGACCCGGTGGTGCTGGGGCCCCCTCAGGTTGGAGCAGCCTGAGGGGGGGCGCAAACTGGCAGCTTAGGCCGGTAGAAGTGGGGTGGTGCCGGCGGGGGGCAAAACGGCTCCGAGACGCTGGCCAGAAGCAGCAGGGGGGTCCGTAGCAGCCTACCCTCCAACGAGGGATCAGGCGCCAGCAACAGCGAAAGACGAATGCAGTGGTGTGTTTAGAAAGAATCGGAAGGGGCAGAAGAGAGCGGTGCATAAAGTGATGTGGGCGCCTGTGGAAGATGAGACTGAGATGCTGTTGGATTATGGTGACAAGAGTGACGAGTTGGAAGAAGGTGAATTGTGGGACGACAATGATATGAATGCGGGGGTTACTGGGGCACCGGAGAAGGCAACGAGGAAGGTTGGTGTTTTGCAGGAGGCAAGTGCGGCCAAGGACAAGACGAAGACAACAGGCCAGAAGAAGGCCGGCAACAGGGGCAAGGACAAGGAGGCTCATGGAAGTCTATCAGGTGAGGGTGACTGGTGGGCAGCTTGGGATGGGGGGCCGAAGGCAGGGAAGAAAAAAGCCTGCTGGCCGGTGGGTGTAGGAGATGGGTCTGTTAGAGACTTGGTGGTTCACGCAGGTGCGGCTGAAGCGGCTTCAGCATCAGGTGCAAAGGACAGTGGGGCAAAACAGTTAATTGGCGTGAGTGTCCAGACGGACAAGGCAGAAGGGAGTGAAGGGAAATAGGACACAGGGAAGGACAAACACCACAAGAAGCTGCCATACATGGGCTTGGCGATGCCTTTGGGGTCACACCTATCTGACAAAACAAAAAATAGGATATGGAAGCACGAATAAGTCGACGTATTCAAGTTGCTCCATAGGGAGATCCAGGCGAAAGAAGGATCAAAAGAAGAGGAGTGGGAACTGACGAGGAGGCCTAGAGTTCCCATCAACATGGAGAACTGGACCTCAGTTTTCCTCATATACGCCAGTTTTTACTGTGAGAAACATTTAGACAGGGCAATCGCATTGCTCAAATATAAGGATATCATACGGAAGGCGCAGATGCACTTCGGGGGTTTTGCATGGCTGAGTTATGATGAGGAGTTTAGGGCCAGAATCAGCATCAACCCTGACAAGCCATGGGGGGAGTTAGATCAAGAACTGTGGATGCAATGGATGTCATCCACGCAGTCATCGGCATCTACCTATACGGCTAGCGGCCTACCAGTGACGTACCGGTCCTTTCCAGTGTGTCCTGCCCAGTCAGGGGCGGGAGGGGCCAATTTTGGCGCAGGAAGTGCAGGTCCGACACCAAAGAAAGGGGAAGCACCACTGGGGCATGCTGGAATTTCAACAAGGGTTTCTGTTCAAGACAGCCTTGCAAGTTTAAGCATGAGTGCTCCAAGTGCGGGAGTCGACACCCGCTCACGCAGTGTTTTACACTGTCCCCCCCAGCCGAGCAATGGAGGGCCACTAAGGGCCGAGGACAGTCTGGGCCAAAGGGCTCCTACCCCAGTTAGGATCGAAGCCATGGGCCCGTGGCTCCCGATTTACCCCGAAAGAGAGGCTGCGTTGAGGATTCAATGGAGTTTTATTGAAGGTTTTTGGGAGGGATACCAAGGTCCCAGAGAAAGAAGGTGGGCAGAGAATTTGAAATCAGCCAGAGATTTGCCAGAGGTAGTAGCAGCGAAATTGAAAAAAGAAGTCGAAGAAGGGAGGATAGCGGGCTCATTTGAAGATTGGCCAGTGGAGGATCTGATTATATCACCTCTAGGGGTGGTGCCGAAGAAAGAACCAGGGGAGTACAGGATGATCCATCATTTATCTGGGCCTGAAGGGAGGTCAGTCAATGATTTCATTGTGGAGGAAGATTCAAGGGTGCTGTATGCTTCAGTTGACGATGCGATCCGCCTAGTGAGGTCGTGTGGGCAGGGAGCGGAAATGGGAAAAAGTGATGTAAAATCAGCCTTTCGCTTGCTGCCTATACACCCTGCAGATTTCTCGTTGCTGGGGATGCAGTTTGAGGGTGCCATCTTTGTGGACAAGGTCCTGCCAATGGGTTGTGCGATTTCTTGTGCACTCTTCGAGATGTTCAGCACTTTATTACAGTGGGTTTTCACAAAGAGTAGTGGTCACAGGGAAGTGTCCCATTACCTGGATGACTTTCTGTTCATAGGGAAGGGAACTTCAGGAGAGTGTGGGAAGGCGCTGCAGCAATTTCAGGAATTGTCACAGTCATTTGGGGTCCCCTTAGCACCGGAAAAAACAGCTGGGCCCAGCTGTAGACTGACTTTTCTGGGCATTAAATTGGACTCTGTCCAATTGGTGGCGAGACTGCCTAGTGAGAAAGTGACAGACATACAGGATTTTCTGCTGTGGTTGGTAGGGGAGAAGAAGATTGACCTGAGAACGGTTCAACATTGTTGGGTTTCCTGAACTTTGCTTGCCGGGTGGTGAGAGCGGGGAGCACATTCTGCCGATGCCTCGGCATGGCCATGTCTGGGGCAGTGCTACCACTGGGTCAGAATTTCGATGGGAGTCAGGGCAGATTTGAGGGTCTGGCAGGCTTTTTTTTAGCATGGAGTGTCTTTGGAATTTGTGAAAGACAGGCCGATCTGGCAGGTTCAAATTTTTTCGGATGCAGCAGGGGCCTATGACTTTGGACTGTTTTGGGATGGACTTTGGTGAGCGGAGCAATGGCTGGCACATTGGTTGAAGCAAGGACGGAGCATAGCTTTCCTGGAGTATTTTTCCACTGTTGGTAGCACTAGCGGTGTGGGGCACGGAACTACAGAATAGGACGGTGTTGTTCCATGTGGACAACATGACGGTGGTGGAGCTAGTGAACAGGCAGAAAGCGAGGGACTTGAGGGTCTTGTGGCTGTTGCGAAGGTTCATGTTGAAGTGCTTGAGACTGAATGTGGTATTTCGTGCAAAACACGTTCCAGGGGCAAGTGACGACATTGCGGATGCTTTGTCTCGTTCGCAGTGGCGGTGATTCCGATGACTGGCACCTGGAGCGGATGCATGCAAAACAGAGCTGCCGGACAGCATCTGAGCCTGGGGGGGAGTGAGAGTGATAGGCCTGGTCGAAAAATCGCTGGCAGAATCTACAAGGCGGAGTTACAGGCTGGCGTGGGCTGAATTTGGAGGTTTCATGGGACAGACCGTAGATGCATGGAACATGGCAAGACAGGACACTGAGCAGGGAGTTATGTGTTTTGTTTTAAGTTGTATTGATAAGGGTTTGTCACAGACAACAATAGCAAGGAAACTGCCAGGGATCTCATTCTTTAGCAAACTGTACCTAGGTTTCGATCCTGCAAAAGATGAGATTCTGAGTATGATGTTGAAAAGTTGGGGGCGTGAATTGGGAGCTCCGAGGGAGGCCATAATGTTTGAATTGTTGCAAAGTTTACTGGGGGTTTTGCCAAGTTGTTGTTATGACACTTTTTTTTTTTAATGAACATTTTTATTATTTTCAAGAACAGTGAAACCAAAACATAGTTCAGTTACAGTCATACAGTACCTTCTGTTAATAATCATCATATAAAACAGTACATCTTCATAGCCTTTGCGAGCCCCTTTGTTGCATAACCACGCACAGACCAAAGATTTATGTAACATTTCCATACGGCTTCTCTCTTCCTTTAGTACCGAGTTACCCTCAGCTTATCATTAAGCCTGGAAAGACTGTCTCTCTGAGGTCCATTTAAGCATCTCCTGCTATTACATCAAGGCCATAATATTTCCTCCACCTGCCCCACACCCTGAGGAATTTCTTTGGGCAGCCCCTCGCCTTGTAGGTGACCCTTTCGGCTGCCATGTACATATCCATCCCTACTCTCCATTCTCGGAGCGTTGGTGTGTTTATGGCTCCCCATTTTCTCACTGCATCTCTCTTCGTCACTACCAGTGCCAGTGAGGTAAAGATTAATTGTGGTCTACCCAGATCGACATCGTTCGGTGATTCCCAGTAATATAAATTTGGGATCTAGGGGTATAGTGACCTCTAGTATTTTGCTTAGTTCCTGTAGTATCTTTCTCCAATAGGCATGTACCTTAGCGCACTCCCAAATGATATGGTAAATATCGCCCTCCCTGTGTCCACACCTCTGGCATTTGGGTTCATTTGCTCGCCCTATTTTATATAGTCTAGCTCAATCGTAGTAGGCCCTGTGTAATATTTTGATTTGAATGAGGCGAAGGCGTGATTTGATCGCCACCTCCCTAGGGTGCATAAAAGCTGCTTCTCAGTCTATGTTCTCTAGTGTGCCCAGATTTCCTTCCCAGGTAGACCTCAGCTTGCCCAGTCTGTCTGGTGCAATATTGTTCAGAGTCTTGTAGGTGAGTGATACGGCCTTGGTAGTAATATGCTCCTGGAGCAGTCTCCCCTCCAGTGGTGCATATTCTGGCAATGGGGAGTCGTCTATGCTTTCTGCTTGCCATGCATGTCTGATCTGTGCATATTTGAGGAACTAGGATGGTTGTAGTGCAAATTCGGCCTTGAGGGCATTGAAACGTTTGAGTTTACCTTTGTATAGGATGTCTCCTATCGTGGAAATACCTATGTCATCCCACTCCCCAAATCCCTATAGTTTCTGCATTTCTTTAAGCCAGGTGCAATGCCATATGGGATTCTCTTTGGTGAGTTTATGTTCCCAACCCATTGCCTTCGTTGCTCTTCCCCATGACTCTATTGTAGCTTGGGTAGCCGGGAGGAGTTTCCCCTTACCTCTGCCTCCATATAAATAGTACAAAAATGTACGTCCGCTCATGGTTTCCCTATCTAATCTGTAGGTGGGGTGGGCGCCTGGTGCATGTATCCAGTCATTGATTGGGGTTAGGTGTTCCGCCCAATAATAGGCTTCTATATCAGGTAGTGATATCCCTCCATTATATTGATTGCGCTGTAGGGTGTGGAGCGCAATCCTAGGTTGTTTCCCCAGCCATAGGAGTGAGCGTAGTTCAGCCTCTATCTCTCGGAAAAATGTTCGTGGCAGGGGGAAATATGTGTTTTGCAGGGCATATAGAAATCGAGGTAGAGTCATCATTTTGAACATGGAGGCCTGGCCTAGTATGGTGAGTGGTAGTGATTTCCATTGCTGCACGTCTCCCTTGAAATTTGTGAGTATGCATTGAATGTTTTTCTGGTAGCAGAGGTCTTTGTCTGTGGTAAGGTAGATTCCCAGATAGGTAAACCCATTGTGTGTAATCTGGAGATCCCCGGGGAGTGTGGGCCAAGTGTTTAAGATACCTGGGCTACATATCACTGATTTATGCCAAATGATTGTGTAACCCGAATTTTGTCCATATTTGTCTATTGTGTGGAACAGGTTGTGTATCGTTGTAGCTGGGTGCGTAATATACAGTAGTATATCATATGCATACAGAGAGATCTTTTCATCCATGGAGTCCTCTGGGTTAATTTGGAATCCCTGTATCTCTGGATGTTGGTGGACTAAACAAGCTAGGATCTCTATCGTAAGGGCAAACTGTAATGGGGACAGAGGGCAACCCTGTCTGGTACCACGTTTTATGGGGAAGTCTCTGGAGGTCTTGCCATTTACCCGAACCCTTGCCCTGGGGTCTTTATACAGTAGTCCCACCCATTTCCTGAATTTGGGGCCTTGGCCGAATGTCACCAAGGTAGCCTCAAGGAAGGGCCAGTGGACTGCGTCGGTTGTTGTGACACTTTTGAGGTGTCGCTATTTCGTTTATGCATGGTCTGGATATTTTTTGGGGCTTTCCGGTTCTCGGAATTGTTGGGTATGGGACAACATGCAGGAAGAACTTATGATGAGGTGAGATTGGATCAAGGCCGACTGGGGATTTGGCTGGGTCATTACAAGACAGATCAGGCTGGGAGGGGTAGATGGGTTTGGCTGAATGAGAGCAGATGCAGTGGTGTGTGCCCGGTGCAGGAATGGTGGGATGTCTTAGCAAGAGCAGGAAGCCCGTCAAGAGGAATTTTTTGTCATGCGTCAGGTGACAGGCTGAAAGAGTTTCAGCTGCTGGCGGTGTTACGCATGGCGTTGAGGCGTTTGGGCAGGGATCCGGCCAGATATGGCACACATTCTTTCCGCATTGGCGCAGCTACGGCGGCAGTGAGCTTAGGTTGGTCTTGGGACAGAATACACCAGATTGGGAGATGGAGGTCTAGGTGCTGCAAGAGATATGTGCGCAAGTAAAGGGGGTTCAGAAACGAAGAAAGGCGGGGACATGAGACAGGGGTATGGGAGTAGGAGACGAAGGGTTAAATTTCTGTGCACTAATATATTCTCTTTTGTCACAGGTTGTGTGGGCGGCCCAGGAACAAAGACGGTTACCTGGATCGTGGGACATTTGTTTGTACACTGGGCCGCAAAGTACGCAGATCGGTAGGTCTATGGTCGTAACCTGGGTCTGAGGAGCAGCCACCATGAAGTGCATTGGTAGGGTAAAGGAGGGATGGCGTTGGGGGGCTTTATTGCCGTGGCTGACAAAAATGGTGTCACAGAAACTCTGCCCTGATATGTTGGTCCTACACTGGGGCGAAAATGTCTTGATTCGACTATCAGGATTGGCAATTTTGCAGCACATGCAGAGGGATTTGGAAGTGATAAAATGTAATTTGGCGGGAACGTGCTTAGAATGGACCGAGTTTGTGCCGCGCAGAGAATGGAAAGGGGTGGTTAAGCATGCAGCAGTGGAAAAGGCCCGAAGGAAACTGAATAGGGCAAAGAGGGTGTTCTGCCAAACCAAGGACATTCAGGTGATTGCCCACGTGGGGCTTAAATTAGAGGAGCCGTTGTTGTTCAGGGATGATGGAGTGCACCTTTCACAGCTAGGGAATGCCTACTACATGATGGAGATGCGGGATGTGGTTAGTTGGTTGTGAAACAAATCCATCTGGTGCCGCAGGGAAGAGAGGTATGAAGCGAAAGGTGCATAGGAGAGAGGGGGGGGCAGGCAACCGCCGTACGGGGGTTCCCTGGTTGGCAGTACTTTGGAGGGGTGGTGAGTCACATACAGGCGCATCGAACCCTCAGGGGGGAAACAGGTGACTGATGGGGGGGTGCAGGATGCAAGAGAGCGACGGCACGAAATCCAAGAGAGGATGTTGGAAGAAAGGTGAAGACGAGAATGGAGAGATGGAGGAGGTCGCAGATTGAAACGGGATGAGTGCAACAGGTGTGATGGTTTGAGGATGGAGAGAGTGAATGAAGGGAAGGATGAAGAGGAAATGCTATAGTTAATGATGTTTTGGTTAATGTTAATTATTACAACCTTGTCCTAATAAAATGGCCTTTTACGCTTCAAGTAACAGCGTGGAGTGTAATTATTGCACGATATCAGCCCCCGGGGGAAGTTGGGTCGCAGACCCGTCTTCCCCCGGGGTTCTTCGCGCAATAGGCAGAAGGACATGCTGGGGAGGGGGTCAAGGGGTTGGGCAAGGGGAGGCATTGGGGTGGGTATAAAGGTGCAAGAGGGGAGGTCTCAGCCTCCTCCTGCACCTTGGCATCACCGGGGAGGGTTAGCGAAAGTTAGTCCACCCACCCACCCTACAAGTTTTAGGGCAGGGGATATGGGTGAGTGAGCGTGCCAGTTTAGGACAGGTTGTGGGCATTTTTTGGGTTGGCAGTACTTTGGAGGGGTAGTGAGTCACATACAGGAGCATCCAACCCTCAGGGGGGAAACAGGTGACTGATGGGGGGGTGCAGGATGCAAGAGAGCGACGGCACGAAATCCAAGAGAGGATGTTGGAAGAAAGGTGAAGACGAGAATGGAGAGATGGAGGAGGTCGCAGATTGAAACGGGATGAGTGCAACAGGTGTGATGGTTTGAGGATGGAGAGAGTGAATAAAGGGAAGGATGAAGGGGAAATGTTATAGTTAATGATGTTTTGGTTAATGTTAATTGTTGCAACCTTTTCCTAATATAATGACCTTTTACGCTTCAAGTAACCCGTGGAGTGTAATTATTGCGCGGCGTGCGCGTGCCTGCCTGGTGAGCATCCCCACTCGTGCCAGCCCTCGCTCTTGCTCACATGAACCATGCTGCTGGTTTCCCGGGATATGCTGGCATTGTCTTCTGTGCTTGCCTCGTCTCTGCCATGGGCACCCTTGGATTTCTGGACAGCATCCTTTGAATGCCGCACTGACAACGGATCTGTTGGCAATCCGTAGCGGAGACGTGCTTTACATGGAGTGTGTTTTTGGCTCCGTTATTGGACGCATTATATGGGCTATCTCATTGGCTGTTAGTACGGCTGTAGCTGCATGGAGAACACACACAATGTTATTGTCTGCCTCTGTCAACTTCTAAATACAACTTCAAGCACCATCTTCAAGCTTGTGTCACGCTGCAGTTGGAGCGTTTTATCAGCTCTGCTTTTGACTGCATTTCTTCGTTGCTGTTTCAGCATCAGCACACACCGCTGAAAGCTGGAGAATTATCTTTATTCTCCTGGAACGCTTCGCAGAGGTATTGATGTTACCGCTGAGTGGTCTATGACCCTCTGCATCTGAAACCCTGGCCTCCGTTTACTTTATACTAACGTTGGCAGATCTAGTATTTTTTAGACTCCGCTGAGTGGTCTGCAACCTGCTGCCTCTGAGATACTGAACAGTATTCAGTTCTTAATTACTTTGGCAGTTCTTAAAGTCTGGGGATTTATTTCCTATCTGCTTTTCTCCATGTTAGTTTGTCATTGCTGTAATTCATTTCACTTTGCTTAACTTTGCCTCAGTTCTTAAGTGTTCCAATTTTTGACAGTGAGTGGTGTATTCAAATTTCAGTAAGCAAAACATTGCTGCTCCACCTTTTTTCCTTGCCACTCCTGGTGAACATGTAATTCCCTGGGTCAAGGCGAAGAAAGTATTCATCACATATTTGAAAGTATGTGGTGCCAGTTTGGCATGTGAAAGGAAAAACGCAATGTTACTTCATTGGTTTGGGGATGAGGGGCAGGATGTTTTTGAGAATCTCCCTGATATTTCCGTGCCGGGGGAAGCAGATCGAGAACATGCGGTAATGAGCTTAAAGGGCACTTAAGAAACTAGGCAATCATTATCTTCCCAAGGTGTCTCTAATTCTTGAAAGATTTCACTTTGGTAGAACAAAAACAAAAATCTAATGAATAGGTGGAGAAGTGTATCACAGGTTTTATTCAAGTTGGCTGCCACATGTAATTCTGGGGGTAGTGTGGAGGAATGCATTAGAGGTCAGTTTATGTGGCAATGTAATTCTGATAAAATAAGAGAAGCTTAATGGTCTAAGAAGGATCCCACCCTCACAGAAGTGATTCACATTGCTAAAAGAGTGGAACATTCAGCGGAGTGTATCAAGGAATTACAGAAGCAGAAGGAGCACTCATGTTCTGTGCAGGTGGTGAAGAAGAATGCCCCACAGATTGTTAAGGTTAAAGGTGTATGCTTCTGGTGCTCAAGTCCTAATCATTTTGCAAATTCCAATTACTATCCGGCTATTAAGGTTACTTGTAGAAATTGCTCAAAAAGGGGGAATTTTGCTAAATGCCGTAAAGCCAAAGATGTCAAAGACAATATTAGTGAAGATATAGTGAGGAGTTGGTAGTCTTGCAAGTAGTATATGATGTGAATTGTGTGTTGGATGCTAAATGTGAGTATCCTTCTGTTAAAGCTGGATATACTGTACATTGGGTGAAGTACGGTGCAAAGAAATGAGAACAACAAATACACATATCGCAAAGTTTCACTAGTTCTCTAGCAGAAGGTTGAGTGGTGATGGAGCAGGGAAAATAAAAATTTTAACCCCTAACAAATTTTATAATTAATTAAATAAAATGTTCGTTTAAATGTATTAATCAACACTGTATGTGTGGGAATGGTAATATGCCAATATGTGTGCTAAATAATCCATTAATGAATGTCCGTGTGTCTAATTATAACGTAAAAATAAATGCGTACTAATAAAAATAAATGCATGTTATTGTGCTTCATAGAAATAAAATGTGTCGTTGCAAAAACAAATAGTGATGGTAAGTAAGGAACAGCTTAAATGTTGCTTTCTGCTAGGTAACAACTAATTGGGGTACGTAGACGATGGGAGGGAAACGAAAGGGCTATTTTTCTCTATTTTAATTATGTTTTGTTTGCCTCAAATTAGTGCTTCTAAAGTATAACCGAGTGGCGAGATAAAATGGCCGCCAATGGGAAGATGTGCGCAGGCGCAAGGGTACACATGACACGTGATGAAATGGGAGAAAGCGAGCTCGTGGTTTAACAGAGAGGCTAGGATGCAAGAAATGGTCAAGGCTGATGTGACCTAATTGAACTGATAGCGTGCCGTGATGATCAGCAGAAGACCCGTGGGAAACAAGTTTAAGAGAAAGGACAATGACTGCGGAGTTCTCAAATGTGTCGAAAGAAGTTACAAATGAACTGATCGAATCGGATGAAAATGTTTAAGCGTATGGGAAAGGAAATGATCCAAGGACCCTTGAATCCAAGAGAACTTGATTAAAAGAATGAATAAGCTGACATGCATGGACCAATGAAAGAAAAGCGTGTTTTTAATGTTGCAACAGTTAGTTAGCAAAGTTAGAATTAGGGTATAAGAGGGCCTACTCTTAGTGGGAGGGGGTCAATTGATGTCAGTCGTGGTTGCAGTCACAGTCAGGAGAGGAGTTGAAGAGCCGCGTTGGTGGCTTCCAGTGCTGGGTGGTCCTGATCGATCCCTTACTGAGCGGGAGATGCTGAAAGACTGTTAGAGTAGACGGGTTGCAGGTAGCTGATGCTGACGAGCTGAAGTTGCTGTTGCTGTCTTAATTTTACAGTTGAGTATGAGAATCAGGCTATTTCTAATTCCTAACTTAGGTTAGAAATCATTAGGTTAAATTAGGAAGCTAGGCAGGTAATTAGGGTTTTGGCTTCATGACAAAATTTCCTTTCTGCAATAAAATGATTATGCTTAATAAATATTTGAATTTAAGAATGATTAATTGAATAAAGTATTAAAATTCCTTTCATGCTTTTAAAAATTATATAAAATTTAAGATTCTTTAAACCCAAAATGACTCAGTGGTTATTTTCCTAAATGATTGTGACATCAGTAATTGGTTATTGTGATTCAGCTGGTCTTAATCACTATGAACTAATTTCTTAAATGAATGATTCATCGACAAAACAATGAGCAGGAATATCTTTAGAAGTAAATAAAAGAAAGTGACAAATTAAGGTAATAAGATATCCTGGCTCTTCCAGCGGTACATAAAATGGTGTTCTCCATTTAGTTCTCATGCTTCTCCTAGGAGTACAGAATTTCATAAAGGTGTAAAGTAAATCCAGGAGTGTGTGTGTGTGTGTGTGTCTTAGGCGATGTTTATGGGCCCCATCGTCATGTGGATATGAGAAATATAGTTTGCCCCTGGATGACCTATAAGTAACCTGGGAGGAGAATAGTTTTTATTGTACGCGCTGCATCAGATTTCTTGGTAGCAGAGTTATGGTTTTCTATAGATTAGTTTAGTGATTATTGTTTATTGATTATTGATTATTATGATGACTAACACTATATGTTGAGTCACGTTATGTTATATGTAAGTTTTCACGCTTCTGGGATGTAGGAAGTGGAACACGTGTGGCAAGAGAAGTCACATGGAATTTGGTACATGGTCTGAATTCATTTTTGGTTATAACGCAGGTTGTGTTATGTTAGGGATTTCTGTGTGAAAAGTGCGTAATTGAAATAGCAAATCACGTTTACTTGTGAAACTTTGGCCTTAATTCTCAGGAGCCTGGTCTCCACATGTGTCTTATCCCCAGAGAAACGAGTAAATTGTTTGTTTAAAAGAAGGGTAAGGTAGAGGGAAGTGCTACTTTATCGGCGAGAGTAAATAATTCTGTGGTAGGGTAGAGGTAAGCGCTGCCTACTGGAAAAACAGGATTCTTGTGTAAAAGGACAAAGCTGTCACTTTTGTTTAGCGAATCAGACTATGGAATTGTTTTAATTGTTGTAACTAACGAAGAAAACAGCAAAAAGAAAAATTGCCGATAAATTTTGTAAAGGAGGGGTAAAGAGTAGAAGTGACGTGGAAAAGTGCCGCGCTAGGATTGGATAGTGCGCTAGTCACGTGAACACAGAGTCAGGAGTGACGTAGAAAAGTGCCGCGCTAGGATTGGTTGGTTCGCGGACGGTGGGAATTGTTCTGATTGGTACGTTAGTGTGAGTCGCGCTGTAATTGGTCGAAGTTCCATACACAGAAACAGCGTTAGAGTAAAGAGAAAACAAATAGAAAACATGCCGTATTACGAGTATGAAAGGGAGAGAACGTCATGGACGACGAAATTGAAGAATTTCTTTAAGAAAGACAAAAAGGTTGTGACTAGAGAGGGACAAGTAATTCCTCCGCCGAAATCAGCAGCTTCACATATGATGCTGAAATATGGATATCATACGTGCATATGGTTGGAAAATTGGGCTAAATATACAAAGAATGATGGTGCTTTGGCTTTCCCTGAGAATGGATCGTTTAATGTAGCGGTTTTGCG
Source organism: Calotriton arnoldi (assembly GCA_963921515.1). Lineage (NCBI taxonomy): Eukaryota > Metazoa > Chordata > Amphibia > Caudata > Salamandridae > Calotriton > Calotriton arnoldi. Next base: position 3,931,940 of record CAWUFW010000188.1, read on the forward strand.
AAACTTGCGAGAAAAAAATGTGTAAGTTGGAACCTAGACCTAGACCAACACAGTTTGAGGCTTTGACGGAATGGGAGGATGAGATGTATGAATGAGAGAGATTCAGAGGAATGAGAGATCATGAATTTATGCCTGGAAGATTGTGGGGAGTAAATCATGAGGATAGAATAAAACGATGGAGATGTGCTAACATGACAGGAGGTTTGTTTCCAGCTTTTACAGTTGAGGAAGGGACTAAGAAAAAACGGACTGAGAAAAAGAAACATATAGAGAGAGAAAAGTATATGCATGAGAGCGAAACGGATGACGAATTGCTGGAAGATATATTAAATAGAAATCCACCTCCGTATCAGCAGAGTTCTACAGTGGTGACACCAAATGCGCCACTAATAGAGACAATGCGAAATAAAAGTCCGGAAAAGGGAATTGAAATAAATAGGTCACAAGAACAAATGAGAACTTCTCAAAATGAAGGAATAGAAAGCGACAATGCAAGCGAATTGGCAAGGACAACAAAAGAACTAACTGAGAAAATTAGAGAATTAACGAAAAATATGGAAGCAGTTACTGTGCCTGTAACGATAGGTCCAGTAATACCAGTTTTTGAGAATCAGAAAATTGATGAACGATCTTTGGTGATTCCCTTGAGTTCACAATTTCAGAGAGAAAAGGAAAGGATGGAACAAAGTGCAAGTACAAGTAATTTGGCTAGTACTTACAGACCAAGTCCACCTACAAATTTAACGGTGAATGAATGCAATGGTAAGAAAATGCATATGGTAACAGAATCTGCAACAGAAACGCCTGAAAAGAGTAATAACTGGGTAGAACTAAATAATACACCCATAGGTCCGACTCCTGATGAGTTGAATGAATGGATGAAAGCTTTTAAAATAAAAGAAACAGAAGAAAAACCATTAGATGTGATCAGATTAAAAATAGATATGGAAGAATTAATTCTAGGAACGATTGGTACTGAAAAGATAAAAAATTATCAGGATGATGAAATAATGTTTCTGTGCAAAAGTATAACATGGAGGGCAAAGAATTTACATGACAAACTAGAAGAAGTGGCTAGTGAGATTGGAATAGATTTTGCAAAAGTGAAAACGTTGCAAAAACCATACAGAGTAGACTTTTGTGAAAAAGATATTGAAAATTTGAACACGGCAGGAAGGCTGACACAGATAAAGGAGTTAATTGTGTTGTTGAGAAAATGGGGTGATGTGGACAGATGGAAGGTTAGATGGACAAAGAAGAATGAGAAAAGTATAGACAAAGGTTCATTGGCTTTTATGGTAACCGAAAAAGAATCTGTTGTCAAAGAATATCCCATGAGAGAAACTCCAGGTGGTAGTTACGTGCATGTTCCCTGGACTAGGCAGGACATACTGTCATTTACCAATGACTTTCCAAAGTTAAGAGAGAAGCCAGTTGAGTGGTACCGACAAGTAGAAAGGTTTGTAAAGGTGTCAAAAGTGTTGTGGATAGATTTAGATGGATTGTTTGACATAGTGGTACCAACAGATTTATGGTCCGAATGTAAGATTACAGTTGACTGGCCAACTACAGAATATCCAAGAGATCCTAAAACAGGAGCTCCAGGTCCTGATGTGATGAAGAAATACGACAAGGTGATTACCTTTTTGAAGAATAAAATTCCTCCCAAAGAGACAGATTGGGTTAAGATTGATAGAACTACACAGGAAAGCAAGGAGTCTGTACATGCATATTATGAGCGACTGTTATTGGTTTTCAAGCAGTATAGTGGTTATGAGGAGTTGAGTGAAAAGGACATGAGTCATTTTGTATACCGATTTGTGTTTGGTTTGAAACCAGAAATAAGTGATATGATTAAGCAACACATGATAAACTGGCAGAATGGAAGTGTAGATAAGGTACTGAGATATGCTAAGTATTGTAGTGATGAAATAGAGAGTAAACAGCGTAAGTTGAAAGAAAAGGCAATGTGGGCACAAGTGAAAGTGGCAGAAAAACAAGAAGCCCAATTGGACAATAATAATGGAAACGAATCAGGACAGAATAAAATGCGACCAAATATAGGTAAAGGAAAAGGTCAAGTGAGTCTAGAAGAGGCAAAGAAGAAATGGCCATGTCATAATTGCGGAAAATTAGGGCATTGGAGAAATGAGTGTAAGTTCCCACCTAAACCTAATCCGGAACATCAATCATTAACTCCACAGGTGCAGAATGAGGTAGTTGTTCAACAAAGTCAGGTGCCACAACCACCACTTCCCAACACTGTTAACCAGCAAAGATACAGTACAGAAACAGGATTCTACGGAGGAGAGCAGGTAACACAGTTGCCGCGAGCAGCTAACATTTCTCAGTATTGGTTGCGTCAGAGTGAGGATGACCCGGATGAAAGTTTCTGACGGTGCGCAGGAGAGGGGAAAGAGTGCGTGCTTGGCGCAACTCTAGAGGTAGATCAGTCTGGTCCCTTTGTGGATGGAGAAGTGAATGGTACAAACGTAACATTCCTTGTCGATACTGGAGCTACCCGTTCTACTGTTAGATCAGTGGAAATTCCAAACCTTCCTCTCTCAGGTGAATACATCCAAGTGGTAGGAGTAGCCAATCAGCAGATTAAAACCCCACTTACTGAATTGGTGGAAGTAAAAATTGGTTCTTTTAGCAAAATGCATAAATTTGTAGTGTGCGATTGTAGTCCTGTAAATCTTTTAGGTCGTGACCTTTTATGTAAGATGAATTGCACAATTTATTGTACACCAGATGGAATAGGATTTCAAACTTCAGATGAAGATGTTTTGTATAAAGTAACGTTGATGAATCAAGAACCTGAAACGAATGGTTTGTTTCCTGCATTTGATGCAGAAAAACTTCCAGAAGAACTAAAAAGTGCAGTAAAAGAAAGTGTGTGGGATTTTACAGGAGAAGACATTGGGTTAATGAGAGAAGTTGATCCCGTAAAAGTGACAGTGAAAGAAGGGATAATTTATCCAAACACGCCACAGTACAAATTAACTCCAGAAATAATTGAAGGAATAACTCCTGTGATAAATAAGATGGTTGAACAGGGAATTCTGAAAGAAATCATGAGCAGTCCATGTAATTCACCTATTATGGGACTGAAAAAGCCAAATGGAACATATAGAATAGTACAGGATTTGAGAAAGATCAACAAAATAGTTGTACCATGTTGTCCAATAGTGCCAAACCCTGCAGTAATTCTATATCAAATTCCACATGAAGCTGAGTGGTACACTGTGATAGATTTATGTCACGCATTTTTCTCTATTCCTTTGCATCCAGATAGCCAGCCATTATTTGCATTCCGGTTCGGAGAGCGTATTTTGGCATGGTGCCGAATTCCACAGGGGTATACAGAAAGCCCCTCAATTTTTAATCAAATTCTAAAGAAATCTCTGGAAGATTTAAAAATGCCAGAAAAATCAGTGATGGTGCAGTATATCGATGACCTATTGGTGGCATCGAAAACCAAAGAAGCATGTGTAAGTGACACAATTGCTTTACTGAACCATTTGGAGAAAAGAGGACATAAAGTGTCCCCTTCAAAATTACAGTTTTGTCAGAAAGAAGTCCAGTATTTAGGGCATAAAATTGAGAAAGGAGTGCGGAAAATAGCGACAGAAAGAGTAAGAATGATTCAAGGAATGAGAGCACCAATGACTCAGAGAGAGGTAAGAATGTTTTTGGGAATGGTTGGATATTGTCGACAGTGGATAAGTGGATTTTCTTTGATTGCAAAACCCTTACAAAAATTGACAAAGAAAGATGTAAAAGACCCTTTTGAGTTAAACAAAGAAGAAATGAAATCTTTCAAAGAATTGAAAAAGAAACTGTGTGAGGCCCCTGCTTTAGGCATGCCTGATTATGAGAAGGATTTTGAGTTGTACTGCAGTGAAAGAGATGGATGTGCATTTTCATTACTGGTACAAAAACACGGGACCATGAAAAGACCAATCGCTTATTTTTCAGCTGTTTTAGATCCTATAGCAAAAGCATTGCCTGGATGTCTGAAAGCAGTTGCTGCTACTTGTGTAAGTTTAGAACAAAGTGAAGGTATAGTGATGGGGTATCCACTGAGAGTATATGTTCCCCATTCAGTAGAAATTCTTTTGACAAGAACAAAAACACAGTACATGACACATAGTCGGCTGACTAAGTACGAAAAAGTCATCTTGAGTGCTGAAAATGTGACCATAGATAGATGCATGAATGTAAATCCTTCTACATCATTGCCAGATGAAGAGAGTATAATTGAACAAGACGAAGTAGATCATGATTGTCTGAATGTGCTGGAATATTGCACAAAACCAAGAGCTGACATAAAAGATGAACCGTTAAAGGAATCGGATTATGTCATGTTTGTAGATGGTTCATGTTTACGCACAAAAGAAGGAGTGTTAAGCGCAGCTTACGCAGTATGCACAGTGGCAACTGTGATGGAAGCGTCTTGTCTGAAAGGAGTTAGGTCTGCCCAAGTTGCGGAACTAATTGCTTTGATTCAAGCATGTAAATTGGGGAAAAATGTACGAATCACGATTGTGACCGATAGCCAATATGGTTTCGGCATCGTACACGATTTCGGACAGATTTGGTCACAAAGAGGATTTTTGACATCTGCAGGAACACCTATCAGAAATGGAGATTATGTTAAAAAGCTGCTTGAGGCGATACAGTTGCCTAAACAGATAGCTGTAGTGAAGTGCAAGGCGCATAAGAAAAACGAAGACTACATAGCGGTCGGCAATAATTATGCTGATGAGATCGCTAGATATTGTGCGGAAAACATGGCGTCCCTGAACAAAAATAGAGAAAGGGAGCATGTCTCTTGTCCTTTGCTTTTCACTAATACTGTCGAAACATGGGATGAAGTAAGGCAGTTACAAGAAACAGCAAGAGATGAGGAAAAAGATTACTGGATAAAAGCAGGATGTAGAAGACAGGAAAATAATGGTGTGTGGGTATACAGAGATGAAAGACCAGTTATGCCTGATAGCATGATTGCAGACATGGCACGGATGTACCATGGACAAGCTCATATTGGGAGAGATGCAATGATCAGACTTTTTAGACAAACCTGGTATAACCCAAAATTCAGAGCCATTGCTGAAAGTCTTTGTCAAAGATGTCTTATTTGTCAACAGTTTAACCCAGGAAGAAAAACAGTAGTGAGTCTAGGAACAATAGGACGAGAAGGAGGTCCATTCACAAGAATGCAGTTGGACTTTATCGAGATGCCCCCTAGTAATAGACTAAGATACGTTCTAGTGGTCGTCTGTTTGTTCTCTCGTTGGGTGGAGGCATACCCCACAAGAAGGAATGATGGAACAACAGTGGCAAAACTTATGCTGCGAGAGTTCATTCCAAGGTATGGTTTTCCAGTCACGGTTGAGACAGATAGAGGAACACATTTTCAAAATGAGTTGATCCAATTGATTTGTGAAGCATTGAGTATTAAACAAAAACTACATTGTGCTTACAGACCAGAGGCTTCTGGGGTAGTAGAGCAGATTAATGGAACAATTAAAAACAGATTAGGAAAAATGTGTCAAGCTACAGGACTCAAATGGCCGGATGCACTGCCTCTTGTTCTGATGACCATCAGAAGCATCCCTGAAAAGAAAACTGGACTCAGTCCTCATGAGATGATCATGGGACGAGCAATGAGACAAGCACACGTACCAGTCAACAAGTTATTAACTATAACTGATGATCTAGTACTGGATTATTGCAAGGGACTGGCTGATGTGGTGCGTTCTGTGTTTCATCAGGTTGGACCGGATGCGACCACTCTTGAAAGAAAACCAGCCCACGACTTGAATCCAGGAGACTGGGTCCGCATAAAAGTCCACAGGAGAAGAAACTGTCTAGTTCCGCGTTGGGACGAGCCAAGACAGGTAATCCTAGTGACAACGACTGCCGTCAAGTGTGCAGGAGTGAAGAACTGGGTTCATGCCAGCCACACAATCAGAGTTCCAGAACCTACAGATCGACATGTGAGTCGGCGTCTAGAAGTGTGGGATAAAAGTTTAACGGCTGGGACAACAAAGATAAAGGAAAGGGTGCCAGAACTTGAAGATCGACCTGAAAGTCGACATCTGGAAACCCCAACTGCGAGTACCTCTAGAGAAGAAGAGGAAGTAGAAGAAGAAGAAAGAAATTCAGAAATTCCAGAACCTGAAGATCGACCTGTAAGTCGACATCTGGAAATATCTGACACAACTTCAGACTCTGATGATTCAGTTGAAAACCGTGAAGAATTCCTAAGGAAAACTTGGGGTTATAAACCAATTAGAGAAGAAACTGAGCAAGAAATTGAGTTAGATGAACAACCAGGTACAAGTTATGGTGGAACTCCTTCAGAAACAATATTAATAGATGAAGTAGGGAAAGAAGTACACAAAAAGTTAGAGAATCGAGAAGAACCCCGAGGAGCAATAGGGACAGATAGAGAAACAGAAGAACAGGGAAATTTAGAAACAGAAAAGGAGAAAAACACCAAATCGGAAGAACACCGAGGAGGGACAGCAATAAGGGAAAACAAAAAGGAGAAGACAGATCCACCAGTAGGAGATGACGAGATTATAAGTTTCAAAATAAGAGACAATAGTGAAACAGTTGAAACAGAAACAGAAGAAAGTGGAGGAGAGGAAAAAGCAAAGACTGAATCAAGAAAAAGAAATTGGAAATCAGAAAGAGAAGAAAGAGAAGGTGAAGCCAAAAGGCCAAGAAAAGGAGATAATTGGCCCAACAGATATGTAAGAAAATTGAGATATAGAATAATAAGAGCGGAAGACGAAGGTGCTGAACAAGTAAATGAGGTAACAAGTCAAAAGGGACAAGAAAAACCCAGTGGAAAAAGATTACAAAAGTCCAAAAGGACAAAGAAAGTGAATGCAAAGTATAAGTCACCCGAGTGGCTGTATATTGCACAAACCGATTACAAAGAAGAAGAAGAAAACACTCACGGAAACCAGAGACTGAGAAGTCGGATGGGAAAAGGTGAGATGCAACAAAACTGAAGTGAAGATTTATAGTGTTTCTGCCGGACATGACAATTTACTGGATGTGACAAATCACCGGATGTGACAACGAAAGAATTCTGGAAAGAATTAAAGAAAGTACCAAGCAAAGACTTTTTGAAAGCAGAGTGGCATCTAAGTCATTTCTGAGGTGTAGTGACACAATTTTCTGAAACTTAACAAATAGAAAAAGAAAAATGGAAAATAATAGGGATAGAAGAGATAAATGTGAATTTATAAAGAGATGGTGCAAAATGTGCTGCTTTTGTACAGGGTTATTAATGACCATATGGATAGTTTTAGCAATCACAATTCCTATTAGTGTAGCTGTGATAGAAGCAAAAAATGATACTAAACCAGAAAAAGAAACTAGTATTAAAGAACCAGTTATTTTAAGAAGTAGTGCAGAGTTGCATAAGGATAAGTCAGTAACAGATTTTTCAAAGAATGTTTTTACAAAATTGTTGTATGAGTACGTAGAGACAATGGACGTGAGAGATTGTTATGTTTGTATGCAGTTGCCTGCATCAGTATCAGAAGGTGTGACTTATCATCACCTACCTCTGACTTATGGAATAACATGTAGTATAATAGCAAGTTTATTTTATAAAACAGGTAGATTAGAATCTTATTATACTGATATAGATAAGATTTTTGCAAACATTCCAGTAGTACCCGAACTTAACAAAGTAAAACCAGCAAAAGTTTTAGGAGAATTCTTTTTAGAACATAGAAAATTAACGTTAGAAGAAATAGTTAGTAACAACCTTACCTGTGAGTTAAAGAAAGAAGAAAAAGTATTTTTAGAAATGGTTGAAGAAAGAAGAATGAAATTTCAAAAAGAAGCAATAAAAGAGGAAGGAAAACGCTTATGGACGTTTGAGGAAGGAAATCATGAAGGGAAAAAGATAAATGCCGCAATGACATTAGAATGGCCGCAAACAGGAAAGTTGAGTATTAGGAGAAATAAGATAGTCTATGACAATTACTTTGTAGGTTCCAGTATCTGCCATGACAATTATCAAATTCTGGGAGGTTGGGGATTCAAAGGTGGAAAAGATCCAATATTTCCAGGTATCTATTATATTTGTGGAAATAGAGCTTATTACAGGTTACCGGACCATTGGTATGGAACTTGCTATGTAGGCCTGGTCTTTCCAAAAAAATTTCACATGGACAGAGAAGAAAAGGGAACATACAAGATGATTAATAGATTTACACGTAGAAAGAGGGAAAGTTTTTCAGAAATTGTAGGTGATATTTTTGGAGCATTGATACCAGCAGTGGGAATATCTTTGAATGCATTTAAAATTCGGAAGTTATCCACAGTAGTAGATCGTTTGTCTACAGATACTGCGGGAGGGTTCTTAATGGTAAATACCGAAATGGTTGCCATGAGAGCTATGGTGATGCAAAATCGGCTTGCCCTTGATATTCTTTTGGCAAAAGAGGGAGGAGTCTGTGGAATGTTGAAAGTCCAACATTGTTGTACTTACATTCCTGATAACAGTGAAAATATACAGAAGTATATTACAAATATTACAAGTTTGCACAAAGAATTAGTTCCACTGGAGGTTGAAAGTGTTTTGGGAAAACTTGGTAGAGGGTTTTCTTCAATAGCGAATTGGTTAACTAGGATGAGTAGACTAGTGATAGGGAAAGTTATAATAGTAGCAACTATAGTAATATTGTTAGCCATGATATTAAAAATAATAATAACATGTATAAAGAGAAAAGTAAGACAAAATAAAATAAAAAGAAATAACAGAATAATGAGAGAAAGAGAGAGAGAAATGGGTGAAATTGAGTTGGAGAAAATGAAAGAAAGCATGTATAAAGAGACTAAAAGGCAAGATGAAGAAGAAACAGATGTATAAATAACAGAAAGCAAAGGATGAAAGACATGCTGCCTGAAAAGAAGTATGACTTGGGTTTTATGTGGTGATTAAAAAATTACCAAAGGGGGGATTGATGGAGCAGGGAAAATAAAAATTTTAACCCCTAACAAATTTTATAATTAATTAAATAAAATGTTCGTTTAAATGTATTAATCAACACTGTATGTGTGGGAATGGTAATATGCCAATATGTGTGCTAAATAATCCATTAATGAATGTCCGTGTGTCTAATTATAACGTAAAAATAAATGCGTACTAATAAAAATAAATGCATGTTATTGTGCTTCATAGAAATAAAATGTGTCGTTGCAAAAACAAATAGTGATGGTAAGTAAGGAACAGCTTAAATGTTGCTTTCTGCTAGGTAACAACTAATTGGGGTACGTAGACGATGGGAGGGAAACGAAAGGGCTATTTTTCTCTATTTTAATTATGTTTTGTTTGCCTCAAATTAGTGCTTCTAAAGTATAACCGAGTGGCGAGATAAAATGGCCGCCAATGGGAAGATGTGCGCAGGCGCAAGGGAACACATGACACGTGATGAAATGGGAGAAAGCGAGCTCGTGGTTTAACAGAGAGGCTAGGATGCAAGAAATGGTCAAGGCTGATGTGACCTAATTGAACTGATAGCGTGCCGTGATGATCAGCAGAAGACCCGTGGGAAACAAGTTTAAGAGAAAGGACAATGACTGCGGAGTTCTCAAATGTGTCGAAAGAAGTTACAAATGAACTGATCGAATCGGATGAAAATGTTTAAGCGTATGGGAAAGGAAATGATCCAAGGACCCTTGAATCCAAGAGAACTTGATTAAAAGAATGAATAAGCTGACATGCATGGACCAATGAAAGAAAAGCGTGTTATTAATGTTGCAACAGTTAGTTAGCAAAGTTAGAATTAGGGTATAAGAGGGCCTACTCTTAGTGGGAGGGGGTCAATTGATGTCAGTCGTGGTTGCAGTCACAGTCAGGAGAGGAGTTGAAGAGCCGCGTTGGTGGCTTCCAGTGCTGGGTGGTCCTGATCGATCCCTTACTGAGCGGGAGATGCTGAAAGACTGTTAGAGGAGACGGGTTGCAGGTAGCTGATGCTGACGAGCTGAAGTTGCTGTTGCTGTCTTAATTTTACAGTTGAGTATGAGAATCAGGCTATTTCTAATTCCTAACTTAGGTTAGAAATCATTAGGTTAAATTAGGAAGCTAGGCAGGTAATTAGGGTTTTGGCTTCATGACAAAATTTCCTTTCTGCAATAAAATGATTATGCTTAATAAATATTTGAATTTAAGAATGATTAATTGAATAAAGTATTAAAATTCCTTTCATGCTTTTAAAAATTATATAAAATTTAAGATTCTTTAAACCCAAAATGACTCAGTGGTTATTTTCCTAAATGATTGTGACATCAGTAATTGGTTATTGTGATTCAGCTGGTCTTAATCACTATGAACTAATTTCTTAAATGAATGATTCATCGACAAAACAATGAGCAGGAATATCTTTAGAAGTAAATAAAAGAAAGTGACAAATTAAGGTAATAAGATATCCTGGCTCTTCCAGCGGTACATAAAATGGTGTTCTCCATTTAGTTCTCATGCTTCTCCTAGGAGTACAGAATTTCATAAAGGTGTAAAGTAAATCCAGGAGTGTGTGTGTGTGTGTCTTAGGCAATGTTTATGGGCCCCATCGTCATGTGGATATGAGAAATATAGTTTGCCCCTGGATGACCTATAAGTAACCTGGGAGGAGAATAGTTTTTATTGTACGCGCTGCATCAGTGGTCAATAGGAAGCTAACTTATTCACAGGGATCGGGTACCAAAGAACCATAAAGTCCAAGTGCATCTAGAGTGTCAATGAAGGTCTCATTTTAAAGGGAAGAGAAAACGAGGAGACTTAAGAAGGAAAAAAAGAACTTCAAGGAACTAAACGAAGACTTAGGGCCTTATTGTGAGTTTGGCAGTCCATGAACCATCGTACCTGCGGTCGCGGTCTGACAGCCATGAGCTCGGCAGCCCGACTGCTGTATTACGAGATGGGCGGATTGCTATTGGAAAGACTGCAGCTGAACCGCCGACACCACCAACACACCGCAGACCGCTGGGGTCACGTTCAGGGAAAAGCAGCTGCCATAGGGTGGTACAGAGGAGTTTCACAGCAACCGTATTACAAGTTGGCTTTCCAACTAGCCGACCACGGCGGTAGGACCGCTGGATTCAAGTCGGCGGAAACTAAGGATTTGGGGTGCATACTCACCCCTCTCCTATTCTACCTGTCAGAGTTCAACGCAGATCCCCTTCTCTAGGTCCTCCCTTTACAGCAGCATCTTAACCCCGAAGAATACAACCCTGTTTACGGCGAAATACAGGTAAGTCCATTTTGTGCCATATACCCATTGCCTGGCCTGGCCACATATGGACCAGACTCCAGCAATGGGTAGGTGGAATTTTTCCACATGTATCATGCATGTATTTACATTCGACACATGTGCAGTCAAAATGTATATACACGCATCGATAGATATGGAAAACTATTGCCCACCGCCGCAGCTACACCACGGGCTCCATGTTCAACTCGTAATTTGGCGGTCAGAAGACCGTCTGTGCTGCGGTCTTCTAGTAGCCCTATTGTTCAGGTGGTCAGACCGCCAAACTTGTAATCAGGTCCTTCGTGATTAACACATCAAGTCACCACATAATGGAAAAAGGAAGAAATTTATTTGAAAAAGGTTTGTGTTTTGTGCCAGTTTTAGGGCAGAGGTTGATTTATGTAAATTCATGCGAAAGACCAGATGGAATACTTTTGCTAAAAAGCTATTTGAACCACAAGAGGAACCTTACTAAACATTTTAGGAATTTGGACATTAGGTGGTCACAATGTTCACACATTCTTTTTGCCTATTAAGTAGACTTCAGAAGTATTTTTGGTTTCCATGCGTTTTCTAATAATATCAAATCAGTTATTGGAGCTCCCTTAGTACTCACATATCCTTAAGTCATACATGACAGTTGCCACACTGCAACAACAAAATACAGTGGAAAACTTGGTCCATATCTTCATTCTGAATAGGCAACGTTTCTCCTTGGTCATCCTGAACATTCATGAGTACCCACCTATATCATATAAGATTAAGTCTACATTTATTGAGGAGTTTTGCCTTGAAACAGATGTGAAAAGTTCGGTTTTCCTTTCCTTATGAAACTGGTGCAATCTGCATACACATTTTACACTTGTAGAAAAACGGAAGTGCAATTTGTGAGATGTTTTATTTACCGTTTACTCAATTACCGTTTACCGAATTTTAACATGGAAAATATGCATGCTGCCGGAAAGATTTATCCTTGTGAAAGATAAGACACAATGGCATTCATAAACAATGAAGTGCTGGACTGTGTTTTTAAAATGTTATATATGTTAGTTAACCCTTGGAAACAAAAAGTATGTTTTAAAAATTACAAAAGTTATTTCAAAGTTTAAAACAGTTTTAATTCATTTCCAATTTCATGAATAAATTTGTACTTGTGGAAATGTTTGAATTGTTAGGGAACAATTTATAATTTTTATGCAAATTTCTTATCAATAAAATCGAAATCATTTATACATTATAACATTGATTTGGGGGTTTTAGGAAAGGTACTGATTGGAGACTAATGTATTTGACACTAAAAGTTGCGATTGGCTGGCAAGAATGTTTAATAACTATTTATACATGGGATAAATGTATCCCTAGCAAATGTTAAAAGGATATTGCAAGTCATTGAGGAGTTTCATGGCCACATAGAGGAGCGAGTCTAATGGCCAGGTTCTTTTATAAGACCATGGATATCCAAAGTGACTTGCAATATCCTTATACTGTATGGCAAAGGGTATTTTGTTCCTTAATTACTTAATCACATTCCAACAAACTGCTTATATCATTGTGGCCTAATTCTCAAAGGGCAATTACACTTTTGAGTAATTTACATTTTTGAGTACATTTACTACTTTTTGCTTTTTCACAAAATTTGAGTGTAAATTACTACCAAGAAAAGAAACAGTGGTAAGTCCAGCACCGCACTACGGGTGCTGCAACACCCTCCAAAAGAAAACAATGAAGGTAGGAAATTAAAATGAAATCACATAGGAAATGATCTTAAATTACATTATTTATAATAGATAAGAACATACATTTCATTTAATGTTAAAAATATATAAAGATAGTACATATTTACTATTTAACTATAAAATATTTTAATAGCTTATTTTGAATGTACACATTAATGTAGCAATAATTTTATTGAAATGTAGCTAAATTGATTTAAAATGTAAACACAACAGTTATTAACAATGTCAATTAGAATCTAAACCGTTTTCAACTCATGTCCCAGGTTTAGGGTTTGAGAATTGGTACCTGAATGAAAGTAAAAAAGGAGACAGACCTAAAATTTTCAGCTAGAAATACTTACTTGGTAAATGTTCTGGGAGATGATGCTTTACAAAGTTCAACAGAAAATGATCTCTATCATGTGTTGCATGGCGCTGATGAAATTTGGATCTTTTAACAAGATGTGCCATCCTTAATTCAATATTTTCCTGTACATCACATTTAGGAAGAAACATCGCAAAATTAGTGCTCCAAATATCACACCAAACACGACATATGTAGCACATGTGTGGTCTGGAATGAGCAGCACTGAGCATTTGTGAGCAGTCAGTGACTTTGAGGGATTAAAAAATGTAGAGCACACAGGTCTTGGTCCCAGTGTCTGCTTGAAGGCAACAAAACTATGCCTTTGCTGGTTATATTTCCCATTGGGAAACACTGCCAAGATAAACTCCCATGGGTCAGACATGTCAGCAATTGTCATTGTATGTTGCTATACCTATATTTTTTTCATATTTATTGTTTTTTACAAATAGTCACAATAATATAATCAATTAGATATCACTGGTTATGAAAAAAATACATCAACCTTAAAAACAAAGATTCTTCCAACAGTTTGGGTCCATGCGTACATTCTGTGCATTAAACAGTACCTTGAAGAAGCAAGTTGTAGGCAGAGTTTCTAAAGTATTACCTCTATGTCATCCTATAAAGAGGGGGATTTTTTTCCAAGTTGATATGCCTTAAGAAAGTTACTTGCATCATGGTATATCATTAATTAAACAATGATATGACCAAATATCATCCCAAATAGGCATTGCCTCAACCTGTCTAGAGGGCTGTGACCTTAATAATTAGTAATGGTCTGCAGCTATCTGCAGCAGTCCCATACACAGTGTCACAAGTAATACAACGAAAAGAGAGGCAACGTTGTGTAATCAATAACATAAAAGTTAAATAAATGGTTTCCATAGGTCAAGCTAAAGAAGCTTAAAGCGTCCCAAACTGATGTTCTTAAAAATCCATCCTTTGCTGTTCCTTCAACTCTCTTCACAAAACACAGCCAACATGTTTCGCTCAAACACCATGAGCTTCATCAGGGCTTCAATTTACTAAATTACATAAACATTAAAAATCACAATAATTGCAAAGTAAAACCACAATATACACATTATTTTCAACATCCCTAAAAGATTATATTCAGCTGGTCAATTGAACAATTTGGCAGTTTGACCCAAAACCAATTAAAATCAGATGTGGCACACAGATAAGAAATGTCGTTCATAAATCATCAAATGATACCCAATACTTCAACTTTCACTCTTTGTAAAATGCCAGACAGAATTTCTTCATTACAATTGTAATATCATACTTTTCCTAAAGAGGTAAACAACACTATTTACAACAGGCTAATAATCTCCAGCGTAATCAGTTCATTATATTCACCAACAGGTTATCTATTTCTTCATCTTATGTTATACATTTCTGAAGCCAATTTAAACATGATACAAAGTCTCTTAATAACAATTTCAAATTCACCCTTCTTTGGAAATGTAAATGAGGACATCGTAGGCTTAACAAATAATTCTATATACCTTGAAAAAAATAATCTAAATATGGCATGTCTCATATGATCAAAATAGTGTAAACAGGGCATGTCTGCTGTAGTAAACACATTCAATAAAGTACTCACCTTATGGTTTGTACAAATCTTCAACCAGAAATCTGTAATAAGCCATATGTTTAATCCAGATATCAATCTTCCCTGGAACGGAAACAAGCACCCTGGGACCGGTTTCGGGCTAACAGCCCTCATCAGCCAGGCTAGCTTGAATCCAGTGGTAAAGTGAGCAAGGGACCCACGTCTGGGCATACCCTGCCAACTTAGGGTGAACGAAGCAAACACAAGGATATGATGGACGGAGCGCTGAAACTTTTCAGACACTCACTTCCAGTCACAGATCTGGGTTGAATCCATCATCGTTCTTTAGCTCACTTCGCCACCCCAGTTCAGACACAGCTATATGCAAATCATGCAACGTCTGGGCATACCCTGCCAACTTAGGGCGAACAAAGCAAACACAAGGAGATGATGGACGGGGCGCCCTTGCTCACTTTGCCACTGGATTCAAGCTAGCCTGGCTGATGAGGGCTGTTAGCCCAAAACCGGTCCCAAGATGCTTGTTTCCGGTCCAGGGAAGACATGGCTTGGCAGTTCGGGCTGGACTGTTCCCATGAGGCACAGGGTCAAGACTGATTTGCATATAGCTGTGTCTGAACTGCGGTGGCGAAGTGAGCTAAAGAACGATGATTGATTCAACCCAGATCTGGGACTGGGGGGTGAGTGTCTGAAAAGTTTCAGCGCTCCGTCCATCATCTCCTTGAGTTTGTTATGGAAAAGATCATGGCAGGCCTCACACACACTCCCCAAATTTGATAAAACCTGGGGCACCACCATAGAATTTTTATCCACAGTATTTGTGGAGCTTACATGCCCGAGATACCTCCGGGTATTAAGACTCACGAAAGCGCCTCCGCCCGTGGACAACTAAACATACCGGGTTCAGAAACCCCTACGGCGGATACAGCAGACTTCGCCGTGACACTACCCCTCTCCCTAGACTACATAGGCTCATCTCTCCTTTCTTCTCTATCCTCTTTTCTTGTTTGTGTTGAGTATCGTTTATTGCTCCCCACCGGCCAGTGGATGTAGGTGGCGGCTATTGTTACTTTTGCTCTTCCAAATCAATAAAAAGATTTAAACTATAAAAAGAAATATGTACTATTGTTTCCATAACTTATATATCACATAGTACATCAAAATCTTACACAATTTAAATATCAATTAGTCACCATCTTAAAGCGGTAATACTTAAAATAAGAACCCATGTCCTGTTATAGTTAACACCTATTACACTGTCTTACTGTTTAAGACCCCTAAGCGTAAAATGGAACAATTACACCTTTTGTTCGAGTCCCACATACTGTGTTGAAAGCTTATGGCATTGTGTAGCAGATGACATCTCAGACTATTTGAATTTGCCAAACTCTGCATAGGGCCAAGCCCTTAAACCTGGGTGCCAGCTTCCATATTAAGAAAAGAAAAAACTCCTGCCCTTTAACAACAATTTTTATTCGACACCATGTAGCATGTCAAGTAACCTCACACTGTTGATATTCCCTCATATATCCAACCTCATAGTCAGAAGCCATCTTTAAACATCCAAAATGCTTATGAGGATGAAAACGCTTTGTCAGACCACATGGTTTTGATACGATCCCTCAAAAAATGATACTACCATAATACAAACGTTTTTTAACAGAAAAACACTCATGCCTGATAAAGTTCAAAACATTGCATTTAAGACAACAGACACGCTCATAACATCATTATTTGCCACACAGACATACAATGTTCAAGCCCAAAAAAATAGCTATAAGTATCACAAAAATATAACCCAAAATTCAAAATAGTCTTTTACAATATCTCATAACATGTTTTTTCTTTCTAAAATCATGTTAAGCCTTACATCAGTTAGTTCTAAGTTTACTCCAGAAAATAATGTAGCTCCTTATCTATATTGAAACCTAATTCCACTGCTCTTAGCCTACATTTCCACTTGGCTGCAAGTTGTCTTAGAGGAAGAGGTCTATCCCCACCTCTTTATTCTATATTAGTCTTATCAATACCATGAAAAGTGAGCTCAGGTGCCATAGCACCTCGTACACATTATGTGTCACTAAAGGATAGCTTGCATCATTATTGAGACAGGCTCTTCGATGTTCCTGTATTCGAACCCATAGCTGTCGTGTAGTTATACCTTCATATATATTTTCACATTGGCAGTGGATCACATACACAACAAAACTACTCTGACAATTTATAAAATGCCTGATCTCATTGTAACTGAGACACTTGATCTTATTAATACCCAAAGTGCAAACTGAACAAGTGAAGAAGCCTTGAGGTGGAACCAACCAACGGTCTTTTGATTCAGTTCAGGACAATGTGTAACACGGACTAACATCTCCTTAATGGCACGACCACATCTGTACATCACAGGCAATTTATTTGTAATTAGTGACGCCAAACCAGACGCCCCTTTTAATAGATCTTAGTGTCTCCTTAGAATTTCATAAATCTGCTGGATATTGTTACTGTAGGTAGTGACAAAGGATAGTCTATTCAAATCCTTCTTTCGATCCTTAGTCTGTAATGTATTCTCTAGACTACCTATTTCAATCCGTTTAGCAGCCTCTTCCAATGTGTAATTATCATACCCTCTCACCTTTACTCTTGCCATTTTCTGTTGTATATGTTGTTTCAATTTGTGATCCTCACTACAATTACTCCTCATTCTCTCCATATGGGATGGCCCTTTCAGTACTGGGAGGATGGGTACTCTCATAATGAAGTATCCCCTGTGTAATGTAATGTTGCAGTGAATTTCTAATATGTGGCAGCAGATTTTTGCCATTAATGGTAGCCTCATGGAACGTGGCAGGCTTGGCAAGCAAATGGGGGAACCCTGAGTGGCATATGTTTGTTGACCGCTATGCTGTTATTTGTTTGCAAGAGACATGGCTTACTGACTCTGTCTTTATGGATGGTTTTGGCACTTATTTTACACCAGCCATCCCAAGCACCATGGGCAGGGTCAAAGGCGGCCTCATGACCTTTGTATCTTTGTCATTCCCTGCCTGGGTCCGATGGTCAAGCTGTGCCTCTGTGTATCACCAGCTTATTCTGCTGCAGCGTGCAAAAACCCTAATGTTACTCATTAATGTTTATAATAATGTATTTGACACTGCAAAGGTGGACTTAGCCAGCATGTTGCTCTTGGATATTGACAAATACGTTAGTAACATTCAAGCGAGCTATGTGGTGGTACTCCTGAGGGACTTCAATTTGCGACTCTGTCAGAACTCTGCAGCTAACGTCCGTAGGCTGACGGATGCTGCTGGGGATCACATCTCCCATTCTGCCCACTGCCCATTCTAGGATGAATTTTACATTTTGCTGGCAAAATACTATTTAATCTTTCCTTATGATTCTCTAACCTCGGTTAGCTCTGCCCCCCTTTGTTGGGAGGGGTACCCCCAGCCACATTGGCTTTATTCTAGTTAACAAACACTAAGGTATTTGATTACCTTCTTGCTGATTCACCCCTTAGCGGTCATAGGCTGTTGGCTCTTTCTATTGATGCCTCTCTCTTCTCCAAGATGCTATTGCGAGTAATACATGCCCTCTATCATTCTCTAAGAATAGAAGGGTGATCAGAAGCTGGTCTAAGGTAGATGCAGATTCCTTTTTAAATAACTTTGTGGTGTCTTCACTCCCCGATTTCATGAGGTTCCTAGTTGATGACTATAAACAGGGGTGGGGGTGGAGCTTTTTAATAGCTTTGATAGTATCTAAGGTTTGGCTGACGATCTGCTTCTGGTTCCAACTTCATCAGGTGACAGGAAGTTTGTTAAGTGGTTTGATGCGGATAGTCAGGGCTCGAGTCGGGGTACCACGCGGGTGGACGGCGTCCCCCCACTTATTTTACCGGGAGCTCGATAACTGGAGCAAATGGAGCCACACATTCACTCTTTGGCCTCTCTGGGGCGAGATCGGAGCTCATTCAGAACGCTGCTCACGCGCTGGCTTCTCTGATGCAATCGCATCTAAGGGGTGAGCGAAGGGAGGCAATGAGTCTGATGGTGCAAGCCACCTTTCGTGACGTCACTTCCTGTCGTGACGTCAGCGTCCCCCACTTCTTTTTTAGGACTTGTGCCCTGCTGATAGTACTAAGGCCCACAACAAACAATCCCCCAGAGACCAGGAACTGGTATGCGCCAACCAGTGCTTAATTTGTGCCAGTGGTTTCCGGTGCTGAGCTCCGGCACTTATTTCAGAGGGCCGGGACTATAAATCACTTCTCCTGTGGTCAGAATTCCCAATAACCTTTCAAAATAAATAATCCTGCCTGGATGACTGCCTGATATGTCTTCAATGCCTGACCCTCTCTGATTTAGGCATGATGCATGTGTATTGTGCAGGCATGATTCATGTGTTACTTTTCGGGACTGTCAATCTTTCTTGACTCACAGACCCTTCAAGTGTCAGCCTGTACTGAGCGCAGTCTCAAAGAGCGTAGAAGGGGATTGATCCGTGTGACGATGAAGAGGTTGAACTGCGGAAAATGTTAAGTTTGACATTTCCACTCTACCGATCTGGGACAAAGCAACCGAAGAGCTCCAGCCTTCCCAGGCCACTAAATCAAGGGAGAGTCTGCTAAAAGCGTGCAGCCTTCCTCCTTGTCCAAGATGGATTTGTGCGCTGCTTCAGACAGAGTTCTGTTCGTGTCTGTCTTCTGCCCTCGTCTCATAAAAAAGTTTAGAGCTCCAGTTTGGGTTGTCAGGTTTGTTTTATACAGTGCTTCATTCTGGTGATTAATGGGCTTCTAAGCACTCCTTTAGCACTTGAGAGGCAAACTGATGCTGAAAGATGAAGGAAAATGGTTACGATCACACGATAAAGGCAAGTTGGGAAGCTGGGATTAGAACTCAGCAGAAAACTTCACAAGCTTTGCTTTTTCTCCTGGCCTGTGCCCAGAGGCATTAAAGTCTGGCGGGCGTTGGGCACTTGCCTGGCACACTGCGCTTGTGGTGACCTACCACTGCAGGCTGCATCACTGCACCACTGTGGCAAGAATGCGGCTGTCCGAGGCCCCCGCAGGGGGCCACTAAGGAGGGCAGCCCTCTAGTAACATCTGGGCACCCCCCCCCCTTTTTGGGTGTGCAGGGACTCGGGTGAGGAGTCCCCCCAGCCCGGTGGTGACGCGCGAGGCAGCGTCACTTCCGGGGGGCGCAAGGACAGGGGGAGGGTATAAAGCCTCCCCCCACCACTGTATCTTCCTCTTCTCGCGCCGGACAAGCCGTCTGCCGGACACGCCGTTGTGAAGGGTCCAGTGCCATCGTCGTGGTCATCCTTGGGCCTGGTCGGGCATCGTGCGCTCGCACGCGACATCAGCAACGGTGAGCGCTGCACAGACACCCCCCCCCCCGCCCCGTCCATGGGACAGTCCCAGGTTGCACAGGGGCCATGGCAAGGCCTGCCATGGGGGGGGGGTGCTAGTTCCCTAGCTGCACTCACGGGGCACTTTGGCGCCAGGGAAGCGATTGCCTCCTTGGTGCGCCGGGGGGGCTGAGGTTCCTCGCAGGCTGCCCACGTTGTGGCTCAGCTTTGGGGTTGGGGCGACCAGGCCTGCATTCGGGATGGCGCGGGGGTCAGCGGGTAGGGACCAGGCGATCCGGACCTACCAGCGCCGCAGGGGGGGCAGAGCAGGCTGTGCCAGTGCGAGCGCTGTCGCCCCTCGGGCTCCCCCCACCCTCCAGGCTTATCGTTGCGGGGACATGCGCCCGTTGGTCTCAGTGGTTTAACGCGGGGGAGCTCTATCATCCTGACGGCGTTTGCCCGGCATCGGGCAGAGAAGCAGCAGGGAGGGGGGAGTAGGATTTGGAGCTCCCCAGGCAAGCGGCGCCGCCCGGCGTTCGAAGCTTGAATAGGTGGGGGCCGTGCTCCTATGCCGCCATTGCGAAATGCCAAGAGGTTCCGGTGCCGGGGCTGGCGATGAGAGGACCACGTGGGTGCACCCGTTCTTATCGCCCCCCCCCCCTCTAGTAAATTTCATCCGGGACGTATCGCAAAGAAATTTGCTCGCACCAGCGCCACGCGGGCCCCGGGTCGGCGCTTTGTGCATTCAATTGGGGGGCCTTGAAGCGACGGGGCACCTCGAAGGTCACCTGGCAGCCTCTGTATCAGGTGGAGCACCGAGTAAGTCACCTGGCCCTACTACGCAGGGGCTTCTGGGTCAAGGCTCCCTATTGGTCCAAATCCAGAACATTGTGCAAGGCCCACCGTACAGCTCCTAGCGGCTGTCCCCCATGTAGGACCCCCCCACCCCCCCCTTCAGGCAACGCACCTTCGGGGAGGCTGGGGGGGTAATATCACCAGGAAGCTGACCACCGGCATTATGGCTGTGCCAAGTTGCGGTGCTCGTGCGGGGGTACGTGTAGCGTCCCAGCTTAGGTGCTCAGGCTCTCCTCCCTCCCGGGGTGACCCCCCCCCAGGGGGGTGTGGTCCATCGGCTAGACGGCCGACTTTGGTGCAGGAAACCAGGGTACGCGCCTCGGGGTCGTGTACACATCCGGGATTCTGTGCAATATTACTCAATCCCCCCATGTTGGAATGTATAATGTATTATGGACTCATGTAAAGCGCTTGAATACCTTCTGGTCAAGCTCGCGCTGTATAAATATGCAAAAAAAAAAAAAAAAGGCGAATGTCACATTTAATTGGTCGCCGGGGGGGGGGCGGGCAGAGGCTTTGCACCCCACATCCCGGAGATCAACTATATGCCCGCTAGCGCGGACCAGGATTAGTCTGGATTCACGCTCTACCCGCAGTAATCGATGATGACCGGTTGCTGGTGGGGGGGCCACTGGGGGATGATTGGTTTCCAGTAGATGCCAGGGCCATAGCGCGGTTTGCGTTCCCTGCACCTCCATAAAGGGGCATCGCGGGGGGCTCGCAGCAGGGGGGTGGACAGGGATCGGGACCCGATAAACCCGCCGCGCTGCCGCGTCCTGGCACTACCAGGCCGTCTTCCACACCCGCATCGCTCGGGACCTAGCGGCGCCGCGACCTGTCACGCCCACGTGCCAGCATTTAGGGACACGCTGCGGGACCCAGTACATGCGAGTTGCCAGGGGGTGGCGTGTCAGTTAATTCGCCGACGCAACGCCCGCTGCTAGCCGAAAATGTATGGTGCCGTCCAACACAACTGGTGTGCATGGAAGCGCTAACAGGGGAGGGATGAGAGCCAGCAAGGCAGGAGAAGTGGCCCTAGGTGGAGTTTCTCTCGGGCTCAAACTGTGCAGGGGCCTGCGGCTGTAACACCGATGGGCCCTCCCCCGCATAGGATTGTGGATTGTTTGTTTTGTCATGCCTCACTCCGCGCCTCTTTGTTTTTCAGCGGTACCCCTCGCCCCCCCCTGAGGCACTCCCTAAACACTAAGGGACAAGTGCGGCCCGCACAGTTGGAAGACGTGGTCTAAAGGTAACAAGGATCTGGGCCAACAGGGGCACGAGGTGGCGCTTTGGGAGGGAGTCCACAATAGGAGGGTCGGAGGGGATGGGTACCTCAAGAGCCCTATGTCAGGGAGTTGGCACTGGTCAACTGACAATAGGGAAGGTCAGCAGCGCGATGGAACATTCCTCACTCATGTTTTGTCTCCACAAGCAGGACAGAATTGGACGTTCGACGCAGCTAGGAACCGATTGCCCAGGGGGAAACGATCACACAGCAGGTATGGGTGCATGGGGGGACCCAGGCGGGACAAGCCGCAGCGTAAGTTAGGCCTAACTTGCAGGGAGAGGGAACAGTTCTGTCCCCCCCCCCCTTTCGAAGGACGGCGGACCATTGATCATGGCTAGTGGCTACGAGAATTGGGTGCTTCCTCGCTCCACGGAGCTGGGGAGGGTGCCGGGGCCCTGAGGACAGGGGCACGGGGAGGTATGGGGAGAGTCACTTACCTCTATCTTCATCTCCACACACAGAGTCCAGGGCTGCACCCATCCGAGCGTCGCCACCCAAAGGTTGATAGCCTACCGGGCGGAAGTAAGTACGATACTAAGGGGGGGGGATGCAGCGGCGGCGCACCTGCACAGAGGCAGGACAGGCCTGGCAACCTGGGTTGGGCAGAGTGGCTTAAAATGTTAATTTTCTTCCAGATTGAGCCGCCAGTCGCAGGAGGCAGGATGGATAGTCAGGGATCCCCCCCTCTATTCTCGCAGATGTCCCAAGTCGAGGAAACCCAGCCAGGCACCTCCCAAGAAGCGCAGATCGCAGCCTTCCTCGCCATGGCCAAGACCAAGGGATTGGCTTGGGCCACAGAACTTTTGAAGGCCAATAATCCGGAGGACTCTGGATTCGTCAGTGCGGCCCCGACCACAGAGCAGGAGCACATCGAAGAGGCAGGCCCCACTAGGTCCAAGAGGACATGCAGGCCCACAGTCAAGGACTTCCCGGCAGACCCGCTGCCAACCAAGAGTCGGGCCATGACCACCCCTCGTATCTCTGCCAACCCGCTGCCCGTTCCACCGCCCCCGGCACCTGGTCCAGTCATTCTCCCGGCCAGCAACACGCTCCCTGCGAGCTACGCAACAGCTGAGGACTTGGGTAAGCTCACAGACTCTTTGAGGAGCTTCATGGCAGAGGTCAGAGCAGGCCTTGCGGGGGCCAGCTCGAACAGTGGGGGTTTAGGGGCGGTGCCGGCTCCTCCGGGGGGTGCGCTTGGGGTCCCGTCCATCACGCAGGTTTGGGGAGGGGGCGCCAGCACTGCAAGCGCAGCTCTTCCCCAGGGCGACAAGGCGTCAACTAGCAGCCCAGCAGAGCAGGTTGGGCAGCATCCGATGGTGGGGGCCACTCCGTCTCCAGCAAGTGCCCCCGCCAGCTCGGTACCACTCCCGGTGGTGACCCCGCCCACCGCACCTCAGGTAGTCAGCGCTCCCACACGTTCCACAGAACTGCCCAATGCAGCCGTGGTGTCCAAGCCACTCGTCACAATGGCGCCAATGGTCTCTGGGCGGTGCTCCTTGGGGTGGGAGGTTCCTACAGCGGCCAAAGAGGGGATTTGGAGGCGAGAGTTTATCGATATATTTACCCTGCTCATGCACGGTGCGGAGGGGGTTGACACAAGAAAGATGGGGGGTAAGGAGGAGGACAAAAAGGTGCGGTTCCAAGCATGGCCGGAGAAGAACATTGCAACATGGGGACAAGCTTTTGCCATCCTGGCTGCAGTGATAATGGAAAAATACCCGGATCAGGGGCCTGGGTTGTTTCAGTATGCCAGCATTATCACCAATGAGGCTGAGACAAGCGGGGGGATGGGATGGTACCACTATGATTGCGAATTCAGAAAAAAGATGGCCATGTGTCCCGAGCTGGAGTGGGACCAAATGGAGGTGAGGCTCTGGGTCAAGCATATGGGAAAGCGCACAGTTGAAGGGAAAGACAAGATTACCACAAACAACAGTGGGGGCGACAAGCCCAAGGGTCAGAAGCAGGAGTCGAAGGGTCAGTCCAACAAGTCCTTTCGGGGTGGTCGAGGAGGTAGCCGAAAGAATGGAGCTAGAACAGTGTACAATAGAACCTGCAGGTTATACAACGCAGGGTCCTGCTCCTGGGGCAAAGCATGCAGGTTCTCCCATACCTGTAGCAAATGTGGGGCCACACATCCTGCCTCTTCCTGTAACAAGCAGGAGGGCCCCTCACCGCTGCCGGGAAGGCAAGATAAATAGACAAGTTTTACTGTCCAGCCTCCTCAACCCCCCCCTTTCACCCCCTCCCAGCAGTGACGTCCTCTGCTTGCCTTCCAGGGGCAGGTCTTTCAATATACACATGGCTAAGGGTCCGTCCCCCATTATCATCTCAAACCTCCTCCCCCTCATCCGCGAGTATCCGAACACCAAGGATAGACTGCTCCTAGCGGAGGGGTTCGTGGAAGGATTCAGAATACCTTACCGGGGCCCACTAGCGAGCAGGGACGCGGAAACCTCAAATCGGCCAGGGAGCAACCTGAAGTTGTGCTGGGGAAGATTAAGAAGGAAGCGGCCCTGGGCAGGGTGGCGGGCCCCTTCAATCAGCCACCACTCACGAACTTTGTTGTCTCCCCTCTGGGGGTAGTACCCAAGAAAGAGCCAGGGGCCTTTAGGTTGATCCAGCACCTGTCTTACCCAGAAGGTGACTCAGTGAACTTCTGGTTAGAGGAGGGGACGTGCTCGGTGTCTTATTGCTCCCTGGACATGGCGGTGGACATGGTCAGGAGGGCGGGTAAGGGAGCATGGTTGGCAAAGTCAGACATTGAGTCGGCTTTCCGCCTGCTGCCGGTCCACCCGGATAGCCAGCATCTCCTGGGGTTCAAGTGGCAGGGAGAATTCTTCTTTGATAAATGCATGCCCATGGGCTGCTCCGTGTCTTGTGCATACTTTGAGGCTTTTAGCTCTTTCCTGCAGTGGGTGCTCTCGTACATGTTCAAGGTGGAGGGTGTGACGCACTACCTGGACGACTTTTTGTTCATCGGGGGGGCAGGCACGCGGGAGTGCAGCAGAGGCTTGCAGTGCTTTCAGGAGATGGCCAGGCACCTAGGGGTCCCGTTAGCACCTGGCAAGACTGAGGGTCCGGCGCAAGTCCTGACTTTTTAGGCATCGAACTGGACACGATTAAGGGCGAGTCCAGACTCCCTGCGGACAAGGTACAGGCGCTGCGTCAGGACATTCAAGCATTGCTGGGGAAAGACAAAGCCCCCCTGGGTGCCATTCAATGCCTCCTGGGAAAGCTCAATTTCGCAGTTAGAGTGATCCCTGCGGGGAGAGTTTTCGCCAGGAGGTTAGCTAGGGCAACAGCTAATGTCAAAAAGAAACACCACCTGGTTAGGCTGGCGAAGGGCTTGAAGAAAGATCTTGCTATGTGGTGCGAGTTCCTCACGCAGTTCAATGGGACGGTGATTTGGAGGGCACCTTGGGCAGACAGTCCTGAGCTCTGCCTCTTCACGGACGCATCAGGTAGGGAGGGCTTTGGGGCAATTCTGGGGGCTGAATGGTGCGCCCAGGAGTGGCCCAACGCCTGGCGCAGGCGCAACATCACAGCCAACATCTCGGTCCTGGAGCTATTCCCAATTGTCATTGCACTACACCTGTGGCCGGGGTCGCTTTCAGACAGAAAGGTCCTATTCTGGTCTGACAACATGGCAGTGGCGCAGGCCATCAATGGGCAAACAGCCAAGTGCCCGTTGGTCCTCTGTTTACTCAGAGAGTTAGTCAGGGCATGCCTGCGCTGCAATGTTGAATTCAGGGCGAGACATATTGAGGGGGTCAAGAATGTGGCAGCTGACGCTCTTTCTCGTTTTCAGTGTCTCCGTTTCCGGGAGGCCTGGCCGCAAGCGAGAGCGGAGATGACCCCCTTCCCGGCACACCTCTGGAGAATCTTGCAGTGGAGCAACGATTGAGAGCACTGGGCGAATGCTCATTGGCCCCAGGTACCAGGAAACGATACAGGGCACACCTGGCCACCTTCAGGAAAGTGTCACAGTCCCTGGGACTTTCCCCGCTGCCGAGGGAGGGCACAGTGCAGGCATTCGTAGTGTGGGCTAAGGAACAGGGGAAGAGCCATTCCTGGGTGTGCGGCCACTTGGCGGCAGTGAGCCACGATGCCAAGCTTATGGGGGGGAGCGACCCAACCAAGTCCTTCATCATCAGGGCGGCCCTCAAGGGTTGGGCCAGAGAGGAGCCCAGAGTCCCAGACAACAGGGCCCCCATAGATTTCGACACTCTCAAGGGCATGCTGGACGTGATAGAAGGGGTCACCTACTCGCAGTTTGAGGCGTCGCTTTTTGCGGCTGCCTTCTGCCTAGCGTTCTTTGGCGCGTTTCGGATAAGTGAATTGGTGGGTAGGTCCAAGACGGACCGGTCGGGCAATGCCTTAAGCATCAAGGATGTCGCCCTGGTGGGCACCCTGTCCATCCACCTCAGGAGGTCCAAAACGGACCAGGCAGGGCGGGGGTCGATGTGGAGTTAAGGCCGCTGGGGGACCACAGGTACTGCCCGGTCGCCAAGGTCAGGGAGTACTTGGCGCTCCGTCCCAACGCCCCCGGCTATCTGTTGATTCATGCAGATCAGGGTCCCTTGACGAGGTACCAGATGGAACGCTTGATGAGGGCGAGCTTAACTCGGGCGGGCCTTGCCCAGCCAGGCAAAAAATACACCAGCCATTCCTTCAGAATAGGGCGGCCACGGCCGCGTTCAAAGCAGGAATGGAGCCAGAGGGGGTGAAAAAGGTGGGGCGTTGGGAGTCCGAATGCTACAAACGGTACGTCCGCCCTTGAAGTAATTTGTTTGTATTCATAGTGTGCAGTGATTTTGAGTGTACTACATGTCATAATATTTGTGTGGAATTGAACATTAAAAGTACAGAGTGTGTAAATGGTGTCCTTTACTCTACTAGGGTTCCAGGTATGGGTGATCGGGCATTCATTCATCACCAGGGTGGCCCAGTGGGCGGCGCGCCGGAACTGGACGCGGGGATTTTCAAAGACACAGTTTGAGTGGATGGGTTTCCCCGGAATGAGATGGAGCACCCTCAGGAACAGATTGGAACAGAGACTAGCCGCCCATGGGGCACCGCCAAAAATATTGGTGATACACCTGGGGGGAAATTACCTCATTGCCATGGGGAGAAGGCTACTCTTGCAGGCCATGAAAAGTGACTTGGGCGAAATCGTCAAACGCATGGGGCAATGTGAGGTCTGTTGGTCAGAGATGATTCCACGCAGAGTATGGCAAGGGGCGAAGTCTGGGGAGGCAGTTGAGCATTCCCGGAAGCGAGTGAACGGGGCAATGCGCAAGTTCACTGACCAGAGGGGCCTGGGATTCATCAGACATGAGATGATTCAAGAAAAGGTGAAAGGATACTTTGAGGCGGATGGGGTTCACCTATCGCCAGTGGGGATGGACCTTTTCCTGTTAGACTTGCGGGAGGCCTTGGAAATGAAAAGTTGCAGGTAGGACCATAGTTGCTTGGTGGGGGCCCTGGCGGTGACGGGGGCCACCTCCAGAGCTGTGGCGGAGTTACAGGGCGATCTGGAAGCAAAGGGGACAGAAGGGTACCTCTCTCTGCGCAGCACCATAGGGAGTGCTAGAGCCAAATCCTAAGAGCCTCATGGGAGGTGACTGGAAAACCGTGTCGGCGCCCCGTTAGTCCTTCGGGCGGTTGTGGGCCTGAACAACTGGGGGTTTGCTATGCTACGCTCCGCCCTGAAAGGGGCGTGAGTAAGAAGGGACCATGTGTCAGGTGATCCGGGAGAAGGATCACCAGAAGTGGCAGCACAGTTGGGGTTCGTCCAGTGCTGCTTGGCTCATCAGGCGGGCAGGTGGCTCAGATGGTTGCCTGCCCTTGGATCGCCCGTAAGATAACCCACCTTATTACATAACGGTGTATGTAATAAACCTGCAGCAATTTTACCCAAACAAGTAACGTGTTGTGTGTTTATTATCAGCATGCAGTATTGGTTGGAGGGGGGGGGAGCGTTGCCAATGGTGTTGCTATGCGGCTGTCCGAGACCCCCGCAGGGGGCCACTAAGGAGGGCAGCCCTCTAGTAACATCTGGGCACCCCCCCCCCCTTTTTGGGTGGGCAGGGACTCGGGTGAGGAGTCCCCCCAGCCCGGGGGTGACGCGCGAGGCAGCGTCACTTCCGGGGGGCGCGAGGACAGGGGGAGGGTATAAAGCCTCCCCCCACCACTGTATCTTCCTCTTCTCGCGCCGGACACGCCGTCTCCCACCCTACCGCTTACCCGGCGTGGTTCCTGGCTGGCGGGAGGCAGAGAATGTTGTAATGTTGTCTTTTTCGTTGCAGGCGGAGTTACAGGGCGATCTGGAAGCAAAGGGGGAGAGAAGGGTACCTCTCTCTGCGCAGCACCATAGGGAGTGCTAGAGCCAAATCCTAAGAGCCTCATGGGAGGTGACTGGAAAACCGTGTCGGCGCCCCGTTAGTCCTTCGGGCGGTTGTGGGCCTGAACAACTGGGGGTTTGCTATGCTACGCTCCGCCCTGAAAGGGGCGTGAGTAAGAAAGGGACCATGTGTCAGGTGATCCGGGAGAAGGATCACCAGAAGTGGCAGCACAGTTGGGGTTCGTCCAGTGCTGCTTGGCTCATCAGGCGGGCAGGCGGCTCAGATGGTTGCCTGCCCTTGGATCGCCCGTAAGATAACCCACCTTATTACATAACGGTGTATGTAATAAACCTGCAGCAATTTTACCCAAACAAGTAACGTGTTGTGTGTTTATTATCAGCATGCAGTATTGGTTGGAGGGGGGGGGGAGCGTTGCCAATGGTGTTGCTATGCCCACTGCTGCATCACACCAGCACCCGCTGCTTGCTGTGGGCATTGCACTCGCCCGGTGCTTATTATAACTAGTTTCGGGCACGTAGGCAAGCACACTTCTCCAAAGCTGCTTCATGTTCCTAGTCTAGAGCGTCGAAAGTGCTGCTAGGCACAGTGGACTACCCTTGCAAACTAATACATCTTAAAAATGTAAACCTTGTGCACCAAAAGGCATATGCGTACCATGTGGTATATCACCATGACCACCTTGGGTATGTGGTGTACTTGCTGTAACTTGTGCCAGGGCACTTCAGTGCTCGGAAGCAGCCTCGCTGGCAAGTGGCGCTTCACCAAACACACGTACTTTTAAGGGAATTAACTAAATTCGTCGACAACAGTGCAATGTGTGTGAATGTACTGCTTCTATTGAGTGCACAACTAAAACAGATGTTAGACAAAATGTACACCGTGGGAGCAAAATAATAGTGCCCATGCGCCACACAAACGCTCATAAATTCACTACACAAACACTCATAAATTCACTACGAAATAAACAAAAAGTCTTTAGCGTGGACTGTTTCATCCCCACCTGATATTCCAGCGCCTGGATAACTTGGATGTTTGAAGGGCCAGACTTGCATTCAAAAACATTATAAAGTACGCTGCTTTGTTACATATAGCGCTTAACAGTCTACCCAGCTTTGTTTCTAAACACTCTACATTGCAGCAGATCATGAAGCTCGGCACATGAAACCAATTTGCCCAGGAACACAAATTTTTGTAAACAGGGAAAGCCGGGATTGAAAGTTGGTTTGCTTGATTCCCTGCTGACAACATTCTCCCATGTTTTACTGCTTTACAATTAATGTCAGCATAACATGAACCATATTTTGTTAATAACAATATAAGTAGAATGGACAGATTAATTTGTGTGAGCCCACGAGTGAGATCAGAGCATATTTCTCCCGATATAAAGAGGCTGTACCCATAGTTTTCGAGCACCCTTCTACCTCACTTTTAGTGAAGTGTGGGTGTTCTTCGCCCTCCCCATCCTGCCAGCACCTCCGTAAAACATTGCACACTTTCACACTCAGTCTATTCTATCCAGAAAAAGTTTGTTGAACTCAGAGGTGTCGTTTCATCTTCATTCTTGTACCACCCCCTATTGCAATGTGTATATATATAAATGGACACCTCTCTTCATAGATATTCAGGAAATAGGAACTCAAATCTCAGAAGGGATCACAGTGTCAGGACCCATATTCTTAGTGTTCTCTAAATAGTTGCAGTTTACTGTCAGCCAGATGGTCTCACTGGCCTGTAATGAAGAAGAGTAAGCTTCCTCTTTAATGGCATTCTACCTAGCTCTGAGAGTTTTCTTATATACAGGCCAGTGAGCTTAGAGACAGTAAGGCCTTCTGGCTGACAGTAAACTGCAACTATTTTGATAACACTAAGAATATGGGTCCTGACACTGTGATCCCTTCTGAGATTTGGGTTTCATATTTCATGAATCTCTATGCTGTCCCTGACGTCAAGGTTACCTCCCCCAGTGGGGAAAGGCTCTCCTTTGCCTTCTCGGCCTCTGGCTTCAGCCCATCTCGTTCTGAAGATTGAGTTGAACGAGGTCTTATGGGTGCTGGCCAGCAACCCGGCGAGAAGAGCTAATGGCTCAGATGGGATCCCCTCTGACCTATTCAAGTCCAACTCCACTTTTGGTGGGCTCCACTTTTGACCAATTTTTCAATGTTGTTCTAACTGTAGGCCCCCCCGAAGACCTGATCACATGCCGTTATAGTACCTATCTTTAAGAAAGGCTCCAGAGGACGTGCAACATTGATTTTGTTGCCATCTCTTTAATTTATTCAATGGGAAAACTTATGGGGTATGTCTTGTTGGAACGCCTGCAGTCTTGGGCCAGTTAGCACAATGTTCTTTCAGAATTCCAGTTCGGCTTTCGTCCTGATCTAGGAACGGTTGAACAGTCCCTTAATTTGTACCTTCTAACTATGAAATACACTGTGGCCAAAAAAGGCAACCTCTACCTGGTATTCATGGACTTGAGCTCCTCTTTGGACTCTGTCAACAGGGCCAAGCTGTGGAGCATCATGTCCGACATGGGGCTTGACGAGTGTATTATAAACGTCCTCAGGGAACTTCACAATGAAGTCACTGCTAGTGTGAGGTACGGTTCGGGGGAAACAACAACCGCTTTCAAATTTGCCAGGGCTGTGTCCTGGCCCTGCTCCTTTTCCAGCTATACATCAGTGGTTAGGAGGCAGATCTTTTAGAGCTCTGGACGGATTGTCCCCATGTTGGTGATCGTAGTGTCCCAACCTTAATCTATGCTGATGATACTGTCCTTATATCCAGGACTGCCATTGGGTTGCAGCACTTGTTGGACCATTTGTGTAAGTTTATGGAGGGTCTGGATCTAATGGTGAAAAAGGCCAAGACACGTCATGGCTACTGGCGCCAGGAAAAATGAAAATGCTGCCTTACAGTCATTAGGAATAAAGTTAGCTCTGTCCTCACGTTTTCCTATTTAGGAATCCCTTTTGATAAACATTTCACGTGGGGCCCCTTAAAGACCTGTCGAGCTGCTGTCTTATCTAAGGCTGTGGAGGCGGTTTTTAGTTTTGCCAATAAACAAGGCAATAAGCCTGTTAGGGAACTCATGGTTATTTATAGAGCCAAATGCTGTGCTATGGCCTCTTACAGAGCTGGGGTGTGGGGCATTAGTGATCAAGTGGGTTGGGAAAGTATTGAGAATGGTTTCATCAAAAGGCTACTTGCTGTGCCCAAAAGTACTAGCTCCTTTATTTGCCACTTGGAGGTTGGGTTAGGGTACATTAATGATTTTATCAAAATGCAACCCCTCCTCTTGTAGCTTAGGATTTGGACTCGAAGTCAAGCTTACTTCACTTGCGCTGTGCTCTCTGATTGCTTGAAACTCAAGCAATACCTAAATATTCCTAGATGAGGTACATTTAAAATACCTGCCTCAGCCTGGGCCAGAAAGATCTCTTAACTCCCCCGGTAGCCTAAAAGCAAGCTCTTGTAGCTCTCTGAAAAATGATTTCCTAGCCAGTTGTCTGGATATCAGGTGCGGAGGGAGGCAGACAAGCCAACTGTCCAGGCTTACATGGGTATTTGCAAAAACGAAGGTATTGAACCGTAGCTATCTTGGGTGAGTAGTCAGCATCACAGATTTCTGTCAGTTAGATTCAGATTAAGCACGGTGCACTTTCTGGTCACTTTCCCTCCCAGGGTTTTAACTTCACAAATGTACCTGTTTGCCCTTGCGATTATCATTCTGCACAGAGCACAATGCACTATGTTTTTTGCAGGTTCTATTCAGTTCTGAGGAAGCGTTATCTTTTACCTTTTTAAAAACAGGCTAATATATGGTACTGTAGAATCGCTTTTGCATAATTTTGCAATCCTTGCCAACTGTGAAGATCTGCTTCCTAAGTGCCGTTTACATTCAATGTGCCATTAAGCAGAGGGCCACTGTAGTCATGTAATTACTTTTTAGCTTGTGAGTTTTAAATTACTGATTTTCTTTTAAGATTTTATGATGTCAGAATGACGGAATTTTTAATGTTAACAAGGTTTACTGATTAATTGTTATATGTATTGTGTTTTTATGCTTACTTTTATGGTCTAACTAGACCGAATAAAGTTATTCTGACTGATAGTATGTGCTATGATGCGTTTGGCTATTACTAATTCTAGGTCTGCAAATTTACAATTACATTTTTCTTTCTTGGACCAGGGCATCAAACTGAGTGAGCAAATATCTGTCCTTATTACCCCAGTGGAGCTTGTTGTTTCAGTAATAAATTTGTCCCCTTTAGCTTTCATTTCCGTGCATACCCAAAACATAGGATAAAACCCACTGTCTGCTTGTCCAAATCCTGGCCAGGAGGTTGCAGTAGTCGAATACATTATCCCAATCAGATGCGGTGACAACTTAAGGATTTTTGGGGCCCTGCGCAAGCTATATTTTGGGAGCCACTGTTCTGAAAAAAAATCATTTTCTTACCCATTTCTCTTAACTCAAGCCTGCATTATGCCAGGCAACCAGTACTGAATTACACATTAAACTTTCAGAAGTGAAGTCATGCAAAAGCAGCTGTAATATGTTTTGCCTAAGGCAATTGCCCATTTTGCCCAGGCCTTAACAGATCACCATTCAGATGCCAATTATGTACTGTGCGGATAACAATATTGCAGTAATTTTAGAGTACGTTCGTAAAAGAATGTGCGAGTAACTCAGCACAGTACTCTACTTCCCCTCAGAAAGTTCACAATTATTGGGCCTGATTCACAAATGTAAACATACACTTTTGTGCAAGTTTATTACTTTTAGGTATTCACAAACTACGTGTGGACTGTAATGACAGATTTGTGCAAAACAGTGTTCGCAACTAATTAGGTGACCTCATTTACCATATACAGACAATGCAGAGGCAGTTCAGGAGCATATGCTACTTTTGTTTTTATCCAGTTCAAGCCTCTAGCAGCAGCCCAAGTAGTATTCCTCTATCCTAACATCGAAGTCACCACTTCAGACTTTGTAGATGAAGCAATGTTGTTTGTTGTTTATTAGGATACCTGCAGCATACATGAATCTTATGTGCCTGCCCAGGAGTACCTGACTCTGGCATTCCTGGAGCATGTTCACCTCAAAGACAGTGGTCATTACAACAACTTGTTGACATTCTACAAACCCTACTGCGGATAGGTGATACAGCCACCCATGATGAACCTTAATAAACAATTAAACAATAACAGTATAACATAGCTCCTTTCCTAATAATCAACAGAACAATTTAAAGGGAAAGAAATGCAGGAACGTACTCTGACCCCAAACAGTAAGGATAGGCTTGGAAGCATTTATTAACACAAAGTCATAAAACCTGGGAAGTAATTGTCGCTCTCTAAGTCCCTCCACCCATAAGCTGTATACTACATCCTCTTCTGCTTGCACTGCCCTGCTGCAATCCCCTTTTCCTCTTTCTCACTTCCAAGAATTCTGTACCTTCTCTCACTCCTAGCTTGCCCCTCAACATTCCAGCATAATACACCATAGAAAGCCTAATGTATCCTTCCTCACTCCCTTAGCTCCTCTCCTTTCCAACCCTCACGCCTCCCACC
This sequence comes from Calotriton arnoldi, assembly GCA_963921515.1. NCBI lineage: Eukaryota > Metazoa > Chordata > Amphibia > Caudata > Salamandridae > Calotriton > Calotriton arnoldi. The sequence goes on from CAWUFW010000188.1 coordinate 3,966,314, forward strand.
TTCCTTTCACCTCGTCTGCAATACAAACGCATCTCTCTTTTGATTCACCGTTTGCCATTCCTCAGAACCACATGCCATCCGTGCCCACTCTCCATAGGCTCAGAAGATTGATTCCCTTAAAACTCCTGCCCAAATTATTATTCATGTGTTCACCAGGCAAAATTCTTCATCCTGCTGTCTTTCCTCTCTCTTTTCTTGGAAACGGTAGGAGATCCTATGTAATTACGGGCGCATACACACTGCCCGCATAGGGGATATTGGTGACAAGCTGTTGCAGTTTAAGTTAACCAGAAGGAAAGAACGGAACCTATTGGTGAGTGGCATTTTCACTTGAGAGTAACCTGGTGAAACGATGTGGCTGGATCTAGCGAAAGAGACACAAAACATTTCTAGATCTGGCACATTGTTATGTTATGTTAAAAATGATTTGTAAAGCGCTCGTACGCCGGTTGGTTTCATGGCGCTGAGTACTAGGGGGGTGCCGACCCGGAGACAGTTCATTCGTATGCTTGGATGTACAGCCATGTTTTGAGAGATTTTCTAAATTTCAGTAGGTCAGTGCTTGACCTGATTTCCAGGGGATGGAATTCCACAAACGGGGGGCCAGAGTTGCAAACCTACATCCCCCTTGGCGCTTCAGCTTGAAGGTAGGGACGGTCAAAAGTTGGAGCTGGGCAGAGCGGAGGTTTCGTGAAGGGGTGTAACGAGAAATGAGGCTATCTATGAATTTAGGGCTCCGGCCATTCAGGGATTTAAACACCAGGCAGCCAACTTTGAATGCGCAGCGTTGGGGGATAGGGAGCCAGTGCAGCTTCCTAAGAAGGGGGGAAGCGTGTTGCCACCTGGGCTGTTTGTATATCAATCTAGCCGCTTGGTTCTGTACCATCTGTAACCGTTTTGTAAGGCCCAGTGGTAGACCAAGATATATTGCGTTGGCATAGTCTAGGCGTGATAGGACCATGGCTATCAGGACCTGTAACAGAGCTGCTTGGGTCAGTAGCCTGCTTATCTTTCTAATTTTTCGCAACTGAAAGAAGCAGGTGGAAATCACCAAGCCTACCTGAGATTTTAGGGAAAGGTCATTGCCTATGGTAACCCCTAAGCTTTTCACTGAGTGGGAGGGGACAGCGGGGGGTCCCAATTCGTTTGGCCAGTAGTGTGGGCCCCAATGATTGTGGCCACCACCTGTCAGAACCAGTTCGGTTTTGCCTGGGTTTAGTTTTAAATGGTTGTGGACCATCCAGTGACGAATGAATTTCATGGTGGACTGAAAGTCAGATATTGACTGGGGGGAGTTATCAATTGTGAACATTAGTTGGAGGTCGTCGGCATAGTTGAAAGTGACCACTCTTCTTTCCTTCAAGGATCTGATCAATGGGAGAAGGTAGAGGTTGAACAGGTGTGGGGAGAACGAGGAACCCTGTGGGACCCCGCATGTGGTTTTGAGTTTGGGGGCTGTGAACTGGCCAATACGGACTGCCTGAGTGCGGTCTTTCAGGAAGGAGTTTATCCAACTAAGGGCTGGGCCCTGGATGCCTGCCTCACTGACACGGTCTGCCAATATATCATGGTCAACCGTGTCAAATGCGGCCGAGAGATCTAACAGCACCAGGGCCTGGGGAGTGCCTCTGTCAGCCTTTTCTCGTAGGGAGTCCAGTACTGCCAGTATCACCGTTTCCGTGGAGTGGGCTGGACGAAAACCCGCTTGGCGTGGGTCAAGGAAATCAGTCTGTTCCATGAAATTGGACAAGCACTTTGCGACATGGGCTTCCAGTGGTAAACACCCATTACCACTAATCTTTCACCCCGCATACCATCAACCCTCATACTATTATAACGCATCTACCATAACTCCGCAATGCCATTATAACGCATGGCATTACATTTCATATGCTTTTACCACGCATACATTTACAACGAAATTCGTGATAAATGCATGAATGGTAAAAGCATATTTTTTTTATATGTAAGTATAAGGTAAGTATGGGTATAGGGGTATATGTTTTGGGGTTCTGGGGAAATTATAGTGTAAAGTGTATTTTTGTGTTTTAGGGTGCTGGGGTATTTTTAGGGGTCAGGGTGGGTTAGGGTTTTGGGGTGCATGGAGTATTTTTAGGCTTCAGGGTGCGTTTAGGTTTAGGGGTGCTGGGGTATTTTTAGGGGTCAGGGTGAGTTAGGGTTTTGGGGTGCAGGGGGTATTTTTAGGGTTCAGGGTGAGTTTAGGTTTTGGGGTGCTGGGGTATTTTTAGGGTTCAGGGTGCGTTTAGGTTTAGGGGTGCTGGGGTATTTTTAGGGTGCGTTTAGGTTTTGGGGTGCTGGGGTATTTTTAGGGTTCAGGGTGCGTTTAGGTTTTGGGGTGCAGGGGTATTTTTAGGATTCAGGGTGCGTTTAGGTTTTGGGGTGATGGGGGTATTTTTAGGGTTCAGGGTGCGTTTAGGTTTTGGGGTGATGGGGTATTTTTAGGGTTCAGGGTGCGTTTAGGTTTTGGGGTGCTGGGGTAATTTTAAGGGTCAGGGTGGGTTAGGGTTTTGGGGTGTAGGGGTATTTTTAGGGTTCAGGATGCGTTTAAGGTTTTGGGGTGCTGGGGTATTTTTGGGGTTCAGGGTGCGTTTAGGTTTTGGGGTACTGGGGTAATTTTAGGGGTCAGGGTGGGTTAGGGTTTTGGGGTGTAGGGGGTATTTTTAGGGTTCAGGGTGCGTTTAAGGTTTTGGGGTACTGGGGTATTTTTGGGGTTCAGGGTGCGTTTAGGTTTTGGGGTGCAGGGGTAATTTTAAGGGTCAGGGTGGGTTAGGGTTTTGGGGTGTAGGGGGTATTTTTAGGGTTCAGGGTGCATTTAAGGTTTTGGGGTATTTTTGGGGTTCAGGGTGCGTTTAGGTTTTGGGGTACTGGGGTATTTTTAGGGGTCAGGGTGGGATAGGGTTTTGGGGTGTAGGGGGTATTTTTAGGGTTCAGGGTGCGTTTAAGGTTTTGGGTGCTGGGGTATTTTTAGGGTTCAGGGTGCGTTTAGGTTTTGGGGTACTGGGGTAATTTTTGGGGTCAGGGTGGGTTAGGGTTTTGGGATGTAGGGGGTAATTTTAGGGTTCAGGGTGCATTTAGGTTTTGGGGTGCAGGGGTAATTTTAGGGATCAGGGTGGGTTTAGGTTTTGGGGTTGTGGGGTATTTTTGGGGTACAGGGTGGGTTTAGGGATATATATATATATATATATATATAAATATATATATAAAGGTAAAGCACTTTTACACAGTTTATGATTTCACCACGCATGCATTTGCGTTGTAAAGGCATGCGTGGTAAAGTCATATGCGGAGTGAAATTTTGCGGGGTAATGGTATCGCGGAGTAATTGCATTTGCGTTGTGAAAAATGCGGAGTGATGGTATGCGGGGTGAAAGTATGCGGGATAACGTCGTATATTCGCTTCCAGTACCTTGGCCAGATATGGGAGCAAGGAGATGGGGCGGTAGTTTGCCAGCATCTGGGGGTCGGCCCCTGGTTTCTTTAAAAGGGGGACCACTATAGCCTCCTTGAAGGCGTTAGGGCCACAGCCCTTGGACAGGGAGTTGTTAAGGAGGATGAGGACAGGGTCCGAGAAGGCGGTGAAGGCCGCTTTTATGACATGAGGGGGGCAGTGGTCCAAAGGGGAGCCAGATCTGACTTTTAACAGTAGGTCGCGCAAGGTCTCGGTGTCAATGGGCGGGAAGGAATTGAGGGAGTGGGGATTCCTGGGCGTAGGAGGGGAGATTTCAGGAGAAGTATGGGTGGGAATACTGGCTTTGATGGCGGCGGTTTTATCAACAACAAAGTTGTTCAGCGAGTCGCAGAGGGCCTGCGACGATGTGGGTTTGCTTAGTACTCGCTCTGGGTTGGACAGTTCATCTACGATTGCGAAAATTTCTTTAGCTTGGTTATTTGAGGTTAGGATTCTAGAGGAGAAGTGTGCTGCCTTAGCTGTGGAGATTGCCTTTTTATATTCCTTCAAGGCCATTAGATAGGTGATTTTCCCTGCATGTGAGTAATTCTGCCTCCACTTCCTTTCTGATTGGCGGAGAGTGAGTTTTTGTAGTTTTAGTTCGGGGGAAAACCATCTCTGCGCCTCATGACGGCGGGTTAGTCTAATTTGTTTAAGTGGGTCATGTTCATTGCTGGCCGCTAAAAGCCAAGCTGAGATAGTCTCCTCATGGAGGTTGACGTCGGGTGTGCGGTGGAGAGCTGTGTTGACCAGTGTGGTATTAAAGTCATTATTGTCAATGGTGTTCCATTTTCTCGCCATTCCTCCCCTGTATGTGGGAATTTTACTGGTGGTCGGGTTCTTTAAAGTGAATTTTACCAGGTAATGGTCAGACCATATACATGGATAGTGCGGATACCACCAAATTGATGGTCCAAAGTTGGTCCAGAGTGTGCCCTTTTATGTGGGTTGCTGAAGAGATCTGTTGGGTGAAGTTCATGTTGTTTAAGGATTCAGTCAGCTCGGTAGATTGTGGCCCTCCTTGAGGGTCGTTTGCCCAGTAGTTGAAGTCGCCTATCAATAGGATTCTGGTGTGGTGTGTTACTAGGTTAGCGACTTGTTCTCCCATAGAGTGGGAGAACAGGGGCATGTGCTGTGGGGGCCTGTAGAGTAATACACATATGAGCGGGCCGAGTCAGACTCAAATTTTAATACGGCGTTATCAACTGCGGGGAGACAGAGTGGGGTGAGGGCAGTGAATTTGAGATTCTTGTGGATGATAGCCGCTACTCCGCCCCCCATCTTGCCTGGAGGGTGGTTTGTTTGCAGAATATAGTATTCATTTGGGAGTGCAGCTAGGATGTCGGGCGAGGATTCAGGAGTGAGCCAAGTTTCGGTGAGCAGAAGGATGTCAGGTTTTTCTGAATCTAGGAGGGTAAAGATTTCCAGCTGGTGTCTGACTAGGGATCGTGTGTTGAGATAGTATATTGATATAGTCTTGCACTCATCTTTTTTTCCCTGTTGCTGATGGGGATGGGCTGTGGGCTGGCTGACATCAGGGAACGAATTTCGAGGCTGAAGTATATTATTGTGGTGCAAGCGTGCAGTAATATCAGGGTTGGGCGTGAGTGAGGTAGAGTGGAGCATTCTGAGTTCTTGGGAGGAATATTTATGAAATTGGGCATAGTGACTGGGCACGGACAGGCTTGCCTTTGGCGCGCCCGCTGCGCGCATCCGCTGCGCTCCTGCGCTGCAGCCGGCATTTATGCCAGCTGATTGCCTAAGCCCCTCCTTTGGCCCACGTGATTGGACACTCCGGAGGGAGGCAGGAAGTGGCTGGAGCGCTCTAGACCGCGAGTGCTCGGTGCGGTTAGTTTTCTATTTTGTCTTTTAAAAAGCAAAGGTTCAAATTCATACAGTTTTAAAAATAATTAGAAAGTTAAAAAGGATCGTTGCAGTAGAGTGTACTGGTTACCGGGTGGCGGCCTCTTCCTAGAGTGCCCGCTCCCGCGCTGCAGCCGGCATTTATGCCAGCTGATTGCCTAAGCCCCTCCTTTGGCCCACGTGATTGGACATCCTGGACGGAGGCAGGAAGTGGCTGGAGCGCTCTAGACCGCGAGTGCTCGGTGCAGTTAGTTTTCAATTTTGTCTTTTAAAAAGCAAAGGTTCAAATTCATACAGTTTTAAAAATAATTAGAAAGTTAAAAAGGATCGTTGCAGTAGAGTGTACTGGTTACCGGGTGGCGGCCTCTTCCTAGAGTGCCCGCTCCCGTGTTGCAGCCGGCATTTATGCCAGCTGATTGCCTAAGCCCCTCCTTTGGCCCACGTGATTGGACACCCCGGAGGGAGGCAGGAAGTGACTGGAGCGCTATAGACCGCAAGTGCTCAGTGCGGTTAGTTTTCTATTTTGTCTTTTAAAAAGCAAAGGTTCAAATTCATACAGTTTTAAAAATAATTAGAAAGTTAAAAGGGATCGTTGCAGTAGAGTGTACTGGTTACCGGGTGGCGGCCTCTTCCTAGAGTGCCCGCTCCCGCGCTGCAGCCGGCATTTATGCCAGCTGATTGCCTAAGCCCCTCCTTTGGCCCACGTGATTGGACACCCCGGAGGGAGGCAGGAAGTGGCTGGAGCGCTCTAAACCGCGAGTGCTCGGTGCAGTTAGTTTTCTATTTTGTCTTTTAAAAAGCAAAGGTTCAAATTCATACAGTTTTAAAAATAATTAGAAAGTTAAAAAGGATTGTTGCAGTAGAGTGTACAGGTTACCGGGTGGCGGCCTCTTCCTCTTGTAGGGATCACTCGCATTTTGCCTAATTGTGAAGTACACTGGGCTGAGGAAAGAAGCTTATTCTGCCTAGGGTGAAAACTACTTTTGAAAGGTGGTGCACACATTATTTGATTATGTTCGAAATGTATACTGCTGAGGTTTAATATATCCGATTGAGGACTTTGAGTTTTAGATGATTTGACATGGTTAGTGCAGAAGTTATGTAATGAATAATGATTCTTGATTATGTTGATGCCTTTTATGTTCTTTTATGGTTGTCAAACCGAATAAAGTCTGTTGACTGACTAACCCTTATTGCATCAGGGGCGTGGCTTAGCCGAGCAGCAAGATGGCTGCTCTCTAAGCGTGCTCTACCGGCCAAGCTTATAATCTGGCATTTATCCTGACACTGCGGAGCGATCCCTCACCCCATCCTACTGCATCCACTGGAGATCGAGCCGCTGACCCCCTCTATTTGAAAACTAAGGGTCTGCGGCGCTACACGGCTGCGAATCAAACATCGGCGCCTGGGACGCTGGAGGCCTGGATGAAGCGAGACCGAGCCGGGCGGGCGCCCGTGTGACGACGAGATGCGGAGGTCGCCTGCCTGCGCCTTGTGCCCGCGACTGCTCCTAGATCATCGCGACTGCCCTGGGCGCTGAGAACGGCTGGCTCGGACAACCCTGGAAGTGGCAGGACCCGATTTAGAGCCGCCGGGGTGAGACGAGGCACTCAGAGGTGAATTGGCGACCCTGCGCTGCTGACGTGAAACGAGGAGGCTTGGGTGTGCGCCTGAAGCCAAGGTGACCGCTACACTGAGCGTGATCCTGAGCTGCGCTCTTGGCCACCTGGGCTGCTGGACGCTGGCACCTGATGCGGAGCACTGACACGAGAAATCCCTCTTCACCCTGAAAAACCGAGACGAGAAGACCCCAACACTCGCCTACCGCTGAGTTGAGCCTCATACACAGGTCGGTGTGCCCGAATCTCTGCCCCTGTCTGCGCTGCTCATCTGCTCATCCGGCCTGATAACCGCTGCTCCCTGCTGCTGCGGCTCGAGAGACCTCGCCGCGCCGCCCCAGCCCATCAGCTCGTGGAGCCCGACCACATGGCGGCGGCAGCGAGATCCCTGCATTATAGCCTTTGCCCGATCTGAGCGCCTGGATCACCATATCGACTTTCGGTAACGGTGGCTATTCCCTGAAGGGGATTGACTACCTGCATGTGAGCTACAGCCTCAGAGACATGTGCAATGAGCTGTGCAGACGGCGCTGGGCACTGAGCGACGTGGCTCTTGACCTCGACATCCTCTTGTAGCGGCTCCAGACGGCCATCGGGGGTTCCCAGCGCAGAACTCCATAACAGTCTAGCACCACTTGCCTCATTCACTGAACCTCCTCCTTTGCGGTTTCTAGTCGCCCAGTGATTGCAGATCTACTCGACTTGCCTTGGTATCAGACTACTGACCATTGACACAATCAAGAGACACCACGTGCCGTGCGCTTACACCTCACCTTCCACAACATCCAAAGATGGGGAAATCAGACACTAAACAGACAAAATTGCCGTTTGATAATAGACGAAGCACCCGCACTACTGATACCGACGCACATCAGGACATGGAATTGCCCGAAAGTAACTCTGCTGACTTACCTGATGTTGACATTCGCAGCATTCTACTGGAAGTTAAGACCAGCCTTAAAGCTATTGACACTAAACTAGATAGACTCTCTTCCCAACTTGACCAAGTTCGGAATCGCTTCGATGCTCATGAAACGCGCCGGATCAACTTGAAAACAGAACATCCGACACGCATGACTAGGGAACAACTACTACACATGGAGAAGGTTCTAGACGTTATATAAGCGAAGAATGAAGACCTTGAAGTGCGCTCAAGTAGAAATAGCATTCGCGTTCTTGGCATCCCGGAGACAACCGCCATTACGAAAATGGAAACCTTTGTTGAAGACCTCTTTCCTGAACTGTTTGGTCAAGATCTATCCTCCATGTTTATCGTTGAAAGAGAACACCGCACTCTGGCCCCTAGACCCGCCGTTGGAGCCACACCCAGACCCATTATAGCGCGTTTGTTGAATTATAAGGACAGAGATACGATTCTACGAAAATCCAGAGAGAAAGGGACAATCACTCACCAGGGAAACACCTTAACATTTTTCCCAGACTTTACGCCTACAGTACAGGCTGCCAGGCGCGAGTTTGGACCTGCCAAACGCCTGCTTCAAAAGACTGGCACGACCTATGCACTATTCTACTCTGCAAACCTGAAAGTTACACACGAAGGCATGCCACACTACTTCACCGACGCAAAATCAGCACTTAAGTTTGCGAAACACATTGATAAGTCGATACACAAGACCCCAACTTCAACTAATCGCTCCACATCGGATCCTACCCTAAGCGACAATGACTGATAAATGAGACTGGTCACCTTTTTTTTTAGGCTGATCGCTGGCCCGATTCATATAGCCGTCAATAAGGTAACAAATGAATGGGGGACTCAGGCTCTCGATCACACTATTCCTCACGCTCTGCCTGAACGCATTGAGGGGCAAGCTCTGCTTAGTTACTATTCGCCAGCTTGGCCACCCTTCCCTAGGGTTGGGCTGTACACCGGCAACACCACAGCCCCTGGGAGATCTCCCTTAGTTCATTCCAACTGGTTATTGTTATGTTTGTTGGGATGGGAGGGGGGTGGGACCTAGTACTCGACCTATTTGGGGGGTTGGTGTGGGTGGGGGGTGTAGGGTTGTTAAGCACTTGTTATTGGTTACCGCAGAAGGACATGTCCACCACTCCTTGATACACATGAGAGGACCACACTATAACTTACATTATTGGCATGCAGCACAGAGGCTGAGACACACTCATAGACGCACTACGGCCCTGAGGGCTCCGATTAGATCACCGGCAGCGCCTGCTAAGCCGGCGGACCCCATCAGTTGATCATTAACTCCTACGAGGACAACATATAATTTTCTAACCTGCAATATCCGAGGTCTCAATGACCAGAAAAGTGCGACTGGTACATGCTCTCCTTGCCAGGCAACACGTAGATATATGCTTCCTGCAGGAAACTCACTTAAGATCTACTGACTCAGACAAACTGAAACACAAACGCTGGGGGGAGTACTATTCCTCCACTTTCTCCAACTATGCGAGGGGGGTAGCTATTTTGATACGTAGCGGAATCGGCTGGACACTGACGCGATCACACATAGACTCTGAGGGAGGTTTGTTATACTATATGGTTCTCTGGGTGGCATGCAAACTGTATTGCTAGCAATTTACGGGCCGAATGTCGATAATCCTGAGTTCTTTTATAATGTTTGGGCGAGAGTTGCTACGATGGGATGTGACACTATCATTTGGGATGGTGATTTTAATGCAATTTTGTGCGACGAATTAGACAGATTAGGCTCTTCCTGCGTCCTCTCACCCCCGCTCCAGTCATGCACTTAATACGATTATCTCTGATAGTAGTCTGGTGGATATATGGAGGAGGCTGAACCCGTGTAAGCGCGAGGGTACATGTGTCTCATCTCACTAGATCTCCTGGTCTAGGCTGGACCGATGGCTAATTTCAGGCGATATTGCGACCTGGACAGTAGATGCGCAGCATTTACCAAGAACCCTATCTGACCACTCTCCGTGCACTCTCAGGGTCGCCTTCCCTACTTCCATTAAGCGCGAATTCACGTGGAGACTGCCTCCCCATGCTCTGCTAGACTCAGTGTTCCAAGCAGAAATCAAAGAAGATATTGTTGAATATTTTACCTTGAACCAGGGATCTGTCTCCTCTCCGTCCGTAGTTTGGGAGGCCTTCAAGGTTGTCATAAGTGGGAAATGCATAGCTCGTCAGGCTGGAGTGCTGAAACCTATTCGCGGCACACTTCAAAAGTTGGAAACTGAAATCAGGGCACTTGAGCTTCAATACTTTGACACTTCTGATAGTACACTCTTGGTACCCATTCGTGAAAAACTCTCTGAATTCCACGAGGAGGCAAACAGGGAACTTAAATTTTTGGGGAAATATGCCACAGCTAGGCGCCATGGATAAGGGGATCGCCCAGGCAAGACACTTGCAAATCTGCTTAAACCCTCTCGCAGCTCTCCCTACATAATAGAACTCCTAAACAACGAAAACACACCTATCAGAGGACCCCAGGAGATACAGGATCACCTCACTGAGTTTTACACCTCATTATACACCTCCTCGACACCACATATAGACTATGAACTCACCGCCTACTTGGAGACATTAGAACTGCTGTGGCTCGGCAACGCACATAGAGATTACTTAAATGAACCCTTCACCGTGGAAGATATTATACAGGTTATCAACAGCCTCCCTACTGACAAAGCCCCTGGTCTGGACGGGCTCACAACCGTGTTCTATAAGACCTATGCTACACTCTTAGCGCCTCACCTCATGGAAATGTACTTAGATTCTTTAGAAAATGTATCACTTCCTCCAACTACTAGAGAGGCTGTCATTTCAACGATACTCAAGCCAGGCAAACCCCCGAATAAATGCGATTCTTACAGGCCTCTTTCTCTTATAAACATTGACAATAAAATGTATGCGAAACTCCTCGCAAACAGGTTCCAACCTCTATTACCACTAATTGCTAGGCCAGATCAATCCGGATTCATACCTGGGCGCTCCACGTCGCATATTTTAAGAACCTTCTTCTCCATGTTGCATCAACTAGATCCACAGACACCTGCGCTGGCGGCATTTCTCGATGCCACCAAGACTTTCGATTCGCTTGAGTGGCCATATCTCTTCACTATCCTCGCTAGATTAGGTCTCAGCCCCTTATTCATCAATCAGATTAAGCTGCTATACTCCAAGCCCCTTGCCAGACTGCATGCAAATGGACTGATCTCAGCCCCATTTGATGTTACACGTGGCACCAGACAGGGGTATCCTTTAGCACCCCTTCTGTTTGCCATAGCTATGGAACCCCTTGCTGCAAGGTTTCGCCAGCATCATAAAACCTGAGGACTGGATTTCCCCGCTAGAGATGTTATCATCTCTTTATATGCCGATGATTTCACATTATATATCAGAGATCCACTGGACAATCTAAACCCTGTCCTTCGAGAACTCACGAGATTTGGTAGCCTATCAGGTGTCCATATTAATTGGGCCAAGTCCACCCTGCTTCCGCTCACCACCACGATGGTCCCCTTTGAGCCAGATTATCCAATACAATGGGCAACAGGTCCAGTCCGCTATTTGGGGGTGGGGTTGAGTACTGATATCCAAGAGCTCTGGAACTTGAATTTTGGCCGTACACTTGTATGGCTGGAGGAAAAACTAACTGTTTGGGCCAAGCTTCCTATTTCACTAGCTGGATGCATTGTTATCGCTAAGATGATAGTATTGCCTAAGCTTTTATATCTGTTTATTAACGTGCCATTGCAACTCACTAAATAGTTCCTCAAAACTCTCAGATCCTTGATGATCTCCTTGGTGTGGGCCGGGAAGCAGCCTTGCATTGCATGGGAAATACTTACACTCCCTTTGACTCAGGGTGGACTGGGTGCACCTGACTTGGCACTATACGCCTTCTGTGCGCAAGCACAGTTTTGACATCATTGGATTTTCCCTACCTCTTTTCAACCGCATGTTGCAGTTGAGGCTGCCGGTGTAGCTCCCTTGCCGTTAGAGGTAGCTCTGTATCAACCCTTTCATCGCCAACATACCTCCTTAAACACAGCTGACAGATTACGTTGGGCCTGATAAGCTTCGCATTCGAGCAGGGCATTCAACACTATATGCACCATCCGTCAAGCTTGCGCAACATCCCCAACTACCCATACTATCAGGTAAAGGTAGCTCAACACGCGCGCATAATTTGGGATGGGACACGTTTGCAGATTTATACCCGAACGACACCTTTATCACTCCCCCTACAACAGATTCGGATGACACCTCCGCATTCTCCAATCTATTATTATATTATAGTATTAGAGGAACATGCCGGAAAATACACGACACGTTTCCCTCCTCCCCGACTCCTCTTCTAGCTTTGGAATCCATGCTCACAAACCCATCTCCCTGCAAATTTATCACTAGGCTCTATGGCATTATGCAGCACTCATCCCCAATTACACCCCCCAGAGCAATGGAGGGCTGGAACTCGGAACTTGACAATCCCATTTTAGATGATCAGTGGCAGTTTTGCTGCGGGCAATTGGAGATGCTCTCCCCCAATTATAAATTACGTCTGATTCACTTTAAATATTTGCACCGTATCTATAGGACACCCCTACAACTCAAACGCATGGGGTTTGCCCCGAAGCGAACTGCTGGAGATGCCAGTCCCTCAATGCCTCGTTCTTACACATGGCCTGGCACTGCCTTGGCATAGAGGACTTCTGGAGGAAGGTACTTGGCTCTATTACAGAGATTTTGAGGATTAGTGTAACTCCCTCCCCCAAGGTGTGCCTGCTGGGATATGTCAAGGAGGCCCCACTGGGACACCGCAGGATACTTGCTATGCTCCTTCTGCTCGCCAAGCGCAGAGTTGCGATGCACTGGGGCAAGCGCAAACCCTCTGATATTAAGACCTTGATCCTTGATACCACGTTCTGCCAGGAACAATTGAACATATATTGGGAATTACTACCACAAGCATCTAGGCCTAAGACATTTGGGGACCATTTTTAACTTGGCTTGCTGCTCGTGACCCTGGTGTCACTCAAGACTCCGGATCCGCTAAGCAGTCGCAATGTACAGCTGCCGATGACCATTCTGGTACCCCATAACATATCTATGGTCACTGTATAGAGTTGTCTTCAAGTAGCCCTTACTACTACCTCATGCTGTGATGCTTGTCTCTATGCAATTGTGCTCTGTCAACTGTTTTGCTGCATTTAACCTCATTCAAATGTGTAATCAAATGTGCTGCTTCTGCCTTGGTTTTTGTTTTTTTTGTTTACTTGTTATGTATATTTGCTATCCTCTGTCTGACACATTCGATAATATGTATTCGAGCATTGATCCTTTGTACCTATTTTTGAAATGCCAATAAACAAATTAAGAAAAAAAACAACCTTATTGCATCTCATTGCCTGTAATTCCATGCTTCCTGATTTCTATATCTCCTGAAGCTAAGGAGAGACCAGGATAACAATATTAAGTAGATTTGGTGTATACATGTCTTTCCTGTGCAGGTCTCCTTTCCCGTAGTACCCTTCCTAATTTCCCTTCCCCTTCTCTAGCCACTCTGATACTCTGTGGCATACCAACCAGAGGCGGAGCTGCTGGAAAGTGGACTTCTAGAAGGTACTGCTCCCGAGGATCATCTAGTCGTGACACACCCCTCTCATCGGGTTCTCTGCAGAACAAAGACAAGTTGATGTAATTTTTCTGTTGTACTCTGAATGAACCTTAGATGTTCCTAACTATTTTTTTTTTTTTACGGAGTTTTATATAGCGCGAACTTGACCCGAATCGGGTATCAGAGCGCTTTACATAGCACCAGTTGCGTTACATGAGGACACATTCATTTTTGTTAGGCACGGGGAGATTAAGTGATTTGCCCAGAATCACAGGATGTTCAGCGTCATTGCCGAGACTCGAACCCAGTTCCCCAGATTCGAGGTCGACCGCCCTAGCCGTTAGGCCAACTCCTCTCCCCAATTGCCAGGCCAGTCATCCCTGAACCAGAACGCAAGCAAACCAAGGCTTGTTTTATCAGGTGTTGCTTAGTTCCAGTGGCACAGTGAGTGCGGGATCCATGGCTGGGCATACCTTAGGCCATGTAGGGCATTACATCATACACACAAACGTTGTAGGGAAGATGCTTGCATTAATTCTTGTCACTTGCACTAGTTCAGAATAGCATTCCAGCCCATCGTTCCTTTACCAAACATGCCACATTACTTGGATCCACCCATATGCAAATCAGTCTTGACTCTGCTCCAACAGGAACTTTACAGCTTGAACCAGAACTGGATTCAAACTGAGGTGACATAGTGGTCAAAAGAATGATGGGTTGCAATGCTACCCGAACAATTGCTAGTGGTTAGACTTCTTGCAAGAGTTCCTCCCATCACCTTTTGTGTGCTTGATTTTATAAGGGTATGCCCAGACATGAGTTCCTCACTCACAGTGCCACTGGAACCATGCTAGACCGACTGAAGAGCCCCAATCACGATGTAAGCAGTCTTGTGCTACTTGTCTTCTGGTTCAAGGAGAGCCTGATCTGGCAGTTTGGGCTGGGCTATTCTGAATGGAGCAGGGTCAAGACTGATTTGCATATGAATGGTTCCAAAATGAGGTGGCAAGGTAGGCAAAAGAGCATTGGGTTGGAATGCTACTCTGAGCCATTGCCAGGCTGTTTCTGGAAGGCAAAGAGACGTACGTGAGTGACAGGTTGCGGTGCCACAGTGTTGGGCTGCTTTCCCAGGATGGACCTTGCTGATGTAGCCCTAAAGAAGCTTGAAGCTGGATTCCTAGTATGCTGTGCAGCACATGGAGCTTCACACAGTTTGGCACGCTCTTGCCTTAGGATTGGTGGGTGGTTCAAAAGAAAGCCTGTGCATGTCCAATCTTCACTGTTTTAAGGCTGTAGCAGAGTTGCCACTGAATTTAAGTATATAAGAAGAATCACCTACGTCCATGGAATAAACTAAGATCCCATAACTGTGGAACAGTAGAACTATGTGATATTTTGAAGTACTTTGAATTTGCAAAGTGTAGATTATTACCTTATTTGTAATGGTGGGTTGTGCTCCAAGGTGGCTGGTCAGCTAGTCTAGGCTAGCTAAAACTCATACCCAACTTGAAGTGAATTTACCACACCAGACATAATAGAAGAAACAGTCTTCATTATCAGGTTACCAGCAGCATACATACAGCCCCCGTGTTTGCCCAGGTGTAACTGACTCTGGCACTCCTGTAGCGCAGTGCCCTCACAGACGCTGGTCACTTTGACAACTTGTTGACATTCTGGAAGCCCTGCTGTGGCTAGTTAATAGAGCCAGCCATGATTACCTTCAATAAACAACTAAACATGAACAATATAACAGGTCTCATCATTCCCAACTAAAGAAAATGTGCTTGCTGGTGCAATACCAGCTCCATGCCAAATAGTGGTCAAAACTATTCGAGTGACCGCATCTAACACATTGAGACAATGGAGCAGCAATTTATGGGTATGTGCAACTTATGTGTTCCTCTGCTTTGAGAATCTAGAAAAGCAGTATTGAGTCACTTGCAGCAGCCTAGGTACTATTCCCCTTGTTATCCTCAATTCTAACAGTGACCCATCCATTTACCTGCCTCCCACTTCTAGTAGAATCACCTAGGTTATCACAGTCAGAGTTCCAGAGAGCCACTAGGCAACTCATTGAAGCTGTGCTGCTAGGTAATAATAAGCTTTCAATAAGGTGCCCGATGTCCTATTTATCAGCTGTCAATCAGATCCTATTTAAGTCCACCCTACAACAGTCTAAGCACTATTGTTGGAGTTTTATATGCATTTAATAATATGATTCATTTACAATAGAAAAGTTGTGATGTGTAAAACTGGCCCAATACTAGCTAGGTCTCGGCTAGCCCTCGACTTCATCTTTGTAAATATGGCTGATGACTTTATAAACATCATTGTGAGTTTTTATTTATCATTGACATCACATGCAGCAAAAAGGGCACCATTTATTTTGTATGATATGTTGTTCTTGAAGAACTCTCTGGAGGAAGCCTTTGTTACTTTCCAAGGCTCTTTCTGCAAGCACACTGTATTGCATTAATTCATGACTCCTGTTTGTTGTTTATGTAGCTAGTTTGTTCTGACACCTAGGGTGACATTAAGTCAGAAGCGGGGAATCAATATTCATGTAATGGGATAGTGTTAAAATGTTTGGGTTATATGACGTTTTGAAATGCTGAAATGTGATTTGTCAAAATAATGATACTTTTCTTTATCAGTTACAAAACCATCCCTATCCGATCCCGCCTGCTTGCTTTCGCCAGCTTAACACGGGGTTGAGCCACTTCCTCTGGGCTGACCAAACGGCTAGAGTTGCATTTAAAATGTGCTTTCAGTCGACTTACTGTGGGGGGTTAGCGACCCCAGATATTCAATCATATTACGCGGCCTCACATCTCTTGGTCTTGAATGATTGGTGGTACGGGGGTAGATGCGACCCGGCATTTCGTTTGGAACAGTGGTTAATGGGCGACATAATACCCCATTCACTCCTACATAACCTGGGGAAGCTCCAACGTCTGCCACCGGCTACGCGGGTGGTGAATGGAGTATGGAAACAATCCTTACGCAGATTGGGATGGTGGGTGGGGCCAACTGACGGGAGAAACCCCCCTGTGGCAGAGTGGTCTCCTGCCCCAATTGTCCACATTGTCGGGGTTCTGAGGGTGGGACGCCATAGGCATATCTACATTGGGGACGGTTATGCGGGGTACCACGCTGGAATCCTTTCAGGAGCTTCAAAAGGAATTTGTCATGCCACACTCACAATTTTACAAGTATGAGCAATTTCGACACGCTATCTCTCCCTATATTGCAAATTTAGAATCCCTGCCGAGTTTAACCCGATTGAGGCCAAGGTATTCATGTGTGACTTGGGGGATCACAAAATCTCAAAGATATATCAATCCCTGGTGACTTACCTCCCCACTACAGTCGACTCACTCCGTGACACATGGCAGAAGGACTTAGGACCCCTCGACAACGATGATTGGACAGAGGCGCTGGAGTCCCCACAGGGTTGCGCAATAGCTTCCAGACTAAGGCTAATACAGTTTAAATATCTGCACCGTGCGTATTTTACAAGGTATAGGTTGTATAGGGTGGGATGATATCCTCCCCCCACTTGCTTGCGCTGTAATAGTGCGGAGGGTACTTTTGTACACACGATCTGGCAATGCACTGCCTCACAAAATTCTGGAGGGGAATAACGACCTGCCTCTCAGAGGTGTTGGGATGGGACATCTCCATGTCACCAAAACTTGTCATACTACATGGCATGGAAGAGATAGGTGGGAACCGCTATAAATGCTGTAGGAAGGTAGAATCTGACTGCATGGTTACCCCCCACTTTTTGCCTGGTGTTTTGCTGGTTTTTGACTAGTCTGACTGGGATCCTGCAAATAAGGACCCCAGTCTATCTGCTTTCTCCCTAAAATGTTATGCATGTACTTTGGTACACTCCAGATTGAAAACTGAGGTACCCTTACAAGTCCCTAGTATATGGTACCCATGTACCCAGGGCATAGGTACCCCAGAGGCCTCCCATGGGCTGAAGCATGTATTATGCCACCCATGAGAGGCCATGCAAAATGGAACCACAGGTCTGCTACTGCAACCTGTGTAAGCTGGTGCTTGCACCGCTTACTTTAGATATAGGTTCATTATATCTATAGGTCACTACACTTAAAACTTATAAGTCACCCCTATAGCAGGCCTTATCAATCCTGAAGGCAGGGTGCTGGGTTTTAGGTGAGAGGGTGCCCCTGCATGAGCAGAGCCTCTCTGCAGCCTTCGGAGACCATTCTCCCGGGTTGTCTGTGACTCAGCCGGACATATAGGTAGAGGTGCATTATAACCTCGCGGTAAATGCTATCTCGAAAACGGCTGCATAGAAACATATCGTATTTGGTATAAAACACCTTGGAATTATATCTCCACACCAGTAACTGCTGTGGGAGGTATGCTTCCACCCTTCAGAAGCGAGCTTCGTGGGGTCACTGGTCTAACCGGTGCCAGCCTTCTTGACCTGGTCAGCACAAAATGGATGCTGCCGACCAGAGACACATTTCTGCCCTCCTGCTGCTGAGCCAAGCTCGAGCAGAGGAAGGCAGCACAATAGGCATCCTGTCACAGGGAGGTGTGACCACTTCCCAGACGGGATTTAGTGTATTGGGGCTGGGTGGGTGCACTCTGAGAGTGCCTGAAAGTCTGTACTTGGGGCGCATTTGGTGTCCCTGTGCATAGTCCAGCTCAAACCAGTTCTGGGAGCCATTGGCACCTGCTCTGGCGCGAAACTGGACAAAGGACATGGGTGAAACCACCCCTCTGTCCTGACCCTCCCCTAGGAGGGTCCCCCGAATCTGTCCAACCCGCTCCCGTGGGTACGAAAGGGCTTACCTGGCTGTAAGACTGGAGATTTTACATGGACAAGATTCTACAAGAAGAAACCACTGACCTTCGACCGTCTGGACACTCTGGACTTCGACTGGGCCCGACTTCGTCTCCCTCTTCGACCAAAGCTTTGTCTGTGCCCTTGCTCCATACAGGCTCCATGCAGGACCTGTGGTGCACTAAGGACAACTGAAGAATCTCCCTTGGAGTGAAGGAGTCGGTCCCCTGCCCTAGCAGGCACCTCAACGCAACTGACCGGTCTGCTGCTCCTGAGCTCCTGCGGACTCCAAAGATTTCAGCAACACAGGAGGTGGGTTTCCGAAGGTC
Organism: Calotriton arnoldi; assembly: GCA_963921515.1. Classification (NCBI taxonomy): domain Eukaryota; kingdom Metazoa; phylum Chordata; class Amphibia; order Caudata; family Salamandridae; genus Calotriton; species Calotriton arnoldi. The sequence goes on from CAWUFW010000188.1 coordinate 3,984,991, forward strand.
CCTGAGGTTGATCTGCCCTCTGGGCAAGTTTGAAGCCAGTATCCCTCGTGGGGATTGCATAACCCGAACCCCTGTGCACCGCGTCCATTTGCAGTTGCATATGCTTGTTGGCAATTTCCGAGCTTGTGCATTGGACTCCGTGTAGTCCTGACCCTGAGCAGTAATTGCGCGAAAGAACTCCGGCCTCCTCGCACCAAGTGCTCCGTGGGCTGGTACTTTGTGATCTTGCTCGAGGTCCCCTCGCGACTCCTGGTCATTCGGCCGGAGGGTCATCTTGAATTCTGTTGGGCTTTTCAGGTTGCTCCAGATGTGCCCTGACTCACCATTGCTTGGTGAGTCCCCTGCACCTTGCTGGTCCACACCGTAACCTGCTTGACCTTCCTGCGTAGGTTACTTTTGCCAAGGCTTGTTGGTGCTCCAGCCGGACACTGACCCCTCAGCACTCGACATCCTTTGTGGGACAGCTCGCATCTGGCTCCTGGTCGTCATCGACGTCTCCTGGTCCTCGTGGCTGCAGAGTCAAGCATCCCTCCTTTGCATCTGAAGCATCCAACATCGGTGGGCATTTGTCTCCCGAGCCCCTGGTCACTCTGAAGTGACCCAGACTCTGTCCCCTCTGCTCTCAGGTTCCTTCCTTCCAGAATCCAGGCTTGGATTCCACCGGACCCTTTTCACCTTCACGGCAGCAGTACTTCTTCACAGTCCTCCATTGAGAACGACGGCGGTTTCCGACTCCACTCCAGACCTATGCACCCGGCTCCCCTGGGATAGGTAACTCGGGTACTACGGTATCCATGGGTGAGGTGGCTCTCCAGCCTCTTAAGTTCCAAAGGGTTTGCCCGAAGTCCTCCTAGAAGGGTCCTTAAACTTTAAAATTGCAACTGCGACTTCCCCATAGAATTGTACGGAGCCCGCGGTTGTGTTAGCACACTGCACCCGTCCTCCGTGGGGTCCCTATCTACTCACCTTGGGTGGTTCCTTGGGGTCCCAGCGATTCTACATGCTCTAGACCTTGTCTTGACTCAAGTTGTGATTGTTATACCACTATTTTAGTATATGGTTTGGTCTCCCCCTGGAGCCCACTGTGTATTGTGCTACTTACAACTGTTCTATTGATCTCGTATTGTGTGCTTTGTGTTCTATCCTCGTGTAGAGGATACTAAAGAGTGTTATATTAATAAATACATATTTTTATATAACTACTGTGTGGTTCTCCTTTCATTTAGTCAATATAGGAGGTGATGTTCTGGTAAAACAAGCTGCTTTACATTCCTTCAAGATTAAGCCTGAAGGCTGCTCTCCACAGCTACCACTAGGATAGCTTTCTCAAGGTTATCTTTAACCTCATACATCATAAGGGTCGTTTGGGCTGGTGCAAGGTGCCCACTTTAATTAGTGGACAGCATATACCAGGCCAACTTCTCACATTGGTGTGCAGCGGTTGGGATTCAAGCCTGCATTGTTTTACCAGATAAATCTCTTTGTACTGATTAACTGAAAACCACTAAAGTATTAGGCACATATAATACTTAAGGTTAGAATAAGTAAGTTCTACTGCACTTAGGGTTGGGTAAGTTAAGGGTCCAGTACACCCTTTCGAGAAGCCAGTGGCTCTCTGCCTTCTAGGTACAATGGTCTTGCATTTCAGGAATTGAAAGCCATGTGTGTCTCTAGGAAGCTGAAGACAGGGAGAAATGCCAACACCCAACGTCTCATTGAGGTGTTACTCTTAGATGACCTTAGGAAGACCCCAGGGTCAGATGAGGTAGAAAGAGTGGGTGGGGCAGGGAATGAGGACAGGACAGAAGGTGAACCCTTTTTTGACCTAGACTCAAACCCTGGCCTGGAGGATCAAGATGATTCCCACCTGGACAACTTAGATCTTCAGGAAGAGGGTGGAGAAGGCCCCAGGGGCCCTCTCTTTACTCCTCCTGGAAGAGTGCAGAGTTTACCAAGGAGATCCCGATCTCCCTCTGTAGAACCCGACCATTCAGGACAGGCTGTAGGGACATCCATCTCTCATAAGAGAGAGAACTCTTATGACAGACAGTGCCAATTTCTAGAGCTTGAGAAAGTCAAGCTTAGGCTCAGGCAAGAGCAATTGGCCCTAGATAAGGAATCCCTAGAGCTCCACAAGGCTAGAAAAATATTGGGACTAGAGTCCCATGGTGGCAGCAACAGTGTCCCTAGGGTTAAGGAGTATACTTATGACCATAGGAACCCGAGCAAGATAGTCCCTCCCTACCATGGTGGGGATGACATCCACAAATGGATAACTGCTTTAGAGAGGGCCTGTAAAGTTCAGAAGGTCCCTGAAGAGCAGTGGGCAGCTATCTTGTGGCTCTCCTTTGCTGACAAAGGTAGAGATAAGCTCCTCACTGTTAGAGAAGAGGATGCTGACAACTATTCAGTCCTGAAGAGTGCTCTCATTGATGGGTTTGGCTTAACCACTGAACAGTACAGGATTAAGTTCAGAGACACCCAGAAGACACAGACTCAGGACTGGGTAGACTTTGTAGATTGTGCTACAAAGGCTCTGTAAGGTTGGATACTTGGCAGCAAAGTGCATGACTATTTAGGATACTACAATTCGATTATGAGGGAGCAGATCCTTAATAATTGTCAAAAATAGCTTTTGCACCAGTACCTGGTGGACTCAGATCTGACTTCTCCCCAAGAATTGGGAAAGAAGGCAGCTAAATGGGTCAGAACCAGGGTGAAACAAAGGAACCAGGGTGGTGACCAGAAGAAAGGTTTTTCCAAGACCAAAGAGAAAGGTGGGGATAAATCAAAAGATAAGTCCTCTGAAGGGCCCCAAAAATCCTCTTCTGGAGGTGGGTCCCAAACTCCTTCCTCCCCTGAAAAGAAACCTTATTGCTTTGTCTGTAAGGAGCCAGGCCACAAGAAAAATGATGCCATTTGCCCCAAGGTCAGCAATAAGGAAAATATTCCTCCAAACACTACTTCTACACCTCCTGGTACTACAGGTAGTAATCCCCCAGGTGGTGGTAGTGCACCCAAAAATTTAGTTGGGTTTTCTTGGGGAACTGAGGTGGACCCTGGCCTAGCCAGGTCCCCCACACACGCCACTTTAGTCTGTGATGGTGGCATGGGGTTTGCCACTTTTACTGTCAGTCCCAATTCATTGGGCAAGTACAGACAAGAGCCTCTGATCAATGGTCAGAAAGCTGTAGCCTATAGAGACACAGGAGCTAGTGTCACCATGGTGACAGGAACCTTAGTGCCCCCAGCTCAGCTTTTACCTGAGTTTAAGTACCAGGTGACCAATACTGATGGCGTGAGGACAGATTATCCCATGGCCATAGTCAATCTCAGCTGGGGAGGGGTCACTGGTCTAAAGAGAGTGGCAGTGTCCCCAAACTTGCCTGTAGATTTCCTCTTGGGTAATGATTTAGAAACTTCAGCCTGGGCTGACGTAGAACTGAAGGCCCATCTACAAATGTTAGGCCTCCCTGAGAGAGTTGGTGGGACCCCTAGGGCCTCAGTCCAACCCCAGGAAACCTTTGGAGTAGTGGAGCCTGAAACAATGGACCACTCTGCTCCACCAGAGAGCACAGGGAATAAAGAAAAGTCTTCTTCCCCCCAGACTATAGGTAAGGGTCAGCTTCCTTAGGGAACTGATCCTACCCCTTGTGAAGGAACTGCCCCAGAGGTGGTCAGGCCTGTCTTGGCAGAACCACTGAGGGCAGGGAACCCTTCCAAGGAGGTGCCCAGTCTGGAGCAGGTATCCTGCCCCTCTCTACCCAGCCTCAGTCAGCCTAGGGCTGCAGAGGACCCCTAGGGGCCCACTGTCCAGAGGAACCCCCTCATCATCAGATTAGGGACACCCAGTCTAGTAGCACTAGCCAGGTGAATATTCCTCAACATTCTGAGGGATCCCTCTTACCCTTAGGTAGTGACATCTCCCAGATGGACTCTGTTGGGCAAAGGAAAACCTGGGACAAAGCAGCCCCAAACCTTACCTGGCCCTCCATTGTTCCAAACAGAGGGACTCAACCCCCAGCTGTAGGCAGTCAGAGGTTAACCCCTAGGCCCAGATATAACTCGGCCATGGAAAGAAAGGCCTCCATGGTGACCAGTGCTCTGAGGAAGCTGAGACCAACCCTATTAGGGCCTCACTTCCCTACTCAGGCACCCCACCAGCCTATTTCTTTACCAAAGCAAACTACAGGTAGTTATCCCAACTTTTGGAGAGCATCCAAAACCCTTCAGGGTAGGGACTCCTTAGTGGTCCATAAGACAGGGAGTATCCATGCTAGTGCAGGACCTTCCTTATATGGCCACTTAGGAAATAAAGTCTCAACTGGGCAAGGTTCGCCTTATCTCCTTTCGTTTGGGGGGGTAATGTAGGAAGGTAGAATCTCACTGCATGGTTACCCCCCCTTTTTGCCTGGTGTTTTGCTGGTTTTTGACTAGTCTGACTGGGATCCTGCTAATCAAGACCCCAGTCTATCTGCTTTCTCCCTAAAATGTTAAGCATGTACTTTGGGACACTCCAGATTGGATTCTGGGGTACCCTTATAAGTCCCTAGTATATGGTACCCATGTACCCAGGGCATAGGTACCCCAGAGGCCTCCCATGGGCTGAAGCATGTATTATGCCACCCATGAGAGGCCATGCAAAATGGAACCACAGGTCTGCTACTGCAACCTGTGTAAGCTGGCACTTGCACCACTTACTTTAGATATAGGTTCACTATTTCTATAGGTCACTACACTTAAAACTTATAAGTCACCCCTATAGCAGGCCTTATCAATCCTGAAGGCAGGGTGCTGGGTTTTAGGTGAGAGGGTGCCCCTGCATGAGCAGAGCCTCTCTGCAGCCTTCGGAGACCATTCTCCTGGGTTGTCTGTGACTCAGCCGGACACATAGGTAGAGGTGCATTATAACCTTGCTGTTAAAAGCAAGAAATGACAGGAACGGAATACCAGAGTATGCTTCTTTATTGACCATCCACTCTCCAGGTACAACCAGAAACCCCAACATTCTAAGGTGAGCTCTCACCGGGGGAACCCAAGGGAGAGGGAAAGGGAGGGGTGGGCGGAATGTACCAAGTGGGGCACAAGATTACAACACACCTCCCTTCCTATGCAACGAAAGGAGGAGAACAACAACCAATGAAAACTCATGAAAACTCATAGAATTCTAAGTACAACGTATACTAAGAACATGTAATCACATTACAGATCTTGCGATTTTATCACAGCTCCACCATTGCCCATTGTCGAGTTTGATGACATTGCCGAGGGCTTTAGCAATGCGGCAAGGAGGATAGAACTTACTCTGACTGTGCCTGTCTTTTGCATCTCTCTTGACTTGCACTACATCGCCAACTTTCCAGTTGGGGGTTCTGACTCCGTTCTTTTGGTCATACCATTCCTTATAATTGGTTTGGTTCAATTCCACCTTCCTAGTAACTTCCTCCTGGTTGGGAATTATCTCCCTGCCTCCTTCCATCCAACTAGGGTTGAATTTGGTGCATGGCTCTCTCCTGTGGAGTGAGATGAAAGGGGATATTCCTGTCACTAGGTTCGGGGAGGTGTGATATGCCCATAGACAATTTCGTAGGTGGGATTCTACATCGTGACCATTGGCAACGGCTAATTGAATATGTTCTTTGATCATCCTGTTTGCCCTCTCAACTAGACCGTTTGCTTTCGGGCAATACAGTGCCGTCAACTCATGTTTTATGTTCATGTTGTCTAAGAATTCTTTCATTGCCTGCGAGGTGAACTGTACCCCATTGTCCGTGATCAAAATTGAGGGTATGCCCTCCTTCGAAAACACATCCTTGAGGAATTCCAAAACTGTGTTTGTGTTGACACGATGTACAAATTTTTGTGTGATCCAATGCGAAGTGTAGTCAATTAGGACTATCATGAATCGCTTCTGGATGCCCAGGTTGTCCATGGGTCCTATGATGTCCATGGCTAGTTTGTTCCACGGCTTGTTCGGTATCTTGACGGGGGACAGGGGTGCTTTGCGCAGGGTTTTGGACTTGTCGCTTTTGGCACAGCTCATACAGTCCTTGACTTGTTGCTCTGCCATGGTGTCCATCTTGGGGAACTAGAATGTCGCTCTAATTCTCCGTTTCGTGATGTTACGCCCCAAATGCCCTTCGTGTGCCAATTCTACAATCTTCTTCCTGAGACCGGTTGGTGGTATCACTCTGCTTTGGCGGTACACTCTGTTCCCAATGATACTCAGCTCGTTTCTGACCTCCCAGAACTTTCTTAGTTCTTCTTCAAGCTTGTTTATTTTGTTGGGCCACCCTTCTCTCATGATGACTTTGAGTCTGCACAACTCCTTGTCTTCCTCCATGAACTTGTCCCATTCTCCTTCTGTGATGGCAGGGTCATCTACCGCCATGATGGGGTTGTCCAGTATTTCTTCTTGCACTTCAGTTCGTAGTGGTGTCCTTGATAGATAATCTGCAATTTTGTTTTCTTCTCCAGGTACGTACTCCACTTTGAAGTTGAAGTTCTCGAGCCCCAATATCCATCTACTTATGCGCGGCGTACAGTTCTCCACTCCTTTCACAGTGAAAATGGAGGTGAGGTGCTTGTGGTCCGTCCTGATGGTGAAGGTCAAACCCCACAGAAAAAACTTGAAGTGTCTCACTGCCCAGAAGCACGCCAGGGCTTCTTTTTCAATTACGGAGTAACTGTGTTCTGCAGTCGTGAGGCACCTGGACGCGAAAGCAATGATCTTTTCTTCTTTCCCCTTCTTTTGTATGAGGGTGGCTCCTAGGCCCTTGTTTGAAGCATCTGTAGTGAGAATGGTCTTCTTCCTGGGGTCAAAAGTCCCTAATGCTGGCGAGTTCAGAATCTCCTCTTTTAACTCATCTATTACACTCTTATGTTCCTCCTTCCATTCAAAGTCTTTATTCTTCTTCAAGAGATTTCGCACTGGTTCACATTTTGCGGCAACGTTTTTGATGTACTTGGCCATATATTCCATGAGTCCCAGGAATGATTTCAGTTCCTCCTTGTTCTTCGGGTAAGGGGCATCCTTGACTGCACCCAGTAAACTATTTTTTGGTCTGAACCCTTCCTCAGAAATTGAGTGCCCCAGATAGTCAACTGATGTCACTCTTATTTTACATTTGTTCCTTTGTACAGTCAGCCCAGCGTCCATGAGCTTCTGGAATACTAGTTTGAGGTTGTAGGCATGTTCTTCCACGCTGCGTCCATACACCAGGATGTCGTCCTGAAAACACATCGATCTGTCCACTCCCTTCAAGATTTGTTGCATTATCTTCTGGAAGACCGCCGCTGCCGCCGCTAATCCGAACGGCATCCTCCTGAACATGAACGCACCTTGGGGAGTTATAAAAGCGGTGAGTAGCCTGGATTCTGGGTGGAGGTCCACCTGGTAATAGGCCATCGACAAATCGATTACACTAAAGTATCTTGCTTGTTCCATGGAGCTGAGCATCTCGTTGATATTGGGTAGAGGGTGCCTCTCCACCCAAATGTTTTCATTGAGACTGCGTAAGTCCACACATAATCGAATTCCTTCACCATTGGCTTTGGCTGCGATAACTACCGGAGCCAACCATTCGGAGCAATCCACAGGTTGTATGATCCCCATGTCGCATAGTTTGCTCAACTCCTTTTCCAAAGGTTCTCTCGTTAGTTGTGGTACTGGGCGCAGTTTGTGGACCACTGGTTTGGCGCTGGATTTGAGTTTGATTCTGTGCTGGAATTCGTGCAAACATCCTAACTTTTCTTGGAATAATTCTGGAAATTCCTCGCAGATGGTGTCACCTCTGTGAGTTCCTTCCGTAAGTAGAACTTGTTCTTTGCTGTTCGGGTCCAGGATGATACCCAGTTCCTTCTGGTGCTGCCATCCCAGCAGGTTAGAACCCGACTCCACGATGTACACCTTAACAAAAGCTCTTCTGTTTTTGAATTGTATATCCATTTCACTTTGTAAATCTCACCCTCTTCTTCCTTCTCTTGAACATTAGCTACCACGTCTGTGTTGGGCTTCATTTCCTTCATTCCTATGAGAGGTATCGGTTCCTTGCTGTACCCTGTGGGAGAAATGTCAGGTTTCTGCAAAGAAATTATCAATTGTTCCCCAAGGTTCTCAAAATCTTCCTTATTGAGTAGAGTGAATGGAGAACACGAATCAGCATACATAGTAACATTTCTATTATTCAATAGCACATCACATTTAGGATAAATGGCATTAATAGAACCTACATTACTTTTAAGCTGTAGTACATTTCTCGCTAGGCATTACGCATTTTACTTCTTTGTTCAGTACTTTATCACCTTCTCTCTCTCTGTCTCCTGTGTGAGGCTCCCATTCCCTGAACACTCTCGCAAAGTGCCCCCTCCTGTTACATTTCTTGCAGGTCACGCTCCTGGCGGGGCACTGAGGATAATTGGCAAAATGATTACTGCTACCACATCTGTAACACTTGAAGTGCCTTTCTTTGTCGGTTATCTTGCTACTCACACTTTCTCTACTTTTTACTTTGTAAATCTCACCCTCTTCTTCCTTCTCTTGAACATTAGCTACCACCTCTGTGTTGGGCTTCATTTCCTTTATGCACTTGGCTGTGTGCTCAATGGATTTTGCAATCTCAACTGCTTCCCTTAACCCAGGGTTCTTCGCTAATAGTTTTTCTTGGATGCGAGTGTTGTTGGTACAACGCACCAGTTGGTCCCTTATAAGTGAATCCGTGAGATTGCCAAATTCACACAACTGTGTGAGGCCCCACAAAGCAGCTATGTAATTTTGAACGGATTCCTGTTTACCTTGCACTCTATTGAAATATTTATGGCGCTCTAAAACTACATTTATTTTATCACCAAAATGTGTCTCAAATTTCTCCACAGAATACATAAATAAGTCTACATCACCTCCTTCTCCTCCCCCTACAGGTTCTGGCAATGTCTCGGAAATTTTTCGTCCATGTACTCCTAAATTGTGGAGAAGGATATGTTGTTTGCACAAGGAAGTAAAACACTCCCCCCCAATTGCTATAATGTACGATTCAAATAACTTGAACCACTCCTTCCAACATATCTCTGGCTCACCTATTTCATTTAGGAAAGGGGGTGGTTGGCTCATACTCACCGCTGCCATCATGGAGACTAGAGAGGAATGCGGCAGACTGGGCCCCAGGGGGAGACAACTTAAAACTAGCAGGAAGGTACAGGGGAGGGAACCTGGACACCCTGCTACGTTAACCCAGTGATAAAGTGGACGAAGGGGAGGAGGAATGGCACAGGACTAAGTATGCTGAGTTAGGGAAGGAACAGTACCTTATACACCTTGACACTCACTGCCAGGTTGTAAGCCACAGTAGGGATATTTCATGTCTGGTTACAATTTCCCGGATGCAACTGCTGAGAGAGACAGCGTTCCAGATACAGAAACGTGCAGGCTATGAGGCACAGAATGTACACTGCAGTGTAGACAACCTGGAAGTGGACCAAAAATGCTGGGGTCCGTCGTGGAAAACAGTCCGTGGGCAACTTGCTGCAATTTAGGCACAAAACACGGAGCTGAAAGAATTTAGCGCTCCCTCACGCCTCGGTGAAACGCGGAAATGCACTGTGTCTGTCAGGCTGGAATGCGGGGAAACTCTTGCTGACGTACTGAGAGACGATGACGAGATTCTGATTCAGGCTTGCGCTCCCACACTCCTCGGCGAAACGCGGTAATGCACCGCATAAGGCTGACAGGAATTGGGGGAAACTTTCCGTGGCGTACGCAAAGCGGAACTTGGTGGCGACTTCCCCCCCCTTTCACAGACGCGGTACAAGAACACCACAACTACCGCAGAAACGGGGTGAAGAAGTTCGGGACCTTATCTCTGTTCTGAGGGGAACACCAAGCGAAAAGTACTGCACAACGCTCGTCCCTCGGTCTCTGTGACAAGCAAGGGGACCCACCTGCAGGACAGATGAGAAGCAAGGTAGCGATGAGGTCCGTAGAGGAGGTATCCGGAACAGCTTTCAATCACGCCACGATCAGGTTTCGACCACGAACACCACCACGTAGAAGGTAAGCCCACAACGCTACCTCGGTGAAGGTTCCAATTTCCTGGTAGATTGCGCACTGCAGGGAACCAGGCAATGGATGCAACACTCTGCAGTTTGATGAGAGCGTCCGCTAGCACATGTGACTTCCAGAAATCTGTAAGGAGTATGAGGTGGCACTCGCCAGGCTCTGAAGAATGTAGTTTACCAACGTCTCGTAGCCTGAAAGGTCCTTGCTGTGAAGACTGGCAGGATGCAGGAATGTACCAGCGCGTTCTTCACTGTATTGCTCCTCAAGGACAGTAAATTTTGTGGATGGAGAGAGTACACAGAGGGGAGATGGTCAAAACTGCCCCCTACGCAGTAGATCGTCGCCAGTGTTAAAAGCAAGAAATGACAGGAACGGAATACCAGAGTATGCTTCTTTATTGACCATCCACTCTCCAGGTACAACCAGAAACCCCAACATTCTAAGGTGAGCTCTCACTGGGGGAACCCAAGGGAGAGGGAAAGGGAGGGGTGGGCAGAATGTACCAAGTGGGGCACAAGATTACAACACTCGCGGTAAATGCTATCGCGAAAACGGCTGCATAGAAACATATCATGTTTGGTATCAAACACCTTGGAATCATACCTCCACACCGGTAACCGGTGTGGGAGGTATGATTCCACCCTTCTGAAACGAGCTTCGTGGGGTCACTGGTCAATCAATCAATCAATCAGGCATTTGTTAAGCGCGACTACTCACCCATAAGGGTCTCAAGGCGCTAGGGATAGGGGGGGTGCAGGTTCCAGTCCATCAAGGAGGGGGTCTGTCGAAGAGCCAGGTTTTGAGGTTTCTTGCGAAGATGGGTAGCAATGTTGTCCGTCTTTGGTGGAGCGGAAGGTCGTTCCAGGCTTTGGCCACGAGGAAGGAGAAGGAGCGGCCTCCCGATCTGGTCTTTCTGGTGCGGGGGACCACGGCGTAGGAAAGCTGGGCTGATCGTAGGGTCCTTTGGGGTGCGTGGAATTTGAGTCGGCTGTTCAGGTATGCTGGTGCGGTGTCGTGGAGGGCCTTGTGTGCGTGGGTGAGTATCTTGAAGGTGATTCTAGCCTCAACGGGGAGCCAGTGGAGTGTGCGCATGTGCTGCGAGATGTGGCAGTGTTTTGTCAGGTTGAGGACCAGTCTTGCGGCGGCGTTCTGGATGTTCTGTAGCTTGCGGGTGAGGTTTTTGTTTATTCTGGCGTAGAGTGCGTTGCCGTAGTCGAGTCTGCTGGTGACCAGGGCGTGAGTGACGGACCATTTCTCGCAAGAAATTTGCATGGGCGGGCGCACGCGCAGTTTTCTCAAGGATTACCGAGACGGCGAGGAAGAGGAGGAGGGCAGCCCGGGGACACCGCAGTACAGAGGTAAGTGATTTTAAATTTATTTTTAATTAATGTTGAATTACTTGTTAATAGGGGGGTGGAGGCGGGTGGCGTAGCGTAGCAGAGTTCCACGAAGTTTGTTCGCAACTCCGTGGCGTAGTCCCGCTACGCCCACTACGCCCAGAGTTAGTCTTTATCTGGAGCCACCCGCCCCGCGGCCGGCGGAGACAGAGGCCCTGGGTTAGCAGAATGCAAGAAATGGCACTTCTACACTGGGCTCGGCTGTATACGAACTCTGGATGAGGTATGTCTATAGATTGATGAATTGGACATGGCACAATATATTATATTATTTTGTAACTTTTGCACTACTATAATGGATATTGACAGACTGGATGTCACCTTATTGAATATGTATTGTTACAAATGTCTGGTAGCAATTTAGTGACTATTGCTGCTGATACAATAAAATTTGTTGTTAAAAAAATATAATAATGATACTTTTGCTGGCAGTAATCTGGCATTGCAGTTTCTATGGTGAAACTGGCTATATATACCTTGAGACTTGGTGAGCCAGAGACTTTTGGGTTTCCTCTATGGATGCTGTCCGATTCTCTATTGATTTGCTGCATTTTTGGGACTTCATCTGTTTTTCAGATTTTGCTTAATGCTGTATTGTACTTAAACTCTGAGAGCGTTCATGGCAATTGATTTCTATGTCCTTTGACTGAGACTACCGCTGCATTTGCATTTTTCGTTTTCCTGTATTGCATTTTAATATTTAAATACAAATTCATGGTTTCCTAAGTTAGCGATCTCAAACTCACTTTTTTAAGTCATTCGTCATGATTGACTGTATTTTGAAATGCCGTTTTGAATCTTGTTGTTAGGGACATATTGCCTAATCTATTCTTGCGGACAGTACCATCTCCGAACCTTCATCAGGGCTGTTGTATATGCATTTCCTTTATGCCTTATGTTCTATTTCATTCTCAATGTTCCTACTGTGTACAAGCGGAGCGTGGCATGGAACACTCCTTGTGTTCGTCATGAGTTCCAATCCAGGTCGTCAGTTTATCTGGAGTCCTGGAGTGGAAGTCGTGCTGCCTGGCGCTCACCTGTTTCTTGATATCTTCAATAAACCTTTTTACCCCAATACCGTCTTCTTCCATTACTACAATTGGCGACGATCGTTGGAAGAACCTTACAGGAACCTGTTCGAGGACTTATTATTTATTTTTTTTGGGTGGAAGAGGAATTCGCGTTATCAGCAACGGAACGTATTTCGACGTTTGCCAGCGTATTTCTATTTAAACTGGAATCGTGAATGGAATCGTTCACCATCTTCAAAACAGACTGAAACTTTAAGAACATGGGGTAAGATTTTCCCATTTTTACTCACCGTGTCAGTGTTGTTGGGAGTAACTGCCATTGGCCGCATCTTTCAAGCGGAGGAAGAGTTCGGGGATCGAGCGTGGATCGCGCGAGTGAGTGCGACCTGCTTGCCTGCACGCGCAATACTGTGAACACTGATTCACACGTCAGCGCGCAAGGTCACGCAGCGTGACCTTGCGTGGCGGCCATTTTGGGAGCAAATACATCAACAGAGTTCGAGGATCGGAAGAGTTTGTGGGAAGAGTACAAACTTACTTCTGCAACGATAGGGACACGGCGCACAACTTGAAGTTTATGGTGTGACGTTTTTAAGAAACAGGTGAGAGAGTCGGGGGACGACTCCAAATTAATTGTATTTTATCGCATTTTGGAAAGAATTTCTGTGGCATTATTTCGTTTTTTTTTCTTTTTGGGAGTTTCTCTGGTACTGTGCTAAGGCAGCCTAGCTAAGCAGTTTTGGATAATTGCATATGGAACAAGGGGACCAAAGAGTAGAGCAAACCATGACGCAACAAAACTTTACCATCAGTAACCCACATGCATTTTGGACAACTGGGTCCCAACCCAGTATTAAATGGGTGGAATGGAGAGAGTACTTTGTGAATTACATCGAGGCTATAGATGAGGCAGGCAAAATGAAACCTGATCAAAAGAAAAGGATTTTACTTCACTCCTTAGGTCCGATAGGTTTGAAAACATATTCTCGCATGCCAAAGATTACAGGCGGAGAGGAGAATGTGTTCGAAACTGCGCTAAAAGATCTTGACAAGTATTTTGCGCCTAAAGTGTGCATTGGAGTGGTAAGATACAAATTTTTCCAGAGAAAGCAAAATAAAGAAGAACATGTGGATGACTGGCTAGATGATCTTAAAAAATTGGCAATAGACTGCAAATTTGGAGGTTTACATGATGATCTCATTCGTGACCAATTAGTAATGCACAGCAACAATGATTCTATTCAAGACCGGTTGTGGATAAACGGGGATGCACCTCTAGAGGATGTTTTGGCTATAATGAGGAAAGCCGAAATGTCAGGGAGGTGTGCCACAGTGGTTAAAGAATCGGAGAAAGATTCTGGAGGTGTGTTCAAACTACAGAATGCAAATAAGTATCAAGGCCAGCACATGACCGGGCGCTGGCGGAATACACCTCAAAGGAGCACAGAAATGGACAGAAGAGTAGAAGAAAGGAGATGCTATCGATGTGATAGCAAAGAACATTTGGCGTTCAGTAAGGGTTGCCCTGCTTTAAAAAAAAAATGTGGTATCTGTGGACTAATAGGGCATTTTAGTAAAATGTGCCGGAGGAGGAACAATGTTAAATATGTATGGAATGATGAAGAAGGAACTGATAGGGACGTTGATAATGAGGACAGTTGTGTGAAAAGTTTACAAGGAAATTACCTTTTAAATGTTGTGGACAATTCTGTAAAGGGGAAGCCAATATGTGAAATATCATTGGGTGGTGTTACAGTGAATGTGTATGCTGATTCGGGATCGCCCTACACGATAGTTAATGAGACTATATGGATGGATAAATTTGTGGGAAAAATTGGGCAACAGTTATCTCCTACAGATGTGAACCCGATAAGTTTCACTGGGGAAAGGATCAATATGCTTGGGTTCAGGTGGCTTACATTCCTATTCAAAGGGAGGTCAGCGAGGGTAAATTATATGTAGCCAAAAATGGTCCATCGGTACTTGGCTGGTTGGACCAAAAGAACCTACATATTATTTTAGATCCTAATAGTGAAGAAAAGGTACTCATAATGGATGAGACAAGTAAATTGGGAGAGGTTCTGGTAAAGAAATTTCCAGGAGTATTTGGGAAAAATCTGGGAGCACTCAAGGGGTTCGAACACAGGATTGTACTGAAGGAAAGGGCGGAACCTAAAGTGCATAAGGTGAGGCCAATACCTATACTCATAAGAGATGAAGTCAATAAGGAACTACAAGGGTTATTAACCAAAGGTGTAATCGAAGAAGTGGAGAGTTCGGAATGGATTTCTCCGGTCGTGGTCGCACGCAAAAGCAATGGAAAAATACGTTTATGCATTGATTTGCGCCATTTAAACAATAACATTGTGGTTGAAAGATTCCCCTTACCAAAAATCAATGAAATGGTTTCTTCTCTGAATGGAGCGAGCTGGTTTTCTACCATAGATTTATCAGCGGCTTATCATCAAGTTATATTGTCACCTGAATCAAGGAAACTCACCGCATTCATTACGCCTTTTGGATGTTACCAGTTCAGACGTATGCCATTCGGTTTGGCCTCAGCCGCTGCTGTTTTTCAGCGGCTGATGCACAGACTTTTTGGAAAGGCGAAGGGCGTGAGTTTCTTTCAGGACGACATCCTGGTTGCTGCCACCAGCAAAGAGGAACACGACCATATTCTCAATGAGGCGTTGGGTATATTGCAAAATGCAGGGTTAAGTGTAGAACTGAGCAAGTGTAGATTCGCACAAAGAAATGTATCGTACCTTGGACATATCATAAGTGAGGATGGTGTAAAACCTAAACCCTCACTTATAAATGCCATTGTAGGTTCACCAGCTCCTACTACTAAGGAGGAAGTCAGATCCTTTTTAGGAATGACAGAATATTGTGCTAAATACATACCTAATTTCGCAAGCAAGATATTCAATATACGCTCACTCCTTAGAAAGAATGTAAAATTTGAGTGGTCGGATGAATGTGGAAGAGAATTTTCTAGGATCAAAGTTGATTTGGGGAATGTAATTGCTTTGAGCAGCTTTGACCCAAACTTGGAATGTTTGTTAACTACTGATGCTAGTGACAAAGGACTGGGCGCAGTCCTTTCGCAAATGATGGGTAATGGTACTGAGAAGATCATTTTGTTCGCGTCCAGAGCACTTTCCCCTGCAGAGAGTAAATACCCCATTATTGAAAGGGAAGCTCTGGCCTGTGCATGGGCCTTAGAACATTTTAGAGCCTTTGTTTGGGGAAAATCTGTCACCATCCGCACGGACCATCGACCTTTGGTAAGGATTTTAACTAGTGAAGGTAGTGTAGGAGCTTCTGCTAGGTTGGCTAGGATATCCATGAGAATGAAGGAATGCATTTATAGGATTATCTATGTACCCGGCAAAGACAATGTGGTGGCCGACTGTCTGTCCAGGCTTCCTGCACCTTTGGAAGAATGTGTGGATGATCCGTGGGGCAATTTTAGTATCGCTTTGATTCAGGACTCTGGTACACCGGTCATTACTAAAGCTGAGTGGGTGGAAGAACAGTCTAAAGATGAAGTGATACAAGCTGTTTGTAATCATATTTGTAAGGGATGGCCCAAAAAGCAGTTTATCAGTGGCGAGTTGAAATCATATTGGGATGTGCGAATGGAATTGTCATTTGATAGGGATTTATTATTGAGAGGTGAGAGAGTAATTCCACCCAAAGTTTTACGGAGAAGAGTGTTACAGTTATGTCACGAAGGACATTTTGGGGTAGTCAGGACCAAACTGGTGGTCAAAGGTATCTTTTGGTGGCCAGGCGTTGACAAAGAAGTGGAGAAGTTTGTGAGAGAGTGTTCTGTTTGTTCTTCGGCAGATAAATCATTAAAGACCTTGAGACCTCCGATGAGTGAAGGGTTGATTCCTAATCTTCCTTGGGAGGTGATTGCAATTGATATTTTTGGGCCTGTGGGAGAATCAAAGGAATATGGTTTGGTTGTAATTGATTTGTTTACAAAGTGGCCTGTAGTTAAGATTGTGGAAAAAGTAGACACACACGCAGTTTTGAAGTTTATGGACAAATTATTTGTTTTGGAGGGATTACCAGTATGTGTGTTGAGTGATAATGGGGTACAGTTCACATCTAATTTGGCCAAGGATTATTTTCAGAAATGTGGGATCAAGCACAAGACCACCTCACTGTACAACCCTAGTGGGAATGGCACCGTAGAACGTTTTAACCGTGTGTTAAAAGGTGTGATTCAGGGTGCAATGAGCCAAGGGTTGGAGTGGAAGTTGGAATTACAAAAAGCTGTTTGGGCTTATAGAACCACAACACATGCTGCAACTGGTTTATCTCCTTTTGTCATGATGAGGGGTAGAACACCCAGGTGCAAGTTCAACCCCAATTGGATTATGGAAGGTAAGGTAGAACAATGGTCACCTATTGATGCAAAGGGAAAAGTGGAATTGGCACATATGAAAAGCAAAGAGTATTATGACAAATGTCATGGTACTAAAAATGTTTCCGTAATGGTTGGTGATTGGGTCCGCATCAAGAAACCCATTAAAGTTCCTAAAGGCGAAAGCATGTTTGAGGAACCACAACAAGTGGCAGAAGTTCTTCGCAATGCAATAAGACTTAAGGATGGTAGGGTTTGGAATCTAAAGAATGTGGCTTTAGACTTTAAGCAACAACATGACATGGATACTACACCTGTGTTTCAACACCCTTTCAACTTTGAGTGGGTGGAGGACTATTTTAATCAAAGTACTATACAAACTGATTTGGGACTTGAGGGCGGTGTACCGACAAAAACTGTGGAGAGGGATGAATCGTCAGAGACAAACCAAGTCTCCACAAAGGTTGGGGAAGAAACTCTTCTTCAGGGTATTGCTCCTTCTGTGAGGAGGGGGGAGGGGTTTCCGAGTACTGCTAGTTGTAACACTGAGCAAGTTGGGGAGAGCGACTTGTGTGTCGGTGGAAAGAGAAAAAGGGTTTTGCCAGGATGGCTCAGTGAATATGTTAGGTAATTCTGTTTTTTTTTTTTTTCTTCTACTTCCAAAGGAGGGGGATGTGTTGTATATGCATTTCCTTTATGCCTTATGTTCTATTTCATTCTCAATGTTCCTACTGTGTACAAGCGGAGCGTGGCATGGAACACTCCCTGTGTTCGTCATGAGTTCCAATCCAGGTCGTCAGTTTATCTGGAGTCCTGGAGTGGAAGTCGTGCTGCCTGGCGCTCACCTGTTTCTTGATATCTTCAATAAACCTTTTACCCCAATACCGTCTTCTTCCATTACTACAAGGGCATTATGAATATTTTGATTATTATGTAGATTATCTAAGAGAAAGCACCCACAAGATTGAGTCCATTTCTTTAAATAAGCTGCAGGCTATTATCATCTGTGAATTTCTTAACTAAAGTACCAATGTTGGCAGTGCCAGTTTTTGCCATAACTATTCCACCCATTAGACATAACAAGAGTTCCTTTAACATGAGATAATACCCCATTTAATTTTCAGCCTGGACACTCTATCAAATAGTTGCATTGTGCCTGTTGCTCAGCCCAGCTCTCTGTCTACATCTCTCATCTCTCAGTCATCTGCATATAATGATATTACGTATGTTGTGCCAGCAGCATGTTTACACAGATCACAGTCCATCTTTCGAATCACACTATCACAAGGTTCCATGGCGATGCAGACAACAACGACATCACCCAATCTATAGTGGGCCCTCACAGCTGCTTCAGTGTGCAGCAAAGAGATCCATGCATCATTTCAGCACCCACTTCCATGTCTCTCTGTACTGCAAAAAAGAAATGTCACCCAGGGGGTCAAACGCATCTTCCAAGGCCACTCGGACATGTGCATATATTAAATGCACTGCTTCCCTTTCATCATGTGTCTCTTTCCTCACAGGATTACTATGAGATCTCTTTCACCGCTCTTGCTTCTGCCACTGGAATGGAGCAGCGGTGATTAGCTATTTTTGCTTTCTGCTTCTTGGCCGAATCCCAGTCCTCCTTTGGCTCAGTGAATAATGTTCTTGTTCACAAAGGCTATCTTGTGATAATTTTCAGAAGAGATCATATCTTTAAGTAACTGTCGAGGAGGCACTCAGATTCAGCTATGACTTTTTAGGTGATTGTCTGCAACTCTGTGGCACTAAAGGTTCTTGCTGGAAGAGGAAACCCCATGTCCAGCAACACAGACAGTCCCAGGCATGGTCCTGCTTCTGCTGTCCTTGCATGGCTCTCTCTGCCTTATTCTCTCAGACCCGGCCAGCGATGGACATCACCGCCCTGGTCCAGGCAGAGTCGAAATGTGTGACTGATAGGCATTCACCCTGAATCCAGTATCCTGCTTCTGCTTTGCTGAAGTAAGCGTAGCGATCCCACCAGCCTCTCAATCTAAATGTAAAATATACTCAGAAAAATGCAGAGGTATGAAAAGTTCATTGTCATGTGCAGGTCAGAGCAAGCACCTGCAGGCCCATGGCCATGAGAAGCACCCCTAACAACTCCCCGCAGCAAGTTCAAGCTCAGAATTCCAGCCCCACAGAGCGCTTCTGGGGCACTCTGATGGTGAGGCCCAATGTTTGGAGGGGCATCTGTGTCCCCCAAGACTTTGCCCAGTAGTTTCTCTACTGGGGCCACCAGTACCCGCCTCTCCGTGTGCCTCCTGACAGCTTCTTACCCTCTGCACACATATCCGTAATAAGGCTCAGCTGCCAAGCCAGGGACATAACAGAGGCCCCCGCAACCCTTGCGGTGCGGGGGCCCCCACACTGTTCACCTCAAAGAGGGCCCCCCTGGGCTGGCCATATACAAACAAATAATACACTCAGATGCAGCAAGGCAGTTAGGGAATGGGTAATGAGGGCCTCCTCACCTTACCTTGCAGGGAGGTGGGGGGGGGGGGGACTGAGGATTTGTTAAGCCACTGTGCAAAGTCAAAGTATTTCCATATTTGCATGCTGACACACTCCATAAATATGAGTGAATTTCAATTTATGATGGTGCCTGTGCTAGATGTATTTCGGCACGACCCATATTATGGGAGGATCGGCCCAGGCACCCACTGCCAGATAATGCCACAGTGCTCCAGGGGAAGGGGGAGTAAAGGCCTGCTGCGCTTGGGAGCTCATTGTGTAATATGACCTTTGGTCTCCTATGGGCATTGTCAACAACTTTACCACATAAACGTCTCCCACTGAGTACATAATACAAGAGTAAGTTGTCAAAATCAGCAACAGGCTTACCTACGAAATCTTAAAAACATCTTTCTCCAACAATGTGTCTCTTGGAAACAGCAGGTCTCTCAGGAATATAGAATTGAATGACACAACACTGCTACGTCATAGGAAGGATTCCAAAGCTCTACCCCAATCATTGTGAGACTGCTGACAGGTTCCAGAACTACACCCTCGTGAGAGAATAGTAAGCTACATGTTTCTACAGTGACTGACTTCATTCCTTTTTATTTATTTATTCATGTGAGCATTTATTATATGCCATTGTTTTAAAAGACTTCCCTTCCAAAGGGTTTAGTGGCATGCGTCAAAAATTAAATATTTAGAGACACGTGAATATTCTTTCATTTTTCTGCACTGGTTGGACGTGAGAGACAAGAGGCAGGTTTCCCGCAGGGAGGAAGGGGGGTGCGGTTGATTCCCACACATAGAAATACAGATACAACTGGTATTGGAACTTCTGAATTGCAGGAATACTGAGCAATTACAATATTGCCCCAGCGAAATTATGAATAAAGATCCTTTTGTTACTGTTGTGTTGGGAATTACCGATCTGATCCTAATCGGACCCAAATGTGTTTGAAATGACAGAGAAAATACTGATAAGCTTGACAAGATGCAGCAGTCAGTGAAAGCCACCCTTCCTTTCGTTATATCCTTCCTTCCAGCCTTCCTCCATCCCTTCTTTCCCATGTATTCCTTTCCTTCCCTTCCCTCCCTGTCACCTCAACATATAACTGCAGAAGGAATCTCATTTTTAAATGAATCGAATATCTCACTAGTTTCTAACGGGACACACTCCCTACAATACATTCATAAACACAACTTCCTGTTAAAGGCAATCAAAAGCGTCAATATAACTAGAAACTATTAATTTTCTTTGGAAGACTGTCCTTTCTGACTCTGCAGCATCTAATCAGACCAAAAACAGGATTTGATCACCATTGACCCGTATTTTCAAACCTCCAACACTACCATCATTTTGTGCTTCCACCTCTTCGTTCTAGGCTCCATTCACTTCACCTCCACGTCGTCCTCCATTATAACCACTTTCGTTTAATGGATTTATTTATTTAGTAAAGTCATGCTTTCAATGAAATAGAGTAGACGCATCAAGTTACAAATTCATAACGCTTTCAGAAAGTTATAAAGCCTGTAAGAAATATTTACACAAAGTATGTATGTATTATAAATAGAGCAGCTTTAACACCTGGAATATTTTTTGGGAAACAATCTTTTGATATCGTTTATGCACTACAGGCGAATACAACTTGAGCAATGTCTTATATCCCTTGCCTAAAAGGGGCAAGATCAATCTGTTTCCACAATAGTCCATGCACCGCTATCACCATGCCTTACTGCTTGCTTGTAACCCTTTATCCACCTCCTACTTATCCTCAATTCAAGAGTGCAGTTTCAGAATTGGAGGTGGGGCAATGGTACCCCAAGCAGCTAAGGGTTGAGGAGTACCTTGTTTTGTGGTGATAAGCAGGGACAGTTGGAGAAGCATAGTTTTACGCTTTATGTTTTACTTCAGTCTTTCTTTTAAAATTCCCGTAGGAGTGCATTATAATCATGAGTAGTCCGCACTCATGTGTATTCTGTGTGACTAATTTAGGACTAAAAGGTAACCCCGGGCGGAGACCACTGCTCCGCCCGCGGAGCGTGTGGAGATTTGCCTCCTCCTCGTTCCGCGGAGAACACGGAGAAGGCAAATCTCCGCACACTTGCAGCGGAGCGGAGTTGGCCAGCCCTCGCCTCCACCCCCCGTATATTAAAAATGACTTCTACATGACTTTAAATTAAATTAAAACCACTTACCTTGCATGCGACGTCTCCGGGCTGCCCTCCTCCTCTTCCTCACCGTCTGGGTAATTCTTTGAGAAAACTGCGCATGCGCGCACGCCCGTGAATGCGCACTTCTTGCGAGTAATGCACCTGCGCGCGCACCCGGGCATGCACAGTTTTCTCAAAGAATTACCCAGACGGCAAGGAAGAGGAGGAGGGCAGCCCAGGGACGCCGCATGCCAGGTAAGTGGTTTTAATTTAATTTTAAGTCATGTAGAAGTCATTTTTAATATAGGCGGGTGGAGGCAGGTGGCGCAGCGTAGCAGAGGTCCACGGAGTTTGTTCGCAACTCCGTGGACCTCCGCGTAGCCTCGCTATGCCCACTACGCCCGGGGTTACTAAAAGGGTTACAGTTCAAGATGTCAAAGTAATTCTCCAATTAACCGAATTATCTATGTTTGTTAGAAATGTAACTGACAACTTTGAATCAATCAATCAATCAGGGGAATTGTAAGAGCACTACTCACCCGTAAGGGTCTGAAGGCGCTGGGGGGGGGGGGGGAGTCAGCAGTTCCGTTCAGACGAAGAGCCAGGTCTTGAGAGCCTTCCTGAAGGAGTTCAGGGAGGGGGCCCGTCTGATGTTGATCGGGAGCTCGTTCCAGGTCTTGGCCGCGATGTAGGAGAAGGCTCTTCCCCCTGTTCTGGCTCTGCGGATGCGCGGGGTTACGGCGAGGATGGTGGAGCTGAGGTTTCTTTTGGGTGCGTGGAAGGTGATTCTCTCATTGAGGTATTGGGGTACTGTGTTGTGTAGGCATTTGTAGGCGTGGGTGAGTATCTTGAACGTGACTCTTTTCTCGACGGGGAGCCAGTGGAGGTTCCGTAGGTGTTGGCTGATGTGTTTGTGTCGGGGGATGCCGAGGACGAGTCTGGCTGCGGTGTTCTGTATCATCTGGAGCTTGCAGAGTAGGGACTTGTTGATGCCGGCTTAGAGGGCATTTCTGTAGTCCAGTCTGCTTGTTTGAGTGCGTGGGTGACCATTTTCCTTGACTCGGGGATCCATTTGAAGGTCTTTTGGAGGATGCGGAGGGTGTTGAACCAACTGGAAGCGACGGTGTTGACCTGCTTGTTCATGGAGAGGGAGGAGTCGAGTACGATGCTGAGGTTTCTGGCATGGTCCATGGGGGTCGGAGGGCTGCCGAGGGCGGTGGGCCACTAAGTGTTATTCCATGCTGACGGGGTGGTTCCGAGTATGAGGACTTCCGTCTTCTCCGCGTTGAGCTTCAGGCAGCTGTTGCTCATCCAGGATGCGACGTCCTGCATCCCTTCTTGGAAGTTGAGTCTGGTGGTGGAGGGGTCCTTGGTGAGAGAGAGGATGAGCTGGGTGTCGTCATCGTAGGATACTATGCTGAGGCTGTGCTGTCTGACGATGGCGGCAACGGGGGAAATGTAGATGTTGAAGAGAGTTGGGCTGAGTGATAATCCTTGGGGTACTCCGCTGTTGATTTCCAATGGTTCAGAGAGGAAGAGTGGCAGTCTGATTCTTTGGCTTCTGTCGGTGAGGTACGAGCGGATCCAGTCGAGGGCGGTTCTTTGTATGCCGGCGTCATGAAGTCTGGCAGCGAGTGTGCGGTGGGAGACGGTGTTGAATGCTGCTGACAGGTCGAGTAGGATCAGGGCTGCGGTGTAGCCTTGGTCGAGGAGTGTGCGAATGTCGTCTGTGGCAGCAAGTAGGCCGGTCTCGGTGCTGTGGTTGCTGCGGAATCTGGATTGGGAGGGGTCGAGGATGGAGTTGTCTCCGATGAACTTTGTTAGCTGTGCGTTGACGGTCTTCTCAGCGACTTTTGCGGTGAAGGGGAGGAGAGAGATTGGCCAGTAGTTCTTGAGGTCCGTGGGATCTGCTGAGGGTTTCTTGAGCAGGGTCTGACTTCTGCCCGTTTCCAGTCGTCGGGGAAGGTGCCGGTCGTGAAGGTGGCATTGATGGTGCGTCGCAATTCTGGTGTGATGGCGGCTCTGTGGTAGATGTGTGGTGGGCACAGGTCCGTGGGAGCCCCTGAGTGGATGCCTTTCATGGTTGCGGGGGTCTCTTCGGTCGTGACCGGTGTCCAGGTGGCGATGGTTGGCTGGCTGGTGTTGCCGGAGGGCGTGGTGTTTGCGGAGTCAGGTGTGTGGTCGCTGAAATTTTCATAGAGGTTCTTGATTTTCAGATGGAAGTACAATCCGAGCTTGTCGCAGAGGTCCTGAGAGGGGGTGATGTCAGAAGTTTCGCTGGGGAGCTTGGTGAATTGCAGGATGACGTTGAAAAGCTCCTTGGAGTTGCTGGCGTTGATGAGGATTTTGTTGTGGATGAAGGTTCTTTTGGTGGTCCTGATGCGTTGGTGGTATTCTGTCATGGCGTTTTTGTAGGTGGTGTGGCTCTCGGGCGTCTTGTTTCTCCAGTGCAGGTGCGTCTGGCTTCTTGGAGGTCGGTGGTGAACCAGGGGGCTTTCCTGTGGCGCTGTCTGTCGGAGTTGCGTAGTCGGGCGAGCTTGTCTGCGCAGCTGGAGATCCAAGTGTGAAATTCCCTGGCTGCGAGGTTGGCGTTGGTTGTGGCAGTGGGGGTGTTGCGGTTGAGGGTGGAGTTGAGCTGTTCCTCAGTGATTCTGCTCCAGTTTCTTCGTGGAGGTCGTGATCATGTTTGGGCGCTTATGTTTGTTGACAAGGAAGTGCACGCTCCGTGGTCGGTCCTCGGGGGTTGCGTGGTGTGGCTGAAGTGAGTTCTGTTCCCCCCTGCGGAGTTTGGGGTCGAGGGTGTGTCCTGCCTTGTGGGTGGGTGTGGTGACGAGTTGTTTCAGTCCGATGTTGGCGAGGTTGTCGAGGAGGGTGGTGGAGTTGTGGTTGCTGGGATTGTCCAGGTGGAAGTTCATGTCTCCGATGAGTATGTAGTCCATGGAGGCGATGGCGTGGGGTGCGATGAGGTCGGTTACCGTGGAGGCGAAGGGGGCGTGGGGGCCTGGGGGTCTGTAGGCGAGGGTGCCACGGAGCGTGGAGTTGGGACTGGTCTCTATCTTGAAGTGCAGGTGTTCGGTGGCGGCGAAATCGTCGCTAGAGGTGGAGAGGCAGAGGGAGTTTTTGTGTGCGATGGCAAGTCCTCCTCCCGGGTGGTTGGTGCGGTCCTTCCTCTGGATCTTGTATCCATCCGGGATGGCGATGGCGATTTCGGGGGCAGAGGAGGCATTGGTCCAGGTTTCTGTAAAGAAGGCGACGTCTGGTGAGTGGGTGTCAAGGAGGTTCCAGATCTCTACGGCATGTCTGTGCAAGGAGCGCACGTTGAGGAGGATGCACTTCAGGGCGTCGGCGGTGTTGTCGGCGGGGGCGGTGGTGAAGGTCTGGCGGCAGTGGCGGCAGTGGCGGCAGGAGAACTGGCCATGGGTTGTGTTCGGGTGGACTGCTGGCAGCTGTTGTTCCTACCGGGGTTGAGTGCGAGGAGGGCAGCTGCGTCGTAGCGGTGGATGGTTGGAGATCAAGGGTCCCTGGCGCTGGTCGCGA
Source organism: Calotriton arnoldi (assembly GCA_963921515.1). Lineage (NCBI taxonomy): Eukaryota > Metazoa > Chordata > Amphibia > Caudata > Salamandridae > Calotriton > Calotriton arnoldi. The sequence continues at coordinate 4,010,020 of CAWUFW010000188.1, forward strand.
TCGGGTCACGGACCTGCGCAGACGGGCTTGCCTTTGGCGGGGAGCATCTGGGGGGGGAGGGGCCGCAGGGGCAGCAGCGGCGGAAAGGAGAGGGGACGCAAAACGGGCCCAACAATGGTTAACAAAATCAAAACAAGCTAATTAAACAAAAATGAAAAAACAAAATACAAAGGGCAATAACCAGGTGGAACCGGGCACAGAAGCAGACAGCAGCGGGCTCGAACCTACCAGGTGGAGGTCAGCGGTGTCAGCGGCAGAGCAACACACAGTGGAGCTGCTGGGGAGAGAGCAGGCCTCAGACCAGGGTCATATTGACACCTAAGTATAGCGTGTCCTTTAAAATGTGTATGTGAAATAATCTAACATTACAACAGTAATATTAATTTTGCGGAATTGGTTATTCATGATGCTGAAAATTATGTAATAACATGAATTATGAGACACGGAGAAGATGTGTTGTAAGTTGTAACCCATGTGATATTAATTTAGCCTAATGATAGGCCTGAGTTGTGCTTCTATTTTGCTTCCCCGACTAGCGTTTAACTTTGCTTTTTGCCTGTACTGTGAAATGTTGCATGTATTTGTGCTTCCACTGCAGGTGGACAAGAAATTGTTAGTTTAGAGAAGAGTTTATTGTTAGTCGATAGATAGGCCTGGGAAGAAAAGTGGTAATGAAGGAGGGACGAATTCTCGTAGGAGACGGAGATGGCACCAAGGACGTGTGGGACGTTTTACCGTGTGACGCATGAGGTGTAGAAAGGAGTCGATGAAGGATGCTAGGATAATGGAAAGTTACCCAAAGTTTGTAGGAGGTACCTGTATTTGATGGCTGCTTTTTTATTAATTAAGATAGAGACAGCTGACACTTCTCTTGGAGACGCTTCGAGGTACAGATCTCTCTCGGTGATTGTGGCCAAAGTTAGAATTTCCTCTTAGAGGGACTCTGATGGCTGACACCTTTTACGGTTTCCTTTTGAACCTCGCTTAGTCTAGATTTTCCTTTTACGTAGTGTAGGGATAGTTAGGAAACTTTGGGGATTTTTTTTACCTTTGAAGAGTTCAGCAATCTAACTTAAATTTTTGTCTTTTAATAACCTATGTGGCAATAACCGAATTGGTAGTTTTCTTTTTGTTGTATAGGGTGAATTGGTTCCAGAGATTTGGCTTCATCCTATTCTCTTTGTATTTTTATACTAGCATGCTAAGATTGATCTATCTGATTCTGTTCCAAAATTCACAATCAGCTGACTAACCAGAATCCAGTTAGGGATCGGAGTTCCTGAGAAAATTCTGTCTTGGGGTTAATGAGCTGAGAAGTTCCTTGCCTCTCATGCTGCTTAATAAGAAACATCGACCAAAAGTTGAGGAGACAAATTTTCGCACTTGCGCAGTCAGGGTGGCCTGTATCTGACTTCCCTATTAAATGGTGCTGAAGTAGTGAGGAAGAGGAGGAGTTGAAGAGGGAAAAGGGCAGGATCTTTGAGAGGGATAAAGAGAGCAGGCATCCCCAGGGAGGGAGACCTGGAATGCCAGCTGCTCTTCAACTAGAGCTTGAACATGGGAATGTAATTTGTTAATGAAGCTACCTACATTTTTGTTTTGATAAAAAACGAGGTTTGGAAATGAGCAGCAGTTGAGATCTTCAGTGAGTAATTTAAGTTTCTTTCTAAGGGGTAATGACTTTGGGCCTGATTTAGAGTTTGGCAGACTGGTTACTCCATCACAAACGTGATGGACGTCTTTTTCACCTGATTACAAGTGCCATAGGATATAATGTACTTGTGATAAGGCAGACAGGATATCCATCATGCTCCTGATGGATTAACCCATCTGCAAATATCTTAATCAGGCCATTTATCTTGAATATTTGAATAAGAGAACTTCAAGTTGAAAATCGATTGATGTGTAGAGGATTGGGGTAAATGATTCTGCAAGTGATTTGGTGACATTCTTTAGCAGGAGCTGAGAGTGGAGAAGTGGTTAACTTTTACATTGAATCTTAGCATGCCTAGTTTGAATACCAGGATAAAGCCAGTTCGAATTGGAGGCTTAAGGGAAAGCAAATCACAAGCTGGAAGTTGTGGCTCTGATAAAGTGTTTAATTTGATCTGATTAGACTTCATCATGGATGCACAAAAATATTATAAGTTTAGGGTTGCAGCTGTTCTAAAAGTGGAGTGCTGGCATATGCATATGAACAAAATGATTCTTTTGAGGGTGTGAATTATGCCTTAAAAGTAATTTTCAGTCTCTATAACCTTTGGGTTTAATATAGTTTTTTAGATTCAATCACCCCGCAGTGAGAAAGTTTTCTATTTCCGTCAAGGACTTCAGGAACTTGTTTTCTGGCACAAGCTTTTAACTGCTGGCTACTTGAGCAACTAATTTGTTGTTTTCACTCCTGCCCTCTTTGGCTTTCTTTGTGATGGTAGGGGCCTGAGTCTTCACAGCTTTGGTCAATGCGCTTTAGATGTGACAATAGTGCACCTTGCTTTTTTAGTGCTGAAATATAATGGGAAGATTTTGGATGACCTGCTGCTGGTCAACATATTCAATGGTCTATATGTGATTTTTCTGCAGATCTTTTTCTATATGTTTTGGAAAGGTAGCTACATGGGTGAAGAAGAAAAGTTAGAGTGATTACATCACTTCAGGTCATTACAGACACTATCTCCACTCCTGAACTTTTAAATTACAAATCAATGTTTAGGCGTGTTAGTCTAATATATTGAATGGACGCTAAGAAACTCTACAGCAACATGAACAGATTAGGTGACCACATAAAAGTTCGGGACTGGAAACAGTGTCCATAATGACCGTGGGAGAGGGTGGTCACCCTATGAAGAGACGATTTTCTGACCAACAGATATGGATAATACAGAGAGCAGTGATAACAAGATTAAAAGAAGGGCTTGCATCTAGAACCATGGATTGGGCTGGCAATATGTGTGAATTATAGATCCATGAACAAGGCTAGTGTGTCTTTAGCTCGGCTCTTGCTTATAACACAAAGCCAGAGGCAAACGGTTCCAAAATATCAGGATTTCTTTCACAAAGTAGGCGATCTCTTTGAGATGACTTGTGATGTTTTCCTGGAAGAGGAAGTCTCTACTGAGCACCTTGTAGATGATAATATTAGTCAGTAAAATGCTGTCTTATAGAAGGGGCCTGTCTAAATATTGTTGAAATGGTTTTTATTTGCAGTGAATAACTGGAAACTGCAAATTTAGCTGAGGATAATCAGAAAATTGTCACTGGAAAATCCACACTAAGTTTTCCTTCTAAAATTAGGTGTTTTTTCAGTGCCGTTTTCATATAAATAATTTCAGTGGCACGAAAACAAATTTGTAATGGGGGAGGGTTATAGGCTTTTTAAGTATCCTTCAAGAGACACATAAAATTCAGGCATTGTCTTTAGACAGCAGAGAAATCTCTCACGGTCAGCTGTCTAACAGAAACTTGCTGTAGACTGGTCAGCTATCCCTAAGGTGTCACTTAACTTGCCTGCTTTGAAAATAGCTGGCTCTCATGCTGCACTGAACCTCAGGCTTCTGCAAACATAGGGCACAGTTACAGAATTTAAAGGTTCAGAATTCAGACAGCAACGTTGTCACTCAGGTGACACTGAACTTACATGTTCAGGACTCGGGCAACTACGCTGTTTCTTAGGTTTAACAGTTCTCGTAGTTGGTGTGCCTCCTGAATATTGAATCAACAATATTGATGGGACAGAATTTCGAAAATAAAATATCAGCAGGTAAGTAAGTCTAGACTTTCTATACCTAAGGCCACATATATGTACCCACGTGGTACATATACCTAACTCCACATATAAGTACCCACACTGTACATATACCTAGCTCCACATATATGTACCCATGCGGTACATATATCTTCGAGGTACTTAGATGTGGAGCTAGGAATAGTAAATCTATACGTTCCTATATGCACTCACCTTTCAATATTTCGTCCCTCAATATTCTGTCCTTGATATTAGAATGCCAAGATATTGCTGCTGCCGATATTCAGTAGTTCAATCATCAGAGTAAGAGATCTTCAACAGCAGAGCTACTCCTTACATCATGCATGCCAACAGGTTCTCATTATAAACATAAGTGATGTGCCTCAGGTGATAGAGACATATAGGATTAAGCCTCATCGAGCAGTGTTATCTGTCATATCATACATATTTTACAGGGCATTAGATTTAGGCAGCTGACCTATCCATAAGACTACACCAGTGACGGCTCCTCCGCTATGGTGGAGGAGCGTCGCCCCACTGCTTTCAAGCAGTGCACATAAAGGTAACATAAAATGATAATAACTTTGAGGCATTATCATTTTATGTTTCCGTGCTGCTTTGTTAGGCAGGCGGGGCTGCTCTGCTCTTGGAGCAGGGTTGGGGAGGAGTGGTTTGTCCACTCCTAAGTGCACATGACTGTTTGGCCAGCCCTCTGGGACCGGCCAAACAGTCATGAGCACTTTCCCTGTTCTCCACACAGGCTGCATTACGGCCTGCTTGGAGAACATGCCCGGGCCCCCTTCCCCAGGCTGAGCGTCGAACCACGACGCTCAGACCAATCACAATGCTGCATTGCAGTGTTGTGATTGGTCAGGGGAACCTGGCGGTCCTTCCTGTTCCTGGAGTCCGACGGAGGAGAGCAGGAGCAGAGACGCGGGACCCAACAGCAAGGTAAGTGTTTATATTTAAAAAAAAAATAAAATTACATTGCTGCCCGTGCCCCCCCCCTACGCCCGCCCCGCCACGGCCGCCACTAGACTACACAGATCTGAAAGTCCATGTCTTTAGACAGCAGAGCTCTCTGTAAGATAACACAGCTCCTATTTAGTAACTACTTAGACATAACATTAATCAAACCAGTAAGTATCCCAGGATCACACAGAATGTTAGCATGAAGGAAATACTCGCTGAAAGCCCAGCTCCTGAGATGCCCATCTGGACTGCACCCAACCGTGAGAACGCAGGCTATTAATTTGGGGAGGGGTAGGGGGGTGACCCTTCCAACTTAAAAAAATGCATATTCGTTAAGTAACAACACTATTTACTGAGAACACTCTGCTCAACCCTCAACTTCTGGTAGCAATGGCACAAGCAGGAGTCTTTCCTCCAGAAAATTGCGCAATAAGTTAAAGCAAACCAAGCAACATTAAAGTAAAGAGCGCAACACTATAAATACCCAAAGCAAAGAATTTGTGCATTTTGAAACAAATATAGTAATCTAAATGTCCCATACATAATTCGAGTAGGATTGACATGAACTGCCTGGCGCAGTCGGGCCCCGAACCAAGACGCAGAGTCATTAGTCGACAAACAAGAGTCCATTTTGATCCCAGTAATCCATCGTTATCAGTTCTTTAGTTCACTATTTTTCAATGTTTTCAGAGTTCATGCAGAGGCAACGTGCTTCTAATCTTCAAATGCTGATCAAACGCTCAACTAAAAGTTTCCTCTATGTTAAACTGTACCATATGCAAAGCCATATGAGAAACCAAAATGCGAAAACGAACTCACGGTGAGAACTCAAACTCGTGTTCCTTTAAGCATATTCTTCAGACTGGTTTTCAGTCACTTGTTTGAGTTTAAATCTCACGGCATGTTTGAAATGATTGCTTTCACCTGGGAGCTCACGAAGGGCTTGCCAAAGACCAGCTTGGCTGGTAAATTGGAAGGTAGGATGGACGGTAGGTCACGCCGTATGATACTGTGCCGATACACTGGCGTTACATTACAGCAGATTCAGATTTTAATTTCATTCACACCGTGAGTTCATTATCGCGTTTTATTGTCATATGACTTTGCATTTGGTACAGTTTAACATGGGGCAAACTTTTAGTCACGGAACAACAGCGGGAATTTTTGAGTATTGTTTACTCCTTATGTTTATTTAAAAAAATCGTTGTTTAAATTAAGCACGAATTTAGTGATGTAAGGGTACATAGCATGTTTTGGTGATGGTTTTTGTGCACTATTGTTGATGAATTGAAAGTTCGTTTTACGCTTGTGGTCACGAGATTATCGTAGGTCATAGATGGGTCTCTCTTTATATTATAGTTACCCCTGATGAAGGGCTGTTTTCCTGAAATGCATTGGGTATATCCGTGTGGTTAGCTAAAGTGAAAAGTGTATTCCGAGACATGCTATGGGATTAAACCTGGATGGGCGTTTCATCAGCATTTGAAGAACGTTGTCTCTGCATGAACTTTGAAAACATTGAAAAATAGTGAAATAAAGAATTGATAACGATGGATTACTGGGATCAAATGGGACTCTTGTTTGTTGACTAATGGCTGTGTGTCTTGGTTCCGTGACCGATGGCGCACCAGGCAGTTCATGTCAATTTCTTACGTGCTTTTGGGGCAGAGCATAAGCCGAGGTCACACCCCAAGATTCTGGTCTATAAGCATTTCAAAAACTATGGTTAACATAACGGTGTGCACTCTGCACTTCTTTTGATGTTTAGGGTAGGATTAAGGTAGACTTCTCCAACGAGTAGCTCATACCTGTAAGTAGCTCTCCTGTGTCCAGCTCAGCCTACCAAATTAGAAGCTTTTGCTTGGCTGAATTAATATATGTATGCCAAAATTAAAAACTGTGCATTCAAGACGAAAATGTATTTTCAGAAGTCATAAGCTGATGTTTGAAGGAAAATGGATGAATTCCCAAAATATATTTAAAGCTTACTGATAGCATCACCTTGGTGCCAAAGGCATTCAAACTATAGTTAATATTATTATATAAACGATCTTTATTCGGCAAAACACACAGCCATAAAAGTGCATACATTAAAACAGTATCCTATTCATTAAAAAACACAATTCATCTTGGAGCAACTCAAAATGACATCATGATATATGTCTACATGTCTCAATTCATAAAAAACACTTCTCAGTTTTGGGCGTATCCGATTTTCCTAGATCTCACCATTGCTCTTTAAAAAGTGTGTAACCACGAATAAAGTGCGTTAGTTCCGCAAAAGTTGCATGTGCAAATCGAACTTGTCTAAAAACCCATGTCTTTTCACTAGGATTAAGATAAAGATGCATACATTAAAACGATTTCATATTCATTAAAACATAGTTCATCTTGGGGCAACTCTAAATAACATAGCAATATATGTCTGTCTCAATTCATAAAAAAAAAAAAACACTTCTCAATCATGGGCATATCTGGTTTCTCACCATTGCTCTTAAAAAGTGCGTAACCACGAATAAAGTGTGTTCGTTCTGCAGAAGTTGCATGTGCAAAAGTGCAATTCGAGCTTGTCTAAAACCCATGTCTTTTAAGTAGGATTTAAGATAAAGGCGCCTGGGATACATAAAATATTTACATAAAAAGACAAAGTGTAAAATATCCTGTGGAGACCTATTGTCGCAGCCACAAGGCCCTCTATCCTCGGTTCGCGCTACGAAACCGGGCGGGGAGGCCATTAAATGATGAAACAGGTTAAATGTAAAACGGGTTATTAAGAAACGATCATAGGCGCTAGTTAGAATAGTGAGGTAATGCTCTAATCCCACTACAGATTTGACTAGGACGTGTGCTCTGACTTTCGGCTTAGTTAATTCCTTACCCTCTCGCTCCGCCCTTACTTTATTGAAGAATAGATCATTTATTAATTTTGTATCCTCTTTCTTCATTATTCTATAATTTGTGAAGATATCTATTCTTCCTAGACTACTGAGTGTTTCTTTAATACATCTTAGCCAGGGTATTTTAAGGGCATGATCCAGTGAGAGGCAGTCCAAAATTACAGCTTGATTAAAGGAGGCCTCCTCATTGGACCAAATATTCACCCAACAAAGCAGAGGCTTGACTGCGACTAAGTCAGACACATACCTCACCCCGAGTTCTTCATGAACTGAGTAAGCTGGGGTGCCCTGCGGAACTTTTAACACCCGTCTCAAATATTTATTGTGCGTTGTCTACAGTTCCACCAAAGCTTTGTGCCCCCAAATCTCACTCCCCTACACAGCCTTGGATATACAAATTGATTGATATAATTTTAAAATCACCCCAGGCGACCATGTACTTAATCTGTGTGCAAAATTTGCAATGGCTCCCATTGCCTTCTTCGTGTCCATTACCTTCTCAGCTATCCGAGTGTTCCAATTTAGTTTAGCATCGAAAGTGACCCCGAGATATTTAAAAGCTGGGACTTTGGCTATACTAAAAGAGCCTGCCTTATAGGTTTTTGTACTCTTCCCTCGACAGACCATTTCCATCACAAACGATTTGGCATAATTAGGGGGCAAGTCCAGCCCATTCATAAAGGAGAAAAACCCATCAATCAAGACTTTCAGTGCTCTTTGGGTGCGTGCTATGAGCACCTCATCGTCTGCGTACAGCAGTACTGGGACCGGTCTAGTGCCTATTCTCGGGGTATTAGCCTGCAATGATATCAGTTCTGCTTCCAACCCATTGATCTCCACGTGAATAAAAAAGGGGCTAGAATACAGCCTTGGCGCACCCCTCTTGAACAGTTAAAATTATCTGTGAGATCCCCCTCTTGTGTAAAGCGTACCGTAGCTGAGGTGTGGGCATATAAAGACATCAGGGCATTTATTATTGATCGCTCTACTCCTAATTCGTCTAACAGAGACCATCATTTACTGCGGTTCACCCTGTCAAATGCCGCGGTTAGATCCATGAAACCTAAATAAATGGACCCCGCTTTGGCGATTGCGTATTTTGCTGTCAGCAAATAGAGGTTCAAGCATTGGCCCACTGTGGATTTACCTGCTCGAACACCGTATTGGACCTCCGAGATAATTTTATTTTTGTCTGCCCACTCCACTAGCCTATTTAGTATGACCCGTCCCATCACTTTAACGGTGGAGTCTATCGGCGATAGGGGTCGGTAACAATTGGGGTTATCCCTATCCCCCTTCTTATATATAGGTACGATAGTGGCAGTAGACCAAGACTGGGGCATGTCAGTTAACACTGCCGCATTCAGAACCCTAGTTAAAATTGGGGCCCACACCTCGATGTTGCTTCTAAACGGGTCAGGGGGGATCCCGTCTGGGCCCGGAGCCTTATTGTTGGACAGTCCCTCTATACCTGTTATCACCTCTTCTAACTGAAAATTAATATGGGAGTCACATGGGAGGGGCTCCCAGGCTTTATTACAGTGATTTCCCTCCCCATAGTTGTAAACTGCCTGGAAGTGAATCTTCCATTGGTCCTGTGTAATATGATGACATATGGATGGTTTGTCAGGTTCTGAAAAACAAGGTCTATTAATGACTTTCCAGAATAGGGAACTATCTTTAAGTGCACTAGCCTCCAGCAGTTCATCCCAGGCCCTCTGGTTCTTTACTGCTTTTTTATAGTTAGCACGGCATCTGGCTACCAAAGGTCTATTGCGCGGAGTCTCTTTCAAAGCCATTTTAAGTTTCCTCAGTGCCTGAGAGCACTCCCTGTCAAACCACCTTGGGCTATCCGAGTGGGAAGCAACCACAGGTACACTTAAAAGGGCTGTCACTGCCTGTGCTATAACATCGAAGGATCTAAGCACCTCTGCCTCTGATGGTGAGATATCCAGGCACTTTAGAATCTCCTGTTGTCTCTCTTTGAAAAGGGATGAATAAAAAAACGTTGCTATCCACCTGTGTCCACCGTAGGCGCCTCCCCTGGTCTTTTGGCCTTAGTGTCCCTGCCGTTCTGCTACTTCGATCTAGCTTCGGTCCCTGTGCCCACATCCCCAGAGTCAAAGGGTTATGATCGCTAAAGGGGCTTTCTAAGGTCCTGAAGAACGATATGATGTAAGCCAGAGCTGATGAGACAAAAATAAAATCAATGGTAGTTGCACAGCCCCTTCCTTTATAGGTCGGGGGATAGAGACTATTGGGAGGTATTACTGCATTTTGTAAGGTAAACATTAGGTCATGGGTGTTTAAAAGGGCATTTAATTCATGGCCGCCTACAGAGTGCTCCATGTGCCATTCTTCTACTGTCATACATGAAGAGGTGGCCCTAATACTTTGGCCAATATCTGAACATAAATGGCAATTAAAATCCCCTACCAAAATAGGATTTCCCAATGATAAATTTTCCCCTTGTAACAGATCTAAAAGACCGGCTAGCTCCTTCAAACTTGTTGAGCCCAAATTCCTATTTTTGGCATTATTAAAGTTAATAATTGTGAGCCGTTTAGTTCTGCCTATCATCAGCTTTACACCCTCTGCCACTGTAGAGTTCCACTACAATTGCTTCACTGATCCACACAGCTCAAGGGCAATAAATATAATTAAACCCCCTTTAGCTCTTCCGTATATCGAGCCTTCTGCTGGGATGAAGAACGACTTATAGCCCTCCAAAAAGAATGTATTTTCCACCGCCCAGGTTTCCTGCAGGCAAATGATCTTGTAAGAGGTTATGACTTGAATCCATCTATCATCATCAACTTTTGAGGCTAGTCCTGCCACATTGCAGGAGATCAAACTGACCTCACTCCCTAACTGGATACTGGGTGAAATGGCTGATATAGGCTCATCCCCTTGACGTCCTGTCCGGTGCATCCGGTTGGCGTGCTCTGTAGTGTGGACGACGTTCCCACCCTGCCGTTCCCTCCTAGGCATAGCAACCTGCTTATGGGGTCCAGTCACTGTTGCCTGTCCTGGGCTATGTCGTAAGCTGTGTTCAGTGCCCGCCGCCTGTCAATCCAGGTCATTAAGATCCGACAAAGGGGCATAGGTATTCAATGCCAACTCCAATCCCTCCCACATGTGTGCACCCCCCTCCAGCTCCCTGGCATTATTAGTTGTTCGGTTTAATAAGACCTGGCCTATGGAAAAAACCTAGTGGCAGTGGTTTGATATCTGAAGCGTAAAACGGGAACTCAGCCGAGTGTCTCAATATGTTATATGCTATTTCTGGGAACCTGAAAGTAACAATCACGGCATCGCAATGGAAGGATTTCCTGGATTTTCCAATCCAAGAGACCCTTCTAGCCATCAGGATATTAGAATGGTCCCTTGTGTTAAATCTACTGTGTTTCCCTAACCAGTGAGACACTTTATTAATGAGATTGTCTGTGGCTTCCTCCGTACCCACTCCCAGACTGTGCACCCCCACCAGAACTACAGTTTAGGGGCAATATGCCGGGGGCAGATCAATTACTGGTAGATCTGGTCTATAAGTGTTTTTTGGTCTTGCCCCCCCATTCTCATACTCCCGTGATAGGGAATGTCAGTCTCTTGCGCCCCGGCCTCCTCTCTCCACACCATGTGAAAATTAAACCTGTTACCAATCTCCTTCTCCTGAGCCCCTAGTTCACTCTGGGGCCCATTCCCCAGTGGACTGTTAGCGTTTGGTGATCGGTCCCCTGGCTTGTGTTGCCCCTGCAAACCAGCTACCTGTGGCTGGGCCCTACGTGGGGGTGAATCATTAACAACAGTGACATTCGGAATAGATTTCAACATGTTCTCCACGTTCCCTAGTGTCTCTCTGGCATTTGATAAACCTTTGTCCAATTTGTCCCAAAGTTTAGAAAACAGGTCTGTCATTAGGTTCGTAATGAGTCTCCTCAAGGTGTTCCAGAAGTCCCCCATGTCTATCGGGCCAAACAGTAGATTTGGCGCCTCCTCTCCCCTTTTGGGCTCAATTTTCTTTTTAACTTTACGCACTCTCCTGGGTGCTGGTGACGCCTCACTCTCTAAACCCTTATTTTTGAGGCCTGGGGGTACCCCTTGACCCTCACCCGTAGCACCTGGCGATGAGACACTTATACCAGGGTTGCCTTTCTTTGACGCCACCGCCCCTGTGCTGGTAGCCTGCATGCTATCAGTCATCTCAGCCATGGGGCTTGTGGTAGTTACTTCTACTGCTTCAGCCCGCTAAGGATCAGGCACGAGGGGGCCAGCAAAGCCAATAGACAGTCTCCTCTCCACCTTATCAGTCTCCTGGGAGATAGCCCCCACCGCCTTGGCTAGATAAGAGTCAATAGTAGCCCTTTTGTTATTAGACAAATGGTCGGGATTAGTGACCTTCCTCTTCCCCATGATCGATAAAGCTAACCGCCACCGATACTTGTCAGAACCTTAGGTCGTCCACGATTAACTCAGTAATACAATTCACATGTGCTCACCCCCACTGCTTACCGCACTACTGGGCTTCCACCGGCTGAACTCAAGTGTGGTCCAGCTCAGATGTAGGAATCTCTGGTATACTGTATCCTGAGCTGCCTCTAGTCCAAAACCGACCAGCCAAGGGGGTGGGCCCAGCCCAGCCTCGTTAGGCCGCGGACGGGTTCAGACGGGCCCGCCCTTGGGCCGGGCACGCCAGCACGCGTCCTGCGCTGCGGGGCCCGACCACTGAATTTATGCGCCTCCGGGCGCAGAGTAGAGGCGGCAATGGGCGCAGGGACTGCTGGGGTGCGAAGTCCTGGCTGCCCCCTCCTTCACCACTCCACACGGCCTTACTGATAGCATCACCTTGGTGCCAAAGGCATTCAAACTATAGTTAATATGTATTCCTTATGTAAAGTCATTCCAAACTGCCAAAGCCTTTTCTATATTGTTGTTGGCCTGCCTGATGAACTGAGGTTATCACTGCTAGTAATCTTGAATGGGGAGGCTACTAATGCAATCTTGTCTGATGTATTCACTATTATAACACTAATCATATTAGTAGCTCGGGACAATTTTCATTGATCATAAGTAGTTCTTATTACAGAAAAGGTTGGAGACCCCTGGATTAAGGCATCTGGAGATACAGATGTTTAAGGTTCTAAGTCTATAAGCTCAAAGCAAACCACAAAGCATCAGTTAAAGTCAATGGTTATGGTTGAATGGGACCAAGGCATGATGTCAGGCAAATCGTGGGTCGGTTACTCCTTGAAGATCAAAGGTTTTAACTTGGGACTTTGATACTTTTTTGGTTTGCAGAATCTTCAAAAAATGCTAAAGTCACCAAGAGACCATCAAGCCCATTCTCCTGCTAAACCTTCAAAACATCTGAACTGAACAGGACAAATGTATGATCTATTGCAGGAAAAATCAATTCACCGCTGGGGTACTTTTTCCACCTCACTCCAGTCACACATTTTACTTAGACTTACTTTTTGGGTTCTTACAAATCTCCAGGGGGTAAGGCTGAGCACTGCGGTGGGTCACGGTTCCACAAGGCCAGAAACTTTCATCACAAGGTCCATTTGAAGCCTTTTTATTTATGGAAAAGTGCTCTGAGTGAGAAAAATCTGTTAATCTTGGAGATCAAAAAAATGACCAAGCCCTAACTTAAGTTGCGGGAAAGTTACCTCCAAGTTTCTCCTACACCTTCAAAGCTCTCATGGAAAGCATCTAGTGTTCAGGCCTCTCTACAGATGTGATTCCCAAGGGCCAATTCACACCCAACTGGGCAAATGGCTCCTCTTCAGCCTTTTATGTTGTGTTGCAGTTGCATTGGCATAAGCCATGATAGGACTTCCTGGGGGGGGGGGGGGCGCTGAAGTGCATTATCAGATGGGAAGCATGATATGCATTGGCAGAGTGCTTGGTTGGAAGTGTGTTATACTTGCAATGAGGCTTATGTGGGATGAGTTTTGGTGTTGTGCATGAGTGAATAGGGTGGTGCTCGAATCTTGTCTTGGGTTGCAACACTTAACAATGTGCTGTGGAAGAAATGTGAGAGCAAGAGTCTTCCATTGTTTATCTATTTTGGCTGCTAGGAGTTATGCTGTAGGTCCCATCTGGTACTTCCGGTGACTAATGAGGTTTCTTCCCAGGTCCTGTGGTAGATCTAGCAGTTATGATAGACACTCTGTATATCCTGCAAGGTCTAGAAAGGAGAGCTAGTTGACAGAGGTCCATGTGGATGGACTGCATGACAGTCGTGTTATGGAAGTTGATCTTGACCCTGAAGAATATGTAATGCTTTAGAGTGTCCAGCCTTTAAACTGGTACAGGAGGAAAGTGGGTCATGCAGGGATGGTCTATAATCTATATTAAAGTCACCTAAGGTGGCGAATTCCTTCATGCATTGCATTGCATGTCCTCATTGGAATTGAGTTGCTTGGTTTTAGGTGGGTTAATATTGGCTGCCTGAAGTAAAGCTGTGTCCTATGGTTTTTTGATTCCACATTGTCGTGGTGTGGTAGTTTTATATTTCAAAACCTGGGTCAGAGGAGGGTCGTGGCCTGACAGGGAATCGAACGAGATGCAGATCATCTGAGCTCCATGTTCCCGTGGGCCCTTAACGCATCTACAGGCCAATTTTGCAGGGCCCACCAACACCCGGTACCACCTCCAGTGACACAGAATCAGGCCCAACCGCTGATGGCCACCTGAAAAGCCCGAGACACCTACGACAGCATATTTCACCCTTCGGTGCTGCCTTGATCCAGAGAGGAGACACCATCTTGTCCCCTTCCTGCGGCACAGCTGATCAGCCAGCTGATTGGCTGGCCCAGGTACCAGGCCTCTCCTGTGGCACCTGCAACTGCTCTGGCAACCTCTGGAACAGCCATGAGCCGGACAGAGCCGATAACCCCAGCAGGTCCTTGCTGGGGCCCCCTTCAGAAGCGGCTCCCTTCGTCACTTGACTTGCGGGAGCTGGCGTAGGCTCGGACCAGCTCGCCTTCACTGTGAGGATCGAGGTCATTCTCCGGCTGTACCCCCCCTGGCACCTGGTAACAGCCCTGTGGCCGCTCGCTCCTGAAAGGCCCTTCAGACCTGCATGAACGTCCCGTGCGGCGGGAGTGGGGGAGTGCCTGAGGTGCTGGTGGGCAGCCACAGCCTCCCACTTTGACTAGAACATCTGCCTGGACCCTGGCGCAGCCCTACCATACCACAGCCCTTGGTCTGGTGAGCACTGCGGAGATAAACTCCTGCGGGCCCTGCCAAGCCGGGCCCTTTGAAGCTCCAACCTACGTGGGAATGCCTCATAGCTCGGAGGATTCCAGAGGCCTCCACAGGCCTGAAGCCATCTGAGCCCCCACCATTACACAGGACTATATGGAGCGATTCCTAGGTGAAATCCGTCAGGAAATTACCTCACTGAAAGCGGACTTCAAAAGCTGCCTTAACGACCTGTGTAGGGACATCACGGCGGTGGGTGACAGGGTGGATGATGTTGAACACACCATGGACTCCTGGGCTGAGGCTCAGGAAGCACTGTGGCGGTGGGTGGATGCTTTCGAGGAACAACACAGAGCCCTCCAGGTGAAACAAGAAGACTTAGAAAATCGCGTACGCCATAATAACATTCATATAGGCCAGATTCCATGCGGCGCAGAGGGTGATGATATTTTGACATTCACTAGAGATCTCCTCACTGCTATCCAAGGGGTCGATGAATGCCATCCTCTAATCCTAGACCGAGCACACAGGGTAGTGCCTTACGCCATCCATCCAGTCACCCCCCCCCCCCCGATATCCTGACCAGAGTTCACTTTTTTAAGGAAAAAGAAGCCTTTATCACGGCGGCACAGGGTAAGGCGGATCTAGTCTTCCGAGGACACACACAAGTGTACCAGAACCTCTCTCCATTGACACTCAAACGATGAGATTTCAAACCAATCACCGAAAAATTGGGAACAAGGCTTCAAGTATCAGTGTATTCCCCCCTTTTGTACTATTATTCCAGTGGAGCGGCAGGAAACAAACTCTTCGCTCATTACAGGAAGCAAAACATATGCTCAAACTGCCAGAAGATGCTGTGGAAGAGGGTCTTCCTCCCTCTCAATCCACTGATTCCGGCAATTGGAAGCCTGCTTGGCAGTCCGTCCAGAGGAGATCCTCGTATTGTGGCATGGCAGTCAAAGCTTCTCGCTCTACCAAAGAAGAAATCATCGCCCATCTTCACAATATGAAACAAGAATCTGCAAACTTGCCCGAGGACTGATGTATTCAAATAAATAAAAACCTCTTTATTTTGGCCGCCAGGTCCATAAAAGAACAATTCATTACTCAGCAGCATGCACAGTAAAACTATTAAAAAGACATCAATTTTCCTTAAATCATTTAGGATATATTTTATTTTATTTAGTTATAAAGTTTTATATAGCGCGAACATGATCCCGAGGGATATCGGAGCGCTTCACAATTAAGGGGGGGAAGATGATCAGGGATGTACAGGCGTCAAATACATATCAAACTAAATAGTTACAAAGGGTGAATCAAAACACATCACCGTAGAAAAAAAAAATAGCGAATCTGGGAGGGGAAGAAAAGAATAATTGGGGGCGTGGCCAAGCGGTCCGACATGGCGGACGCGCTTTAGACTAGCTCTGGAGGCCCGTCTTAATATCCGACTATCATCCTATGCCATCAGCTACCTTCCTTTCCCTAGATCTCCCTACGCTGTGCCAGATTGTGCCCGCCATCTCGTAGCAGCAATCAGAGGCCGAATTGACGCTGCTGCGGCCAACCGGCAGAGCCCTCTACCTGATCGGAGCCTGCTGCCTCGGCTCTTGCGCTGCTGCGGCCCGGCTCCTTCGGTGCCTGGTGCCCTACCTGCGCTGGGAGTCTGTAGCCTACCATCCGGAGGCTCCCTAGAAAAGACCCGGACGGGGCTTGTCCTACCTCAGCTTGAAGTCTGACGGGGAGCTGCACCGGAGCTGCGACGCTATCCTCCGGCCCCGTGTGGCGGAGGAATTGGACCCGGACACCCGCGCTTGTGTGCTCCCCGTTGCCCGCCTCTTTACTGCCTACTTGTTCGGCGGCCCCGCCGGCGGGGGTGACTGCGACCTGCCTCTCCTTCCCCCGGCTGTGAGCGGACGCCCTGGGGGAAGATACCAGCTTTCTGGGCGGGGTCACGGCCGGGCTGGGCCTCGACCGCGGGATGCTGCAGCGGACAGGCCTGGTTATCTGCGACATTGGGCCCGGCGGCCTCCGTGGGCGGTGGCTTCGCCGCGCTGCGCAACTGCTTCTGACAACAGGAGACTCCTTCCGAGGTCAGTGTGTGGCCCTCCCCTTGCCTCAGCTCTACTTTGGGGGCCCCTGGATATCCCCTGAATGTGCTGTGCTCCCGTCTGAATCCGCTGTCTGCCAGAGGGCCTTCTCTTGCACTGCTCTGCCTGTTGCTGGGGTGTGACGCAGCTGGTGCCGCGCGGGCCTGAGCGCAGAGCTGCGCCCCCCCACCCCCACGACCTGATCTTTAATCTGGGGCCCTCTATGTGCATAACTGTTGGGACTGGTGGCGGCCTTGAGGCCTAGACCCCCCTGCGACTCTGAGGTGTGGCTGTGGAGGCGGAGTGGACCACTAGTTCGCGCTGTACTCTGAGTGCAGTTGCCTCCTACGGACGATCCTCCGAGGGACCTGCCCCCCCCCGCTCACCGTGTGTGGCATAGGGAGGAGCTGTTGCTGGTGGGTGTCAGGGACATTGTATATTCATGACGGTCCCTGTGGAGTGCCCCCCACTTACAAACTTGTTGCGGCCCGGCGGTGGCACCCATTAAGGAGGGGGTGGGAGTCGCCTACGTGCAGAGGCGGCCGGGCTAGGCCCCGGTGCGGCTTGTGTGTTGGTTGGCTCTACGCCTGCTTCTCTGCCTGCCCGGTCGGCAAACAATATCTGTATTGCCCGCTTGCTGTGGAGAGCCCCTCCCCCCTTCTCTGCCTCCCCGGCGCTTCTGCCTTCGCGACGGCCGGTCTGGGTGCTGACGTACCGCCTGCTGGCCTCCCTTGGAGTCGGCTGACGTTGTGTGGGCTCCTCTGTCCCTGCCAATCATGACTCGTGACAAGCAGCAGAACTCCAAGCAGAGCACGCTCAATCGCTATGCCGGCTCTGGGACACCGTCGGCGGATCCACCGAGTCAAGCGTCTCCTGGTCCAGACAACGCCGCGCTGATGGCAGCGATCACGCAGTCGCGAGACGCACTGGAAGCCAAAATCGGGGCGGTGGGGTCCAAATGTGATGCTGATCCGCCAAGATCTCCGCAAGGCGGTGGACAGAATTACGGAGGCCGATGCCCAGATTTCAACCACAGAAGATACGGTTGCATCCCTCCACAAGAAGGTATCCGCTCTGGAATCCATCACCAAGGGTCTGGCACTTAGGGCAGAGGATGCCGAGGGCAGAGCCCCAAGGAATAACCTCTGCTTCGTTGGTTTTCCTGAGGGCTGTGAAGACAAGGACGTGGAACGATCTCTTACTACATGGATCATGGGTTGGATCCCTCAGGCGTCACTATCTAAGTGCTTTGTAATTGAATGCGCGCACCGTGCCTTGATGCAAAGACCTCCACCAGGGGCCAAACCTCGACCCATTGTAGCTCGGTTTCTCAACTTTCACGACCTGGATGCGATCCTCACACAGGCCAGATTGTTGGGTAAACTCCAGTATGACTCCCATCACGTCCTAATCTTTCCTAACTACACAAAACTGGTGCAATCGTTTACGGCTGCTAAAGCCTGGCTGCACGACCTTAAACTCCAATATGCATTGCTCTTTCCGGCCTGGCTGAGGGTTATCTTCAACTCGCGTACACTTTTCTTTGACACCCCCGAGGAGGTCTTTGCCTGGGCGGACGAAAGACAGAAACTCAAACCACACACCCCGCCGTGCTTCGATTCGGAGTCGTCCTCTGGGGAGGCCACGCGCCAGCTTCCCAAGCCCAAAGGGAAACCAAGTCTGAGATCTCGCTTGCGGCGCAGCTCATACTCCCAGGGCGCTTCCAGCTCCCGGATGGCCGGGGAGCCACGACACTCCTCACCGTTGCCTCATGGAGCCTGAGAGCCACAGATGATGTCCCTACACAGCCCAGATGGGCCGGTGAACTGTGCCTCATTTTCATTATTTTCTTCTCCTCTTTCGCCTGTATGATGTTGGTATTGGGGTCTAAGAGTTGAGACGTGTTTATTCCTTATGCTGATGTCATGAAGTATGGGCCTACGTGAGGCCTCCCCCCCCCCTCCCTCTTTTCTCAGTATTTAAGATCTATACTGTGTGTTTTGGGAATAGTGTTATGGGGAACCATTGGTGTAGGGCTGTGCCCTGCCCCCGTTGGGGCGGTGTTACGACACTCACCGCGACAGATACTTCTATTGTTTTGAGGTATCGGGTGGGGTGGGTGGGGGAAGGGTTTGGGGGGGGGGGGTTTGAACTGTTTGATGTTACTTGCCATTGCCACTGGCTCCTCCGTCATATTTGTACCTGGGACTACCACTGACACCCATCTTGTTTGTTTCTTCTATACATGTCACTACCGTCTAGGTCGCAGAACTATGCAGGGGCCGGGAGTAGAGAGCTCTGAATCCTTAGTTGGAATGTCAATGGTCTGCTCGATAAGATTAAACGTGGCGCTGTGTTGCGCCAAGCCAAAAGGCACAGAGCAGATGTCCTCCTTCTACAGGAAACTCACCTGGCGGGAACTAAGACACCTTGTTTGGGTTGGTTTGGTTTTCCTCACACGTATCACGCTGTCTTTACTAGAGGTTCCCGGGGAGTTGCAATCCTTATACATCGCACCATCCCCTTTGTCCACAGCCATATGTGGTCGGACCCACAAGGTAGATACATTGTAATATATAGGACTTTATATGGTGAACCTATTGTTCTAGGCAGTGTATATGCCCCCCCCCTCTCGTGGCCCCTAGTTGAAAAATTGACGTTGCTCTGGACTGACCTTCCATCGGGACTGACTCTAGTTGGAGGGGACGGGAATGATGTTATGTTCCCATCACAGGACAGGTGGCGTGCCATGCCCCGAGTTGTGGACCCTCCAGACTCCAAATTGCTGCCTCTGGCTCAAGGCCTGGGGTGGGTCGACGCATGGAAAACCATACACCCTGACACGCGTGCTTATACATATTTTTCTGGAGCCCATCCATCCTTCGCTCGCATAGACTACATTTTCCTCTCGGAGGCACACACTCCTAGGTTAGTTGAGGCTGCAATTCTCCCCAGGGGGCTCTCTGATCATTCACCAGTGTCTGTTCTCCTGTCCCTAGATCCCAGGCGTTCTCTATTTCGGTGGCATTTGTCGCTGTGGTTGTTGCGAGATGATGACTATAGGGCGCATATTCATAAATCTTTGACGGGCTACTTATTATTTAACACAGACATGGTAGAGTCTCCGGTCACCCTATGGGAGGCAATGAAACCCACCCTCAGGGGGGCAGACATCGCCTTCTGCACCGCACGACGCAGACAGCGACGTGATAGACTGATTAAAATCGAGGCCCAATTGCTTGAGCGTGCTAGCAGGGACACAATGGGGCAGGTCGCGCGTAGGCAGTTGCTACATGCACAACAGACGTATGCCAGTGAACTCTTAAACGAAGCCCGACTCTATTGGCTTGCTACCCGTAGTCGGATATACCAGTGGGGAGACAAATCCAGTGCTCTTTTGCATCGCCTGTGCCAACGGACACTACGCCCTCAGGTGCTCCCTAGTATATAGGGTCCAGATGGGACAGCTCCTACAGACCCAGCCGTCATTGCAGACCACTTTGCCTCGTATTTTGCAGACTTATATGCCCCCATGAGGTACTACCTGCTGCCCTGATACAGAAATTTATTGACGACTGCCTGCATTGCTAGCTATGCGTGCCGGAAAGGCGCCGGGCCCGAACGGCTACCCCTGTGAGTTTTTCCAGAAATATCATCCGCAACTGTTAAAACCCTATTTAGCGGCGCTGGAAACTGCCTGGGAGAGTGGTGGTCTCCCGCCAGACTGGCGGCATGCCGAGATTGTGGTGTTCCTGAAGCCGGGTCGTCCACCGGAGCACTATTCGTCTTATCGCCCGATCTCTTTGCTTAATGTAGAGGCTAAACACCTGGCCAAGGTGATTGCAAACCGCCTAGTCCCCTATATTGTGGACATGATTCACCCAGATCAGGCAGGCATCATGCCTAACCGCGCTACGCGCCACAATATCAGGCGTGCCCATAATGCTATTGCCGCGGTTGATAGACTTGATGTCCCTGCCGCACTCTTGCTGGCAGACATGAACAAAGCCTTTGATTCCCTAAGTTGGACACATCTCTTCGCCCTACTTAATCGCCTGAATATTGGTCCCCGGCTATTGCGCCTTATTCGCTTACTCTACACTGATATAACTGCCGCAGTCCGAGTGGCCGACTCGGTTTCCCGAAGCTTTCCTGTCGGCACAGGGTACGCACCAGGGTTGCCCACTTTCCCCCTAACTTTTTGCTCTTGCTATGGAGCCGCTAGCTGCTTGGATACGCATAGACGCGCAGTTGCGTGGTTTCGAGTGGGCACCGGGCTTGTCTGACCGCATATCGCTCTATGCAGATGATGTCTTGTTTTTTCTTACGGACCTTGACCGAACTGGTCCGCGTCTTCTCCGCATCATGCAGATCTTCGGCGAAACATCCGGTTTGTACATGAACCGCGGGAAATCCTATTTGTGGCCGCTGCGTGGCAGAGACCAGCTGGGCGCTTGGTCGCGGCAAGTGGTAGTGGCCCCAGACGGCTTTAAATATCTGGGAGTATATCTCTCATCGTCCCCGGCACAGCGTGGAATAAAAACCTCGCCCCCCTGTGGACGCAGGTGGGTGATCAGACGCGGACTTGATCCCATCTCCCCTATCTCTCTTTGGTAGGTCCGCTATTTTTAAGATGATTTCCCTGCCTCGTCTCCTTTACCAATTACAAAATCATCCCTATCCGATAAAACCGACATGGTTTCGCCAGCTAAATGCTAGTCTGGCCCGTTTTCTCTGGGGAGGCGGAGCATCGCGTGTGGCTCTGAGGACCTGTTTCCAATCCACCTACACTGGCGGAGTGGCCACTCCGGATGTCCAGGCCTACTACATGGCCTCTCATTTACCTGTCCTTAATGACTGGTGGTATGGCGACCGCGGGGACCCGACATATGCGTTAGAACGTTGGCTACTGGGAGACAACGCCCTCCACCTGGTTCTCTACTCAGGGGCGTTACTCCGAGTACTACCACCCACCACAATTACGGTCTTCAAGATCTGGAAGTCGGCGCTTCGTCGGATGGGTTGGTGGGAGAAACTCACTAGGGGAACTCCACTGTGGCATAACGGGCAGCTCATGCACTTGTCTGGCTTTCGAGGCTGGGAGACCATTGGAATAGACACGGTGGGGGCAGTTGTACGGGGTTGCACTCTCAAGTCCTTCCTAGATATTCTGACGGAATATGGTATGCCCTGCACGCAATTTTATCGTTATCTCCAATTCCGACACGCCTTTACCCCATATATCTCACATCTAACAGAGATTCCCGAATTTAACCCTATCGAGGCAAAGGTCTTTATGGGCGACCTGGGAGACCATAAAATAACCAAAATATACCACACACTTATCAACAACACCCCTACTGCATTACACAAAACCAGAGAGGTATGGCAACAGGACTGAAGACCGTTGGAGGAAGATGACTGGGTGGAGGCTCTGGAATCCCCACGCAGCGCGGCAATTGCGGCCCGCCTGCGTCTTATTCAATTCAAATACTTACATAGAGCCTATTATACCAGGCACAGGCTGTGGCGTGCTGGGCTTATCGTGTCCCCACATTGTCTACGCTGTAAATCTATGGAGGACACCTTCCTACATACCGTCTGGTCCTGCCCAACACTGTCAAAGTTCTGGAAGGGGGTGTTCACGTGCTTGTCTGAGGTTTTGGGGTGGGTCATCGCACCCTCATCGAGGCTAGCCATGTTGCATATTACAGAAGACATAGGTGGGAATAGATATAAGCGACACCTTCTATTTCTTGGCCTCACTCTTGCAAAACGTGATGTCGCCAGGTTTTGGAAAGATGAGGCTCCACCATCACTTGGGGTATGGAAGAGGGGCCTAGACTTCTGTATGGGCCTGGAACTCCCGGTCTTTGTAGCGAGGGGATGTCCCCGTAAACATTACAAAATCTGGAAAAGGTGGGCTGACTATAGGGGTTTCTATCTGGAGCCTCCTCCCCTCCCCCCCACGACGCTGAGGAACCACTGCTATGACACCATTCGACCGACATTTAAGTAGCGCTATTGCTGGATGTATTCTGGGTGGCAAACTCTTTCCCTCTACTCAGAACTGTGGTATTTGTTGTACGGAGATTTTGTGGCAATGTCGTTTTCGTTTCCTTTCTCTTTTTCTTATTCCTTTCAATCTCCTCTATTTTTCCCTGCAATATATTTACTGTGGAATCCATCCGTTACTATTGTTGGAAAAGTTGACTTTCTTGTAATCTACGTACCTTGGGTGCCCTACAAGGCCCTTGTATTATATTGGCTGTCAACAATAAAATTATGTTGTGAAAAGAATATTTAAAGAAATATAGCAAATCAATTCAAGACGTAAAGGTGTAAGTCCAGTATCTTATAGCAGATGATCCTAACCCAATTAAGGCAAGAACTTGTTCATAAGGAATCTTTTTACTTCCAATTTGAAAGCAACCGTAGAGCAGATTCTGCGTACTTCAGGCGGGAGAGAGTTCCAGATCCTCGGGGAAGAACCGGAGAACGCTCTTTGACAAGTTCTCTTTTTGCGAAAGATCTGTGGTTTCAGGAGGAAGGAATTCGCACTTCTTGAGGGTCTACCACCTCCAGATAATTCTAGCTTTTGGACTAGATACCTAGGGGTTTTGAAATGGAGAGCTTTGTGAGACAGGCAGGCAATCTTTAGCTGTATTCTTGCTTCAAGAGGCAGCCAATTTTGAGATTTTAAGACTGGGGTAATGTGCGCATTTCTTTTTGTACCTGTAGCCAGTCTGGCTGGCATTCAAGGCAGGCCTGAGTGGGGCCAAGGTATATTTAGGGAGGCCACAGAGCGTAGCACTGCCATAGTCTAGCCTCTTCAAAACCAGCGCTTGGCCCACCTGCTTAAAGTCCGCTTGTGGAAGGAAAGGTTTGAGATTCCGGAGTAGTCTCATCTGGTGGTTCGCTCCCTTGCAAACCTTGCTGATATGATTCTTCATATTTAAATGCTTGTCCAGGGTGATTCCGAGAGATTTGGCTGAATCAATAATGTGGGGGAGCAGTTGAAGGCAGTGAGATGGTTCATCCAGAGGTCTATCTTAGGGATATGATTCGGAGGAGAAATGAGCAGGAATTCCGTTTTGGAAGTGTTGAGTAGGAGGTGGTTCTCGGTTAGCCAGTTTTGAGTATTCATGAGGGTAGTGTTGAGTGATATAAGATTTTCCGGGGAGGAGTTTTTCAGGTAGAGTTGCGTGTCATCTGCGTACATATGGAAGAGAATGTTCATGAATTTAGCATTGGCTAGTGGTTCCAGGAATAAGTTGAAGAGTATGGGAGATAAGTCGGACCATGGTGGGACCCCCGTGGATAATGGTGTGGGCTGGGATAGAGAGTGGTTCACCTTTATTCCTTGGGATCTGTGATGGTGAAAGGACGAGACCATTGCAACACCAGACCAGAGAGGCCCATCCTGTGCTCCAAAGTAGCTAAGAGGATGTTGTGATTTACAGGGTCGAACGCAGAGGAGAGGTCAAGGAGGATTAGGAGGCACGATTCATTTTGGTCAAGCATTTTTAAAATGTCATCCATAACGTGAATGAGAGCCGATTCAGTGCTGTGTCCACTACGAAAGCCAGATTGGTGTTGGTCTAGGAGTTGGAAATTTTCAATGTGTGCGCAAAGTTGTGATTGGACGCATTTTTCAAGGAGTTTGGCCAGAGTAGTGATGTTGGAGATAGGGCAGAAGTTGTTAAGGTCGGCACTATCAGCATTAATTTTTTTTAGTATAGGTGAGACCTGAGCTGCTTTTAGGCAATCGGGGATCGTACCTTGAGACAATGAAGCATTGATAATCCTTGTCCAAAGGGGGATGACGACTTCCTTGATTTCTTTGAAGAGGGAGGGTGGTAACGGGTCGCTAAAATGATTGGATGGGTTGATACTCTGAAGAATCTTGTTAATGGCTCTTTCGCTGAAGGGAGTGAAGGTGGCCCATGCAGCATTATTCTTGGTGCTCAGACTAGTTGGTTCGAGCTGTTCTAAGAGGGCCGGAGGGTGCGCAAGCCAATAGGATGGCAAAGAGGCTTCTTAGAATCCAGTTCGATATTGATGAATCTTGATTTCTCGGTAAAGAAAGCAGCCAGAGCGTCACTTGAGGGTGGGCGGAGTCCTAGGTCAGGGCGATGGTGAGCTTCAACCGATTGTTGTTTAACAATTTCAAAAAGTTTCTTGGGGCGATTTGAGGCTTGATTGAGTTGGAGTCTGAAGTAATCGCATTGACGCTCTTCATTTGTTTGTTATAAGTGCTCCTTACTGTTCTAAGGACTTTTAGCAGATCAGAGGATGGTTTGGATCTCCAAGATCATTCAATTGCCCTTAGGTTGCGTCGTTCAGAATTTAGGCTGTCATTCAACCATGGTTTGGAGATTTTTGTTGACACATTTGTTTGTTGGATTGGTGCAATGGAGTCCATGATACTTGAGATAGTAGAGTTGTAAAAGTCTGTGAGTAAATGAACCTCTGACATGTCAGCTTGTATATATGTCTATATACAGTAATGAATGGATATTTATAAATAAGACCTATCATTAAAAGTGGGTTATTGAATGAAATAACCCAGATAGAGCTGATATAAGACAACTAAGAGTTAGATCGTTAGACAGGTGATCGACCTAGGGCTTTCTTGCGTAGCACCCGCATTGCACCCAAAAATTTAGCAATAGAGATGACCAGTGGTATAGAAGAATCTGATCTAAGAATACGGAGGGCATCCTGGTGATTCCGTACACCTAGTGACCAACATATCGGTGCCAGCCATTTTGCCGGGTGGATGAAAAGCCTGAACAAGCAAGCATAATGTGTGAAACACTTTCATTCTGATGGTCACAGAAGGGCAAGTGCTACCTCCTTCACCCTTCCAGCCTGCAGTAAATGACCTAAGGGGTAGGGTACCTATACGGAAATGGAAATAGTTTCCTATGCAGTGGGACCGTTACTACGTCCCAGAACAATTCCCACCCCCACCGTATCTTGATGTCCATATAGTCGCTTGTCAGCTTAGCGGTGGCTGACTTCCAAACGACCTCATCATCCACAAGCGGCCAGTATTTCATTTTGAGCTCATCTTTGGATGGAAAAGCACATGTATTAGGTTGATTCCACAAATCATGAAAGCCTAATAAATACAAGGCTGACCATATTTGAAAGCCATGGGATTGAATTAAATTGGTCAACCTTCATGACGTCCCTTAGGCTATCAGTATATTGTGCAAGCTCGGGAGTGATCCACATGCACCTCCAATTCAAAAAATGGCTGTAGACTAATTTCATACATGGCCCTTGTAACACCAAGGTCACTGTACAATGGGTGTAGTGGGGTACTAGCTGGGAGGGAAGTCAAATTCCTGAGAAACTTGTTCTCAGATTTTGTGATGTCATTGTGTTTGGCAAATCCCCAAAGCTCAGCCCCATACAGGGTTGAGTCCAGACCCTTGGCATCATACATTTTAAGTGCAGGAGTAACCGGTTTAGAATAAGATGTAGAACTCCTAAAGTATTGTGCCAAAGAACTGCTTTAGCCTATTGGTGGCCTTACTAATGTGCGGTTGTCAAGACATACCCTCTGTAAAATTAACCCCTAGATACATAACTTGTACAAGAGAAGTTCCTCCCAGGATTAGTTTGCTCTTGAAAGATTTATGCTGCCTGAAGGACATAACCTTAGTCTTTGAAAAGTTAATTTCCAAGCCCCAATCCTCACAGAATTCGTTAAAATGATACAAACATTTTTGGAGGCCTCACGGGGTTTTGGAAATCATCAGCAAATAGAAGAATTGGGGTTTCAAAACCTGCCAACGATGGAGCATCTGCCTCCAGTTGAACCAAGATGGAAGCGATGTCATTAATAAAAAGTGAAAACAGGGTAGGTGCCAGCACACATCCCTGTCGAACACCTTTGCAGACCGGTACTCTTTCTGTCAACTGTGTCTGGTCACTTCTCCATCTTATACATGCATAGTTGCCTTCGTGTAAACAAATTAAGAGATAGCATGGTAGGGGGCATGTGCAAATCGGCCAAAATACTCCACAGTTTCGGTCTAGAAATCATATCCAAGGCCAATTTTTAGGTCGACAAACACGACATACAAGCTGCCACCATGGATCAGTACAGTTCTTCAGTATATTAACATAATTCGAAAAGCCTGATCAATAGTTAAAACCTTGGTACGGAAGCCAGTTTGAAAGGGGCTTAGAATATTATTCTCATCTAGCCAATATTGTATCTTATTAAGTAGGCACAAACCAAAAATTTTCTGAATACAATCTATAAGGCTTATTGGCCTATAGTTAGACTGTAGGGAACGGTCGCCATTTTTGAGTATGGGTAGGACTATATCACCTTTCCATGAATCGGGAATGGGAGCCCCTGCTGCAATTGCATTGGCCAAGGTTAAGATATTCTGGGCACTATATTATCGGCAGGGATGCCATCCGGACCAGCTGCACGCCTGCGTGAAAAGGAATTCAGGGCCTGAGTGATATCTGCAGTTTCAAACATCGGCATGTTGCTAAAAGGTATCTGAATTGGTCTAAAGACTGTTGATATTGCGGGGTCCACAGAATCCACAGCATATAAACTGTCAAAGTATTTTACCCAATCGGAGGCGGCCACATTATTATCCAAGTTCTGTGTGGCTCTTGAACGATACTGAGCTGCCAAGGCCCAGAACTTCGGCGAGTCGCCAATGGAACATGAGTCTAACAGGGCCCTCCACCTTTGCTCATCCTAATCTTTTTTAGCTTGCAAGATAGCCTTTTTGTATGCTTTCCTTTAAACCGATATCTGAGCCAAATCTTTAGTTTTTACTGCCTTGACTAATAGATGACTTATGACATGACATTCATTGTTCTACCACGAGTGCTTCCTTTTCCTTCTCGGCTTCCTAAGTGATGCGTTCGAGATTATGAAAAGCGATAAAACTTGTTTAAAGAAAGCCTTGTGGACCATGGCCAATAGGTCGTGAGCGCTATCACAAGCTTCTCCAATCTGCTCGAGAGCTACTTAAAGGTCGTTTTGTATCGCAGCCAAAATTTGAGGGGAAGCAGCAATCTGGGGCCATTTCAAATGGCGTTTGTCACCTGTGGGGACAGCCTCTCTAGTGTAGGTAGTTGGAACGTGATCTGGGTGAATAGATGCAAAGAAAGACATGAAAGTTGCAGATAGAGGGTTGTGGTCACTGTCTATTCTTTCGGTTACGACCATGTCGATGACTATTGGCCACAACCTCAGATCAACCAAGATTATAATCTATGCGACTAGTATGCAATGGTTTATTATATGTATGGGCACCCTGAATTTCGGATTTAACATGACCATTGAGTGCTCTCAAGCCAAACTCAATAGTTAGTGCTTTTAAGTAAACGGCAGAGAGAGCCCAGATGCGAATAGGGAGAATTTCAAGTAGTGGAACTGCCAAAGCTACGTCCTCTTCCTCCAATGTAAGCTCATCTTGGTCAGCAAATGTCTCAAAAGTAGTATTAAAACCCCCCTAAAATAAGATGATAATTTTGGGGAAATGAATCAAGAATGTGATCAAGAACTTGAAGAGTTTTTGACACTGAGCCCTTACTCTCCCCCTCGCATAGATGTTAAGAATAATTATCTTTGAGCGACTGCTAGTGATTAACTGGATACCCAATATATCAGGGGAATCAAACTTGAGTTGGCATATCATACAATTTAAAGGGTTCCTAGTCCAAATTAGCATACCCCCTGCAGCCCGGCTCCTCGGACTGGGAATAGCAGGAACAAAAAAAATGAAGACCTCCTTGCTTGTGGACAAAATCAACCAACCACGTTTCTTGAAAAAGACAGATATCATGTTTCTCCATAAAAGTGTTCCATTCTTGAAGGGATATTTTTTGCCTAAGACCTGCTACATTCCAGGAAATAAGCTGCAAGTAGCTATCGCCGCTACTTCCTTGGGTCTGGCTAGAAGCTGTAGATTCTGAGGGTAGGGACTGGGGGGCTGCCTAGTAAATCCATAGACCTAATATTGGTAATTTTAAAAGTAGGCATGTTGTCAGATGTAAAATTATGTGCTGCTAGGCCCGAAGGATGAATGGGACGATCAAATAAATTGGTACACGTAGGTTGACTCGCTGGGGGCCTCGACTGACTCGGATATACTGATGCATTCATTAATCCCCACTATAGACTCTGCCCATCTACGCTGGTGGGCCATACAACTTACACAAAGGCCCCTCTACTTCACGGCTGGGCCCAGGGACACGAGCCGGACCCATCATGTTTAGACTATTGTTTGATCTCACTAACCTTCTCTTTCCCTTGCAAGTTGTTCTTTGCTGGTAGATAAACCAGCTCGCTTCTCCTCCTGTTGGATCATTCTCCATTGAGGGTTACACCTCAGACAAGATAGGGATGGCTCTTCCCACCCATCTCTGGAGAGAGTGATCCCATGTTTGGGCCCTGTTGGTCCTTTAGTTTCTTCAGTCCCCCCCCCCCCCAAGCAAGTCTTCCAATATCCTTCCATGCTTTAGGGGACACCCACTGTGGGGTTTAGGCCCTCTAGCTGCAGAACCAGATCTAGGGGGGGGGTGATCACCCTGACAGAGCACTGCTCTACTCCCACTCACACTTATGGACACTGCCGCGACACTTAAACTCTTATCTCTAAACGTTCAGGGGCTGAACTCTCTCAGCAAGCGCCACCAGGTGTGGATATACCTGCTCCAGCAGGATCCCAAAATTTTCTATTTACAGAAGACTCATCTTCTCAGGGAAGACTGCCTCCTTGTGCTTCACCCCAAATACACCTGGCAACACTGGGCTTCCACAAACACGAAGACACTGGGGGTTACTATCCTCTTTAAATGAGGCTTCACTCTAGGGTTGTGTCACTCTCCAGAGACCCTGATGGGTGCTACTTAGCTTTAACAGTCAAAAGGCATAGAGACACATTGACATTCCTCAATATATACGCCCCTAACCAGGCGTAAGACACCTTCCTCCAACAAGTACTTAGGAATCAGTTGAACCATGCGGGGGAAACCTCATAGTGGGGGCGACTTTATTCTGGTGTGAGATCATGACTTCAATAGAAGCACAACACACTTTCAAGGTGCAGGAGTCATGTCTGGATTTCTCAAGAAAGAACTATCGGATGTGTGGCTTGTTGATGCCTGGCATTATCTTCTTCCAGACTTGAAGGACTACACTTTTTACTCCCATGTACACCTGTCTTCTTCCCACATCAACTATCCTTTCATTTCCCACTCACTCCAGAAAGGCCTGGAATCAGCCCAAATATCTGACATCCCAATATCGGACCACGTGCACGTTGAACTTACTTGGGCACAACACTCTGAAAACCCCTGCGCTCCCCAACGCTGGCACCTCCCTCCCCATCTTCTTCGAGATCCCATGGACAAGGCCTCAGTTAGGGAGGCCATCGACGAATACTTTGAACTCAACACACTCCGATATTCGCCTTCACACCATATGAGATGGTTTCAAAGCCACCATTCGCGGAGTTATATCCTCCATCTACATAGCCAGGGCTTGTGATGCCCGCTTGCTTGAGACCAACCTCACAAAGGAGATCAGCTCTCTCGAACATACAGACAAGTATCTCCCCACTACACACACACAAAATGGCAACTAGCCGTCCTGAGGAGTCAACTTTGGGTCATATACACCAACCGGTCCGAGAAGTCGCTTCTGGCACTCAAGACATTTTTTTACGAAGGGGGTGATATGGTGGGCACTCTCTTAGCATGCAAATTGCGTCAACAGGCCCGATCTCATATCCCTAAGATTTGGGTGGAGAACTCGGGTTGGGCAGTGAACAAACCTGACAAACAGGAAACCTTCCATACGTTCTACCGAAACCTATATACTGACTGGGGAGGATCAAACCATCATAGACTCATACTTGGCAGACTGCCCATGGCCCCCTTTGCCCCCCAAGATCATGCATGACTTGGTGGAACCCTTTTCACTGGACAAATTCAGGAGCGCCCTCAAAGGGCTCCTGAAAGGGAAGATGCCAGATCCAGACGGCCTGACTCCTGCTTTTTAAATGATTTTTTCCCCCCAGCTGCAAGACCATCTTCTTAAGCTCAATAACTCTTTCTCCAAAACCACTGGTCTCACGGCTACAATGTCTGCCACTGAGATCGTTCTCATCCCAAAACCTGGGAAGGATCACACAGGCACGATATTCTAGCTCTCCTGTTGTCTCTAGATGCTGAAAAGGCCTTTGACAGGGTGAGCTGGAAGTTCCTACAAGCGGTACTGCACAAACTTGGACTAGGCCCCACTATGATCAACAAGATAATGGCCTCTTATACATCACCAACCACGTCCATCAGGCTCAACGGAAAATTGACATGACCCTTGCCTATCGCTCGAGTCACCTGGCAGGGTTGTCTCCTGTCCCCTTTAATTTTTGCTCTGGCCGTCAAGCCACTAGTCCTCCATCTTCAGCAAAACCGCGATATTTCAGGCATCCCATTCGAGATGCAGGACCATAAAGTCCTCTTATTCGCTGACGACTTACTCCGCACCCTGTCCAAGCCTGAGTCCTCCTTTCCTGCAGTGGTACGGGCTCTACAGGCCTTCAAGTCAATTTCAGGTTATAAAATCGATATGTCCAAATCCCAGGCGCTCCATCTATCTGTCCCGAGGGACCACCTCCCACACCCAAGACCCTCGCTCCATTCCAGTGGGCCGCACACTCCATCCAATACCTAGGCCTTACTATTGTTAACACGTGAACGAGGGCCAACTGGCACCTTTGCCGCAGAGCAATCCTTGAAGACATTCGATAATGACGCCCTCTCCACATTTCCTGGTTAGGTCGCCTTAATGTGGTCAAGAGGAATATCCTTCCCCGGCTCTTATATTTGTTTCAATCACTGCCCACATCCATCCCAACAGACGATATCAAGACACTACAAGGGGACTTGCACACCTTTATTTGGAAGGGAAAATCTTCTTGCATTTCCAATGCCCTTCTTATGCTCCCCAGACAGTGGGGCGGCCTAGCCTGCCCCAAGTTCCAAGATTATTACTGGGCTGCCCACCTCCACTTTGTTTCGGAGTGGGTGGTGAGGGAGAGTGAAAAACACCCGGTACTTATAGACAGATCAGTGGCGTGCAGATCACTGTGGGACTTGGCCTGGCTTCCAAAACACCTGCATCTGTGGAGGGCATACATTGCTACTCTGACACAAACGGTTTTGGAGGTTTGGGACAGACTTGCGCTTCAAAGGAATCTCACCACCTTTCCTTCTCCTAACACCCTCATCGTCCGCAATCCGGATTTCACCCCGCGCTTCTTCGAGATTCCTTTCCAACATGGGTCAAGGGTTAATGCAGAATACTACAAAATCTTTTCCTGGGTGAATCCATAAATAATTTTGAGCAATGCAAGACCGAGTTCTGACTTCCAGACTCTGTTAGACACCAATATTTCCCGCTATACCACTGGGCCCTACACCCTTCTAATGCTTCAGCTGCTACACGCACTATCACTCCTTCTGAGCCCCTTGTCTGCAACTTTGAGGGCACGCACAGAATAGTATCCAAGACCTACAACAATCCCGCCTCCTGCCAGCCATTTATACCAACGGAAGTGGGAGTCAGACTGTGCACAAAACATTATGGGTAGACTGTGGGAAACCCTATGGCATGAAATCCCAAAGATTTATAAGAGTATTCCTCAGCAAGAAACTGCTTACAAGATCATGGTCCAATAGTATTTTACCCCAGCCCGCTTGCACTCCATCTACCCAAACATACCGCCATCCTGCTGGCGGTGTGGGGACCAAGCGGGAGACTTTGGACACATATGGTGGACATCCCCACCCATTTTTGGAAGGAAATATTGAGTCGCATCAAAAGCACTTTGGGCTACCCAATCCCGGCCG
This sequence comes from Calotriton arnoldi, assembly GCA_963921515.1. NCBI lineage: Eukaryota > Metazoa > Chordata > Amphibia > Caudata > Salamandridae > Calotriton > Calotriton arnoldi. The sequence continues at coordinate 4,042,839 of CAWUFW010000188.1, forward strand.
ACTATAGCACTGTTATCTTATGGCTGTGTCCCCCGCATTTAAAGCAATGGCCCACTCACACTGGTTCCTGACACAAAATATGATGGGTGCGGCCAAACAACTGATTGCATTGGCCTGGAAGTCCCCCAAGACTCCCCCAGTAGCTTCCTGGTACACGAAGCTATGGCACACCCTAGCACTGGAACAGCTGACTCACAAACCAGCCAACATTGACAAGACATTTGCATGCCTTTGGCATCCCCTTATTGATTACATGTCTAGGCATGAACATCTGTGCTTCCAACCGCCCAACTCCACGTTCTCCACTTATTTGAGTAGGTGGATGAGCGAAAGGAGGCCACACCCTAGATTTCCCCATTGGTTTTGGGCCATGGGGGACGTTTTCGCCTCGAGGATAGATCCTTATTTTTTTGTCCCCCTTCCCCTCTCCCACAGTGCTGCCTCCCCGTACTCTTATTTCATGACTTGCTCCACTATCCCCCCTTCCTGCCCTCTGCCCCTTCCACAGTATGCAATGTTGAAAAGTGGAGGCTTGTTGCCCACCCCCCGGTCCCCTCCTTTCCCCTGGTTCACTTGCTTTTCTCACAAGCCAGAGACCGCCTCAGAGATGTCCTTATCGCTGCCATAGAGAGGGAACTCCTCTTCAGAGGACATCTCACTACCCTCTTTTTAGTCATCCAGGCAGTATACATCTATGCACAACGTGCTTTTTGCTTCAAAGACCACTACTGTTGCTTCAGTAAAATACTGATGATTCATACGCGGTGCACTCCTTAGTAAAGCTATGCTTAATCTGGGTTTTCTATGTCATCTGCCTTGATTTCAGACTGAACACCTGTAATGTTTCTTTCATCTTTCTGTAATACTTTCTGAAAATTCAATTAAACAGATTTAGAGCAACAAAAAAAACCTGGTTCAGAGAAGCAAACTCTGGACTATGCTGGCTATAGGCATATAGTTACCCACAGCTATCATTATGGTACTCAAATAGTCTGTCTACTGGGTGGACCCAAGAATGGTGTTCGTCCTAGCCACAGAGGTCTATGAGAGGGACCCAGGATCAAACTTGGTCCTTGCCACAAGGGTCTCTATCGTTTTAGAGATTGGGGAGGAAAGGTGGCATTGACCCGTGGGAACCTTCAAGTTTGCTAACATGTTGTATGCAAGGTAGTTGTACCCATGTAGCATTCTCGATCTATGACATTTGTTAATTATATTAAATTAACATTTGTCATGCTGTTTATCATACAGTTGTCATTTGTCACACTTTTTTAAGCAGTCTGCAATGCAGTTCATCATGTAATCTGTTATATGAAACAGTCACAAATGTAATGAAATATATGATATAGAGTTTAAGAAAAACTTGACTGCGTTTGTGGTTGAGTGGCCATGCAAGTGGCTATGCCAACATATACTGACCATGTGGCGAAAGTGGTACCAAGGAACACCAATATGGATTCAACCCAAATGCAATAGAAATTCAGACCTTGATGGTAGTGCTAGGCCACCAGAAGATACTATACAGAGTCAACCTATGAGCAATCAGAAACAGCCCATAGTTGTAGTCAGCCAAGAAGCTCTGTAGTATTATCTGTAGGATGAAATATGCTAATGGAGTGTGGAGAGATGGATGGAGTTAGAGGTGATAACAGAAGGCAGAGCAAAAGAGCTGGGGTTCTCTCTCAAATATCTTTCCAGGCCATAACAGGTGGTGACAAAGTGTCACCATCATTTATTTGCGTTTAATGAGATGTTAACGTGTAACATGCATAACCATTACTCGTATATATGCGCATGTTACACTTAGATTTAGTGAAACTAATAGTTAACATGTTTTCGATTAACCATAGCTAGGATATGAGCATCTTAAAATTGGCATGAGTCGACATAGACTTTAGGCACTTGACTCCAAAGTGAAATGATAAACATTACATTTCTGTTTGCTGCGCATAACTCTTTCTGTTCCAGGCACCAGAGTCACTGTGTTCTCAATAAATATATAATTTTTTTGTTAGATTACTTTGTGAAGGTCAAGTTTGTTGGAAATAATTGGTTCGACAATGATTCTCAGCACCTGCATGGGATGAGAGGCAGAGTAGGTAAATGCTCATTTGTAAGATCTAGTGAAGACCGCGATTATGGAAGAATCGGACATTATATTATCGACAAGAAGGAGGCACACACCAAGCGCAACGCAGGTGTTTAATTTTGATTGGTTCTTATTTAGTAAGATTTTGTGCAACATATCACTTAGATAAAATCTCATGCTTTAATTGTGTGAATTTGTCTTCAGTTTGTTGTCAGTTAATCATAATGGTCTCTGTCCACCTTTCCAAGTGGACATCCCTTTCCCTCCATTGAGACCCAATGCTCTTTATTTTCATGCTCTTAGAGTTACTCTTGAGAGCAAGCACATTCCTTCCTATTCTAATTGAAACATTTATTTGGTCCTACGTGTGATTTTATATTTACTGACTGCTGCTGCTTCTGAATTTCCCAGATTCACCCATAACCTTAGATTAGCATTCAAGGGGAATGGAGATTTTTGACATTTGCATGCTCTGTGTTTTCATAACTTGTTCTTCCATTTGCTAATTGACTTGTCTTGCCTATAATAACATAAGCATGCAGTCAGGTGATTATTGATTTTTTGATTCAACTGATTTGGTAATGTAACTTTACTAACTATACTAATTTGTTAATAAACCTTCATGGTTTGCAAGTACTTTCTTGTGAGGCAAAATTCTGATTCACTGTAATTGATATATTGCTAAATTTATGATTTGAGGCTCAGTTCGAGATAATGGTCCTTCTCAATGGACATAGCAGAGATTTGAGTTTGCACCAATCATTATCTCTCATTCTACCAAATGGTAGCAGAGAATGGTTCTCCCTGAGATTTACCCGAATTTCGTCAGAATCTGTCCGTGTCCTTGAGGTTCATATGGTCCAGTTTGGAGAACTGGCAGTGTTCTGATGTTCCTGAGCAGTTGCAGTGTCCCCGGAGTGTGAGTATAATAGGGTTATGCACCTTTGATTGCATTGTTTGTAGATCTTGATGAGGCATTGCGTTGTGTGGAGTGGTATCCCTTTCGTGTCCAGAAAGGCTTTGTGTTGTTATGAGATTTGTGATGCTGCCTTATGCATATTGATTCTGCTTATGAAGAGAACCATGCTCATTTTAAGAGATGACATTTGATTATTGGACAAGTCGAAGTCTAAGCTCCTTGGATAAGCATTACGTTTATTATGTCTCGTCTCTTAAGGTTTGTAGTATCATACTGAGAAGCTCTATCGGCCGCACTTGAGATAGGGATTTATTAACTTCTATAGTGCACGTGTAACAATTGAAATTGATGTGTGGTTAGTCCTGCATAGAGGAGCAAACTGCACTTGTCAGGATGATTTCCTACTGATCAATACTTCACTTTGTTTGTGTGATGGCACTAGGAGGTTTTTCAATCCCCTCTTCCCCTAGAATGATTGTGTACTTTGATTTTTTTTTCAGCGGAACACACAAGGAATTTCATTTTGTGTAATAATTGTGTGAAGTTGATCGCTGAGGAGAGAGAGCTGCTGTGTGGTGCTGCAGGTTGCGTCATAAGATGCAGTCATGCTGAGATTGGAAATTAGTGCTTTCACGTATATTTTTGTGATTTGCTGAGAACTGCTTGCTATTTCAAGGGGCATTCATTGAATTATACTGTTATCAATTGAAAAAGATGAAATTTTTCAAGAAATCAAGGGCTTTTCTTAGGGATCTCCACCAGCAGCTCCTCCGCTATGGCAGAGGAGCATCGCCCCTGCCCCAAAAAGAACAGCAGGAAAGGAAAAATAAAACGATAATAAACACTTGTTTTATTTTTTCTTTCCTACTGAGTCTTGGGAGCGGGGCCAGGAGGATGACGGGAGGAGTGGTAGTGCACTGCCTTCAGTGCGCATGATGGTGTGGCCGGCCATCTCAGGCCGGCCAAACCGTCATGCGCATTGAAGCTCTCTCCAACACAGCTGTGTTGCTGGGTTGGAGAGAGCAGGCACAGACTCCCAGTCTGTGTGCAAATCGAGGGTGCTCAGGCCAATCCTGAAGCTGCTCTCATGCATTAGAGCAGCTTCAGGAATGGCCGCAGGGCACTCAGTGAGCCTGTGAAAAGAGGAGCAGAAGAGTGCAACCGGCTTCAGGTATGTTTTTTTTAATTGCATTTGTTTTATTTTGCCCACTCGTGACCCCTATGCCCCCCCCAACCCCTCCGCACACGGCCACTCATCCACAACACCGGCCGCTACTGGGGATCTCATGAGAATACCTGCCCCTGAAGGCGAAGAGGCCCCATCTGAGGGCACGGCTTCTCATTACATGACAAACCATGCCGGGTTACACATTTGCATTCGTCTTAACAATGGAAGAAGATCATTGTAAATGAAGGGTCCCTGCAGTTACCTCCTTGGGGTACCTTCAATTTAAGGATAATTGAGAATTTGAGATGGGTGCTATAAGAAATGAAGCCCCCATCTAGACCAGCCCAATGTGAATCCTTGAATGCATAGGCGTAAGCTTCACATGCAAAAGAGAAGGAAAAATATTAGAATAAGGCCAAAACACAGTCAAGATTTGGATGGAAGGGTGGGAGTAAAACGGGTGGCAACTGTAGAGGTGGAAGGGTGGAATGCAGAACAGCAAATATGGAGGAAAGATGTCATTGACGGAGTTAGGATGTACCCTGTCTTAAGTGAAAGTACATGGAGAAGAAAAGCACGAGGGGGGTAAGGCTTGAGTAAAGAATGATTAAGGATGTAATAGCAACTACAGTGATGGCTGTTGGGATGATTTATTGACTTCTTGACCTAGCTCTTAGAACGTAATTCAACAAGCTGGGGGAAATCGGCCATCTATGAGACTCCTGCCACCCGCAGATACAGATGCTAGTGTGCCTGTTGATCTGGGCCCCCTCGATGGGGGGAGTGCCTGGTACTCTTCCACCTCCACAGTTGCCACCAGTTCTACTCCCAAATCCACATTTACCGCCTATTCCACTCCTAGTTCCAATGAAAATTCCACAGATTCCACTTCCAGCTCCCCAGGTAATGCCACTGATTCTCTTACTAGCTCCACTGTCAGTGTCCCCGAATAATGCTATGTTGGTTGCAACCCCAGTCGCTCCTACAGTTACCACAACCACCGTTGTGCCACTAATTAATACCTTTGCAGAGATGAGAAAAGCACCCAGAACAGGAGCAACTTCTGTTATGGGCATGCCAACTATAGAGATTCATAGCCTTGAGTCATGGTCATCGGAGGCCGACACCCCACTAAGAATGCTAGATCGGAAAGAATGAAGGTAGAGCCAGAGAAAACCTTAAAAGGAACTCTCAAGCTGGGTTTTATAAATGGGTACAGTGAAGAAGAACTTTTGTTTCTTTGCAAGGAAGCCGCTATATGTGCTTCCATGACACATGAGGCTCTTGAGGGGGTAGTTGCAGAGTTTGAGATTGACTTTCCAAAAGTGCGACCCTAAGAAAAAAATTTAGGATGTTCATGACTGAATGTGCACTTAAGAACATGCAAACTCAGGCTAAAACTGCAACTAAGGGAGCTAGTCAGTAACATTAAATTGTGGAGGAACACACAAAGATTTAGAAAACAATGGGCTCAAAAAACTGAGAAAAAGAAAGATGCTGAAAAGGGGAACAAGTGAGCTGACATTAGGAACAATTCTGAGGTCAAAGCTTACCCACTGGGGGCCCAATTCCCAAATGTAAAGTTAGACCAAAAGTCTAACTTTACTAATTTTTGGTATCACAAAGGGACTTACGAGTAGTGTCTTTTCGCCTGTGGAGGTTCTGCACTTAAAGCAGAGTTTCCGCACTCAGGGCAGAACCTCTACACTCTGGATGGAACCTCCGCACTTGGGTGGGGTGGGGGAGTGTAATTACATTCACCTGCAGACAATTATAGCCACCTGCAGCCCATGCACTGCAAACCACATAAAAGCAGCACATATGTAAGGCTCTGTTTTATCCAAACACATTCTTCACCTGGCTTCTCTGTGCCTTGCCTTGTCTTGCCCATCTGCCAGCATGTTGAATGTCAGGAGGAAGAAAAGTTTCACAGAGGAGGAGACCCAAATGATAGTGAAGTGATTGTAGTGGAAAACTACAAGAAGCTACATGGACTATCTCCATACCTCACCTGTGCAAAACAGAAGGCAGCCCTATGCCAGCAGTTGGCTAATGCAGTCAGTGCATTGGGTGAGGATGTCGGGACCATCACTGACATCAAAATGAAGTGGTAGGATGAGAGGAGACGGGTGAGAAGAAGTTCACCAGAATAGAGGTGGCCAGAGTTCTCCCTGGTGGACAAACTGAAACCCATCTCTGACTCACACGTGGCAGAATCTCTGCAATGAGAAACTGCAGTGCGGAGCCTCAACCACGACTGCGGAGGCTCTTTGTGAATCGGGCCAATAACTACATTTGAAAAATGTTTAATATGAAGTGCAATTGTGACTATGGAAGTCACTTCATATTAGTGCAAATATTAATGGTGAATTCTATACTCTTGTTTCATTTTGTCTATCACACTACAAGTCCCAGAATCCAAAGTACTGCAAATTGTAACTTCCAATTTCTTCTTCAGAAACAGTTGACTACCTCTGCTTTTGGTTTTGATGAAATTTTGTAACTGGCACATGAAATTGTGCATGAATTTGTAAACATTAGTTGCATTGTAAATGTAAGTAAGTAGCTAAGTTAAAAATTGCACACAATCATCTTTGTTGTATTTGTGAACTTCTTAATTTAATTTCCACATGGAGCCAGAGCAAATTCACCCACTGGAGCAGAGGTTCCTGCGCTTGCAGGAAGTCAACGTCATGGGGCAGATCAACCCCTAGCACCTGCACAAATTGGTATGGAAATATGCCCAGAAGTGGGTATGTACTATATTATCAGGCAACCTATAGATATTTTCCTTAAATTCCATCATTTATTTCACACATATAATCGTAACTAGTGTGTATGTTGGTTTTAGCATGTGGCAACTAGAATGATAATGAAATTATACTTGTATCCTTTTAGGCCTGTGACGTTGGCCAGGACAACACATGCTATAGTGACCTCTGTTCCATGTACGGGTGTCACAAATGGCCAGGCAACACACATTGGGCAGATGGTAGATCCTGATAAGGTCACTTGCATATAGCTCATAGTCTAATATATTGCATGACATGTTAACAGTATGAGGTGTGTGTCAAATATCCCTATTGTCCCCCATCTCCATATGCTCAGATATGGTTCATAAGAGTATACTACTTCATAACTTGTTGGCTAATGAAAGTATGACTCAACATTTTAAATTGAAACAATAAAGCATGTACCCAATTGCTTATATTGTCCCTTTAAAAGGGGAGTAGCACTAACTGTGTTGAAAGTGTATTCTAATGACACATACATATAAAACTTTTAGGAACTGTGGAACCCTGCTCAAGGAACATGGAACATCAAGTTGCGGGGTAGAGTGAAAACAAGTAACATCAACAGTCTGCCATAGATTATTGTAACCCCAAACTCCCCACTAAATAGTGGCAGCACAGCATGGTACAAGCAAACTCGACCCAGAGTTTTTATCTAACCATTGACTGCCTTACTGATGAACTGTTTGACACTATAGAAGTAACCACCACAGCAAGTTAATCTCTTGATTTTGCACTTGGGATATGAACACCTATGCACTGTAGCGCCTCTTTGCACCTGTTTTTAAATGATGGTTACCTTTTTTTTTTTTAGAAGGATACATTTTTTATTTAAAAGTAAATATTAACAAATAACTGTTACATTTTTTCATTGATTGCGATGAATGCAGCACAGCGCGAAATGTTCGATTAATGTTTTTACATGCATATTATAATGATTTTAACTAATCAAACAAAGTGATGGGGAACCCTTTCAGGACAAAAAAAATAATACACATCCACCTTTGTATTGTAATATGGATATGTTTGTTTCATTACAGCTGCTGTCAGGAGTACCTCAGTAATCAAAAGTGTCATCAGTACCTCATCCAGGAAATCTGGAGACCTTCTGGCTGCAGCAGTCAGACCCACTACCCTCCACTCGTCAGGGAAGTGTGCCACATAGTGTTGTAAACTGATATTTCCCAAAGTGTTTACAATTGCCAATTCATTGTGAAAGTAATTGTGCAGATATAGCCACTTATTCTAAGCAACTAATGTTCGTATGTGATATATTCCCAACATAATCAGTGATGTCTGTGTTTATTTTGCATGCTCACTTATTATTCATGCCAATTCCTTCTGAAGTTGCTGGATCAAGGATCATGTCTTCCACCATACAATCAAGGAGCCAGATTCAGCAGCTGACATGGGGATATGAATGCCACACAGATCTGTGGCTGGAGTTGGTAAGTGTAATTTTGCATTTCACATCTTCATTGAACACCTCACTTCTACAGTCTGAGTTTGCACATGTATGTTTACATATATCAGAACTCACATGGAAATATAGATGCAAAGTAGAATTGTTCAAACTGTTGTGTTATAGCACATGATATACTATGGCAAATACTTAACATGTTGCAACCTCTGTCTCTCAGATGCTGGGGACAATGAGTCGCTTGATGAAGATGAACCATCTACCAGCAGAGGGCGGCGGGCAATCCAAGGAGAGGTCCTGATTCTCCTGCAAGCAATAATACCAGCAGCCAGCACTGTTCAACAAGACGAGGATGAGGAGGAAGAAAATGAGTAGATGCCGGTCGTGGAGGAGGACATGTATGAGGGGGAGGGCATTGTTGGACCACTGGTCAAAAGACTTAAGGCTACATCGGGTCCGGCCAGCATTGTACCTCCCACTTCTCTTCTGAGGATTGCCCATTCCAACCAGTCAGCGAACCAGCCACAGCGTTCACCCCCCCAACACAGCCATCACTTCCTCACAGCCATCATGTCCGAGGTTGATGTGTTGAATTTCCTACACACTCCTCCCATGACCGTGCATCCCAGGCCTACTCTCAAGCATCTGAAGGACATAACACCCCTGGTGAGGAGCAGGTATCCACTGGGCATGAATTCCCTCTCCACAGCCTCCTACGTGCCTCCCCTCCCCATGCTGGTGAACCTGACGGTCTTATCAGAGGGCATCCCATGTGGAGGGGGTGGCAGATGCTTATGTTGGCCAGTGGGAGGGAGATTGTTTCCAACAATAGTCTGATGTGAGGCAGGAAATTCGTGCAATAGGGGCTACTCTGTCTGCCATTTCAGACTCACTACAGGAAATCTCTCAGAAGATTAACAGGCAGACCCTTGCCTTGGATAGTATTGTGAGATTTTACCAAGGATGCACCATGACCAAATAACGTATAGGGAAGAGAGATCAAAACACCATGCCTTGGCCATGAAAATAATTGTTGGCATGTTGAAAATGTTTCAAAGTCTTTCATCATGGTCAACACATGGAGGGGACCCAACACACCAGCCTGCACCTCACCCCACCCAGACATGTCTACCCCCACCTGCACAGGCATCCCCCACCTGCTCAGGTACCTCCCCTTTCTGCACAGGTACCTCCTACCTGTGCAGGTACCCCCCACTTGTACAGGCACCCTCCCACCTGTACAGGGACCTTCCAACTGTACAGGTAACCCCCCAACTATACAGGCACCCTCCAACATATACAGACATCCCCCACATATACAGACATCCCCCACCTGTACAGGCCCCACCCAACGGTATAGGCACACCCCTCCATGTACAGACAACCCCTCCCCCCCCAACTGTGCAGGCACCCCCCCACCTGTACAGGCTCCCACCTCCAGTACAGATACCCCATCTGTACAGGTACCCCCCACCTGTACAGGCACCCCACCACTTGTACTGGCCTCACCCTCCTCAGCTGAGCAAACTACCTACCTTCACAGGGAGATGCCACCCACCCACCCACACATCGACACCAACCAAGGAGGCGCACTAAGTCACAGATATCCTCAGCACCACATTTGCATCATAAGATATCCCTGTGACCACTGTAAATATGTATTTACTGAAACGATATTAAATAAACTTAATAATGTGCACCAATCGGTACCTCTATCCTGAGTTGATTTATATTTAATGATGTTCAAATGGGTACTCTGGTTCTAAGACATATATGTGACTATAAATGTGTGAGAGTACTACATGTTTATTTGTAGGACCATATGTGTTACCAGGTATCATGTTGAAAGCAGAGCTAAACACTCACATTCGTAGACTTAACCACTTTGAGTCCAACATATATGATGGAAAACACAAGACAAAGAGAGTTTGTAAAAATGTTTCATATTTTGCTCCAAATCTTAAATTAAAAAGTGATGTTTAAAATATGATTTTTAGGGGGGCGTGGCTTGACTAGCCATCATGGCGGATGCAGCTTAGCTGAGCTCCGTCTACCCACGCCATAATCCGCTAATTATCCTGCCTAAATCCTGCCCGGAGACGACTCAATAAGCTCCGTCGTACACCTTACAGGCTCTGGAGTGTGGCGACCACCTTGCTTTACAGATCGGCGGAGCGGAGGCTGGAGGTGCCGCGGATCCAAGGGCCGGACCGCCGAGCGCCGTTCCCGCTGCGGTGGGTGACTTGGGACTGCTGGAGAGCTGCGGTGCACGCGCCGGACGGGGTGAGGGATACGGGTCTCGGAGGAAGGGGACCCGTGCCTCCGGCTAGCAGCTGTGGTGTGGAGCGCAGCATCGGTGAGTGGAGCTCGCTCTGGGCCCATCTCCCTCGGCTTCCTGGCCGCCGCGGAGTGGCGTGGTGCGGGGAGTGAGACGCCGCTAGCGCCTGGCCGCCACCATAGCCCCACAGACTCGTTGATGCCTGGGACACACGCTGGGCCCCGGGGCGATACGTAGCGGTGGAGCGCAGTGCCGCCGTGCGGGGTTTGCCACCGGCCCCTCCCCCCACTGCTCGGCAGACGCCATCTCTCGGAGGCGCGCTGGTGTGCGACGGCTAGATGGTGTGAGAGACCCGAGGACCTTGCAGCCCGCGATGGGGATTTGACAGCCGCTGCTGACTGCGGGCCCGATCGGGGCGAACTGAGTGCGACGCCGGCTGGGTACAGGGGTCGGGGCAAGACCCGGACGGTGAGTGACCCCATCCATACTCCTCTCCTTCCCCCCCCCGGCCGGGACGGGCGGGGGGCACTACTGACGCCCTGGAGGCAGCCTTCCCCCACCGTGAATATACCGCAGCGACAGCTCTGGATTGGTGCGCGGGTGGCCCTGAGGCGGCCCTAATTGAGATACAGGGCTAATCCACATTGGGCCCCACAGCCAGGCCTGTATCGCAGGGGATCACTGGCGCACTGAGACGGGCCGCTAACACAGCGGAGGCTCCCGTAGCTGGTGTGGCTCACGATCTCTTCTGACGCCCTTCCCTGGCTGGCTCCCCCGGGGCCTGGCGTGTTGGCCTTAACGCATTGGACGGCGCGGCGGCTCTCCCGTCGACGGACGCTGTTCCCGGCGTGGGCTGGCTGCTGGCTCGGGGACTGCGCCCCCCTGGCCTGGGCCATCCCGGTTCCGTCCGGGGGCGGGCTCGTCGCCCCTTCAGTACAACTCATCCGTATGGGCAAGGGCGGGCCGAGTGGGGCTGGCCCCAAACAGGGAACTATGGACCAGTATACCACCGCGGCTGGGGGTGCCGCCGGCGGAGATGGGGGAGGATCGGCCCCGGACAACGCAGCCCTCCTGGCAGCAATCAACAGTGCTCGAGATATGTTGGACGCCAAGATCGGCGCGGTGGGTTCAGAAGTCTCATTCCTCCGCCAGGATCTACGTAAGGCAGTAGACCGGATCACTGAGGCCGAAACTAGAGTCTCAACGGTGGAAGACTCTGTGACCTCCCTGCAAAAGAAAGTCAACAAACTAACTGTCGTCACGCAGGAACTTGCCTCTAGGGTGGAGGATGCGGAGGGCCGCGCTCGGAGGAACAACCTGCGCTTTGTGGGTCTGGCTGAGGGATGCGAAGGGACATCCATGACAAACTTTATCACAAAATGGCTCACGGACATCCTGCCTAACGACCTCCTGTCCTCTGCTTTTGTTGTTGAGAGGGCGCACAGGGCCCTGATGCAGCGGCCCCCCCCGGGCGCGGCCCCAAGGCCGGTCATTGCAAAAATTATGAACTTCGCTGACCGGGACGCCATTCTGCGATTCGCCAGATTACACAAAGATAGCTTTATGCATGATTCACGTTCGATCTTGATATTCCCGGACTACACACGCCTGGTCCAGCAACAACGCCAATCCTTCATGGCCGCGAAGCGCAGACTGAGAGAGTTGAATGTTCAATACATGCTGCTCTATCCGGCTCGGATGCGAGTAATATACAACTCCAAGTCTTACTTTTTTGATACTCCTGAGGCGGTCTTCGCATGGTCGGATGAGCGTCCACAGTTCCGAGCAGGCTCTCCATCTGCCGGGGACTCGGACTCCTCTCGCAACTCTCGCTCTCAGCGGCCGCGCCGCGCCAAGTCCCAGAAGCGGCGGGGGCCGGGCGGAACATCACCGAGCCCTGAGCGACCGCCTTGAATGATCCGGACTGTTCCACACTCCAAATGGTGAACTGTAAGACACTGCACCTGTGTTAATGAATATTAGTTTTGTTGTTCTCCGGGTGGGCGTGGGCATTAGACCACGAGCTGCGTGGCCACGGGCTTCTTGCACTCCCGGTGTTCCTGGGGTGGTAGGGTGGGGAGGGATCCCTTGGTGTGATTTCTGGGGGCCTCCCGCTGGGGGTCCGCTGCTCATTACACCGCGACAGATGCTCCTTGTTTTTGGTAGTGTCGGGTGGGGGTGGGGGGAATATCCCTTTGGATATGTTATGTTACAATGTTCATATGTTTTTGTATTTGCAGGCGGTGGGAGGTCTTTCATTTTGTTTTTCAAGCAGGTCTACTAGCTCTACTCAGCTCTTACTCTGACCCTCATGATGCCAGGTGACGAAAACCCCCTAAGGGACATAACAACGGTATCTTGGAATGTCCGTGGGCTACTGAATAAGGTAAAACGTGGGGCCGTTCTGCGACAGGCAAAGCGGTATGGGGCGGATATCCTCCTTTTACAAGAAACCCATTTACTGGGGACAAAAGCCCCGTGCCTTGCCCGCTTCGGTTTCTGTCACATCTATCACGCAGGGTTCACAAGGGGATCTAGAGGAGTGGCGGTCCTTATACACCGCAGGGCCCAGTTTAAATATATCGCTCATAGGGCGGATCCTGGGGGCCGATTCCTATTCGTCACGGGTGAGATTTGTGGTGAACAGATCACTTTTGGGAGCATTTATGCCCCCCCACCATTAGGCACCACCTTTATTGAACACCTGTTGGGGGCGTGGGGCTCCCTTCCAGCTGGACTAACCCTGATGGGAGGCGATTGGAATGATACCATGGGCCCCTTAGACCGTCAACGCATTCCTGACTCCCCGCAACAACTGGGTCCTACCAAGTTACTAACCTTGACATCGACAATGGACTGGGCTGACATTTGGCGGGAATTTCACCCCACTGAACGTGAATATACATACATATCGGCGGTCCATGGGTCACAGTCCCGACTAGACTATTTCCTTGTCCCCCGGGTCTTTCTTCACCGATTCTTGGAAATACAACATCGGCCTCGCGGCCTATCTGACCATTCCCCGGTTACAATGCAATTTCACACGTGCTCCCGCAGGCCCCCATTCCGCTGGAGAATGTCCCCTTGGCATCTCCGCAGTCTGGCCTATCGCGATATGCTCAATACCGCGATAACCAACTATCTAGCTGATAACGGTCCCTCTGCCCCTTCGAACGCAGATCTGTGGGAAGCCCTCAAGCCGACTGTCCGGGACTCCGAAATTAGCTACCGTACACAAGAGAAACGCAAGCGCCGTGAACAGCTCGATGCCCTAGAGACGCGCCAGATGTCCTTCTCTTCCCAGCTAAGCGCCAACCCCTGCCCCATCCTCCGCCGCCAATTAGTCCTCGCTCAGCAAGAATTACGTCAATATCTGTTAGACGAAGCCAAGGAGATCTGGGCGGCATCGCAACACCGGATATATCAGTGGGGGGATAAATCCAGCAAAATGCTACACAGACTGTGCCAAGCGGATGGAGCCCCGGCCGTCACACCCACTATTCGTGGATCTGACGGGTCCTTGCACGCGTCGCCAGTGGGGGTCGCGGAAGAATTCGCAAAACACTTTACGTCCCTATATGCCCAGCAGGAACAGATCTCGGCCGCTCTTATAGCAGAGTTCCTCGTCTACACCCCACCACGCAGACTCTCTGACTCAGTTCGTGAGCGCCTGGAATCTCCAATAACCCTGGAAGAACTGACTGGCGCCCTCAATGCGATCCGGCCTGGTCGCGCCCCGGGTCCTAATGGGTTCCCCATGGAATTTCTCCGCTCCTACATGTCTCTCCTGGGGCCTCATCTACTGGCAACCATTGTCGATGCTGCTGACCAGGCAAGGCTGCCCAGTGACTGGCGTCACGCGGAGATAGTGCTCTTTCTCAAACCTGGCCGACCCCCTGAAGACCCATCCTCCTATCGTCCCATTTCTCTCATAAATTTCGAACCCAAATTATTAGGGAAAGTCTTGGCCGACCGCCTTAGAGGGTGCATTACTGATCTGATACATCCTGATCAGTCGGGCTTTATGCCACAGAGGGCCACTAGGCATAACATCCGGAGAGTCCATAATGCCCTTGCCGCGGCCCCCGATTTAGGCCGTCCAGCCGCCCTGTTGTTAGCAGACATTGACAAAGCGTTCGACTCTCTAAGCTGGGTCTACCTTTTCCAATTGCTCGAGGCCATTAACTTCGGTCCACGTTTCTTGGCGTATGTACGCCTGCTATACACAGAGCTGTCGGCATCCGTCCGAATTGCGGGACACCGCTCACGCCCCTTCCCGATTCAGAGGGGCACCCGCCAGGGTTGCCCACTGTCTCCATTGCTGTTTGCCCTGGCGATTGAGCCTCTGGCGGTCTGGGTGAGAAGTGACCCGGTGCTCCGGGGGTTCGATTGGACCCGCTCGAGATCGGACCGCATAGCACTGTATGCGGATGATGTCCTGTTTTTTATGACAGACCCGTGGTATTCAGGACCGCGTATATTACAAATCCTCAGGGTATTCGGGGATACCTCTGGCCTTCACGCAAACCCTGCTAAATCCATCCTTTTTCCTGTATGTGGGCATCAAGGTCGTGAGTCGTGGGCAGCGCAGCTGTCCCGGGCCACAGACGGTTTCATATATCTGGGGATCTTCGTTTCCCCGTGCCCTAAGATATCATGGGCACACAATATCGCCCCATTGACGGCTCGCCTCAAAAACGAAACAACAATATGGTCCGCTCTCCTCTCTCCCTTTATGGGCGCTCGGCCATCTTTAAGATGGTCTCCTTGCCCCGTGTCATATATCGCCTCCAAAATTTCCCGTATCCAATCCCTCGCACATGGTTTGCTCAGGTAAACGCAATACAAAATAAGTTCCTCTGGGGTAGCGGAGCAGTTCATGTGGCGCTCCGCACCTGCACACAATCCACGTATTGTGGGGGAATCGCGGCTGCTGACATTTACTCATATTACGTGGCGTCCCACATCCTGGTAATTAACGAATTATGGTACAACTCCCCCACCGATCCGGCATACGCTATCGAACATGCCGCAATGGAACAAGTCCCCCTACTACATCTACTATATAGCAATACAAGGCTAGACCATGTACCACCAGCCGGCAGGCAAGTCATACAGTTATGGAGGGCAATGACCAGACAAATGGGATGGAAGGGGCGGCTCACTCGGCAAACCCCCTTGTGGCATGGCACATACCTTGGATCGGTAAACACTCTGCACGGGTTCCGGGGATGGGACTTGGTGGGGATTTCGACTCTCGGGGATGTGATGAGGGGCGATACCCTCAAATCATTCCAGCAACTACAGACTGACTTTGACCTCCACAAATCTCAATTTTATAAATTTTTACAGCTCCGACATGCACTGTCCCCCCAGATCCGACATACGGAGACTCTCCCAGAGTATCAGCCTTTGGAGGGCCGCCTGTTGATGGGAGACCTAGGACTTCACAAAATTAGGCAGATATACCAAACCCTGACGACACACACATCCACCACTCTGGACAAGACCAGACTCGCCTGGCAGGCAGATATTCCTGAACTGACCGATGATGATTGGGCTGAGGCGCTTGCTAGCCCCGCGGGGTGCGGCAGTCTCCACCCGTTATAGGCTCATCCAATTCAAATACCTGCATAGGGTCTACTACACGAGAGTACGATTGTGGCGAATGGGGTCATACAATCCCCAGTGTGTCTGCGGTGTGGCGGAGAGGAAGGGTCCTTCTTCCATACGAT
Source organism: Calotriton arnoldi (assembly GCA_963921515.1). Lineage (NCBI taxonomy): Eukaryota > Metazoa > Chordata > Amphibia > Caudata > Salamandridae > Calotriton > Calotriton arnoldi. The sequence goes on from CAWUFW010000188.1 coordinate 4,059,240, forward strand.
TTGGACCTGCACGGCCTTGCAGCCCTTTTGGAGTAGGGTTCGGATATGTCTTAATGAGGTGCTGGGGTGGGTGCTCCCACTGGACCCCCGTTTGTTTCTGTTGCATGCGACTGACGATATTGGGGGGAATCGTTATAAACAACATCTGCTGTTCCTCGCCCTCACTATAGCCAAACGTGACATAGCACAGGGATGGAAGGCACCCTCTCCCCCAACCATAGGCAAATGGAAAGCCGAATTAGATAGGTGCCTGGGAGCCGAGATTGCTGTCTTTGAGGCTAGGGGCTGTGCACGGAAACATCGCAGGATATGGTCGCGGTGGGCGACGTACCGTGGTGTGGACTTGCCCCCCCTACCCGAGGAGGACTGATGGGTGGAGTTCCCTGCCATGTGTCACTCAGGTTCTTAATGCTGAGTGTTATATTCTTTCACTGAGATGTATATTTACACCTGCTGCACTGTATGCTCTGTCTCGAATTTCGACCACTGTCTGCATTTTGTATTCTTTGTATTGTTTATTTTTCTTTTCCCCGCATGTTTGGCTGGGATTATATATTTTCATGGAAATGGTTATAGATGTACATATTGTTCGAAAGATTCAAAGTGCCATAACAGGGCCGTCGCCCGCTGTATTGAAAAATGACCAAATAAAATTTGTTGTTAAAAAAAAAATATATATGATTTTTAATTAATACTGACCAATGGAAAAAGAAATCTTCCAGCAGAATTGGCAAGGGAACTTGGAGGGGGTTTGGGCAACATAATAAAAACACATCAGGAAGCGTCAGGGGAGCCAGTCTATGTACTATTAAGTACACAGTCAAAACATTGTCCTAACATCAGAGTCCATGACTAACATAAAAAACAATGTCCACCCCTCAAGCCACCCCAGGCTTGTGGGGCAGTCACTGGCCATCCTCACTGCCCTCCTTGATGACAATATCAAGATCTCCACACATGTGAACTCACTGTGGCTGGCTGATGAAGGACCAGACACTCCACAGGAGGATAATACACGAGGGGTAGCAGGGGAAACAGAGAGGGAGGACACACTTGGGGACACATCGGTGGTCTGGGTGGGTCTTTGGGACAACGCAGACCATAGGATTGCAACCAAGGAAGTGATGGAGGCATTGGTGTTCTTCAAAAACCTGGACTGTGAAATTGTTCATGAGTATACTGGCCACGAGATTAAGTCCATTGATGCTGAATATAATAGAGCCGGATCAAGCGGGGTTTATCCAAAATCGGCAAAGCGGAGATAATACCAAACAGATTCTCTACCTAATTGATCATGCACACCACACGAATATGGATGCACTCTTACTGACGGTTGATGCCGAGAAGGCATTCGACCGGGTGAATGGGCTTTCTGGAGCACACGTTGTCCCACTTTGGCATGGGGGCAGATTTCAAGCATGGGTTGGGAGTTGTTATAGTTCTCCTACAGCTTCAATCAGAGTTAACGGCGTCTCCTCTCGTCCTTTCTTCATCCAACGGAGTGCCAGGCAGGGGTGCCCTTTGTCGCCCCTCCTGTTTTCCCTCTACATTGAGCCACTAGCACAGAGGGTTAGAGATAATCCGGGGATTAAAGGGATTCCATTCGGGGGGGGGGACGCACCCCATTAGCTTATAGGCTGATGACATACTTGCTGCACTGGAGAATCCAAAGGGGTCGCTTCCTGTTTTTTTAGAAGAACTAGAGATTTTTGGGCGGGCCTCGGGGTTTCGGGTAAATGTCAGTAAATCACTGATCCTTACCCTAAATCAAACAACTTGGGATTCAAAGAATGGGGGGGACCACCCCCCGGGGATCCAGGTTGAGGAGTCGATTCCAAATCTGGGGATTGAGCTGGCAGCCACTATTCAGCAAACCGTGGCACTGAATTATGCTAAACTGGCGCGGCAGATCAGGAAGGATTTGGGCAGTTGGGGGTCGTCATCACTTAACACTTCTGGGTCGTATTGCGGCGATCAAAATGTCCATATTACCTAAAGCACTATACCTGTTTCAGACTTTACCGGTCTCCCCGCCGGAGGGTACCCTCACCTCATTACAAAAAGACATTCTTTGCTTTGTGTGGCCCGGGCCCAACCACCTATGCGACAGGACTTGGGATATTTGAGCTCGGAGAACGGGGTTTGGGGATTCCAAATTCAATAGACTATTTTAAGGCGGCTCAGATGAGATATCTTGTCGAGTGGAGTAGATCTCAGGCCGAAAAAAGATGGCTATTTCAGGATAGGGCGTTAGCAGGGCTCCCCTTGTGGAAGGTACCTTTTTTAAAGAAATCAGATAGGCCGAAGAGTCTTCAGAGTTCACCAATCACAAGAACCGTGATGAGGGTATTGGACAGAGTGGCTACTAAAAGGGGGCTCATGACGTACCCCCCACCTATGACACCTCTTTTCGGGAATAGAGTTTACTCCAGGACTGGAGGACAAGGCATTTACAGCATGGCATGAAACGCCATGCAGATCTGCAGGCCACATGTTCCATGTGGAGGGCATCATTCTATTTCCACAAATACTTCAGGACCATGGGCTGCCGGAGTCAAAGCGGCTACGCTACTTGCAGCTTTGACACTGGTTGTTTCATCCCGGCGTACAGTCACAGGCTAGCCGCAAATTGAAGCAATACGAAAAGTGGTTGATAACAAAACGATAAGGGACTGATCTCCGAACTTTATGCTATGCTTCGACAACCGACCCCGCTACAACCCATACCTAGCCAGAAAAGATGGGCGAAAGAGCTAGGAAGGGACTTATCGAATGAGTGGGGAGAGATCTATTATAGGGCCAAGCATACAGCGCGCAATGTGTCCAGTGTTGAGACGGCTACCAAAATAGTTACGTATTGGTATCTAACCCCAGTCCGCCTCAACAGGGGCAAACCGGATCGTAGTCCTACATGCTGGAGGGGATGTGGGGAAGAGGGGACTCTTGTGCGCCTGTTATGGGAATGTCTGGCTTTGACGGCTTATTGGTCCAGAATATTGGATGAAATTGATCAGCAGTTTGACACACAGATTCCAAGATTCCCAGCGTATGTGGTGCGGGGCTTGCCCAACCCTCTAACATTCCCCCTTAAATCTCATAGGGGGAAGACCGATGTGGCTAGCATTAGGGGCAGCTCTCCAAAATATATTGACACATTGGGGGATACAAACAGTACTCATATATTTAGGCTGGTTACACAGGTTATGGTATATTCTCGGAATAGAGCGCATTAATGCTACTTTGACAAACTCCGAAACTGCATTCAAAGAAGTATTGAGCCATTTCTCACCTTCCTGTCGACGGAGTTTAATGAAATCACATGCCCGAGATACCTTTGCTTACTACGACTAACGGAGTCCGATCGAGCATCCCCAACCACTGGGGGAACTTAGAAGGGAAAGTCCACGGGCCCCTAGAGAAACCAGTAATGGAAGAATGGCGATTACCGGTAGGGGGAGGAGGTAGTTTGAATGTTGTAAAATTGTTGTTTTGCTTTAAAAGAGGATGGACTAGCACCACAACATATATTGGGCACCGCTTTTGATAGAGGGTATTCGCATGGAAAGCTGGAGATAGAATTGTAACAGAGAGAGATGGCCCTTGAAGCACTGTGAAGTGCTTAAAGCAAATGTGAGCGTGTTGAATATATAATGTGTGTTAATTATAATAATAAAAAAGATTTAAACATAAAAACCTGGACTGTGACTCTCTGAACAAATGAATCTCATCTCTAATCTCCTGTGTGCCCCAAGAGAACAAAGTCCGGACATCATCATCTGACCCCATCAACACCTGGGGTGCTGTCACAGGTGCAAACCCACATGGAGGGGTTTGGGTCAAACATGAGAGGTATGGGATGTTCTGGGTAAATGTCTCCCTCAGCCCTTCTTGGCAGGCACTTGGAGGGGAAGTAGTGGTGGGGGTGCAGTTGGAGGCACCTATGGAATGGGGGGCCTCCGGAGTTAGAGAGGAGTCAGTGGCTGGCCCAAACTTTGTTGGGGCCAGTTCAGGGGACACCATCTCCATTTTCAGTTCTTGTGAGCAGGGGGAAGACCCACATTCATCATCCCCTTGGCTGGTGGTGTCCCTCCCAATGTCCCTCCCTTCAACCTCCTCAGCCTCCTCCCGGGCTGTTGCTTGATCTCCCTCCTCCTCCTTGCTCGTGGTATCCGGAGGACGTGCCCGTCAATGAGTCGAGGATGTCCTGGTCTGCACTTGGTCCTGTCCAGATGGTCCTTGGCAAGCCGGGTCCACTGAAAAAGAACAATTATGTAGATGGTGTACAATTTTTAATAAAGGTAGCGACAACATAAAGCAATTGCTGACAGTGTAGTTCCTTGATCTCGCTAACCAATAATATGTGGTTTGAATTACAAAGTAGGTGTGATAACACTGTAATGTTAAGAAATTAATTTAAAAATATTGCTCTAATTTAGTGCGCATAATCTTCAGTATTTACAACCCTCTCCTTCAGCGCAATGTGAGGTTCCGAATATTTTTACATAGTAATCTTCCAGTGTTATTTTACAAGTGGAGATAGTAAGCAGTCAGAATGGAGATCTCCACACCTAAATGTGGATCTAGGTTTATCCTTTTATGTGTGGACTTCTCAGCCTGAATGCACAGTCTCCACAATCTTACTGTTACTATCAACTGTAATTTGTTCTGTAACATAGCAAAACACACCATACATGCTAATTGTTTGTACCTATGCAAACAAGGCCTTGGAGATAACCTTTGCTAAGTTGTGCTCAAACCTGTTTGTAAATCCCTTGGAAACATCAGACACTGTACATGGCAAGAGCCACATTTTGCATTACAAGACTGCTCTGTTTGTTCTATACACTGCAAACCATATGTGCATACTCAGTACAGCTACATATAAATTGGAATTGACATACATGCCACTCTTGAGAATGTGTGGATTTAGTAAACATTAGATATGTATGTATCATTTTGAGTGAGACAAGAAACATCATGTCTGCCTTTCCTTTATTTTACAATAAATATTAGTAGTTATGATAAACGGCACACACAAAAAGCATGCATTAAACAACATACAAATATAGCAGATCATGCCCAGTAAATGTTTAAACATTCCTAGCCTCACTAAGTCTGCACCATGGACTACTGTGTCTCCAGTGCTGACATGAAGTTCAAAATGTTCACAAGAAAGAAAGTACGAAGTTCCTATGTGATGTGTTAATCACTCGAAAGGTAAGAGTTTTAGAGGTGTTACAGGTAAAGAGGAGGCTAGGGGGAATTCCTCCTGTCGGAACTAGGGCCCTCACACACCCAGCAAGCTAGGTGTCATGCTTCATCATTTGAGCCTGCTCCTCGTCGGGCCGGTGCTGCAATGCCCGACGGGCACCCTTAAAGGGGCTCTTTTTCGGAGATCTTCTGTTCCTCGCCGTATGGGTGCCGTGGGTGTGTGGGGCCAGAATGAGTGTAGATGTGTAAAGTGATGATAAAACAGGTAAGGGAGTCCTCTGTGATGAATTTATTCAGCGAGGGACCCGACCTGATTAAAAGTAAATAGGGAGGGGTGACTCTTTTTGTTATAATGCGACAAAAAATGCATTGACACAGACTGTGAAGCCACATGAATGAATGAATGAAAGCATTTATAAAGCGCAACTATTGCCGAGGCGTCTTGGCGCTGAGCTGCAATGGGAGTGGTGACTGGTATGTGGTAGGCAGAGATTAGGCAGATATAGTTGGAAACAGCCAGGTTTTGATCATCTTCCTAAACAGAGCTCTGTTGGGTTGTAGCCTGATTGAGATCGGCATTGTGTTACAGAGTCTGGCTTCCCGGTAAGAGAGGGTTCTTCCCCCTCATCTGGCTCTACGGATTTTTGGGACCTGGACTAGTGCTTTATTGGCCGACCTGAGTTCACGTGGCGGGATATGCCAGCGAAAAAGTTGCTGAAGGATCAGAGACCCTCCTCCATACAGTGCCTTGTGCACAAAGCAAAGAGCTTTGAATTCGATGCGCTTCTGGACCAGGAGCCAATGGAGCTCCCTAAGACTGTTGGAGATGGGGTGGTATTTAGGAATGTCCAGAAGCGGCCGAGCCGCAGCATTTTGCAAGGCTTGAAGTTTTAGTATTTGACCTTTGTCAATGCCAAGAAATAGCACATTGCAATAATCGATTCTGGAAAGGATCAGTGCTGCTACCACTGTTTTGCCAAGGCCTAGAAGAATAAAAGGTAAGACCTTACGCAAAATCTTTATGAGGAAAAAGCATGAGGAGGTCAGGGAGTTACACTGGCCAGCAAAATTTAGTTGATCATCGAACAGAATACCTAGGTTTCTTGTCTTACTGGTGGCTACAGGGCAAAGCCCGGCATTCGCTGGCCACCATGAGGGATTCCAAATGGAAGGGCCTTTTCCAAATTCCACCACCTCCGTTTTTTCGGTGTTCAATTTAAGGGAGTTGGAATGCATCCATTCAATGATGTGTTTCATACAATTATGGAACCTATTCGCCACTGTTTCCACCTTCGTGGATATAGATATCACTATCTGTGTATCATCGGTGTACGAGATCAGAGCGAAGCCATGCGCTTTGATCAATCTAGCCAGAGGAGACAAATAAATGTTAAACAGGGTCGGTGATAGGGCTGACCCCTGTGGGAAACCACCTGGAAGGAAGGCGGCCTCAGTCGGGTTACCCCAACACAACCTCTGTTCCCTGCCAGTGAGAAATGAGGTGAGTAGGGCCAGGGCCGTCCCCCAACCCCCCCCCTCCCTCCTAGACTCTCCAACCTACGTATTAATACCTGATGGTTGACAGTATCAAACGCTGCAGAGAGATCCAGTAAGATGAGGATGGCTCTCCCCCCACTATCCACTTGTTTGCGGATTCCCTCAGTGGCCAAGGCCAGGGCTGACTCCGTGGAGTGACATGATCTAAACCCGTGTTGGGCGGGGTCAAGAAGATTGTTGGATTCAAGGTAGGTGGTTAGCTGCTGATTGATGGATTTTTCTAGGATTTTTGCAGCCAGCGGTAAGCACGATATTGGACGGTAGTTCTTTGCTTCAGAGGGATCTAAAGAGGGTTTCTTCAATATGGGTCTTATGGATGCTTTCTTCCATGTGGAGGGGAAGGAGCCAGATAGGCATGCATTATTTATAAGGGGGGTCAGGTATGTGCTTGCCCTGTCTGCAACCATCTGGAGAATATGAGGGGGGCAGGGATCCGCCGGGGAGCCAGATTTTGTTGTTTTTAGCAGTTTGCATACAGTCTCCTGTGTCAGTGGCGAGAGAACTGATAATTGTCAAGGTGGGGGTTCATCCAAAATGGCACCCTTTATTCTCGTTCTGCTATGTGTGTTAGAGGTATTTACTGCAAGGTCATTATAGATGGTTTGGACCTTGTCCTGAAAGTAGTTAGCTAGCCTCTTACAGAATGCTAGATCTGGAGTAAATTGATTAGATTGCTGCAGTTTGGAGAGCGTGGTAATAGTTTTGAATAATTCTCTGGATGAGCGTTTAGCAGCCTCTATTTTTGTGGTAAAATAGTTCTTTTTAGCGCGAGTAATTGCTTCTTTGTATTCAGCTAAGGCAAGTTTATAGCTCAATTTGTCTCGCTCAGCGTAATCCACACTCCAGGCGCGCTCTAGGCGCCTACATTTAGATTTAATGGTTTAAAGCTCTATGCTGTACCAAGGCGCCGCCGGTTGAGCCCTTCGTTGCTTGCTGGTTGTTTCTGGGGCCAGACAATTTACAGCAGATTTAATCCAGCTGCCAAATTTTCTGCCGCCTTGTTATTATCTAAAGCGATACAAAAGGGGATGATGGACGGAGCGTTTGAGCAAATCAAACACTCACCCCCAGTCAACTGATCTGGGTTTAATCCACCATCATTCTTTAGCTCACTCCACCACCCCAGTTCAGACATGGCCATATGCAAATCAGTCTGACCCTGTGCCTCATGGGAACAGTCCAGCCCGAACTGCCAAGCCATGTCTTCCCTGGACCGGAAACAAGCATCCTGGGACCGGTTTCTGGCTATTCAGCCGTCATCAGCCAGGCAGGGTTGGCAGGGTATGCCCAGACGTGGGTCCCTTGCTCACTTTGCCACTGGATTCAAGCTAGCCTGGCTGATGACGGCTGAATAGCCAGAAACCGGTCCCAGGATGCTTGTTTCCGGTCCAGGGAAGACATGGCTTGGCAGTTCGGGCTGGACTGTTCCCATGAGGCACAGGGTCAGACTGATTTGCATATGGCCATGTCTGAACTGGGGTGGTGGAGTGAGCTAAAGAATGATGATGGATTAATCCCAGATCAGTTGACTGGGGGTGAGTGTTTGATTTGCTCAAGCGCTCCGTCCATCATCCCCTTTGGTATCGCTTTGTTATTATCTAAGGCTGGGCTGGGAGGGCCAGTACCAAGAGCATCCTCCAGGTTAGTTTTATTTGTTTTATGCCAGTGTCGAGACTTAACCATTTTTGTTCTGTCACGGGGCATCATTTCTCTATCTGGACAAAGGAGTGTGAAAAACACCCCCTTGTGATCTGTCCATGTGAGTGGGAGAGTTTTGCCTTGAGTTTTGCCTTGAGACCCTCGCGGGTATGTAGTGCGCTTTATAAGTGACATGATTGATTGATTGATTGATTGTCAAACCCAATAAGAGGGTTGTTCGTGAAAATGCCGTCCAGAGTATGATTGGCATCATGGGTGGGTCCAATGACTATCTGGGTCAGACCAACCATACCACAACTGGTGGCTCAAGAGAAAAAAGTGTCAACCAGCTAGTCACGCACCTGCATACCCAGCCCGCTGTTTGGGACAATGCCCTGGTTCCCTTGATTCAGACCTTGGTGAGGTATGTGTAAGCCTTGACGTACTGCAATGTTGTGCAAGACACAACAGGCTACTATTATCTTGCACACAACTTCAGGGGAGTACAGCAGTACCCCCCTTTATGGTCAAGACATCTGAATTGTGACTTTAGGAGACCAAAAGTGCTCTCTATGATGACTTGTGGACGCATGTGTGCACTATTGTATCTACGCTGAGGTACAGTGATTGCACATCTGTATGGTGTGAGGAGATGTAGAGAGAGTGCATATGAAGCATCACCTAAAGAGGAAAATGAGGAAATATTTGTACATGTTCCTCTTGGATCTGTAGAGCTCAATGTATGGAATGGTACATGCAGTGTCTGTTAGGGTCATGTATGTGTCATGAGAATTAGTCATTTGTAATGGTTGTGGATATTCAAACAACATTCATACATATCAATCTTGTATGGTACTTGAGTTCTTACCCAGAAACCACATGTTGCCAAGTTCTCCCGCTGCCAGCTGCTGGCCAAGAGATGACCTGCGGCATATGTAGATATCATGTGTACTGCCTGGGAACACTGAATACACATCAGTAAAGCAGCCACTGGCATCACACACACACCCTGCATGTTGATTGAGTGCCAGTGGTGCCTGTTGCAGAAGATGTGTACATTATGGTGAGGTGGCTAAAGTGCCACATGAGTGCAATCAATTGCACCTACCACATGTGAGAAGCAGGAAAAGAGGTAGAAATCCCTAGCAACCCTTTGCCTTCCTGCATTGTATGTGGCATACCTATATAGATATGCACTCACCTATTTATGCAGCTCAGAACATGATGCAAGCATCAGGCGTGGATTGACTGAGAAATGCCCACAATGTCACTGGACACACTCTGGAATAACCCAGTAGCAAAGAAATGAAGAGCTGCTTGGATTTTGACATAGTCTGAGATGGCATGGGAGCAGCATGTAGCAGAATCAAGATCCTGCTCCCACTCAGAAACCATGTCCAAGATGACATCAGGTGGAAAACCTAACCTAGAAGAACAACTTGGCAGGACATCCCAAAGATGCTGATCCTTTTTCTGAAGATCCTCTCAGCTCTCTTCCAATCATTCTCTCTCATTACGAGGGGCAAACTGACAAACCTATTCAGTGAGATGTTGTAAGGTCTGAAGGGGTTTGTTTGTGGCTGCTCATATTTTATGTATGCAGCCAGGCTGTGATTGGCTGTTGAGCTAACAATATTCTGGTGGGGGGAGGGTAAGCACAGACGTGTGTGTGTGTGTGTGTGTGTGTGTGTGTGTGTGTGCGTGTGTGTGTGTGTGTGTGGTGTGTGTGTGTTTGGGGTGTGTGTGTTTGGGGTGTGTGTTTGGGAGAAACTTGGAAATCTGCGGTTTGATTAGAAATTTTAACTTGTGTTTAATATTCACATTTGATATGATTGTGGATGACATTACATGACGGGTAGTTGTTAAATGTGCAACTGAAGAAAAAATGTAACCAATATACTTGTTGCCACTTGAAGGGTCTTATGAATATATTTATGAGATTGTATCTTACTTCACATATCTACACTGTTGTAGAGGTGTGTGTTGGCCATCACAATTACCCCTCCAATACACTCCCTTTTTAGCTGACTGATCCTACTCCCATCACATTTGTTCAATAGCTTTTGTTTTTTCACCTCCAAGTAACAAGTTTCGCTCACTCCTTGTATAATCCAATGTTCAGTATTCTGTCATACTCTACTGTTACCTACATGCACATGTCCTATGCACACACATATGTAACAGCCAGTGTCTACATAGAGCTGTTTTCATTTTTTAGGGAGGCATTTTGTACTATGTTAGTTGTATGACTAGATTGTCATATATATCTCATGATGTGTGAATCTAGGCATAAGTGTTGCGGCATACACCAATGTTTGCCATTATTGCTTTGTGTTGTGCTCTGCCCCGAGTGTGGAAGTTCCGGCCCGAGTGCGGAGGTTTTCCACTCGGGGCAGAGGTTCCACTCCAAGTGCGGAACCCTTGCATGCGTAAAGATACTACTCATAAGTCCCTTTGTGAATACCGAAAAGTAGTAAAGTTAGACTTTTGGTCTAAGTTAGACCTTTAGTCTAACTTTACCTTTGTGAATCAGGCCTTGAGAGAGGTGTATAAAGGAGCTTATGTGCATGTGCCTTGGAGTTGTGGTGATATTTTCACATTTACAAACCAGTTTCCAAAGTTGAGAGAGAGACCTTCTATCTGGTACACCCAGCTTGACAGGTTTGTGAAGTTTTCCAAGGTACTTTTGGGGGAGATTTGAACACATTCTTTGATATAGTGGTCCTCCATGATTTCTGGGCTGAGTTGAAAGTAGCTGTTCAGTGTGCAACTGCAGAGCTATCAAGGGATGCCAAGCTCATGCTCCATCTGCTGTGATCATGAAAAAGTATCATCAGGTTGTTACATCTTTTAAAACTAAGGTTCCCCAGAAAGAGATTGAGTGGTTGAAGATCTCGAGGATGGCACAAAAGTCCAGAGAGTCGGTGCATGCCTATTATGGAAATGAATGCAGGTCTTTCGTCAGCATGGTGGTGTCGAGAATCCAGAGCACAGAAATCTTAGTAACTTTGTGTCACAATTACATCTCGGGCTGCATCCAGAGATTAGTTTACACATCCAGCAAAATGTGATTTGTTGGCAAAGGAAACCTGTTGATGAAATTCTGCTATACACAAAGTATTGCAATGATGATTTGGAAGCCAGACAAAGAAAATTAAGAAAAAGTTCATGTTGGCTCAGCCCAGAAGGGATTTCAGAGAGGTCCGTACCCGGCGAGTTCTGGATATAGTTCGAGCGGTGATGATGGAATGCAGGAAATTAGATATCAAGGTGGTGATCAGATGATGTAGAGTGGAAATGGTGTCCCACTCTCTAGAGGGTGAGGAGTTCCTGTTGAACCAAATTCTGGAATGAGTATAGCTATGATGAAGTAAACTACACTGTGTCATCATTATAATAAGTTGGGCCATTGGGAGCGTGAGTGCTGATTGAATCAAAATCAAGTGCAGTTTGATGGCATAGGTCCTAATATGAATTTTATGCCAACTCTAAATATACAAATGCAAAGACATCCTAATTCTAACATCCCCCAAGCCCTATTGATGCAGCATAATCTGAAGACTCTGAGGTTTAATACGAATGCTCGAGCTCCACCAAACCCCTTCCAGAGTTCAGAAACTTTCCAACTAATCACAGCGATGGTGCTTGAAAGGGGAAGAAGAATGCGTGCCTGGAGCAGTTGTGAAGGTAGACCAGGGTGGCCCGAATGTAGAAGAAAAGGTGAATGGCCACCCTGTGTCATTTTTGATCAACACTGGTGCTACCCGTTCTACTGAAGGACAGTGGCAGTCTCAAACCTAACCCTCTCAGTAAAACAAGTCTAAGTGGCAGGTCTTGGTAACGAGCAGATAGTGAATCCGGTTTCTGTCAAAGTCCCTGTGAAATTAGGTCCCTGTTGGACCTGCCCTTTAAGCAGGGTCATCCACAAACCTTTTGCCTTCACTCCACCTATTTTTGCTAAATTTGTTTTTGTTGGCCTTCGGACTCTGTGCACTTTACCACTGCTAACCAGTGCTAAAGTGCTTGTGCTCTCTTAAAACATGGGAGAATTGGTTTATACCCAATTAGATATTTAATTTACTTGTAAGTCCCAAGTAAAGTGGTATTACATGTAACTTGGTGTCAAGATCGTTGGTTCCTCAGGAGCAGTACCCTTACGAGGCCCCCCTTCTGGCAGCACTGATTATACGATTTATAACCGCAGAATATCGATGTGGCCAGACGAGGGGAAGGGATTTAGGGAGGGTACTGCGGGGAGGGAGACCTGGAATGAGATGATGATCTGCTTAATGATGACTTTGGTTAATCAAACAGTACCTTCTTACCTGTGAAAGAAAATAGTTGCAGAGTATTAAATTAGAGGTTTCTCTGATATGCTCTTCTCAGTTTTCTATAATAACCAAGACTTGTGTGAGGTCCAATGTCTCTTAGGATATGTCACAGGCTTTTCTGATATGCTTTTATCAGTGTTTTTTAGTAACCAAGTTGTGTTTTAGTTCACACTTTTCTTTGTATGTTGCATTTAGAAACTGCACTAGAAATCCTCTGGTTGTTGCCTTTACTTGGAATATACTTTATAATTAGCACACCAACATTCCTGTGGCACGGGTTTTCTCGCAAGGAAATGAGATTCAGGAGTTATAAGGAGCATTACGTTCTTTTCACGTATCGCACTGTTGTCCCTTCAAAGCACTCCCATTGCTATCGTCTTTCCTTTACAATACTATCATGAATAATAATACATCTGGCCTTACCTTGATTCAGTTGTCCTTGCGACGTCCTTTTAAACAGCAACACGACTCACCAGGAACTGCAAACCGTCCTCTCTTGGCAATCGTCAATTACGATCAGTTGGTGTCGGGTGCGGTCTGTATTTATAATAACGCCACATACAAGAAGGCACCCGGGAACGGAACTCTCATGAGACTTTGCGGTGGCAAACTGGAAACCTGAAACTAAAACAAAAAGGAACTGAAACTTAAAGCAACGCTATGCGTGCACAAGATAGGCTTTTCTTATCCTTGTGCTTTGTGCAATACTTTGCAATGATCAGTGTATCGTGCATTTGCACCTACAATACTCAAGTGCCTCCCAATGATCCTCGTGGTGACATAGTGAAGTCTTGCAATAGGTAAGTGAGCACCTGTAATAGTGCAGCGTGCTAGTAATTACTTGTATTATGCCAATGTCATTGGTTGCCGGACTCCTCCAACAGTGAAGCATGCACTGGTGAAGCATGCAAACAGAAAGTGACTATGCGGCAGCAGGCTGGTCCCAGGGTAGGATAAGGACAGTACTAAGCATGGTGGGCACGGTGGTCTCGGACATAGTCCTGACAGTACCTGACACTAGGGCCTGCAAATTAAATGCTACAAAAGGGTCTGCAAAACTGATTGTGCCACCCATCTAAATAGCCCTTTAACCCCTTGAGTGCTCAGGACGTCCGGGAGCCGTCCTGTACCGGCTGTCCTGACACATGGCACAGGAAATCCCTCTTTTTCCCCAGAACAGCCTTGGAAGCTGGGTAAGAGCTTACCCAGCTCCTGAGGCTGTTTCTTTGGTTTCTGTGAAATTACGATTAGCGCGCACGTCGCGCTGATGTTGTTTCATAGAAACCAAAACTGAAGTAAGTCGATAGACTCATTTCAGTTTCACTTTCTACGTGTTCAGGGGGCTATCTCAGCCCCCCCGAGCACGTAGAAAGACGGGAGAGGTATCATTGGAAAGGGGAGAATCTCCCGTTCCATTGGTACTGCTCCCTAGTAAAACCCTGCTTGGGGATTGCCCCCGGAGGTGATCCCCAAGCAGGGATCCACCCACTAGACACCAGGGGGGGGAGTGGCCCCTTGGGCAAGGGCCTTTGCTCCCCCCAATTTCTTTTTGGGCAATTCAGTCTTTCTGCCCCCCCGGGTAGAGGAAGAAAACCCACTAGATCCAGGGATTTTTTTTGTATGCTATAGGGGTGGGGGCTACCCAAGATGGGCATGACAATGCCCCCACCACCGCCACCCCCACCCCACACCCCCAGCGAAATTCCAGTCTTTCTGCCCCCCTGGGGGGCAGATTGGGACAGTAGCCCCCAATCTGACCTCCAGGGGGGCAGAAAGCCCACTAGAAGCCAGGGATTTCTTTTTTTTATTTAGGAGTGGGGGCTTCCCGAGATGGGCATGCCAATGCCCCCCCCCTCAGCAGAATTCCAGTCTTTCTGCCCTCCCTGTTGGGCAGATGGGGAAGTATCCCCCAATAAGCCCCCCCTGAGGGGGCAAAAAGCCCACTAGTAGCCAGGGATTTTTTTAAATTTGATTTAGGGGTGGGGGCTGCCCAAGATGGGCATGTCAATGCCCACACTTCACACAAAAATGCCACAGTCTTTCTGTCCCCCCAGGGGGCAGATGGGGGCAGTAGCCCCTGATCTGCCCTCTGGGGGGGGGGGCGGAAAGCCCACTAGGCACCCGGGATTCATATTTATTTTTTATACGTAGGGGTGTGGCCTGCCCAGAATCTGCATGCCAATGCCCATACCCCAAAAATAATTGCCACAGTCTTTCTGCCCCCCTGGGGGGCAGATGGGGCAAACGCAACAGACCTTTCTGAAAACTAGACACCCGTGGGAGTCCAGGGAGGTGTGGTTTGCGTTGATCCTCCAAAATCTTTCCACCCACAATCCCCTGCACACCTCAAATTTAGCTGAAAGAAATCACATTTTCCTCACTTTTCTGTGTGGGAAAGTTGTAGTATCACTGAGCCGACACAAATTTACTACCACCCAGCGGTCCCCCAGGTCTCCCGATAAAAATAGTACCTCACTTGTGTGGGTAGGCATAGTGGCTGCAACAGGAAATGGCCCAAATCGTACTGTGGAGACTTCAAAATTACCTATCATAAAATGACCTGGTTTTGCAGGGGGGGGGGAGGACCTGAGTTTTTGGCCCCTGGCTCGTTGCCATCTAGGGAAACCTACCAAACCCAGATATTTTTGCCCGGGGGGGGTCCAGGGAGGAATGGCTTGCGTGAATCCCCCAAAGTTTTCCTACCCAGAATCCCCTGCAAACCTCAAATTTAGCTGAAAAAAATCACAATTTCCTCACTTTTCTGTGTGGAAAAGTTGTAGCCTCACCGGGCTGACACAAATTTCCTACCACCCAGCGTCCCCCCAGGTCTCACGATAAAAATGGTACCTCACTCTTATGGGTGTGTCAAGTACCCGCAACAGGTCAAGGTCCCAAAACGTATTGTGGAGACATCAAAATTACCTATCACAAAACAGCCTGGTTTTGCAGGGGGGGGGCACCTGATTTTTTGGCCCTACGCTCGGCGGCCAGCTAGGGAAACCTACCAAACCCAGACATTTCTCAAAACTAGAGGCCCGGGGAGGTCCAGGGAGGTATGGCTTGCGTGGATCCCGCAACGTTTTCCTACCCAAAATCCCCTTCAAACCTCAAATTTAGCTGAAAGAAATCACATTTTCCTCACTTTTCTGTGTGGGAAAGTTGTAGGATCACTGGCTGACACAAATTTCCTACCACCCAGTGTTCCCCCAGGTCTCCCGATAAAAATGGTACCTCACTCTTATGGGTGTGTCAAGTACCCGCGACGGGTCGAGGGCCCAAAACGTATTGTGGAGACATCAAAGTTGCCTATCTCAAAACTCCCTGGTTTTGCAGGGGGGGACCTGGGTTTTTGGCCCCACGCTCGGCGGCCATCAAGGGAAACCTACCTAGGTGATAATGTGCCTCAGTAACTCTTCGGTTGACCTGTTTCGTGCTCTTCAGTGGTCATAACGATCCCTGGCACTTCCTCGGGACCAATAAAGTTGATTGTAAAAAAGTGTGAAATGTGAATAAGTGAAGAACCCTAATGTAGAAAGATGAGCGGTCCCCCTTGTGAAAAATACAAGGTGGCGTAGGCTCAAATAGTGACCGCTCTTGTTGCTACCTATTTATAAATTTGTGATTGCTCCTTAGGCTATTGCATGTGCGTCCGCAACGTAACGGGTTGTCGTTGGGTGCACTGTGCTCCAACACCTACCCTTACACTCGTGCCTGCATATGCAACGTTATTGGTCCTGAGGAATCGCCAGGGATCGTTATGACCACTGAAGGGCGCGAAACATGTCCACCGAAGAGTTAGAGGCACATTATCGCCTAGCCAGTAACAAACAACCTACAGGTTTTTTAACCTGTCAGGGGAACCCACACATTAAAAAGCCTTTTTCGGCATTCCCTAGCCAGTTTTAGTCATTCACTCACTCTCTCTCACAAACTCTTTCTCACTGAAAATCTCACACCCTCACTCATCATACGGCATTACTAAAAGATCTCCGCCAAAGTGAACATTCGGGGAACCTGTATGGCATTGCAGCGCCGGCCCGACGAGGAGCAACGCCCAATGAAGAAGCATGACATCCCTTGGGATGTGTGAGGGCAACAAGAGGCAAGATCTGTGATTGTCTCTATCTTGTCAGGTTTAGACCTAGTCTCTTCTCTCTCTTTCTGTGGACAACAAGAGTGTCCATATAGGAACAGTGACCCACCAGTTTGGTTCTATATTACTACATGGAGCACGGTACTGGACCTCAACTAGCTCCTAGCCCCACCCTCTTTTTTGATTTATATACTTTGGTGTCTGCCAAAGGAGTATCTAGCCCCCAACGTCCAACAACAAGCCAGGGAACTCCATCCCCCAGCTAACACCGCGCCAGGAGGGGCGCGTGCAATGTGGTGACCGCAGGGGTGGGGCCTCGCAACACGCTCATAGCAGCAACAGCTCACCTGCTTCCTGGGATACTTTGGTGTCTGCCAAAGGGGTATCTGGCCCCCAATGTCCAGCAGAAATCCAGGGGACTCCATCCCCCAGCTAACACAGTGCCAGGAGGTGTGCCTGCAGAGTGGTGACCGCAGGGGGTGGGGGTCTTGCAATGCGCTCATAGCGCCAACAGCTCTCCCACCTCGCGGGACGCATATGGGCCATTCCAGGGTGAAGCCCAGGCCCGACCCGTGTCAGTCAGAGACAGGAAGAGGCAGGGCAGGGCCAACCCCCCTTGGCCCTCGCGCCGACGAACTTCTAGATTGGGTAAAATTCTGCATGCCTAAATATATCGTCTCCCACGTTTGGCTTCAGTTCTGCCCTAGCCACAGCGGTTGATTAAAGGACTTTGACTCTTTGTAGCCCATGGCCGTTTTGCTCTCTAGTTAATTTACATATCCTTCTGCTTTTTTTCCCACACCTCATCTAAATGAGGAAACGTAAGGCCACAGCAGCCATAGTAGCCCCTCCTGGGAGCAATGGAACTACCTTGGACGGCTTTTTATAATGTGCCGTAGTAGTGATCTCCAGGGAAATTGAGTTAGCGGAACGCAGCCTCTCACTTTCATCACCACCAGGAGATCCTTTTGTATCAGTTACGGCTACTCAAAACAGCAACCTGATTAATAATAAATCTACTATCTTAGTGGAGCCCTATAGTATTGAGACCACTACGGTTGTTCCCCCTGCAGACGAAATAAGTGCAGATGTGGATAGTGAAGTCTGTGGGGGTCAAGCAGGCAAAAGGAAAAGAGCAGCAGTGGGTTCTAAGTGGAAACACCGCTGTATAACTCTTATATCCCCTGTACCAACAGTGAGTGCTAAAGATATGATAGACTCCGCTGATTCTGGAGACTTTTGCCAATGATCTTAGTGTCTTTATTGGATCACATCTCAAGCATTTGTGACTCCCTCTCTTCCTGACTGGAAGCTATTGGGGCCAAGTTAAAGAACTTGACCCTCTCCTGATTTCCTTTCACAGGTTTTTAGTGGGGGGGTTGATTCGGGGGCATCTTCTTACCAACCGCTATGATCCAAACTACACTTTTGTGGTCCCCCTATGCGACAACCAACCCCTTCAAACGCATGCCCAGGCACCTCTAGTGCACGCCAGCTTTACAGAAAGCCTTTTCCAAAACCGTACCAGTTGCCCCTGGCAAGAAGGGTATATCTAGTGAAGCTCCAACCATTTCAGAATCTAGGCATGAAAATCCCCAACTCCCCCCTGAATGTACTCCTTATGGTTTAGTATTAAAATGTTTTCCTACTCTTTCGCAACACTTGCAGGAGGACTTTCTGGGCCTGAAGAATAAAATTACCCATTGGTTCAAGGATAAGGGGGGGCTGGATGATGGGCCTCTTCTGAAATATTGATGGCGTGGAGAACCCCCTGGCTGGGCCCTGGCAAAAAGGAGTAAACAAGAGACTGTGTGATTGTTAATTTTAGAACCCTGTAGGCGGCAAAGATCCTTTTGGATGTGCAGGGTATCCAATCCCAATTCCTAAGTGTTATTCGGGTGTTTTCTCTAGGCTATTTTTACAGACCATCGATACTATCCAAACCTACTTTCACCAATGTTAAAGACTGCCCAACTCCAATTAGTCGCAGGTATAACATTCCAAATGGGAATTTTTTTGATCCTCTGTCCACACTGGAGGAATTTGACTGATGCTACAAGAAATCATTGTTATCTACCAGCAATACATCTATTAAATCAGCATTACCTGCTAGGCCTGAAACCCATTGCGCCCAAATGACAATGGGTGACTGGACACAGGTGCGATATATTGACCCTTGACCTTGCCAGGTAGGTCGCTCCCCCACCACACAGCTCCGCCTGTGTTGTCTGCCCGCTGCTTCTGCAGGTAAGATCGCCCTCCGCTTGTGGCCCCGGTGCCCGTATTTTCTGCTTGTCTCCCCATTTTCCTTTCTGTGCCCCTCGCTGCCCCATTGTCGTTGTGCCCGTGATTTTGTCTGCCTTTCTCCCCTTTTTCCTTCTGTGCCCCTCGCTGCCCCATTGTCGTTGTGCCCGTCATTTTGTCTGCCTTTCTCCCCTTTTTCCTTCTGTGCCCCTCGCTGCCCCATTGTCGTTGTGCCCGTGATTTTGTCTGCCTTTCTCCCCTTTTTCCTTCTGTGCCCCTCGCTGCCCCATTGTCGTTGTGCCCGTCATTTTGTCTGCCTTTCTCCCCTTTTTCCTTCTGTGCCCCTCGCTGCCCCATTGTCGTTGTGCCCGTGATTTTGTCTGCCTTTCTCCCCTTTTTCCTTCTGTGCCCCTCGCTGCCCCATTGTCGTTGTGCCCGTCATTTTGTCTGCCTTTCTCCCCTTTTTCCTTCTGTGCCCCTCGCTGCCCCATTGTCGTTGTGCCCGTGATTTTGTCTGCTTTTCCCCCCCATTTCCTTTCCGTGCCCCCGCTGCCTCTCGCCATTCCCGCCGCTGCGTCCCCTGCGGCCCCGCCCCCCTGACTGCCCATTCGCTGCCCCTGCCTCCCGCCTCCCAGCTGCTCCTCCCTCCCACCTCCCCATAAATGGCGGCCGCTGCGCGTGAGGAGAGCGACCCTTGACCTTGCCAGGTAGGTCGCTCCCCCACCACACAGCTCCGCCTGTGTTGTCTGCCCGCTGCTTCTGCAGGTAAGATCGCCCTCCGCTTGTGGACCCGGTGCCCGTATTTTCTGCTTGTCTCCCCATTTTCCTTTCTGTGCCCCTCGCTGCCCCATTGTCATTGTGCCCGTGATTTTGTCTGCCTTTCTCCCCTTTTTCCTTCTGTGCCCCTCGCTGCCCCATTGTCGTTGTGCCCGTCATTTTGTCTGCCTTTCTCCCCTTTTTCCTTCTGTGCCCCTCGCTGCCCCATTGTCGTTGTGCCCGTGATTTTGTCTGCTTTTTCTCCCCTTTTTCCTTCTGTGCCCCTCGCTGCCCCATTGTCGTTGTGCCCGTGATTTTGTCTGCCTTTCTCCCCTTTTTCCTTCTGTGCCCCTCGCTGCCCCATTGTCGTTGTGCCCGTGATTTTGTCTGCTTTTCTCCCCTTTTTCCTTCTGTGCCCCTCGCTGCCCCATTGTCGTTGTGCCCGTCATTTTGTCTGCCTTTCTCCCCTTTTTCCTTCTGTGCCCCTCGCTGCCCCATTGTCGTTGTGCCCGTGATTTTGTCTGCCTTTCTCCCCTTTTTCCTTCTGTGCCCCTCGCTGCCCCATTGTCGTTGTGCCCGTGATTTTGTCTGCCTTTCTCCCCTTTTTCCTTCTGTGCCCCTCGCTGCCCCATTGTCGTTGTGCCCGTCATTTTGTCTGCCTTTCTCCCCTTTTTCCTTCTGTGCCCCTCGCTGCCCCATTGTCGTTGTGCCCGTCATTTTGTCTGCCTTTCTCCCCTTTTTCCTTCTGTGCCCCTCGCTGCCCCATTGTCGTTGTGCCCGTATTTTCTGCTTGTCTCCCCATTTTCCTTTCTGTGCCCCTCGCTGCCCCATTGTCGTTGTGCCCGTGATTTTGTCTGCCTTTCTCCCCTTTTTCCTTCTGTGCCCCTCGCTGCCCCATTGTCGTTGTGCCTGTCATTTTGTCTGCCTTTCTCCCCTTTTTCCTTCTGTGCCCCTCGCTGCCCCATTGTCGTTGTGCCCGTGATTTTGTCTGCCTTTCTCCCCTTTTTCCTTCTGTGCCCCTCGCTGCCCCATTGTCGTTGTGCCCGTCATTTTGTCTGCCTTTCTCCCCTTTTTCCTATTGTGCCCCTCGCTGCCCCATTGTCGTTGTGCCCGTGATTTTGTCTGCCTTTCTCCCCTTTTTCCTTCTGTGCCCCTCGCTGCCCCATTGTCGTTGTGCCCGTGATTTTGTCTGCCTTTCTCCCCCTTTTTCCTTCTGTGCCCCTACGCTGCCCCATTGTCGTTGTGCCCGTCATTTTGTCTGCCTTTCTCCCCTTTTTCCTTCTGTGCCCCTCGCTGCCCCATTGTCGTTGTGCCCGTGATTTTGTCTGCCTTTCTCCCCTTTTTCCTTCTGTGCCCCTCGCTGCCCCATTGTCGTTGTGCCCGTCATTTTGTCTGCCTTTCTCCCCTTTTTTCCTTCTGTGCCCCTCGCTGCCCCATTGTCGTTGTGCCCGTGATTTTGTCTGCCTTTCTCCCCTTTTTCCTTCTGTGCCCCTCGCTGCCCCATTGTCGTTGTGCCCGTGATTTTGTCTGCTTTTCTCCCCTTTTTCCTTCTGTGCCCCTCGCTGCCCCATTGTCGTTGTGCCCGTCATTTTGTCTGCCTTTCTCCCCTTTTTTCCTTCTGTGCCCCTCGCTGCCCCATTGTCGTTGTACCCGTGATTTTGTCTGCCTTTCTCCCCTTTTTCCTTCTGTGCCCCTCGCTGCCCCATTGTCGTTGTGCCCGTGATTTTGTCTGCCTTTCTCCCCTTTTTCCTTCTGTGCCCCTCGCTGCCCCATTGTCGTTGTGCCCGTCATTTTGTCTGCCTTTCTCCCCTTTTTCCTTCTGTGCCCCTCGCTGCCCCATTGTCGTTGTGCCCGTCATTTTGTCTGCCTTTCTCCCTTCTGTGCCCCTCGTTGCCCCATTGTCGTTGTGCCCGTGATTTTGTCTGCCTTTCTCCCCTTTTTCCCTTCTGTGCCCCTCGCTGCCCCATTGTCGTTGTGCCCGTCATTTTGTCTGCCTTTCTCCCCTTTTTCCTTCTGTGCCCCTCGCTGCCCCATTGTCGTTGTGCCCGTCATTTTGTCTGCCTTTCTCCCCTTTTCCTTCTGTGCCCCTCGCTGCCCCATTGTCGTTGTGCCCGTGATTTTGTCTGCTTTTCCCCCCATTTCCTTTCCGTGCCCCCGCTGCCTCTCGCCATTCCCGCCGCTGCGTCCCTGCGGCCCCGCCCCCTGACTGCCCATTCGCTGCCCCTGCCTCCCGACTCCCAGCTGCTCCTCCCTCCCACCTCCCCATAAATGGCGGCCGCTGCGCGGCGAGGAGAGCGACCCTTGACCTTGCCAGGTAGGTCGCTCCCCCACCACACAGCTCCGCCTGTGTTGTCTGCCCGCTGCTTCTGCAGGTAAGATCGCCCTCCGCTTGTGGCCCCGGTGCCCGTATTTTCTGCTTGTCTCCCCATTTTCCTTTCTGTGCCCCTCGCTGCCCCATTGTCGTTGTGCCCGTGATTTTGTCTGCCTTTCTCCCCTTTTTCCTTCTGTGCCCCTCGCTGCCCCATTGTCGTTGTGCCCGTCATTTTGTCTGCCTTTCTCCCCTTTTTCCTTCTGTGCCCCTCGCTGCCCCATTGTCGTTGTGCCCGTGATTTTGTCTGCTTTTCTCCCTTTTTCCTTCTGTGCCCCTCGCTGCCCCATTGTCGTTGTGCCCGTCATTTTGTCTGCCTTTCTCCCCTTTTTCCTTCTGTGCCCCTCGCTGCCCCATTGTCGTTGTGCCCGTGATTTTGTCTGCCTTTCTCCCCTTTTTCCTTCTGTGCCCCTCGCTGCCCCATTGTCGTTGTGCCCGTGATTTTGTCTGCCTTTCTCCCCTTTTTCCTTCTGTGCCCCTCGCTGCCCCATTGTCGTTGTGCCCGTCATTTTGTCTGCCTTTCTCCCCTTTTTCCTTCTGTGCCCCTCGCTGCCCCATTGTCGTTGTGCCCGTGATTTTGTCTGCCTTTCTCCCCTTTTTCCTTCTGTGCCCCTCGCTGCCCCATTGTCGTTGTGCCCGTCATTTTGTCTGCCTTTCTCCCCTTTTTCCTTCTGTGCCCCTCGCTGCCCCATTGTCGTTGTGCCCGTGATTTTGTCTGCCTTTCTCCCCTTTTTCCTTCTGTGCCCCTCGCTGCCCCATTGTCGTGCCCGTGATTTTGTCTGCTTTTCTCCCCTTTTTCCTTCTGTGCCCCTCGCTGCCCCATTGTCGTTGTGCCCGTCATTTTGTCTGCCTTTCTCCCCTTTTTCCTTCTGTGCCCCTCGCTGCCCCATTGTCGTTGTGCCCGTGATTTTGTCTGCCTTTCTCCCCTTTTTCCTTCTGTGCCCCTCGCTGCCCCATTGTCGTTGTGCCCGTGATTTTGTCTGCCTTTCTCCCCTTTTTCCTTCTGTGCCCTCGCTGCCCCATTGTCGTTGTGCCCGTCATTTTGTCTGCCTTTCTCCCCTTTTTCCTTCTGTGCCCCTCGCTGCCCCATTGTCGTTGTGCCCGTCATTTTGTCTGCCTTTCTCCCCTTTTTCCTTCTGTGCCCCTCGCTGCCCCATTGTCGTTGTGCCCGTCATTTTGTCTGCCTTTCTACCCTTTTTCCTTCTGTGCCCCTCGCTGCCCCATTGTCGTTGTGCCCGTGATTTTGTCTGCCTTTCTCCCCTTTTTCCTTCTGTGCCCTCGCTGCCCCATTGTCGTTGTGCCCGTCATTTTGTCTGCCTTTCTCCCCTTTTTCCTTCTGTGCCCCTCGCTGCCCCATTGTCGTTGTGCCCGTCATTTTGTCTGCCTTTCTCCCCTTTTTCCTTCTGTGCCCCTCGCTGCCCCATTGTCGTTGTGCCCGTGATTTTGTCTGCCTTTCTCCCCTTTTTCCTTCTGTGCCCCTCGCTGCCCCATTGTCGTTGTGCCCGTGATTTTGTCTGCTTTTCCCCCCCATTTCCTTTCCGTGCCCCCGCTGCCTCTCGCCATTCCCGCCGCTGCGTCCCTGCGGCCCCGCCCCCTGACTGCCCATTCGCTGCCCCTGCCTCCCGCCTCCCAGCTGCTCCTCCCTCCCACCTCCCCATAAATGGCGGCCGCTGCGCGGCCGCGCAGCGGGCGTGCGCAGCGGGCGCGCCGCTGGCGCGCCTAAGGCAAGCCCGTCTGCGCCCGTCCGCGACTGGACCGCGCCCAGCGCCAGAACCCCTGGATCCCACCGATGCAACACCACTCGACGGACCTACGACGCCGCCGCCACACTCACCGCACTCAATGCCGGCCGGAACCCTGCCTGCTACCGAGCCTCACCGAGACGCACCCACGGACCCTTCACCTGCCAAACCTGCCGATTCACCTGCCCCCGGACGTGCACCACCTCCGCCAAGTCGAGCACCAGCAGCAACCACCTGAAATGCATCCTGTTGAACACCCGCTCCGTCCACAGGCACGCCGTGGAACTCTGGGACCTGCTCGACGCAACAGCACCGGACATCGCCTTCCTCACCGAAACCTGGATGAACGCCTCCTCAGCGCCCGACATCGCCATAGCCATCCCGGACGGATACAAGATCACCCGGAGGGACCGCGTCAACCAGACCGGAGGAGGCATCGCCATCGTACACAAGAACACCATCCGCATCTCGACTAACTCCGACGAGACCTTCACCGCCGCCGAACACCTACACTTCCAGATACACACTGACCCCAAGACCACCCTCCGAGGCACCCTCATCTACAGACCCCCGGGACCACGCACACTATTCAGCGAAGACATCGCAGACTTCATCAGCCCGCACGCCATGCCCTCCGCCGACTACATCCTCCTAGGGGACCTCAACTTCCACCTGGAGAACAACAACGACAGAAACACCACCGCCCTGCTGGACAACCTCGCCAACCTCGGACTCAAGCAACTGGTGAACACGCCCACCCACTACGCCGGCCACACGCTTGACCCCGTCTTCTCGTCCAGCAAGCACATCTCCTTCAGCCACGCCACCGGACTCCACTGGACCGACCACAGCTGCGTCCACTTCAGCTTCAGAAAGACTGCGACCCACCACCACCCGCAACAGGCTCCCCGCCGGAGCTGGAGCAAGATCACC
Source organism: Calotriton arnoldi (assembly GCA_963921515.1). Lineage (NCBI taxonomy): Eukaryota > Metazoa > Chordata > Amphibia > Caudata > Salamandridae > Calotriton > Calotriton arnoldi. The sequence goes on from CAWUFW010000188.1 coordinate 4,084,113, forward strand.
GCCGAGCAGCTCACCGCCTCCCTCAGCCAGAACACACCCACCAACACAACGGACCCAAACGAAGCAGCCAGCAACCTCGCCAAGTGGCTGACCGCCTGCGCCGACGACCTCGCACCACTAAAAAACCCTCCCAGCAGACCCGGAAGCAAGAAAACCCCTTGGTTCACCAACGAACTCAAGGAATCCAAGAAGAACTGCCGCACTCTCGAGAAAACCTGGCGACTCGACCAGACCACAGACAACAGGACCGCCCTCAAGCACGCCACCCGCAAACACCACCAGCTGATCCGTGCCACCAAGAAGTCAGCACTCAAAGAACGACTGGACAACAACGCCCATGTCAGCAAGGAACTTTTCAGCATCGTCAAAGAGTTCTCCAACCCCAGCGCCGGAAACAACGACATCACCCCCTCGCAAGACCTCTGCAACTCACTCTCCGCGTTCTTCCACCGCAAGATCACCGACATACATAACAGCTTCGACGCACAAACCACGCACCCTACCGCCGAACCAACGCCCGCCACCACCACCCTCTGCAACTGGACCCCGATCAGCACCGAAGACACCACCCGCACGATGAACTCCATCCACTCCGGATCACCAACCGACCCCTGCCCACACCACGTCTTCAACAAAGCCGACGCCACCATCGCACCCCATCTCCGGGACATCATCAACTCCTCCTTCCACACCGCCACCTTCCCGGAGAGCTGGAAGCACGCCGAGCTTACCGCCCTCCTGAAGAAACCAACGGCGGACCCCACCGACCTCCAAGAACTACCGTCCCATCTCGCTCCTTCCGTTTCCGGCCAAAGTCATCGAGAAGACCGTCAACAGACAGCTTGCCGCCTTCCTCGAGACGAATGGATCCTCGACCCCTCGCAGTCCGGGTTTCGGGCCAACCACAGCACCGAGACCGCCCTTATCGCAGCCACCGACGACATCAGAACCCTAACCGACAACGGGGAAACAGCTGACCTCATCCTCTTGGACCTCTCCGCGGCGTTCGACACCGTCTGCCACCGCACCCTAGTGAAGCGCCTCAGCAACATCGGAATCCGAGAGAAAGCACTGGAATGGATCATCTCGTTCCTCGCCGGAAGAACCCAGAGAGTCCGCCTCCCCCCGTTCAGATCCGAAGCCACCGAAGTCATCTGCGGCGTTCCACTAAGGATCTTCACTCAGCCCAACCCTCTTCAACGTCTACATGAGCCCCCTCGCAGCCATCGCACGCCAACACAACCTCAACATCATCTCCTACGCCGACGACACCCAGCTGATCCTCTCCCTCACCAACGACCCCACCACCGCCAGAGCCAACCTACACGACGGGATGAGAGACGTCGCCGACTGGATGAGGAACAGCCGCCTTAAACTGAACTCAGACAAGACGGAAGTCCTCATCCTGGGCTCATCACCCTCCGCCTGGGACGACTCCTGGTGGCCCCCGGCCCTGGGCACCGCGCCCAAGCCAACGGACCACGCACGCAACCTGGGCTTCATCCTGGACTCCTCCCTGTCGATGACCAGACAAGTCAACGCCGTCTCATCTTCATGCTTCAACACCCTGCGCATGCTCCGCAAGATCTTCAGATGGATCCCCACTGAAACCAGGAAGACCATCACCCAGGCACTCGTCACCAGCCGACTGGACTATGGGAACACCCTCTACGCCGGAACCACAGCCAAACTTCAAAAAAGACTCCAGCGCATCCAGAACGCCTCCGCACGACTCATCCTGGACATCCCCCGACACAGCCACATCACCGGACACCTGAAAGACCTGCACTGGCTCCCCGTCAGCAAGAGAATCACGTTCAGACTCCTCACCCACGCACACAAGGCCCTCCACGACCTGGGCCCAAAGTACCTCAACGACCGCGTGACCTTCTACACGCCCACACGCCAGCTACGATCAACCAGCCACGCCCTCGCCACCGTACCACGCATCCGCAGAACCACCGCCGGAGGAAGATCCTTCTCCTACCTGGCAGCCAAGACCTGGAACTCCTCCCCACTCACCTTCGGCGAACCCAGGACCATCTCTCCTTCAGGAAGCAGCTCAAGACCTGGCTGTTCGAGCAGTAACTTACCCCCTCCCCCAGCGCCTTGAGACCCTCCCGGGTGAGTAGCGCGCTCTATAAATGCCGTGATTGATTGATTGATTGACCCCGACCCCAGAGAACTGGTACAGGTCCAGCCAGAAGTAACCCCTATGGAGAAGAAGGCTCTCAGGATAGTATCCGGGAATATTGTGGGAGCCCCCCCAAAAATCATGAACCCTGATTTTTGAAATATTATAAATATCAATGACATTATATGCTGTCAAGAGACTCGAACACAATCATATTTTAACATAAATGGGTATCGGAGTCTCTTCCAGCCTGCTCTGCCTTCAAAGTCAGGCAGAGCAAGAGGGGGGGATGACACCTTTCTTTCCGTTAAAATTACGGATACAACTATCACAATGTTGGTCTTCCCCCTATTTTCTTGTATCCCATCTATTATAGCAGGGTGATTTTGACATACTGTTAATCAATTTTTATAATAATAGTATTAACCAGTCATCGAAGGACATTATTGATCAGTTATGTGTTGGTTTTATTTTTAAAGGATTTCTTTCAGAATACCAAACGCACTGTACATATAATTTGGGTTGGTGATTTTAACATTACTTTATGCAGCTTTTCAGATACAAGGGTCTGTGGCCTTAGTGATGGTCATTTTTCTCACTCTGTCTACGGCGAGGCACTAAATGATCTGGTCCTTGGGTATAATTTGGTCTTCCCTAGCGATGTTTGTGGTACAAAAACGCTTGTGTCCCAACTTTTCTCTGGAATCATAAGGGAAGTACTATAGATTATATTATTTTGTCATACGAACTATGCTCATTTTTAATCGATTTTGTTATAACTAGTAGCTGTATTAGTGACCATAATCCCCTTTTTATCAAACTGAATTTTCTTATCAATACCCCTAAGGTAAGCCGCCCTTATAACTTGGAGCTGACCAGGAATAAAGGCCTTAGAACAAAATGGGATAAGATTAATCCAGTTGCATTTAATCATCTTATTGTTGATGAAGCAAGGTCTACCATTATGGCCTGTTTTTTTCATCAGAGATGGGATTGGTCCTGACCCATCTTTAATTCTCCAAAATCTGTAAAACTATTTCTATCAATTTTATGTCTTTTAACCCTGCCCGGGAAAGGCTGTTTCACCGCTGGTTCAATTCAGCATGTTCAGCTGCACACAGAAGCTTGTTAGGAACACTAAAGAAATCTCCCACTGTAGCATCCGAAGTCAAGCAAGCTGGGGGCCTATATAAACAGGATGTGGAAGACAGAAAGGCTGAGATCAGAAGTAAAGCTTGGGATGATCTTCAGGAGGTGGGTAATCTAAAAGCTAGTACTAAATTTTGGGAAGTGATCAATAGACCGTTTTTTAAAGGGCATGATGATCCTGGTAACAATGTTTATCTCAATAGAGGCATGGGTTGAGCATTACACAAGAATCTTTGCCCCTGAGGATGCGTCCCCTTTATGAGGCCATGATTGTAATTCATCTTTGCTCCCTTATGATTTTCAATCTCCTTTTGAAGTCCATGAGGTTGTTAAAGCTATAAACCGGAGTATAGCAGGCAAGAATCCAGGCCCAGATGGAGTCCCAGTGGACTTTTTTTAAATTCAAACCCCTCCTTATGGGCACCCTTAATTACAAATGTGTTTAGACCCTTAGTGCATGGGCCGATTCCGGAGTCCTGGAAGTCTGCTATCATAGTCCCTATTTTTAAAAAAGGGCACCGGTCACAGACTACCTGCTACCGGCCGATATCTTGATCTAAGATTTTAGCCTGAATTTTATTGTCACGCCTTGAAGACTGGGTCCTTGCACTTAACATTTTATCAGACATCCAATTTGGTTTTAGACATGGTGTTGGGATAATTGAGCAATCCTTAAATCTTTATTTAATCTGGGGGACGTGCATCAAGACTAAGAAAGGCTCTTGGCACCTTGCTTTTATCGATTTATCTAGCACCTATGATCTTGTGAATAGAATGAAGCTGTGGAATATAATGGGTAAAATGAGAGTGGAACACAAGGCACCCGGGCGCGCACTGGGACGGGGGGAGCGCAGACCCTACCACCGCCGACCAAGTCTAAACTGGAAAAGATGGCGAAGCAGGGACTCACGGATCAGACTGCGAACAAGCTGGATGCAGTGCTTGCTGCCATGGAGCGACTGGAGGAAACACTCAACCAGACCCGTACCTCCCTGGAATCCAAAATTGACAAGATAGCCATTGACCTTACTCACTTGCACGCTGATCATCGGAAACTAACAGATCGCACTATTGCTGTGGAGTCTACGCTTGCTGACATCAAGCCGCAGGTGACACAAACAGACAAACACGTGCAAGATTTGCTGAATCGTGTGGAGTTCCTTGAAGAAAGAGCTGGGGATGCCGAGGGGCGGGCACGATGCAATAATGTGCACATAATAGGCATAGCGGAACGATGGGAAGGGAGAGAGCCCGCCCTACACGTGGAAAAATGGCTCAGACTTATTGCCGGAGGGGTCCCTTTCATCACACTTTGTCATAGAGCGTGCGCGCAGGGTTCCGGCGAGGCCCCCCCTGCGGGATCAAACCCACGACCCATGCTCCTTCGGATCCTCAACTACCGGGACCGGGATTCAATACTGCAGGAAACCAGGAAACTCCAAGATGTTCAAATCGACAATCACAAAATCATGTTTTTCCCGGACTATACTATCCAGGTACAACGCCAGAGGTATTCGTTCATGGGAGTGAAGAGACGTCTTTGGCAACACGATCTGAAATAATCCTTGCTATTTCCGGCCCGTCTACGAGTGGTTGCCAACGATAAGACACACTTTTTCAACACATCAGAGGAGGCGGAGGACTGGTTGGACACCTTCACTAATGCGGAGCCCCGGGACCGTGCCGCAACGCTGCCGAAGCTGAAAGGCCCCTTTCGCCATCGGCGGAGGGAGCGTAAGTTCACAGGAGCAGGGATACCGCCCTCGCCAACTATAGTCCCACACTCAGAAATGATTCTCAGCGGGCAGCGGGACGCCCTGCAGGCGGTAGCAGAAATCAGCGGCTCGTTGGTGACTGAGGATGTGTCAAACTCGAGCCAGCGAGATCTGTCCAGTGATGACGACCTGATATATGGCCAACAGAGCTCGCAGGACTCGACTGAGCGGCCGGATGTCACCCCGCAGACGTCGAACTTACTGGCATGAACACTACTGGCTCCTATCTTTGTAAGGATTGCGAATAGAGGTATTGGGGTGTGTATGTGGGGGGGGGGTGCCGTCATTGTTAAACTGGAAAAAAGAATGAGCCTGTACCTTGCGTTCTTTGATTAGTATACAATTTCACTAAATAGTCAAACCCATCGATTTCAGTTTGAGCAGGTATTTTATTTTAACCTTTTTATTTTCACTAGATTCTTATTTTTTGCTGCTTTTTTGATCAGAAAAAAACATGTCTGGTCATATCAAAAATTCTAGACATAAATGTGCTATACAACATATATTTACATAAATCAGTGTGTGACTTTTACAAAAAAGAAAATCTAATACATATATCACATCCAATACATATATCACAATTGTTATTCTCAATTTTAATCCTGAAACTCTTAAAGCGTCTATATTCAGTATCCCAAATCAATACAGGGAAACTATTATTTTAGAAATCTTCTCAGATTACATTTTATTCATTATTCCTCTGTATTTTTATGTGCCGTGTGCCTGTGCCATGTGCCGACGCGTTTCGAGTCCTGGGAGTTGAATACCAGGAATCTCATTGTTAAACTGGGCATCCATGGTGGGCGTTGCTATGCCTACGGAGTATTCACTCACAGCCGGGACTGGTATCATGCTACATGTGGGGCGGTGGATTTTTTTATTATGTGAGTTGTTGCTATTGCGAGGACATTTAAGTGCACCACTCATTTGATACATGCTTCTAGATTAATATACGCAGCCAGCCACACTTCTATTGTATTTTGCCTGATAATGGGGAGTCTCCGAGCTGCTAGACATGCTAACCAAAAGCAGATCGAAGTACACCCCTCCGGATTGTTTTGACTGTTATCTCCATATGGGAGTTTGGACGAATGCTGGTTGCATTTTCGCCCTTTTGGTATTGCATATGATTTTGTTTTGGTTTTGTAATGAGATATTATTCGTTGTGTGGGTTCATGCACTGGAAGGTGCCACAGGTCATCGCGCTGGGCACATGGAGTGACACTAGGCCACGTTCGATAGATACACTTGTCTGGTCGCTACGGACACAGATTCATTTGAAGGGTTGTTGTACGTATGTCTTCGATTAAAATTGGTACATGGAATGTGAGGGGCATGCACACGCCGTCACGTAGATACCAGATATATTCATACCTCAAGCGACATCACATACAGATAGCTTTACTGCAGGAGACCCACCTGGCCAAAACAGAGATACAACGCTTACACCGCCGCTGGCGCGGCCAACTGTATGCTACAGGATACTCCGCTTTTGCGAGAGGAGCACTAATATGGGTGAGGTCAGGTGTTCCGCTTACAATCACACAATCACAAATAGATGTTGAAGGGAGGTATGTAATAATTAGGGGCATGCTAGACGGCCGGCATATAGTACTTGCATCACTATACGCTCCTAACACAGAACAAGCTGCTTTCCTAGACAGGGTGTCGCACATCCTTGCACCGTAGCATGATGTTCCCATGTTATTAGGGGGCGACTATAACAGTGTGCTTGATGTCTCACTAGACAGATCCTTTCCGCCCCTTCCGGGCACCAGTACCCACCACGCCATGAAAACCTTGACTAACTGGGCAACACAGTGGCACTTGAAAGATGCCTGGAGGCACCGTTATCCTCTCGACAAGGTGTATTCCTATTACTCAGGGGCTCATAACTTGCATGTGCGTTTAGACCGTTATATGCTATCGGAGGTACTTCTCCCCAATATATCGTCAGTTTATTATCTAGGCAGGACGCACTCTGACCATAATCCTCACATATTGGAGATGCTGTGGGAACACCCTCGGCCACCAATCCCTACTTGGCGGCTTCAACCTGATTTACTGCTAGACTCACCCTTTCGTACACTACTAGCCACCAACATCACCCAATACTTTGAGGACAATACTGGCACAGCCACAACACCTCAGGTAGAATGGGATGCATTTAAGGTGGTGATCAGGGGCGACTGTCTCGGTGCACAGGCGGGCATGCGAGACAATTGGAGGCAGACCTTACACGCCTCGAAACTGACATGCTCCAAAGAGAGGGAGACGCGATGGGGGAGATACTGAGCCTTTGGAACGTGTTAGGGAAGAACACGCCAGTTTGCTTGGTCGTCTCCATAATCTTAATTATGCAGCGCACTCTGCGCGCACCCATCATATGGGGGACAAGCCTGGCAGGCTGCTGTTGTGGCTGATACGGCAGGACATAGCTACGGTACCCGTGACAGCGATACAAAACACGCTAGGAATCATGGTGTATACCCAAAGCGATATACACCGCGCTTTTGTGGAGCACTATTCTGCGGTCTACAAATCTTGTTTGACAGCTACGGCAGCTCATGTACAAGACTTCCTTTCCACCCTAATATTGCCACAACTGACGGAGCACCACCGGGAGGAATTGGGTGCTCCCTTGCTTTCGGAGGAACTGAGAAATAGTATTTACTCACTTTCGAATGGTAAAACGCCGGGCCCCGACGGACTGCCGGCTGAATTTTACAAGGCATATTCAGATATACTGGTACCGGAACTGTTGCGGGTATATGAGGCGGCTCTAGAATATTCAACACTCACGCCAACACAGAATGAGGCTACGTTAGTTTCTCTTTTGCAGCCAGGCAGAAATCCCGATCTCCTAGGCTCTTATCGTCCGCTGGCTCTGTTGAACACAGACTATAAAATCCTCGCATCTACACTGGCTAGGCGTATCTCTCCATTTGTGCCGACACTAGTACATGCTGATCAAAAGGGCTTTGTTCCCACCAGAGGTACCTCCCTAAACATTCGCAGGTTATTTAGGATTCAGAAATATGCAGTAGAGAATTGGCCCCGCTCCAGCTGTCTGGTGTTGGATCTGGAGAAGGCCTTCGACTCACTGGAGTGGCCTTATCTTGCAGCGGTCTTGCGTAAATATGAGCTGGGTGATGGATACTTGCAGCTGGTACAGCTGCTGTATCAACGCCCCACAGTACGCGCTCGTACGGGCAAACTATTGTCTGACGAGATCAGGGTGCGGAGAGGAACCAGGCAGGGATGCCCTCTGTCCCCACTGCTCTTTTCTTTAGCTAAGGAGCCTTTGGCAGCTCTTCTCCGGGAGGGTGGCGAGGATTGGGGCATCCCCTTGAGGGATGGACTTCATGCAGTGTCCTTATATGCGGATGACTTGTTGTTGTACGTAAAGGACCTACATGCAATACCGCCGACGATACCAGCACTGTTCCGTAGCTTTGAAGCGGTATCGGGCCTCAGGGTAAACTGGGCTAAGTCGGGTGCCTATTCTTTTCGCGAGGATGTGGCCGTGACGGAGATCATGTTCAACGGGATTGCGCTTGACTGGTACCCGACCACGTTCAGATACCTCGGTATATACATCTATAGGTCCCCAGTGGACATACTGGAAGGTAATCTGGTTCGCGCTATCTCCTCCATAAGATCACAGATACAATTCTGGAAGACGCTGCCACTCAACGTGATGGGCTGCATCACCTTAGTCAAGATGATTGTATTACCTAGACTTTTATATTATTTTGCAAACCTTCCGGTGTATGTCCCAGTGAAGCTGTTCAGGGAATTAGAGGGGTTAATCAGAGGCTTAGTTTGGAATGCAGGGTGACCCAGGATAGCATTACAGAAGTTATATGCACCCCCGGAAGGTGGGGGTGTAGCAGTTCCCCATTTGGAAATATACTATTTAGCTGCGCAGCTGCAGTGGGTCGCAAAATGGCTGTGTGGAAAAAATTTGATAGACACGGCGACCGAGACAACGGTCTGGACACAGGCTCATATATACGGACTGTTTCATCCGCTGGGCAAAGTCCCTCGCCCGACGCAGATATATGTGGAGTTAGCACATAGATGTTACAAGAGATGCCTCCACCTCACAAAAGATACGATCCCGTATGCTCCAACGCTGCCTCTCGTCGGGACGCCCAGAGGCAGAGACCCTATAACGGACACGACGATGATGGCCTGGACTGCAGCGGGAGTAGACACGTTAGGAGACTTATACGTAGATGGCACCTTGTTACCTTTTGCGACACTAGCAGCGGATAGCGGACTGCCGGTGGGCCAATTCCTTCTACACGCAGCCATTGTGCATACATTTACGCTAGCATGGGGAGACATAACTGAGGAGCCACCGGCTCACCTTGACAGTAACTGCTGTGATTGGTGCGGACCTCGCATTCCTCGCAGGATGTCATGCAGAAGTGGCTTTGCCACACGACACCCTAACATTTATGTAAACCGCACAGCGCACGAGAATAGTGACCCACATTCATTGTTGACACATTAGCCTAGCTGTCACCACGCCCAATTGGCACACCGCACACTAGTTACATATCCTTTTAGTTCTTTGATATCTCTTTGTTTTGCTTATATATTATTTTTTTGGTTAGACGTGGTTGTTTTGTTATAAAAATAGATATCTAATGAGCAGAAACGGCATTTACATGTAAATTGATTTTGCTTACCCAGGAAGTGCTCCATATTGTGAATTAACAATTGTGTCACTTATAAGCAGAATACTTCTACATACATGGATGCATTATTGTATTATCAAACATTGACACGGGGAGGCGCACTCACTAGATCCATTCTGGCCCCCTGACTGGAGATAACAGACTGTGCGGGCAGTAGATGCCTGAGGTACTATGTAAATGTATGAGCACTCCCACACTAGTGACGCGAATGCTATAACAACTTTGATAAAGGAATGTTTTAAATTATACACGCACTGTCATACCACAACTGTTAACATTGTAAGTGCTGACATGTATTATTGCTAGTAATATATGTAACTGGAAAAATAAAATGCAATAAAGATATTTAAAAAATAAAATGAGAGTGGAACACAATTTATTGACACTCCTTATGCGTCTACACAAGGATCTTATTGCTCCAGCCGCTGGTCCCTCTCCTGGTCCTTCCTGACCAATCGGGATTTGTATCCGCCAGATCCACCACGCACAACCTACGTACGATGTTCGCCACTCTTCACTACTTTGACCCAGACTTTCAGGCAGTGGCAGTGCTGCTTGACGCAGCAAAAGCATTTGATTCCCTTCAGTGGGATTACATGTACACTGTGCTGACTAGGATGGGTCTTCCCCAGTTCTTCCTTCAGTGGATCAATGTGCTCTACACGGAGCCGGTTGCCCGAGTGCGTGTTAATGGTTGGGTGTCGGCGGCTTTCCCTATTGAAAGAGGTACACGGCAGGGGTGCCCCTTGTCGCCCATGTTATTTGCGTTGACACTGGAGCCTCTTGCCTGTAAGTTACGCCAGCGGCATGCGGCGGATGCATTGCGTTTTCGGCAGCGAACGCTTGTGGTTTCACTGTACGCCGACGACATGCTACTGTATGTACGCAAGCCTGCTACTTTCCTACCAGAACTGCTCCGCGAATATGTCAAATTTGAAAGATACTCCGACCTAGGGATTAATTGGGTGAAATCAACAGTGTTCCCGTTAACGGCTGGTACGTGGGAGGTGGAGCTAGACTTCCCGCTGACGTGGACTCAGGACCCGGTGAAATACCTGGGGATATGGCTTCATAGAGATCCTGATCAGGTCATTTCGATGAACTATGGCCGGGTTATTGCACGGATCACTGATCAGGCGGAGCGGTGGGCTCGGTTGCCCCTTTCACTTGCTGATCGGATTGCGGTGCTCAAAATGTCTATCTTGCCCAAACTTCTCTATCTATTCGTGAATATCCCCATTCTGTTAAACACCTCGCTGTTTAAGACGCTTCAGTCGGCTTTGCTAACATTTGTTTGGGGGGGGAAGAAGCCCAGATACAGTTGGGATGTGCTTGTGCAGCCATTTGATCGGGGGGGTTTTGAGGCCCCTGATATGCGACTATATTACCTGTGTGCGCAGGCCCAATTTGCGCACTATTGGCACTTTCCACAGCGATTCCAACCCCACACAGCCATAGAGGCAGCTGCAGTTCTTCCAATGCCACTTGTGGCGGCAACACTCGTGGGGGTGGCCCTAGAACCGAAATCAATCCTGTGCAGTGTACCGCATGGGCCTGGAGGGCTCTAGCAAAACGGGCACAGCTTCCCTACCTCTATGCACCGAAGCTGCCGCAGGCTGCGCACCCGGACATTTCTGTGGCACGTGAGCGGTCCGCTCTGAGCGCGCTGAAAGCTGCTGGGATTACACAGATGGGGGACCTGTACAAGCGGGGCCAGTTTCGCTCGCTGCAGGATGTACAGGGCGGTCGGGCCGCTGGTTTGATGTTGGGATTCACCTATGTGCGAGTGCGGCAGGCGGTTAAAGCATCTACCCTGACTTTCCGACTGAACCTAAAACACTGCTGGTACTGCAGGCGGTGCTGGCAGGGGAAGAGCGCAAGGGCCTGATAACCAAGCTCTATGATGCGTCCCTGCGGGAGGGGGAGCCGGGGGAACACCCCTCATATCTTAAATGGAATGCGGCGATGGGGTCCACACTCTCGCTTGAACAATGGAGATTCTGCTGTGAGTTAACAGGTCGCCTCAAGGCGAATTGTAATCTATGCATCATCCACTTTAAGTACTTGCATCAGTTATACTATACCCCGCTGCAGCTACGGAGGTTTGGTTTGAGTGATAATGCGTGCTGCATGCGATGTGGACAGGCAGATGCTGATTTTCTACATTTGGCGTGGCTGTGTGCAGGGATATTTGCATTTTGGTCTAGGGTGGTGGGCGTCCTTACGGATGTTGTGATGGAACCTGTGCGATGTGCTCCGGAGGTCTGCCTGTTGGGCAGTGTGCAGAGTCTTAAGCCTTGCAGCCGGCGCCTAGTCGCGGTCTCGACTCTGCTAGCTAAAAGGGTGGTGGTGCAGTGTTGGTGGGCAAAGACCACTCCTACTGTTAAAAAATGGATTCGCGAATTAATATATTGCAGGGATCAGCTCAATACCTACGCGGAGGAGCTTCCCGAGGCCTCGCGGCCTAAAGATTTTTGGGCCCCACTCACTGCATATTTGTTGAGCCAACCTGACCTGTAAATTATTACAATTATGTGCTGTTTTGTGCTTTGGCAGTGTTTGCTGGAATTGGGACTTCCTATACGTCATGCCACTCATGTGTGTTCGTGAAGCCTAGGATTCAACCACTGAATAATGTATTGTCATCTACTGTGCCGGGAGGTGTGGGGGTGGGGGGAGATTTTTCTGTGGGATTTGTTCTGAGGTTTTGTATTTTCCTTGCGGAGCTATCACTGTCCACATATCAACGAGAAAATATGCTTGCGACATTGTGTTACGCTGATATTGTTGGTCCCAGATTTGGGTCTCTATGTATTGCTGCTGCAAGTTATCCAATAAATACATTTTAAAAAAACAAGGATCTTAGTGTTCGTGTCTGAAATGGCCCTTCAGGTAAAGGCTCTCCCCACATAGGATCGACCAGGGGTGTTAGGCAGGGGTGCATCTTGGCCCCTTTTCTTTTTCTGCTCTATATCAATGGTATTAGTAACTATTTAGCGGAACATGGCAAAGATGTACCTCCTATGGGCCAAAACTCCATTCCTATTTTATTATACGCAGATGACGCAGTTCTTATCGTGTGTACCGCAAATAGCCTTCAATCCCCTTTAGAGTTCTTTTTAGCGTTTATACAGGACCTGGATCTTAAAGTAAATTTTTCAAAGTCATATGTAATGACATGCGCCCAACCCAGCACAAATTCTTTTAACATGGGGGACTCTATCTTATCAAAGTTAAAAAAAAGGTAACTACCTAGGGATCTTGTTTAACCAGTCACTGAGCTGGACCCCGCTTTTAACACTAAGATGCCAAACTTTTTACCGGAACATTGAAGCTATTTTTAGATTTGCTCGCAAGCTCCAAAATTAACCAATTCCAGAAATGTTGAATCTATACAGGTGCAAGTAGATCTCAGCAGGGGTATATGGTGCTGGCCTCTGGCGGTATAATGAGGTGGATATTTTACATAGATTACTTTCAGTCCCAGGGTGCACAGCTACCTTAATATGCCATGAGGAGCTCGGGATGCCTTACCTGGAAGATCATATTGGATTAGCTCCTTTATTATTGTGGGTCAAAATATGGTAATCCCCAGAGGCTGGTCTGATCAGGTCTTGCATTTTAGACTGCATGTCATTAGATAGGGTAGATCAGATACAATGGCTAAGGTATCTGAAGGCTACCTTTGATAGATTGGGCCTTTTCGATCTTTATAAATTACCCGAAACAATTGGCTTCAGTCACAAACTACATGTTAAAGAACAGTTTTAGAGCATTGTATCAATAAACATTTGGCTGTTGCTCAGACCAAACAATCAATTGTAATCTATGCCAGTCTCATAAACTTGTGGCTCAGAGCCTTACTTGAGGTGGTGCGCTTCTCCTACATATCTTCTTTGTGTGTTTGGGACAACTTCTTGACCCAAAGCACGATCAATTTATTTTTATTTTGCCCATTGTATCAAGATCCTGTTAAAGATTGCAGGAATCGCTGTTAGCATGAGCTGAAAGCCATTTTGAACTTGGCAGCCATTTTCGTTAGCCATGTGCTCGCCATGTGCTTTCTCCCTCTTCCAGAGTCTTGCACATGCTCAGAGAGGCCTAGCTGGTAGAATGCACCTGCTCCTAGTATAGAACTGTCAGGCTATTCTTACTGATGTAAGCAGTTTAGTCTCCCCTCCCACTTTGTGGAGCAAGCAAATTTTGTATACCCATATTAGTCAATAAGCATGCTTGTATGTGCTAGGACCTCCCCTTGATTTTATGCTGACTATATAACAAATGCATATATAAGGACCCTGTTCTCTGCACTCATTAGAATGCCTCCTACAGTGGCCTGCGGGTACCGTAAGATGCAATCTCCCTCATCTGAGGTTAATAAAACATGTTTTTTGATATTACAGCTTCTGTGCCAATCTCTTCTTTGTTGGTCTTAAGGACCAGATGTATCAGTGAACCCCTAAGAAGGTTTTTATTTCTACAAATGGCGCCCGAACAGGGACCTCATCGGTGCAGCGGCTATCCAAGGGAGTGGTCTTGAAGGGAGACAGGAATCTACTGAGGAGGTACCCTGCGCACGGAGATTGTTTGTCTTCCAGCCCAGTATATTTCTGGTCTTCCTGATCTGATCCTCCAAGTGTTTGCCGCTCCCGACTGAGAACTTCTTTGGCGTGAGTATTTTAAAATGACCGTTAGGTCACTCAGAACTTGGCAGTTGAAAGCTGGAGACTTTGGTTTGGTAAGGTTGCTGAAGCAACACTTTTGTTTGGAATGACTTGGCCAAGATTTTGGTTTGTTTGTTTTGCTGCAGCAAAAGAAGGCAGGTAATGAGGAGATTTTTCTCTAACTTTGAAAACTTGAACGGCACACATTGTGTTAAGTGTCACTTGGAGTATAATATTATATATGCTATAATATTTTTGACATGCCTGCTTCTAGCACACTTTGTTGAAAGTGTTGCTGTCTTGGAGGTACCGATATGGATTTAGGAAGTACTCAGCTGACTCCCCTCAGAGGGGATACCTAAATAGGTTTAGGTATAGTAAAAAGATATTTCTTCCTTGGTGACTAAGTACCCCATGGAACTAAATATGTACATAAAAAGGATCCGGATCTGCGCACTTAGTAACATTCATAAGTGGTGATATGCAGAGCGCTTTTTGAGTGTTCTACCAGCCAAAACTGGCGAATTTGGTGTATTTTGGCTTCTTGACCATGGAACAGTTTTTTGGGCTACTTTTGAGAGCTCTTCTTGTAAATATGACTTCCAATTAGTATTTACAAATAGGTTGGTCTTGCGTACAGTTTGTAAGCTGTCTTAAAGTCCTAAGTATTGATTTGTGGGTTAAATGTGTGTTTAACTGTCTATGTGGGGTTTGTGGTTTGACATTGGTAATATTTATGTGAGTACTCTTTGTGTAAGAATGGCTAGCTTTAAGCGCGCTGTGTTGTGTACTCTGCGTGTATGACCCCCTTCTGTAACTGTCTGGAATGAGCTCAATGAGTTTGTTTATGTTTTTTTGCTGTCATCATTCTGTTATGCAAAATGTCATTTAGTTACTTACATATTAAATAAAAATCCAGAAATGAATTATATAACATATGCTAAACAGCTGCATGTTACTATTAAATTGACAGAGTAAGATACTATACATGTGTGCAAATTGCCACAATGCTAAAGATAAAATTAGAATTCGTATTCAATAGGATTAAAATAGGCCTCATACAGAGGAAGGAAAACGAAATTGTGTGTTTTGTAATCAATAGACTAAAATACAACGTTACAGCATTTTCCTTAAATACATTGTATTAGACATTAAAAGGCATGCACATCATTTGAGTGAATTTGGTCGTTGCTGAACTAAATACACATTATAGAAAGATAGATTTGACTGCATTGAAATGCCTCAGTTTTAAATAGACTGTGACATGCTTTTCTTTCAGCACCCGAGGAAAAAGCTTTCCAACAGCTGTGTTTAAACTGACTAACTGAAAAGAAACTGTTTGACACAACAAATGGGGATTTAACTCTGTCAGGGTATTTCAAATAATAAAGGGGTTTTTTCCTGAGAAAGGCGTGAAAATTCGACGCCTGCTGACAAACAACAGCTGCATAAATAGCATATGGCTATTCCTGATCACGGCCACAGACAGGAATGCTGAGTCAGCGAAATTTTAAGTCAGTGTAAAACTGGTATAAGGGCCTGTATTATTTTAAAAGTTTCAAAAAACCAGTTTCATTATTTTGGATAACAGAGAACAAAATTGAAAGTAGGGATTTCCTTTCTTAATGCCTTCTTTACATAAGTACATCTGTGGTTCTGATGTTAAATGATAACTGTCCTTTAAAAAGTGGCGCAGACTTTTCCTGTTTCAAGTAAGGCTTCTGTGCTTATGGTTATGAATGAATGTGTTTAAATATGATAGGCTACGAATGAAGCTTGCTTTTCAAATGTGGAATCATCAAAATGGTTGGTTTTGATTTTTAAAAAAAATTAATTATATGAAAAAAAATATATATTATTAGAAATAAATGCTTTAAATTCGTTTTTTCATCTTTATAAAGCCTAATCATCATACTATGAATTCCTAGCATCAAAATTGGATTTAAGCAGTGCTGTACCGCATTAGCATGAGCCTTAAAAGTGAACTGTCACTTTACCCAGCCGTACAAAACTCATTTTTATAAGGGTATATCTTATACATTTCTGATTTCCCATTCCTGGGCTATCTAGAGAACACTCTGGGGGTTCCTATTATGCAAAAATATTGTAGGATATTCATTTTTAAGTGCCCCTACCACCAAAGTCGAAATTGAGCTAAATTCACAATTTTACAAGCAGTTCTACCACTCAAGGCAGTTTTAACGTGCTCTCAGGCTTCAATAAAGTATATGCAAGTATAAAACAAACAGCTGATCTCTGTATTACTAGACTGCACACCACACACTATACACAAATGAAAATAAGTATACAGAAACCAGCAGACGTTATTATCCTACCTTTAAATTGCTGGCAAACACATCGGACAGGACTGCCTTTGAGCTGTGATTCTCCAGAGTTGCTTTGCATTACGACAACCGCATGGCAAGCCTTGCACACAAAAATGAGCAGCTGCTGAACGGGTCAAAGGTCGGAGTTCTGCATTTAGCAACTTAGCAGGGTGAAGGGTAATGTTTGCTGGGACACTTCGACCTTCGAAAAGTTTTTGAAAGACGAGATGATAGCGCAAAGAGAGAAAGAGAAGCTTTGCTTCCTATTTTTGGCAAACACACGTTTTGCGCAGTCATATGAAACGAAGGAAAACAGCCTTCAGTTGAGCATTGATCTGCCATGTATATAAAAATAATGGTTTTAGTTTAAAGAATACTGTGTAGGGGCTACGATAAGGAGGAAATGGATTTTAGTTTGCATTCATGCGCCCTCATGTTAATCTAGTACAATTGCTCAAGAAATTGATACATTGGTTTGTTTGTGCCCAGTTGCTACAAATAGGGGTTGAAAGTGTTGACAGAAGTAAAACCTGTTTCAGGTTTTCCTACTGTCAAAATGGGGGAAGGAGGCTAGCTCCTCTACAAATTAAGGGTAGGCAAAATTATGTTTTCTCTCTTCTTTTTCTTAAATTTTTTTAGTCTGTCTAAGATGTCTGTGAAATAGCCATGAGACATTTCATTGGCTATTCAGTAATACTGTTTTAAAAATTGTTAGCATTAATAAAATGATAAAATCTATGTTATGTTACTGCCCATCCTGTATGAAAGAATGAGTAGAACAGATTGATGTTCCCTTATTTGATCTTTAAGGAGAACTGTATAGTGAGGGTTTCTGTTCAAAAATCTCAGGTGGCAACACTATTATTGTTTATGTTATTCTCATGTTCTATACAGTTTTGCAAGGGCATTGCTAGTCTTTTATTAGCTAGTCTCTGTCAATAAGCTGACAGCCCTTATTAGAGCTGGAGATAGGGTTTTTTTCCTTTTGAAAATGATGTTGCATAGTCCAGATCGTGAAAAGTACAATGCAGGAAAGACGCTCATGTGATCCTTAGCAAACATTTTGAAGGAAAATATTGTTTTATAGGAGTTTGTTTGTCATAATATGTTCTGCTGGAGAAAATGTACTCACTATGTTGAAGTTTAGTTCTTTTTGCAATAAGAATCCCTGTTAAATTAGCAGTTTTAGATTTTCCTGCTGCACCTATAACATGAGAGCATGGTCCTAAGCATAACATGTAAGAGAAATTATTTTACAAGTGTCTGCAGTCCTGTACAAGTAATGTAAAATCTATGAGTAAAAGTGTAGAACATTTCCTTTTTCTTGAGGGTTCTTCAGATTAGTAATATAGGAATACACCAATGTAAGTATTTGGAGTATGTCTGTATTGTTTTTCTCTTTTCCTCAGAATTTAGTAAATGAACACAGACTTCCTTGGCTGTTTGGGATTGGGTGATGTATTACTCTTGTCAGTTCACCAAAACGTTCCTTTTATACTTGCCAATAGGTCCAGGGTTTTCTACTCTCAGATAGATGAAGTGGTTCTTGGGTGCCTTGCTAATGTATGGGGCGCCCCAAGACTAAGGAAGTATTCTGAGACTATCCTCTCTGTTGTTCGATTATTTCTGTGCCTTGTCTAAAGACCTCTTGTTCTGTCCACCAATAGATATTTGCTGCCTTATAACCATTGCCAGAGGGGCCCGGACATCAGATCCAGCCTGGGAGTCAGCACCAGTCCAGCCTACAGTCAAAACAAAAGGAACCAGCATAGGCGTTGCTGGCAACTAGGACCTCAGTGAAGGCGGAAGCACTGGGACGTGAAGTGTGTACCCCTGCCACTGTCTTGGGCGAAAGACGGGGTTACAAATCAGGATGGAGAAATCTTTGTGTGGATCCAGTTTTTGATGCCCAGCTGAGAGAGTCACAGAACGACAAGGACGGCAAGGAGGCTTTTGCTTGAGGTGACCCCCTTTGAAACAAGGGTTGCTTCAGGCCTTTGAGTCCTGGTCCCAAGTGAATGCAAGTCTACGCCTTTGTTTGTTGATCAAGGGATGCCTGAGCATATTGGCTACAATTTGTGGCCCCAACAAAAGAGCAGTGCGCCAGAGGTGCAATACAGGAGTTAGGGAAGGACTTGAGTTTAGGGTACAGGTGCTATGCCCTTGGTGCCTGTTAGATTAAAGTGAAGAAAACTGGTGCACTGCCTGAGACACTGGACAGGATCATTGAGGGTATTTGCCCTGGGGGGTGATTGCCCTATCCTGAAAGAAAGACTTTTCCTTCTCCGTGATTCTTGAGTTGCGAGTTGTGCAGCTCCACCGTGGGAACAACAAGAGCCTGCCTGTGAGGCTCAAACGGACACAGGGAGAAGACTCCCCTCTGGCTGGTTGGTTCTACAAATTCCCAAGGACTCTTTTTTTTGTTAGTAATGTACCCCTTTGGTCGTCCCATTTTTGAGGAGGAGCAGCCCTTTGCGGCTCCTTGTCCTAATTCCAATGGCCTTGTGTGGTCCTCCTGGTCCCCCGGAGCCAGGATTGTTTTTGTAATAATATGTCTGATTGCTTTAATATTTTTTAAGAGTAATGTTTATTCTGCACGAGAAAAGTTCATCTGAGCATGTTACTTTACTCTTTCCTTAAGTATATTAATTGATAATTTAGCCCTCATAAAAAATACTGAGAGTCTATTGAAAATGTTTTTATTAGGTATGTGCTGTTGGCTATTTTGAAATTGACATAAATAGTCACTGAAATACATCAGAGCCCTGAAACTTAGAATTAGACTAGATGGTTTTGGTATTTGCTTTCTGCTTAGGGTTGGAAAATATTGAGATTTCTGTTTGAGATAATAGTCATTATTCTCTCTTGCTACCTGTATGACCCAATGCTCTGTTCACTTTGTACTCCTGCTTATACCTTGTATATACCTGCTTAATGAAATGTTTAGAATGTAAATGCCCACCTAGCATAGGATATTGATGAATTTATGAGAAGAAAATGTGCAAAATATTTTCTATGTCTCTACTAGATCATGGGAATGTCTTTAGCTCATGCTAAAAGGATCATCTGTTAAAGATTGCAGGAATCGCTGTTAGCATGAGCTGAAAGCCATTTTGTACTTGGCAGCCATTTTAGTTAGCCATGTGCTCGCCATGTGCTTTCTCCCTCTTCCAGAGTCTTGCACATGCTCAGAGAGGCCTAGCTGGTAGAATGCACCTGCTCCTAGTATAGAACTGTCAGGCTATTCTTACTGATGTAAGCAGTTTAGTCTCCCCTCCCACTTTGTGGAGCAAGCAAATTTTGTATACCCATATTAGTCAATAAGCATGCTTGTATGTGCTAGGACCTCCCCTTGATTTTATGCTGACTATATAACAAATGCATATATAAGGACCCTGTTCTCTGCACTCATTAGAATGCCTCCTACAGTGGCCTGCGGGTACCGTAAGATGCAATCTCCCTCATCTGAGGTTAATAAAACATGTTTTTTGATATTACAGCTTCTGTGCCAATCTCTTCTTTGTTGGTCTTAAGGACCAGATGTATCAGTGAACCCCTAAGAAGGTTTTTATTTCTACAATCCAATACACCGTTTTTGGTGCCTTTGTTGCACAAGGCTAATTTGAGGCGGCATAAGAATGGTTTAATTTTCATGCAGTCGTTAGGCTCACCCGAAATTTGTTTTGCAGTTTTAAATTTCATAAAATCAGTTTTTTATATCAGGAAGAGATATGAATTTTATGAGTTATTTTTCAATGTTTTAGATACGATCTAGTCCATTTGACTTGGCTCTTTTAAATATTTTATCTCAGAAATGTTATTTGAAAATTGGGTATTGCCTATGATTCTGTTCGAGACACATTTTTAACCTATGTCTTTCTATTTTATGTATGCTTTTATGGTCTTTGGCTGAATAAAGTTTATTTGACTTGACTGTTGCTTTTTCAATGTTTCAAGCAGTTTATTGGAAAAATATTGATCTCAACTTTTCTACATGAATCCCGAACATTGAGATCAAATGGCCTAAAATGGACATAAGTTGTCACCAACCAGACTGTAGTACTCTCAAAAAGAAATCCTGTATCAAGGACATCACTTGGGAAAGGAGTTAGAAAGGTGTCTCAAGAAAAAATATCTGCCATATTGCAAATGTACCCTCCCAAAACACAGAGAGAAGTCAAGATGTTTTTGGGAAGGGTAGGCCGCTGTTGTCAGTGGATTCCCAACTTTTCCCTAGTGGCTAAGCATCTACAGAGGCTTACACAAACAGATGTGTCAGATCCACTACCATGGGACAAAGATTGTGAAAAAGCCTTGCTCAGGATGAGAGAAAGCTCACACGAGAGTATGAGAAATCATTTATCTTGTATTGGTCTCAGAAGGAAGGGTGCTCCATACCGGTACTAACCCAAACCCATGCAAACGCCACATGCCCTGTTGCTTACTTTTCTGTGCCTCTTGACCCAGTAGCCGCAGCGCTACTGGGCTGCCTAAAGGCAGTGGCTGCAGTTGGTGTCAGAATTCAGCAATGTGAGGGGATCGTTATGGGTCACTCTCTCACAGTCATGGTCCCTTACTCTTTTGAGATCCTACTGAACCACGCTCAGGTCCAACTCATGGCCAATGGCCAACTTATAAAGTATGAGCAGGTAGGTTGCTACAGAGAAAATCATCCTCTGGAGGTGCTCCTCTCTCAACCCTGTCACCCTTTTGCCATTACTTGTTGATGAAGATCATGATGGAGTGGACTATGACTGCCTTGATGTACTGAATTGTGTACCAAGCCAAGACCTGATATTCTAGATGTCCCTCTGGAAGAGCCTGATTATATGTTTTTTGGGGATGGCTCTTGTTTAAGAGATGAATGAGGGATTGTGAAAGCAGCCTATGCCATCTGCACCTTAGAAGGCATACTGGAAGTCTCCTATTTATATAATATAACTTCTGCACAGGTGGCAGAATTGATCACTCTTATTAGAGCCTGCTGTGTCTCAGACAATTTAAGAGTTACAATCTATACCAATAGTACAGGTTTGTGGCGGGCCATTACTTTGGCAAATTGTGGTCCCAGCGGGGTTTCATGACCTCGTATGGCTAATCTATCAGAAATAGACACTATATTTTGGAACCTACTGATGCGTTGCAAATGCCGGCTGAAGTGGCCTTGTAAAGTATGCAACACATAAGCACGGAAATGATTTTGTAACAGCTGGCAACCGCTATGGGGATGAAATTGTCAAATACTGCGTTCAGTCTTGCACCTTCAATGGAGATCATTCAAATGAATCTGAGTATGACACTGTCTATCAGCCTTTTGCTGTCCATTGCTGATATGTGGGAACAGGTGAAGAGAATGCAAGAGGAGGCACCAGGGACAGGAGAGGTGGGTCAAAGCAGGGTGTACTAAGAATGACGATAAAGTTTGGGGTTCTCAAGATGGTTGTCTTGTGTTGCCTGATTCTATGTTGCCTCCTATGGCCCAACGTTTTCTTGGTACTACTCACATAGATCGAGATGCAATGGTTCGTCTCTTTTGCACATACTGGTTTAACCCTCAGTTGCAAGTAGATGCAGCAGAATTATGTCACAGGTGTGCCACTTGTCAGTAGATAAACGCAGTAAGGAGAACATCAATCTTCATAAGTCATATAGCGAGTCCAAGTGGTCCCTTTAACTGTATGCAGCTTGGCTTTGTTGAGATGTCCATGTGCAATGGGCTTCGCTACATCTTTGGGGTGGTTTCTCTCTTTTCTTGATGGATCGAGTCATACCTCACTAGAAAGAAAGGACCATCTTACTGTGGCCAAACTATTCTCGAGAGATAGTTAATTTCTCATTTTGGGATCACGGTTTCTCTGGAATAAGAATGTGGCAGTCACTTCAAGAATGAGATGTCAAAACTTTTGTGCGCAGCTTTATAGGTTGACCAGAGGTTCCACAGTAGTTACAGAATAGAGGCTTCAGGCATTGGAGAACAGATTAATGGGATGCTGAAGTCTCGCCCCGCTAAAATGCATGCATCTACGTCTCTGAAATGACCTAATGCCCTTCCATTAATACTGATGGGTCTGAGAAGCATTGCGAGTCTGAGAGGCAGGGTGCCAGGTTCCTCATGGGTATATAGAGAGCCTCTCAATCTTTAACCAGACCTTGAAAAATAATCTGGAGACCCTAAAGTTACAGTGTGACTCAGTCCTGATTCGGTACATCAACAATCTTTTGGTGGCGTTGACGATGCAAGAGACATGCAGGCAAGATACTGTGACCTCGTTGAACCATTTGGCTAAAAATGGACATAAGGTGTCCACAACCAAACTGCAGAACTATTAAGATGAAGTCCTGTACCTAGGAAACCACATTGAGAAAAGAATATGAAAGGTGTCTCAAGAGAGAATATCTGCCATATTGCAAATGAATTGGAGGACAGACTTTTCTCCCATGAAATTCTCATGGGCAGGGCCATGATACTTTCTGCTGCGCCTGCAACTGTGCTTGTGAATATTAAAGATGATATGGTTCTTGACTATTGCAAAGACCAGGCTGATGTGGTGCATTCTGTCTCTCACTAGGTTGAATTGGCGACTCCCACCCACCCCACCACCCAAGGCCAGAGCAATGCCATGACCTCAGTCCTGGCGACTGAGTCTTGGTGAAGAAGCATGTGAGGAACTCGTGCCTGGATCCCAGATGGCATGGCCATTATCAAGTCATTCAGGTAATGAACACTGCAGTTAGGTGTGGCAGCCTTTCGAATTGGGTTCATGACTCGCACACCCAGAGAGTGAGACAAGGTGGAGAAGAAATGGTGACGGCCACTACTGAGACGCAAAGATTGAGCTCAGTCCCATCCAAGGGTTCAGAGGGTTAAGAAGTAGGGTGTGTGCAAGTGTCTCAGAGTTAACCCAACCCAAGTGCAGAGACTGTGGTGAATGAGCCCCAAGTAGCCACAGTGACCCCAGCTGAAGAAGCTGCAAGCGCAGACTCTGAGCTGGGAGATGGGACAAGCAGCGTGACCAAGAAATGAGAGGTGGACAAAGAGGGGTGAGAGACGGAGAGTTTCTGTGCCTGAAGAACAAATTCCAGACATCAATGAGGAGATAGACCCAGGAAACTAGTGAGCAAAGTAAGTGACACTGAAAGGCCAGTAGTCGGAAGATCAAGAAGAACATGGGTGCCTAGTCAAAAGAACTCAGCTCCCGAATGGACATAAAATTAGCTGAAAGTGAAGCTGACTTGAAAATACATGAGGTTGATGACCATCAGGATGTTTTTGAGAAACCTTCATGATCAAAGCTGCCACATTTTGACTTTGACAGAATTGTAATTTTGACTGAACTAAAGACAACTGACGCTTCTGAGTAAATTAACTTTTATGTATATGTTTGTGATGACATTTAGGGCCAAGGATCCAGTAGAAGAGTTGGTGGGGGGTGTCATTCTAGAAGAAGATTGACGTAGTGGTAGAGATTGACTTTAAAGCAGCTGAACTTGATATCCATGAAGGACAAGTCAACAGTTTTGGAGAATTTTGCATAGATAAGAAGACATCTGTAGACTGCTTGATTATGCTATATTTGAGTCTAGCATTTTTCCTTTCTGAGTCATGAGAAATCATGTTGATCCTTTCATGAAACCAGTGTAGAGCAATAATGGTAATAGTATCAATAGTTTAGATTATTCTAATGATATGCTTATTAATAACTTTGAGTTCCCCCGCAGAGCCAGTTACTTGTGAAACTAAATCTATCCCTCCCAGTGGATGAGCAGCCTAGTTTTGATTTAAAGTTATTACATAGAGATAGCTTTGAGGAAAACTTCACAACAGAGCCTAGTTTAAATGGTATAGAAGAGTTGCATAAGTTTAATTTAGAGCTTTTGCATGGGAAAGGGTTCCAGAGCAATTTTCTTCAAGTTGTTGCATGGTTATTCACAACTAATAGATTGTAAATGGTGTTGTGTGTACTTACTTACCAACGTATGTTGCTGATCATAAGTACTACCACCATGTTCCAATATCTTAGCCCCTAACTTGTAGCATTATTGCTAGTTTGTTTTATGAACAAAGTAGTTTAGGTTATCAGTTTTCAAATGTTGCCAAACCCATATATGAGGTATCTGTGTTTAGAGGTCTGAATCCATATTACAACAGTTAGAGCTAGAAAGGAAATGGGATACTTTTTTTGGGGTGATGATACACCCCTGTGCTGTGACAAAGGGAATCTTACTTGTAAGATGAATGGGGATGAAAAGGATTTTATGAAAGAATTGGAGGTAAGAATGGAACAGATTGCAAAACATTTAGCAATTAGTAAGTACCCTATCAGTGGTCTGATAAAACCATATCAGCCCATTCGCTAGCTGCTTTCGAGCAACCTCTCCTTTTGCACTGTCCCAAAGATTAAACATACCGGTATGGAAGGTCGCTCCTTTACGTTCCTCAGCCCTAATCTTTGGAACACTCTGCCAGAACACCTGAGGTCTTGCACCTCACTGCCTACTTTTCGCAGACGACTACCAGCTGTTTTGAACCACCTGAGCTGGGAGAAACTCTATCTATTGCAAAAAAGCGCTGGGAAACCCTGAGTGGGTAGCTGTTCGCACTATATAAGCATTTTAACTATCTGATTGAGAAAAAGAAGAACAGGAATTAAAGGACACTGGAATACATCCTAGATTGAGTCTTGGAATGCGAAAGGAAGGAAAGCTATGTTTTATAAGATCAAAACGATGGGTTAAGAATCCACTAGAGGTAGGATGAAGTAAGTACAAGGACTAGAGGATATAAATTAATATATTTTGGCTGGAAGAGACCCTCTGATACCTGGAGTGGGACTAATGCTTATTTCCAGTTGCCTTCTAATTCGGTGGGTAGTTGTTATATGGGATCAGTGTTTCCAAAAGGATATCATGTAGGTGAATTAGAAGGCAAGTGTACAGCCAGTCATGGGAGATCTGTTTGCAGTACGTCAAAATTAGTGTGTGACATTTTTGGTGCTTTCAGTTCTTTTGTTGGTTATTTTGAAAGATGAGAAAATTACACAGTTGTCCACTTTGATTGACAGGCTGGCAGCTACATACCATGGGTGCATGAGGTGCCTTTAATTTAGTTAGAATTGATGGCACTGTGAGCCGTAGTTCTTCAATATGGTTTAGCATTGGACATTTTGCTCCCAAAGTACAGCGGAGGTTTTAAAGTGCTACGTGTCCAACAATGTTGCACTTATGCGCCTGATAAGACTAAAGACATCAACAAGTATGTGAAGAATATCACAGGTCTATCTAAAGACTTAAAGGAACTGGAAGTGACTGATGCTTGGGAAGCTTCTGGGAAAGGATTTTCTGCTGTAGGCAAATGGCTTACTGGACGTTTAAGCGATCTATTGAAACCTATTTAGATTTTTGGAGTTTGTTGGATTTGTTTGTTCTTGATGGTATGGGATTCAGGCTGCTGAAGAGAGAGAGGAGTTCAGAGCAGAGTGGAGGAGAGATCAGCTGATGGTAAAGGAGTGAGAAGAAATAGAATTAGTAGAAAGGCAGTGTTCTGTTTATGATGAGTTGAAGGAGCTAGAGGAATCTAGACGTAAGCAACAATGGTCAACAAACGCTTTCTGAATTTTCATGAAGGAAAATGGTGGATGTTTTGTGTGACAGCTTTGCAAGCCATCAGAGAGGGAGAATTGGTGATGCAGTGTTAGTCATTTATTTGCACTTGATGAGATGTTAACCCTTAACCATTACTTGTATATGTGCACATGTTATTTTACACCTAGAATTAGTGAAAGTAGTGGTTTATATGTTTCCGATTAACTACAGCTAGGATATGAACATCTTAAAGTTGGCAGGAGTCGACATAGGACTTGGGCACTAGACTCTATATTGAAAATGAAACATTGTGTTATTGCTTACAGTACATTACTCTTTCTGTTCCAGGAACCAGAGTGACAGTGTTCTCATTAACTGTGCTATTTGTTGCCAGCTTACTTTCTGAAGGTCATGTTTATTGCAAATAATTGGTATGATGATGATTCTCCGCACCTGCATGGGATGGGAGGCAGAGGAGGAGAGTACTCCTTTGTGAGATATTGTAAAGGTCGCGATGATGGAAGAACCTGGTATTCTACTATCTGTGAGAAGAAGGCCGACACCAAGCTCATCGCAGGTGTTTAATTTTGATTGGTTCTTATTTGGTGAGAACTTGTGCAATGTATCACTTAGATGACATTTCAAGTTTTAACTTTGTGGATCTGTTTTCAGTTAGACTTGTTTCTGTCCACCTTTACAGGCGGGCATTCCTTGCTCTCCCTTGAGACCTGACATCTTTATTTTCCTGCTCATAGATTTACTCTTGAGAGCAAGCACATTCCTTATTCTATTATTTTATATTTGATGACAACTGCTGTTTCTGAATTTCCCTGATTCACATATAACCTTAGATTCGCATTAGGGCGATTCTCTTAAGGGCAATGGAGATTTTCAACATTTTCATACTCTGTCTTTTAATCCATTGTTCTTGCATTTGCTAATTGACTTCCCAGGACTATATTCACATATGCTGCATTCAGGGGGTTATTGTTTTTGATTCAACTGATTCGATTTGAGACTGTAACTTTACTAGTTTGTTAATAAACCTTGATGGTTTGCAAAGCACTTTTCTCTGCCCTTCCTGTGGGGCAAAATTCTGCTTCACTGACATATATGTATTGTTGAATTTATGATTTTAGCCTCAATTTGAGATAAAGGTCAATCTCAGTGGACATAGATGAGTTTTAAGTTTGCACGGTGCAAACACCATCCTTCTCTTTCACGCTATCACAGGCAACAATGGGGAAGTTGTAGGTGGAAGTCCTCATAACCTCACCATCCTCTAGATAGCCTGGCGGTCTCAAAGCCCTGGGAAAAGGGTAATAAAAGGGCAGGAGGGTCAGGTGTTAGGGGGCCCAGTGTGCCAGTCTCATATTATATG
Source organism: Calotriton arnoldi (assembly GCA_963921515.1). NCBI lineage: Eukaryota > Metazoa > Chordata > Amphibia > Caudata > Salamandridae > Calotriton > Calotriton arnoldi. Next base: position 4,111,834 of record CAWUFW010000188.1, read on the forward strand.
ACCAGATCAGGCCTCCACTCTCAGCCTGTAAAATGCAAGAGGGTGGTAAAAGGATGAGTGATGAATAGGGGTGGCCATCAATGGATGGCCAGTGATGAATAACCGGAAGGAAGTAACTCAACAGAGGAAGTCACCACTCATCTAGTACACTAGTAATAGCTGCCTGGAACTGGTAATGTTAACGCCTCTAAAACCAACTGTCATCCCTCAAACAGCCATGGGCCACATGGCTCCAGCTATTTTCAATAACTTGATGCATTGCACCTTTGTCCAAAAAACACTTTTGAAACACAATCATCCCCATCAGGAGGTTTGCAGTACATTGTTTTCAATTATTTAACACTTTGCACCAGCACTCATGTGATCACATAGAAAAGGGAGCTAGGGAGTGGTGTAGCAAGGATGCTTTGGGCCATGATGCAAGCATCAAAGGTGGACCCCTGCACCTGGTTGGGTATTAAATAAAGCCACATTTGGTGTACAATGGGCCTCTAATACCTATGGGCCTCAGTTCCACTGCACCAATGAGAACTGTGCCCCTGGAGGCACCTTGTAAAGCATGGCGCACCTTGTTTGAAATTGTATTTCACTGAAAGACTTTGAAACTTGTTGGATCCATAGCTAGTGTCACACCAAACAATTCCCTAATTGGATAACCAGGAGCGCAGTACAACTGGGCTCCAATAATCAATCTTTGCTCCCTAAAATTTTCATTAACTAGACCTGGTGGAACCCTTGTTGTTTGGGTGTTGGATTTCTAGGTGAATGTAGCTTTTCAACATTGAAGACTATAAGATTAACTGCTAGGTTTCAACACCTTTGAGAACCAAGTCCGACACACAGGACAATATAGACCTATGTTATTGACACATTTTGCTCTCAAAGATATTAGCACTATAAAAAACATTTAGAACCGTCTGGTTTTTTAATTTGTTGTCTCCCTGACCCACCCCACCCACGCGCTTTCTAATAAAAGGAGCTATACTACTGGATCAATATCGGTGTTAATAAATCCACTCCACTGTGTCCTACTGCATCCAAGTACCCAATCCCTAACCATGCCCTACAGCAAGTCCTGACTGCTCAACCTTATCACCAAGAGGGAGTGAACTGCCCAAAGGGAGCAGCCTAGCCATTCAACTGGAGTGTAATAACACTGCAGCCACGGGGTGTCCTTAAGGTAGTACAGGGAGCCAGTCAACTACCACTTGGAGGGCACTTCCAGTCCCAGGTATCAAATGGTGAGTAGGAAAAAGCTCAGACATCTGAACAGGCTAGCCAAGCAGATTTCTCACTTCTTTTGATGCTTTCTTCCAGTTATAAATCAGGGTGGTATAATTGTACTTTAAAATCCACATGTTCTATTAAACTTTCACTCAAAGGAACACGTGCAGCATCAACTTACTGTGGCTTTACTCGAATATTAAATAAGCCATTTGGGAGTCGCCAATTTTACCTAATGTCACAGGGTCAGAACACATACTCTCTGCGGTGCAATGGCAGTCTCATAAGGTCCAGTACCTAATTGCAGTAAATATCAGACCATAGAAAGGTGAAATATTTAGGGAGACTGAGCAGAAAAGACAATACTACTTCACTCACTCAGTCAGTTTTCTGATGGATGGATTCTGCAAACCTATCAGTATTTAAAGTCATTTGGTTATTTTGATTTCTTGTAGGAAGTAATTAAGTATTTTATGTAAGAAAACTGGTTCAGTGATTATAGCAGTCGACTTGTAATGGCAATAATCATTAAGTATAATCTCTGACTATGAAATTGTTGGAAAGTGGCTGTTTTTACAGGAAGGACTCCCTCGGCCAGTGGGGTTATTCTTTATATTTTGTCTGTGTATGCATGGACAGTTACACAATATAAGTCCATCAGTGAAAGAGTGGGAATGGCGACTACCTTCATGGGAAAACCATATTTGTAAATTTTGGATGGTCATATTGGAATTCTGTATTTTTCATGGTTTGAACAAGATAGGATAGAAGTGCCCAGAAGTCATATATTGTAGGGAGTGTAAAGGGTATAAAACTTTGGGCATCTTAATTGGCTTTGTTAGACTTGGCATCTTTTGGCGTGTTTCCCCTGAGTTTTTGCTTTCTGACCTCCCGGTTTTGACTCTGTTTTTACTGGTGTAATGATTCTGCGCACTTTCCTCACTGCGGTCCAGTGGGAAAGTGCAAGTGCTCCTGTATAAAATGCGTTATGGATTGGTGTTTCCATGATTGGCCTATTTGGTTTATGTGTCAGTCCCTTGTAAAGTGCACTGCGAGTGCCAGGGCCTATAAACCAAATGCTGTTGGTGGGCTGCAGCACTGGATTGTGCCACCCACGCAAACAGCCCGTAAAGTGTAACTCGGGCCTGCCACCGCAGAGCCTGTGCGCAGCCTGGGGCTGCCATGTCGACTTGGCAAGTGCCCACACTTGCAAGTCCCTAAACCTTCCCTTTGCTACATGTTAGTCACCCCTAAGGTAGGCCCAAGGTACCCCTGTGGGCAGGGTGCGGTGTATGCGAAAGGTAGGACATGCCCGGGTGTGTGCGGCATGTCCTGATAGTGAATTACAGCCTAGTTCGTTTTTCACTATTGCAAGGCTACCTGTTCCCCTAGGCCAGAACGGGCAGTTTTGATTATTACAGCTGATAATCCTAACTGACCCCGGGAACATGGTAGAAATTCGAGTTTAGTATGCCTGGACTCAGAATGATAAAATGCATCTTTTAGTGAAGTTGGTTTTAACATTCTGTGTTTGAAAATACCACTTTAGAAAGTGGGTATTTTCTTTGTCTAACCATCCAAGCCTGCCTCTGCGAGGTTGTGTATTCCTTGTCTGGAGTGTGAGTGACAGGGGCTGGGGGATGCCAGGAGACAGGGTGAGTCAGCGCAGGGCTGAATAGCAAGATCTACATGTAGATGGGTGGGAGGGGTCGCACCTGGGCCCTGAATAGGACAGTGCCTTACCTCCACAATGCTGGCTCCACCTCCTGTGGTGCGTCTGATGTCCCTGGCCGACTCACTGAAAGAAGGGACGGAGACTTGTCAACAAAGTGCTCCAGAACTGGTTTGGACTAGGCAAAGGCCTCTCTGCCTTCAGAGAACAAAGGAATTTGGGATATAAATATTGGGGCCCTGACCCCATGAATTTAGATCTCGCTGGAATCAAGGAACCTGCCAAGACGAAGAGCTGGAAGAGCTGCCAGGAGGAGTACTGCCCCTTTGCTGTGTTGTTGCTTTGTTGGGTTGGCCTGCAGTTGCTGCTTCTGTCTTGGGCAGTGAAAGGATTGGACTGAACTTTCTACAAACTTGTGCTGAGTATCTCCAAGGGCCAGGAACCGAGCTGGCCTCCTGTTAAGAAGTTTCAGGGATTACAAAGACTTCACAAGCCTCTGGGTACCGCTTCTGAAACGCTGTTTCAGTCGCCACAGAGGAAGGGAACTGCAACCGACTCCGTCAACCGAATCCATCCCTGACCGGTGACCTGTTTGCACCGCAGACCGCATCGCCCCGCATCGCAACCCTGGTCTCACCGTGGGCGACGTCCGACGCCGCCAACATCGAGCCGCTGCTTGCACCGTGACCTGTGGGCACCGCAGTTCGCATCGCATCGCTTCACTGGGCCAGCCGGACCAGACCGACGCTGTCGCTGCAACTGGCTCAAGAGTCGAGACCGCACCGCATTTGGGGCACCGCTCGCACGTCTGCGACGCATCGCTCCGACTCGCACCGCTGTCCGACGCCAGCTCCCGCACTCCGGCTTGGTCGACCTGCATCGCAACCTGTCAGCACCGCATCGAGCATCGTCTCACCCTGCATCGCACGCCTTGGACTCACCGACTCCGTCTGCACGACGCTCATCAAGCCGCTGCCTGCACCGCATCGAGGGACACCGCACCTTGCATCGCTCCGTCTTGCACCGCAACCGCGACGAACGCCAACCGGCTCGTACACTCCGTACCAGCCACAACGAGAAGGTACTGTAACCGAGTCTGTTCATGACTCTGCTGGCCCGTATCGACGCGGTCGGCTGGAACTGTTAGACTCTGTGGTTTTCAGCATCACGGTAGGCTCGGACGGAGCTACCGACTCGTACGAACTTTGCTTTTGTGCTATTCCTGCAAAGAAGAAGTTAACGTATCAAGTATTCATTCGTAAAGTACAGTATTGTGGATTTTTGTCGTAATTGGTCTTGTCTTGAGTATATAAAATATTGGTTATTTTTCTAAACTGGTGTGGTGTCCGTTTGTAGTGCTTACACTGTATTACTGTTGGTTATGTGCAAATGCTTTACACACTGCCTCTGAATTAAGCCTGACTGCTCGTGCCAAGCTACCACGAGGGTGAGCAGGGGTTACTTCACGAGTGTAACAACCCTTACCCTGACTAGGAAGAAGGGTCCCTACTTGGACAAAGGTGCAAGCCCTTGCCAACTAGAGATCCCATTTCTAACATTGGTTGTCAGCGATGAGGATAGGACTTGTGTTTGCACTTGACTTACAGTGATTGGTGTGCACTACTACCATATCGCAGACCATTACGTACCACATACTGGTTCTTTTTCTTTTGACCTATTTTTGATCTTGCCAGTTTTCAACTCACTACTTTTGTCATGCCTGAATCAATTGCATCATCCGTTACATCTCTGGAAGTTATCTTTGAGGAGGACAGGTTGGAATCCTACGCCATAAAGGAGTTACGAGCGATTTGTAAAAACCTGAAAGTCCAAATTAAAGGCCTCACAAGGAAGGAGGAGCTACAAAAGGCGCTGAGGGCCTGGGTAGCAGCCAGACATGCCAATGGGCAGCCTGGTGATCTCAGTGAGGAGGTGGAGGAGCCTATTTCCAGGGTGGATGTGCTTTTGGGTAGGGGGAACCCGCCAGGTCAGGCAGCAGCAGTCTGTCCCCAGAGGAGCTGGAGGACAGGTGGGAGGCAAGGCAGTTCGAGCTGCAGAAGCTCAGGCTGGAGAGTGAGCGGGAGGAGAAGAGATTGGCCATAGAGGAGAGGAAGATGCTCTTAGAGCATGAGAGAGAACTGAAGGAGCTAGAACTTAGGAGTAAGTCAGGCTCAGATGGTGGCAGCAATTCGTCCAGAAAGGCAGACAGGATTGTGCACATTCCCAAGAATGTAGGCAAGGAGTTCAAGAAGGGGGATGACATACAAAGGTGGTTCCAGGTTTATGAGGCAGCCATACACATGAATGGGGTCCCTGAGGAGAATTGGGGAGCAGGATTGTGGCCACTTTTCCCGGAAGAAGCAAGGGATGCTCTGATAGCTTTGGGTAAGGGGTATCACCTCACCTATGCTGACATGAAGGATGCCCTTCTCACGAAGTATGGTCTTACTCCTGAAAAGAACAGGGATCAGTTCAGGTCCAGTAAGAAGTCTGATGCCAACACTTGGTTGGAATGTGTGGATGTGTTCTGCAGGTCTCTGGATGGTTGGGTGAAGGGCAGTAGCGTAACAGATTTTCAGGGGCTCTACAACTTGATTGCATGGGAGCACTTGTCTAGTCTATGTTTTGCAGATCTGCGCCAGCACCTAGTAGATAGTAAGCTAACTGACCCCAGGATGCTTGCTATGGAAGCGGACCGCTGGGTGAGTACCAGGGTCCACAAGAAAGCGTTTGGGGGAGACTCAGCCAAAGGTGGGCAGGGTCCCCAGCAGAAAGGTGGGGGACAAGGGTAAAGCACAGGAGTTCTCTAAAGGGCCCCAAACTAGTACCCAGGGTAAAGGTTCCCAGCCCCCCGGTGATAAGAAGAAAGGGGTCTCTACAGGGAAGCCTGTTGAGACCGGCCCCCGCAAGTGTTATGCATGTGACCAGGTAGGTCACTTTAAGAGGGGACCCCAAGTGCCCGAAGGGGACACAGCCACCCACCGGTGGACAGTCCAAAGTGTTGGCTAGTGTAGCGCTTGGGGGGAGGGGTGCCCACAGGAGGGTGGGGATCCCGCAGAAATGACCCTTGTCTCACTAGGGGACAGTGAGATGGTCCCAGGAAACCAGGTGCCCCCTAACACAAAGAAATATAGCACCTGGGTGACCATTAATGGGAACAGGGTAGAGGCTCTCAGAGATACTGGAGCCAGTGTGACCTCAGTCCGGTGTCACCTGGTGTCTGAGAAGCAAGTAGTCCCAGGAGCATTCCACCAAGTAGTTGCTGTCGACAACTCTGAGCGCCAGTGTATGGTGGCGCAGGTTCCCTTTGAATGGGGGGTCTCAGGTCCCTTGAGGGTGGTTGTGAGCCCTACCATGCCTGTAGATTGTCTGCTAGGAAACGACCTGGAGCAGTCCTCGTGGAAGGAGGTTGAGCTCAGGTCGCACTTGGAGATGCTTGGGTTGCCAGAGTGGGCATGCGTGTCTACTCGGTCAATGGCAGCCAGAAAGGGTGATCAAAAGGACTTGGAGCCTGAAACAGTGGCCCAAGTCCCTGCCAAGAGAAAGGGCAGGGGGCGCGGGAAACCGGCCCCCGAAGTTCCCACGGACCGGGAGGAGGCGGACCTCGAGGGGGACGCCCGGTGCCTACAGGGGAGCAGGTAGCCGAACTGGGAGACATCTCTGAGCTGACCCATTGGCAGCAAGAAGGGGGTCCCACCAGGGAGGAGTTCTGCAGGGAGCAGAACGAGTGCCCTACTCTGGAGGGTCTGCGGCGGCAGGCTGCAGACCAGGCAGCTGGTAATCAGTCCGGGTCACATCTGATCTACTGGGAGAGTGGTCTCCTATACAGTGAGCCTAAGGTTGCTGAGCCTGGGTCAGCCCGTGTGCTGGAGGTACCCCAGCGCTTCAGGACCTTCCTACTGGGTCTGGCTCATGACGTGCCTTTGGCAGGACATTTGGGGCAGGACAAGACCTTTGACAGGCTTGTCACCCACTTCTTTTGGCCCCAAATGCGAAGGCAGTCAGATGCACACTGTAGGTCTTGCCAAACTTGCCAGGCAAGTGGTAAGAGTGGGAGGAAGGTCAAAGCTCCTCTCCAACCTTTTCCGGTTGTTGGAACACCCTTTGAAAGGGTAGGGATGGATATTGTGGGGCCACTGGATCCCAAGACAGCCATGGGCAACAGGTACATCCTGGTCTTGGTGGACCATGCCACCCGGTACCCGGAGGCAATCCCTCTCAGGACAACGACGGCGCCAGTGGTGGGCCGGGCGTTAATGGGGATCTTTTCCCGTGTGGGATTCCCCAGAGAGGTGGTTTCTGATAGGGGACCAATTTCATATCGAAGTATGACATCCCTGTGGAAGGAGTGTGGTGTAACCTACAAGTTCACCACTCCTTACCACCCACAAGGAAACGGTCTGGGGGAGAGATTCAACCAGACCTTGAAAGGCATGATCAAGGGTCTAACAGAACCCATGAGGCGTAAGTGGGACGTCCTCTTGCCATGCCTACTCTTTGCATACAGGGAGGTGCCTCAGAAGTCTCTTGGGTACAGCCCCTTTGAGCTCCTGTATGGCCACCCTGTCAGAGGACCTCTGAGTTTGGTAAAGGAAGGCTGGGAGGCAGCTCCCAGGAAACTCCCCAGGATGTATTTAGCTACATGCTGGCCTTTAGAAACCAAACTGCCCGCTTTCAGGAAACTCGCTCAGGCGAACCTAGAAGCAAGCCAGGAAGAAATGAAGAGATGGTATGACCAGAATGCCACTCTGGTCGAATTTCAACCTGGGCAGAAAGTGTGGGTCATGGCCCCAGTGGCACCTTGTGCCTTGCAGGACAAGTGGACTGGGCCATATGAGGTAAAGGAGCGCAAAAGTGACGTCACCTACCTGGTGGATTTGCAGGCTCCAAGGAACCCTTGAGGGTCCTTCACGTGAACCGCCTCAAGCCCCACTTCGAGAGGTCCGAAGTGAGTATGCTCTTGGCGACAGATGATGGGGTGGAAGAGGAGAGCGAGCCTCTCCCTGACCTCCTGTCTACCAAGGAGCATGATGAGTCAGTAGAGGGTGTGATTCTCTCCCCTACTCTGACTCAGGAGCAGCAGGGGGACTGTCGCCAGTTGTTGGGACAGTTCGCCCCACTGTTCTCTCTGACCCCCGGTGTTACTCACTGGTGTACCCATGACGTGGACACTGGTGACAGCCATCCTGTGAAGCACAAGATTTACAGGTTGACTGACCGGGTCAGAGCCAGCATCAAGGAGGAGGTCTCTAAGATGTTGGCGTTAGGGGTGATTGAGCCCTCCCACAGTCCTTGGGCCAGCCCAGTGGTCTTGGTCCCAAAGGCTGCGGCGCCCGGTGCCACTCCAGAACTCCGGTTTTGTGTGGACTACCGTGGGCTCAATGCCGTCACCAGGACTGACGCGCACCCCATCCCCAGAGCTGATGAGCTCATTGATCGGTTGGGAGCTGCCCGGTTCCTCAGCACGTTTGATTTAACGTCTGGGTACTGGCAGATTGCCTTAACCGATGGGGCCAAGGAGAGATCAGCATTCTCAACCCCAGAAGGTCATTACCAATTCCGGGTGATGCCCTTTGGGTTGAAGAATGCCCCTGCCACCTTTCAGAGGTTGGTCAATCAGGTGTTGGCTGGGCTGGAGGATTTCAGTGCCGCCTACCTGGATGACATTGCTGTGTTCAGTTCCAGCTGGGAAGAACATTTACAGCACCTTGAGAAAGTGTTGAGGGCTCTGCAAGGTGCAGGCCTCACGATCAAGGCCAGTAAGTGCCAGATCGGGCAGGGTTCTGTGGTGTACTTGGGGCACCAGGTAGGAAGCGGCCAGGTGGCGCCCCTACAACCCAAGATTGACACCATTCTGGCTTGGGAGCCCCCAAGACCCAGACAGAGGTGAGAGCCTTCTTAGGTCTCACCGGCTACTATAGGAGATTTGTTAAGGGCTATGGCACCATCGTTGCCCCCTTAACAGAGCTGACCTCTAAGAGGCAGCCCAGGAAAGTGATCTGGACTGAGTCCTGCCAGAAAGCTTTTGATGCCCTGAAGGCAGCCATGTGCACGGCGCCCGTGCTCAAGGCACCTGACTTCTCCAAGGAATTCGTCGTGCAGACTGACGCTTCAGAGCATGGTGTGGGAGCGGTGCTCTCACAACTGAACGAAGAGGGCCTGGATCAGCCTGTAGTCTTCCTTAGCAGGAGACTACTTCCCAGGGAACAGAGGTGGAGTGCCATAGAAAGGGAAGCTTTTGCTGTGGTCTGGGCACTGAAGAAGTTGAGACCATACCTGTTTGGGACTCACTTCCGGGTTCAGACAGACCACAGGCCCCTAAGATGGTTGATGCAAATGAGGGGTGAGAATCCAAAACTGCTGAGGTGGTCCATCTCCCTACAGGGAATGGACTTTACGGTGGAACACCGTCCTGAGTACAGAACACGCCAACGCAGATGGTCTGTCCAGGTTCTTCCGCCTTAGTGAAGAGAACTCCAATGGGGTTGGGTAGTTCTCCCTACTTTCAGCTGGAGGGGACATGTGTTAGACTTGGCATCTTTTGGCGTGTTTCCCCTGACTTTTTGCTTTCTGACCTCCCGGTTTTGACTCTGTTTTTGCTGGTGTAATGATTCTGCGCACTTTCCTCACTGCGGTCCAGTGGGAAAGTGCAAGTGCTCCTGTATAAAATGCGTTATGGATTGGTGTTTCCATGATTGGCCTATTTGGTTTATGTGTCAGTCCCTTGTAAAGTGCACTGCGAGTGCCAGGGCCTATAAACCAAATGCTGTTGGTGGGCTGCAGCACTGGATTGTGCCACCCACGCAAACAGCCCGTAAAGTGTAACTCGGGCCTGCCACCGCAGAGCCTGTGCGCAGCCTGGGGCTGCCATGTCGACTTGGCAAGTGCCCACACTTGCAAGTCCCTAAACCTTCCCTTTGCTACATGTTAGTCACCCCTAAGGTAGGCCCAAGGTACCCCTGTAGGCAGGGTGCGGTGTATGCGAAAGGTAGGACATGCCCGGGTGTGTGCGGCATGTCCTGATAGTGAATTACAGCCTAGTTCGTTTTTCACTATTGCAAGGCTACCTGTTCCCCTAGGCCAGAACGGGCAGTTTTGATTATTACAGCTGATAATCCTAACTGACCCCGGGAACATGGTAGAAATTCGAGTTTAGTATGCCTGGACTCAGAATGATAAAATGCATCTTTTAGTGAAGTTGGTTTTAACATTCTGTGTTTGAAAATACCACTTTTAGAAAGTGGGTATTTTCTTGTCTAACCATCCAAGCCTGCCTCTGCGAGGTTGTGTATTCCTTGTCTGGAGTGTGAGTGACAGGGGCTGGGGGATGCCAGGAGACAGGGTGAGTCAGCGCAGGGCTGAATAGCAAGATCTACATGTAGATGGGTGGGAGGGGTCGCACCTGGGCCCTGAATAGGACAGTGCCTTACCTCCACAATGCTGGCTCCACCTCCTGTGGTGCGTCTGATGTCCCTGGCCGACTCACTGAAAGAAGGGACGGAGACTTGTCAACAAAGTGCTCCAGAACTGGTTTGGACTAGGCAAAGGCCTCTCTGCCTTCAGAGAACAAAGGAATTTGGGATATAAATATTGGGGCCCTGACCCCATGAATTTAGATCTCGCTGGAATCAAGGAACCTGCCAAGACGAAGAGCTGGAAGAGCTGCCAGGAGGAGTACTGCCCCTTTGCTGTGTTGTTGCTTTGTTGGGTTGGCCTGCAGTTGCTGCTTCTGTCTTGGGCAGTGAAAGGACTGGACTGAACTTTCTACAAACTTGTGCTGAGTATCTCCAAGGGCCAGGAACCGAGCTGGCCTCCTGTTAAGAAGTCTCAGGGACTACAAAGACTTCACAAGCCTCTGGGTACCGCTTCTGGAACGCTGTTTCAGTCGCCACAGAGGAAGGGAACTGCAACCGACTCCGTCAACCGAATCCATCCCTGACCGGTGACCTGTTTGCACCGCAGACCGCATCGCCCGCTTCGCATCGCAACCCTGGTCTCACCGTGGGCGACGTCCGACGCCGCCAACATCGAGCCGCTGCTTGCACCGTGACCTGTGGGCACCGCAGTTCGCATCGCATCGCTTCACTGGGCCAGCCGGACCAGACCGACGCTGTCGCTGCAACTGGCTCAAGGGTCGAGACCGCACCGCATTTGGGGCACCGCCGCACGTCTGCGACGCACCGCTCCGACTCGCACCTCTGTCCGACGCCAGCTCCCGCACTCCGGCTTGGTCGCCTGCATCGCAACCTGTCAGCACCGCATCGAGCATCGTCTCACCCTGCATCGCACGCCTTGGACTCACCGACTCCGTCTGCACGACGCTCATCGAGCCGCTGCCTGCACCGCATCGAGGGACACCGCACCTTGCATCGCTCCGTCTTGCACCGCAACCGCGACGAACGCCAACCGGCTCGTACACTCCGTACCAGCCACAACGAGAAAGGTACTGTAACCGAGTCTGTTCATGACTCTGCTGGCCCGTATCGACGCGGTCGGCTGGAACTGTTAGACTCTGTGGTTTTCAGCATCACGGTAGGCTCGGACGGAGCTACCGACTCGTACGAACTTTGCTTTTGTGCTATTCCTGCAAAGAAGAAGTTAACGTATCAAGTATTCATTCGTAAAGTACAGTATTGTGGATTTTTGTCGTAATTGGTCTTGTCTTGAGTATATAAAATATTGGTTATTTTTCTAAACTGGTGTGGTGTCCGTTTGTAGTGCTTACACTGTATTACTGTTGGTTATGTGCAAATGCTTTACACACTGCCTCTGAATTAAGCCTGACTGCTCGTGCCAAGCTACCACGAGGGTGAGCAGGGGTTACTTCACGAGTGTAACAACCCTTACCCTGACTAGGAAGAAGGGTCCCTACTTGGACAAAGGTGCAAGCCCTTGCCAACTAGAGATCCCATTTCTAACAGGCTTATATGGTCATACCAGACGGACATTGACACTAGTAGAGTTTCAATATAAAGTAAATTAAAGAGGGTATGATTCTGATTATATCTGACGTAATAATTACTGAGCTATTTGCTTATCAGAGAAGGTACAGAAGAAAGGTGCATTCCATGAAGGAAGTGGCTGTTTATCTGGTCGCCAGCCAAATGGAGCATAATCTTTGATGTTTACCTTGCGGCCGTCAAGATAGTACATCATTTCTGCTATTTAACCAGCTGCGGGCGAAATATCTGAAATTTCACTAACTATCCGGGGAAGGTGAAAAAGCAGAGATGATGTACTATTTGATATGCAGCCAGATAAATAATGTAAAGGTGACTTTTATTTAGCTGGACATGTAGAAATAAAGAACTCCAGCCAATGGTAGGGTGGAGGTCATCTTGTAATGAGGATGTGGAATGTGTGAAGCATTTGAAAGTAAGTGCATATACAAATATACAAAAGTATGTGCAAAGGTACGTGCATGAATTAAGTTAAGTTGTTTACAGATGACAAAAGAGTAAAATCAATTACAAATAAACAGGCACATGCATCAAGCATTTTACCGGTCGCAAACGGGCCGATTCTCAGAATCGGCCCGTTTGCGACTGGTAAAATGCAATTTGCGATGCATCAAACAAAATGCAATCGCAAATTAGGTAATCGCAATTTTTTGCGATTACGAATGCATTTAGGGAATCGCAAATTGCGATTCCCTAAATGCAATGCATGATGCAATTCCTAATTGCGAATTCGCAATTAGGGATCGCAAATTACCATCAATTTGAACTTGATGGTAATTGGCAAAAACTTTGAAAAATGCACTAAAGTGCATTTTTCAAAGTTTCATGTTACACACACATGCCCTTGGGGCATATATGTGTGCAACATGTGGTAACATCTCAATTTCAGGGGTGCAACTTGGCACTTGAAGATTACATGCACATTTGCGAGTACCTATTTGGTACTCGCAAATTGCGCATGTACTCCCATTCATTCCTATGGGCCTAGAGGCCCATAGGAATGAATGGGTAGCTATTCCTTAATTGCGACTCGCAATTTGCGAGTCGCAATTAAGGAATATGTAGGAATCGCCTTTTTTTCCGATTCCTACATGCATAGGATTTGCGACTCCTAAATAGCGATTTCTTAAAATTCGCTATTTAGGATTCGCAAATCCTGAGTTTGATGCATGTGGCCCAAAAACATTTATGTTAATAAAATAGTAAAATGAGAAATGTAGGACTGAGACTTCTGTTTCAGGAACTTCCGGATATTGCACACAGATATTTTGCTCTGGAGTCGAGGAGTATTTGGCTGTCTGCAAAGAATAATGAGTATGGCTATAAAACGTGTTACATAAATGTTTTCTTCACATATGAGAATATGCTGTTTTTAATTGCTCATGATATTTCTTTTTATGTTTTTGAGGATTGAGCTCCTTTTGGGCTTTATGTGGAAAGCCTTGTGCTAGTTTTGTGCTTCTTTCTGAGGTGGATTGTGCTTGCTTAGTATTTCAGACCTAGCAACGCAGCAGCAGTGAGGGAAGTGGTTCTAGGCCACAGAAGGAGGGACACTTACAAAGGGCAATTGGTGCTTGGAGGCACAATGCTTTGGGATACTTGCGGTAGGTAAACTGATTGAGACACATCAATGGGGCTTCTGTGGAACAGGAGAAGTGAAACAGAAGACAGGTGTGAGAAGTTGGCCTGGTATATGCTGTCCACTAATTATAGTGGGCACCTTGCACCAGTCCAAACAACCCCTTATTGGAGATAGGTTAAAGACAACCTTATTGAAAGCTATCCTAGTGGTAGCTATGGAGAGCAGCCTTCAGGCTAAGTCTTGAAGGAATGTAAAGCAGCTTGTTTTACCAGTCTATAATCTCTTGAGTGATCAAATGAAAGAGCACCACACCAGGTATATATTCAAAATATATGTATTTATTGCTAAACACACCCCTCTAGTCTCTTTATGAGGCTAGAGTTCGAAGTACATAAGTTAGAAGTTATTTAAACACAGTAATAGCACAAATACACGTTTGGGCCCTAGGGGCGTACCAAACCATATACCAATAAAGTGGTATAAGAACCACGACTGAACTAGACACTAGGCCTAGAGCCTCTAGAAGTGCTTGGACCACAAGGAACCACCCAAGGTAGTGACACGGGACCCACGGGGGACGCGTGCAGTGTAAATACACAACCGCGATACGCCGTTGACTTCTATGGAGAAAGTCGCGATCAGGAAATTAAAGAAAAGGGACACTTAAAGGAGGACTTGGAGCAAACCCTTTGAGAACTAGTACTTTGAAGAGTCTCTACCCACGGGAGCACCGGAGTACTCGTGTTACCTCACCCAGGGAAGCCGGGTGCATAGGTGCCTTTCGGGGTCGGGTTTCGTCGTCGATTTGAATGGCGATCTGCTGCAAAGTGCTGCTGGCGACCAAGTGGAAAGTGTCCGGGTGGATCCAAGAGTGGATCGGAGATCTGAAGAACCTGAAAGCAGAGGGGACAGAGTCTGGGTCACTAGCCAGTGACCAGGAAGGCGATGGACAGATGCCGACCGATGTCGAGTGCTTCAGGTGCGTTGACGGTCGTCTTGACTCTTCAGCCACGAGGTCCAGGAGGCGTTGTCGGCAACCAGGAGCATGATTCGGGCTGGTACACGATGTCTGTCGAGTGCTGAGGTGTCGGCGACCGGATTGGACCCAACAAGCCTTGGCAACGGCAAGTCTCGATGAAGATCGTCGATGGTGCAGACCAGCAAGGTCTGGGGAACTCACCCAGCAAGGGTAAGTGAGGGCAGGCCTGAAGCAACCAGGATGCCCAAGAAGAAAAAGATTGGCCTTCGTTAAGGGCTACTAGCCAACGGGCTAGCGACCGCGAAGGAGCCTCGAGACGTCGCACGTGGATCTGGCTCACAGGACACTCGTGGAGTGGAGGCCAGTGATCTTCGGTGCAGTTGGTGCTGGAGGCTAGGGCTACTCGGAGCCCAAAGCACGACTTCGTGGGAGACCCAGAAGAGGATGCACTTGCAAATGTGCTCGGTGTCCAGGGGTCACGGTCTCACGTCACCCACGATAGCTACGGGCCTCAGCTTTGCTGGAGACTCAGGGTAGCCTCGGGGGAAGTCTGAGAATCCACCTCTGGTGATGCGAAGACTTCGGCGTCCGACAAGAGCTTCAGAAATGCAGACCGGACAGATGCGTCTTTGGTGCCTGCCAAGCAGGGGAGTCACTCCTTGACCCCAAGGGAGATTCTTCTGTCCTCTAATCTTGAGTAGAGCGTCGAAGGTCCAGGATTCTGTTTCAGAGTTTCGTCCAGGGATAATCTAAAGTCCTAAGGACTGGGTTCCTATACTTATACCAAGTTTAGGGGTTGGACTACTCTGTGGCCCCACCTATGGGTGGGTCAGGGCAGAGGGGTTGCTACACCCCTTTCCCTTTGTCCAGTTCGCGCCAAAGCAGGGGCTGCAAGCCCCTGATCCGGTTTGAACTGGGGTATGCACAGGGACACCAAGTGTGCCCCCAGTGCGGGACTTCAAAGCACCCGAAAGTGCTCCCGCCCAGCCCCAATACACATTATCCTGTCTGGGGAGGTGGTCACACCTCCCTGGGACAGGAAACCTATTGTCCAGGCCTCCCTGCCGGAGTTTCGTCCAGCAGCAGGAGGCCAGACTCGTGTCTGTGGCAGCAGCATCCATTTTGTGATGCCAGGGCTTTGGAAAGAAGTTACCGGGCTAGCCAGAGTTAACATGTCTTTCCCTCTAGAAGGGTGGAATGCTACCCCCGCCGCCAGAATTGGCAGGGGGTAGTATTCCAAGATGTTTGACACCAAACACGACATGTTTAGGTGCAGCCATTCCAAAGTTAGCATTTAACGCGAGGTTATAATGCGCTTAAGAGTATATGGTCAGGCTGCACTACAAACAGCATCAGAGAAGGGTCTCCGAACGCTGCAGAGGGGCCCTGCTCATGCAGGGGCACCCTCTCACATAGGAACCATGCACTCTGCCTTCAGGATTGATAAGGCCTGCCTTAGGAGTGACTTATAGGTTTATATGTGTGTATGTATTTAGTGATATAGGTAGCCTATATCACAGTAAGGGGTGCATGCACCACCTTACCCAGGCTGCAGTAGCAGACCTGT
The DNA here is from genome assembly GCA_963921515.1 of Calotriton arnoldi. Lineage (NCBI taxonomy): Eukaryota > Metazoa > Chordata > Amphibia > Caudata > Salamandridae > Calotriton > Calotriton arnoldi. The sequence continues at coordinate 4,127,818 of CAWUFW010000188.1, forward strand.
GGTGTCAGTTTGGATGGCCTTCCAGGGGTGGCATAATACATGCTGCAGCCCCTGGTAGGCCTATGAGGTACCTATGCCCTTGGTACATAGTATACCATATACTAGGGACTTATAAGGGCACTCCAGATTCCAATCAGTGATGTGCCTAAGGCACATGGAAACCATTTTAGAGAGGAAGCAGCTAGGCTGGGATCTGATTAGCAGGGCCCCAGCCAGACTAATGTCGAAAAACAGTGAAGCATCAGTAAAAAGTGGGGGTACCCATGTGAAGCAGATCCTACTCTCCTACACAACCCCCCCCCAAACGTAGGGACATTAAACTAACCTTGCCCAGTTAAGTCTTCATGTTCTAAGTGGAAGTACCTAGAGAGTCCATCTGCATTGGCATGGTTACTCCCAGGTCTATGTTCCACTGTAAAGTCCATCCCCTGTAGGGAAATGGACCACCTAAGCAGTTTGGGGTTTTCACCCTTCATTTGTTTTAGCCATAAGAGGGGCTTATGGTCTGTCTGAACCAGGAAGTGTGTACCAAACAAGTATGGCCTCAACTTCTTCAGAGCCCAGACCACAGCAAAGGCCTCCCTCTCTATGGCTGACCAACGTTTCTCTCTAGGGGTCAGCCTTCTGCTAATGAAAGCTACTGGCTGATCCTGACCTTCTTCATTCAATTGACAGTACAGCCCCTACCCCCAATTCAGATGCATCAGTTTGAACAATGAACTTCTTGGAGTAATCAGGACTCTGTAGAATGGGAGCAGTGCACATGGCCTGCTTCAGGTCATCAAATGCCTTTTGACAGCTAACTGTCCACTGAACCTTTTGGGCATTTTCTTAGAAGTTAAGTCATTCAGGGGTGTCACTATTGATCCATACCCCTTGACAAATCTCCTATAGTACCCAGTCAGGCCTAAGAAGGCTCTCACCTGAGTCTGGGTAGTTGGAGCAGTCCAGTCCATGATAGTCTGGATCTTGCTCTGCAAAGGTTGAACCTGGCCTCCACCCACAAGGTGGCCCAGGTACACAACCTGACTCTGCCCTATCTGGCACTTAGTGGCCTTGATAGTCAGGCCTGCCTTTTGCAGGGCCTGTAAAACATTCCTGAGGTGGACCAGGTGATCCTCCCAGGTGGAGCTAAAGACAGCAATATCATCTAGATATGCTGCACTATAGGCTTCCAGACCTGTGAGAACTGTATTCACCAACCTCTGGAAAGTGGCAGGTGCATTCTTCAGACCAAAGGGCATTACCACAAATTGATAATGCCCACTAGGGGTTGAGAATGCTGTTTTGGGCTTTGCAGTATCAGCTAGTCTGATCTGCCAGTAGCCAGCTGTCAAGTCAAATGTGCTGAGATATTTGGCTGAGGCCAAAGTATCTATGAGCTCATCTGCCCTTGGTATTGGATGGGCATCAGTCCTAGTGACTGCATTGAGACCCCTGTAGTCCACACAAAACCTCATCTCTCTTTTTCCACCACTGGTGTGAGGTTTTGGCACAAGGACCACTGGACTAGCCCAAGGGCTATCTGAGGGTTCAATAACTCCCAACTCCAACATTTTCTGGACTTCAGTCCTGATACAGTCCCTGACATGGTCAGGTTGCCTATAAATCTTATTTTTAATAGGCAGACTGTCCCCAGTGTCCACTTCATGAGTGCACCAGGTGGTCTGACTGGGTGTCAGTGAAAACATGTGTCTAAACTGATTGAGAACCTGTCTACAATCAGTTTGTTGCTGGGTAGTGAGGCTGCCTGCCAAGGCTACACCATCTACTGACCCATCGTCAGGGTTCTGTGAGAGCAGGTCAGGAGTGGGTCACTCTCTTCCTCCTGCCCTTCATCAGTAGCCATGAGCAAGCCCATGTCTGCCCTGTCCACATATGGTTTTAACCTGTTGACATGGAGAACCCTGTGGGGACTCCTGGGTGTTCCTAGGTCTACTAAGTAGGTGACCTCACCCTTCTGCTCAACAATAGTGTGGGGTCCACTCCATTTGTCTTGGAGAGCTGCTGGGGCCACTGGCTCCAACACCCACACCTTCTGTCCTGGCTGGTAAACAGTCAGAACAGCTCTTTGGTCATGCCAGGCCTTTTGAAGTTCCTGGCTAGCCTCAAGGTTTTTGGTTGCCTTTTTCATATACTCAGCCATCCGGGAGCGGAGACCAAGTACATAGTCCACTATGTCTTGCTTTGGGGGCTTGAGAGGTAACTCCCATCCTTCCTTCACCAAGCACAGTGGACCCCTCACAGGGTGGCCAAACAGAAGTTCAAAAGGGCTGTAACCAACCCCTTCTGAGGCACCTCCCTATATGCAAATAAAAGGCAGGGCAAGAGTATGTCCCATCTTCGCCTAAGCTTTTCTGGGAGCCCTTTAATCATGCCCTTCAAGGTTTTGTTGAATCTCTCAACTAAACCATTGCATTGTGGGTGATAGGGTGTGGTGAACTTATAAGTCACTCCACACTTCTTCCACATTGCTTTTAAGTACCCAGACATGAAGTTAGCACCCCTGTCTGATACTACCTCCTTAGGAAAGCCCACTCTTGAGAAAATTCCCAGGAGGGCCCTTGCCACCACAGGTGCTGTAGTGGTCCTGAGGGGAATAGCTTCTGGGTACCTGGTGGCATGATCCACTACCACCAGGATAAACCTGTGCCCAGATGCTGTTTGGGGATCCATGGGACCAACAATGTCAATCCCTACCCTTTCAAAGGGCACCCCCACCACAGGTAGTGGTATCAGGGGGCCTTTGTAGCGCCACCTGCCTTGCCACTGGCCTGGCAGGTTACACAGGAGCGACAAAACTCCTTGCTGTCTTCAGACATGTGGGGCCAGTGAATGTGAGGGACAATTCTGTCCCAAGTCTTGTTCTGGCCCAGGTGACCTGCCAAGGGAATATCATGGGCTAGGGTCAATAGGAAGCCCCTGAACTTCAGAGGTATAACCAACCTCCTGGTAGCACCAGGCTTGGGGTCTCTACTCTCTGAGTACAGGAGTCCATCATCCCAATACACTGTATGGGGACCACTAGCTTTCCCAGCAGCCTCAGCAGCAGCTTGCTGTCTGAGGGGTTCAAGGGAGGGGCAGCTCTGCTGCTCCTGGCTCAGATCTGCCCTAGAAGGTCCCCCTGTCCCCAAGAACTCAACCTGGTCAGGTTCAAGTTCCTCTGGGACAGTTCCTTCTTCAGGACTGAGATCATCCCCTCAAGGGACTGATCTTCCTCCTGAGCCAAGGGGGAAGGCACTGCCTTAACCCTACTACTCCTCCTCTTGGAAGGCACTTGGTCCATTCTTCCAGAATCCAAGGCCTGTTCAGTGCTAGACATTTTGGCTTGTGACCTGGTCACAGCAAACACATCTGCAGGGATCCCCAGCATTTCTGCATGGGTCCTGAGCTCCACTTCTGCTCAAGCAGAAGTCTCTAAGTCATTGCCAAGCAAGCATTCGACTGGTAGGTTTGCACTCACCACAACCTTCTTAAGGCCAGTTACCCCTCCCCAGGAGAAGTTAACAACTGCCAGAGTGTGGTCTGTTCTGACATTGCTAGCATTGGTCACTTGGTACATCTCACCAAGTATAACTTGCCCAGGATTCACAAGGTCTTGTGTCACCATTGTGACACTTGCCCCTGTGTCCCTAAATGCCAAAGCCTCTCGTCCATTGATTAAAGGCTGTTGTCTGTACTTGCCCAGATTACTGGGACTCATAGAGGAGGGCACATCCATGCCTCCATCACAGACTAACACAGCCTGAGTCAGTTCTCTGACTAGGTCAGAGCCCAACTCAGTACCCAGGGTGAACCCTACTAAACCCTTGGCTGGAGCACTCCCACCAACTGTAACTGTACTAGGGGGAACAGGTGCCTTAGGGGCATTGGTGGGTGCTGGACTGGAGTCTTTGGACTTGGTGCAATCACTGGTCCAGTGGGTCTTTTGCTTACAGACCTTGCACCATGGTTTTCTTTGGCCTTTCCCTTTGTAGACTGTGAATCCCCACCTGAAGAAGATTTTTGGGGGCCTGATGAAGACTTTTGATCTTTACCCTTCTCCCCACCCTTTTCAGAGTTCTTAGCATCTTGCTTCTTGGTTTCCCCACCTTGGTTCTGTACCTTCTGCTTCACCCTGGTTCTGACCCATTTGTCTGCCTTCTTTCCCAATTCTTGGGGAGAGGTCAGATCAGAGTCCACCAGGTATTGATGCAACAGCTGATTTTGACAGTTATTAAGAATCTGCTCCCTCATTATCAGATTGGACAATCCTGAGAAGTCACACACCTTACTGCCCATCAACCAGCCTTCCAGAGCCTTGGCAGAACAATCCACATAGTCTACCCAGTCTTGAGTCTGTGCTTTTTGGGTATCTCTGAACTTCAACCTGTACTGTTCAGTGGTTAGGCCAAACCCATCAATAAGAGCACTCTTCAAGACCTTGTAATTATCAGCATCCTCCTCTCTAACAGTGAGGAGCTTATCTCTACCTTTGTCTGCAAAGGAGAGCCACAAGATTGCTGCCCACTGCTCCTGAGGGACCTTCTGTACTTTACAGGCCCTCTCTAGAGCAGTTATCCACTTGTGGATGTCATCCCCATTCTGATAGGGAGGGACAATCTTGCTCAGGTTCCTATGGTCATAGGACCTTTCCCTATCTCTAGGGACATGGCTGCCACCATGGGACTCTAGTCCCAACTTTCTTTTCTCTCTAAAGAGATCTAGGGACTCCCTGTCTAAGGCTACTTGCTTCCTTCTGAGTTCAAGCTGAGCTTCCTCATATTGAATCAGCCTCTTTCTTCTCTCATGAGAGGATTCCCTCCTATGAGATGAGACAGAGCTCCCTATTGAGGTGCCAGAGTGGTTAGACTCCTGAGAAGGAGATCTAGACTTTCTGGGCACACTCATAATCCTTCCTGGGGGGACAAAGAGGGCATCATCCTGATCATCCTCTTCATCTTCCACAGGAGGGATTGGGTTATCCAGGTCAGGGTCATTGTCACCCTCCTGGCCAGTTTCAGAGGGGGGGCTGGGGGTATTGATACCCCTGGCCCCTTCCTCATCTTCTGCCCCACCCTCAGCTCCTACCCCTTCAGTCCCCAAGGGTTTACTAAGGTCATAAGCCACCAACAACTCTTTAAGGTGTTGGGACTTTGGCCTGTCCTTAATTTCCTCAAGTTACATAATGCTCTCAATTCCAAGAATGGGAGGGTATCATATTGGAGGGAAGAAGCCCAGTGGCTTCTGGTAAGGATTCTCTAGATCCTACCTTTAAAGACATTACTAGTGTGGTGTGGTGTATGCACTACCTACTCTAGTGTGGCCTACTAAACTCTCTTGAGTTGTAGAAAGGGTGTGCTATCCCTTAACACACAACTCTAAGTTCAGTAGAACTTACTGTATTCTAAGCTTAAATTATATGTACCTTAGGTACCTTTAGTGGTTTTCAGTTGATCAATTCAATTGAGATTATCTGGTAAAACAATAGCAAGCTGGAATCCCACAAGCTGCACACCAATGTGAGAAGTTGGCCTGGTATATGCTGTCCACTAATTATAGTGGGCACCTTGCACCAGTCCAAACAACCCCTTATTGGAGATAGGTTAAAGACAACCTTATTGAAAGCTATCCTAGTGGTAGCTATGGAGAGCAGCCTTCAGGCTAAGTCTTGAAGGAATGTAAAGCAGCTTGTTTTACCAGTCTATAATCTCATGAGTGATCAAATGAAAGAGCACCACACCAGGTATATATTCAAAATATATGTATTTATTGCTAAACACACCCCTTTAGTCTCTTTATGAGGCTAGAGTTCAAAGTACATAAGTTAGAAGTTATTTAAACACAGTAATAGCACAAATACACGTTTGGGCCCTAGGGGCGTACCAAACCATATACCAATAAAGTGGTATAAGAACCACGACTGAACTAGACACTAGGCCTAGAGCCTCTAGAAGTGCTTGTACCACAAGGAACCACCCAAGGTAGTGACACAGGGTACCCACGGGGGACGCGTGCAGTGTAAATACACAACCGCGATACGCCGTTGACTTCTATGGAGAAAGTCGCGATCAGGAAATTAAAGAAAAGGGACACTTAAAGGAGGACTTGGAGCAAACCCTTTGAGAACTAGTACTTTGAAGAGTCTCTACCCACGGGAGCACCGGAGTACTCGTGTTACCTCACCCAGGGAAGCCGGGTGCATAGGTGCCTTTCGGGGTCGGGTTTCGTCGCCGATTTGAATGGCGATCTGCTGCAAAGTGCTGCTGGCGACCAAGTGGAAAGTGTCCGGGTGGATCCAAGAGTGGATCGGAGATCTGAAGAACCTGAAAGCAGAGGGGACAGAGTCTGGGTCACTAGCCAGTGACCAGGAAGGCGATGGACAGATGCCCACTGATGTCGAGTGCTTCAGGTGCGTTGACGGTCGTCTTGACTCTTCAGCCACGAGGTCCAGGAGGCATTGTCGGCGACCAGGAGCAGGATTCGGGCTGGTACACGATGTCTGTCGAGTGCTGAGGTGTCGGCGACCGGATTGGACCCAACAAGCCTTGGCAACGGCAAGTCTCGATGAAGATGAAGATCGTCGATGGTGCAGACCAGCAAGGTCTGGGGAACTCACCCAGCAAGGGTAAGTGAGGGCAGGCCTGGAGCAACCAGGATGCCCAAGAAGAAAAAGATTGGCCTTCGTTAAGGGCTACTAGCCAACGGGCTAGCGACCGCGAAGGAGCCTCGAGACGTCGCACGTGGATCTGGCTCACAGGACACTCGTGGAGTGGAGGCCAGTGATCTTCGGTGCAGTTGGTGCTGGAGGCTAGGGCTACTCGGAGCCCAAAGCACGACTTCGTGGGAGACCCAGAAGAGGATGCACTTGCAAATGTGCTCGGTGTCCAGGGGTCATGGTCTCACGTCACCCACGATAGCTACGGGCCTCAGCTTTGCTGGAGACTCAGGGTAGCCTCGGGGGAAGTCTGAGAATCCACCTCTGGTGATGCGAAGACTTCGGCGTCCGATGGGAGCTTCAGAAATGCAGACCGGACAGATGCGTCTTTGGTGCCTGCCAAGCAGGGGAGTCACTCCTTGACCCCAAGGGAGATTCTTCTGTCCTCTAATCTTGAGTAGAGCGTCGAAGGTCCAGGATTCTGTTTCAGAGTTTCGTCCAGGGATAATCTAAAGTCCTAAGGACTGGGTTCCTATACTTATACCAAGTTTAGGGGTTGGACTACTCTGTGGCCCCACCTATGGGTGGGTCAGGGCAGAGGGGTGGCTACACCCCTTTCCTTTGTCCAGTTCACGCCAAAGCAGGGGCTGCAAGCCCCTGATCCGGTTTGAACTGGGGTATGCACAGGGACACCAAGTGTGCCCCCAGTGCAGGACTTCAAAGCACCCGAAGTGCTCCCGCCCAGCCCCAATACACATTATCCTGTCTGGGGAGGTGGTCACACCTCCCTGGGACAGGAAACCTATTGTCCAGGCCTCCCCTGCCGGAGTTTCGTCCAGCAGCAGGAGGCCAGACTTGTGTCTGTGGCAGCAGCATCCATTTTGTGATGCCAGGGCTTTGGATAGAAGTTACCGGGCTAGCCAGAGTTAACATGTCTTTCCTCTAGAAGGGTGGAATGCTACCCCCGCCGCCAGAATTGGTGGGGGGTAGTATTCCAAGATGTTTGACACCAAACACGACATGTTTAGGTGCAGCCATTCCAAAGTTAGCATTTAACGCGAGGTTATAATGCGCTTAAGAGTATATGGTCAGGCTGCACTACAAACAGCATCAGAGAAGGGTCTCCGAACGCTGCAGAGGGGCCCTGCTCATGCAGGGGCACCCTCTCACATAAGAACCATGCACTCTGCCTTCAGGCTTGATAAGGCCTGCCTTAGGAGTGACTTATAGGTTTATATGTGTATATGTATTTAGTGATATAGGTAGCCTATATCACAGTAAGGGGTGCATGCACCACCATACCCAGGCTGCAGTAGCAGACCTGTGGTGTCAGTTTGGATGGCCTTCCAGGGGTGGCATAATACATGCTGCAGCCCCTGGTAGGCCTCTGAGGTACCTATGCCCTTGGTACATAGTATACCATATACTAGGGACTTATAAGGGCACTCCAGATTCCAATCAGTGATGTGCCTAAGGCACATGGAAACCATTTTAGAGAGGAAGCAGCTAGGCTGGGGTTCTGATTAGCAGGGCCCCAGCCAGACTAATGTCGAAAAACAGTGAAGCATCAGCAAAAAGTGGGGGTACCCATGTGAAGCAGATCCTACTCTCCTACAACAGGTAAGCAATGTATCTGGGAAATTTGCAGAAGGAGTGTTTATTCACTCAACTGTCAGCTGAATGAACACTTGTTTTCATACTATTCACCCAGTAGAGTTGGATTTAGGCATAGATGCTTAATGGCCCCGTGTCAAGAGTGGCCTCTTCACCCAAACTGATATTTTAATCACTCACCCAGTGTATCTTGGGAATGGTAGTTTCGTTTTTAACATGCTAAGCCAGTGGTTCTTAACCTTTTGACTTTTGTTGACCCCCAGTTAATCATTACCGGAACCCAGAGACACCCCAGTGAGTCATTACTGGAATGCAAAGCCCAAACGAAGTCAGTGGAACCCGGGAACCCCAACCTAAGCATTTTTGATTATTTGAACAGCAAAACAATACACAAAAAATACAGAAACAAGTATTCATAAAACAAATACACAAATGATGATGAAATATTTTATTTAATTCACAACTATATAAAAAAAAATTAATGGCAAGGTTGAGGTTTGTCTAAATTTAATTGAGGCCACTCATCATCCATATTATATTCTGTTTGATGCACTTGAACTGCTCCCATAGATCAATCTGTGGAAACTAACTTAGTTTTTAGCCTCCAATTTCAAATTCCTTCAAATTTACAGAACATTTAACATTTTTCAGTTTTACATTTTGCTTCTTGATTTATATACACTTTATTAATCTGTTAATATTATTTAATTTTCTAAGTAGTCGCAGACTCCCTGAATAGGTTTCACAAACGAGTCCCTGGACCACAAGTTAAGAACCACTATGCTATGCAATGTTTTAAGTGGGCAAGGTCCTATCCTTAAAGGGCCCTCATTTCTGTCCTTGACAGTGAGTGCTGTCTCAGCAAAAGAAATCTGGAAATCCCCAAAATAAATCTGAGTGAAAGGCTTGGACACTGTAACTGACTAAAGTCATTGTGGAGGGGGCCTGGGGAAGGAAAAATTAGGACTAGTAGGAGGGAGATGATGGCCAGTGGGAGGATAAGGGTCAGGCGGTGGAGTACCAGGAGAGCTAGGATAACCAGAGCTACAAGGTTCAAGACATGAAGAACCGCCCCCAGGAAGACTAAATCCACGAGGACCAGGGTTACCAATGTCAGAGTAGACCAGGAACAAATAGAGGAGCAGGAACGGGACAAGGAGGAACAGGATTAGGGGTGACAGGAGCAGGGTGAGAAGGCTCAAAAGGGCCAGGAGGATGTGGAGCAAGGGAATCTGGATGCAGAGTAAGACGGCCTGAAGGGAAAGAAGGACATGGGGTAGAAGGAATAGATGCTGTGGACCATAACAACAAGGAGGGCTAGGATGGCCTGAGTGCACTGACCAGGACCAGAGGGGCGAGGACAACCAGGGTCAGGAGTTGCCGAGCAAGGTGTACAGATCAAAGAGAACCAGTACAAAGAGATCAATATACAGAATGCCCAGAGACGGAATGGACACCACAGAGAATCAAGGAGGACCAAGAGGCCAGAAGCAAATGAACCAGGACTGGGAAGATCACAATAGGAAAGGACCAGGACTAGCAAGACCACCAGACCCTAGATCAGCAGGACCAGAAGGAACCGCTGTGGTTCTGCACTCCACCCACCCTCGCTGAGCTGCGAACAGAGGTTGTGCGTAGAGCTGCGCTCTGTTGTTTGCTGCGTAGCCTACTAGGTTTTCCAGGGCTGCTGGTGCCAATGCTGATGGTTGTGGATCTACAGTGCCAATAATGGCGTCAGAATTGCAGCAGTTCCCATAACAGTAAAGGTAAAGGGGGTGGGTTTGGCCTGAGGTTTGAGGCTTGAGGCTGCTGATATGAGGGAGAGTGCCGAACGCTATGGCTGTGATTACGGGAAGCAGAGGTATTGTGCTGACGATTCCCTTTCTGTGACGGATGCCTAAATTAACCTCTTTGTTTGGCTCACCTTCCGCCTTTTCTCCTGCCTCTCTCTCATTTAAAGCCCCATTCCATGCCACATATTGCAGGGCACCTGGGATTTTGAGCCTATTGCAAACACGATTGTGCCGTGAGTCTGACCTGCACCTGATGAAAATCGGCAAGGTGATGGTTGGTTATGCCGAATAGACTTTGGTGTCATTGCTCTTTTTTTATTTGGGGACTTATAAAGCCTAATGCTCACAAAGGATCTCCCCTGAAGATCAAAAACCTTACTGCCCAGGGGCATCAAGGCGGGTCAAACAGGAGAAAGACCTCTCCAAGAAATTGCAACCTCTCTGCTCTAGCCTTAAGGTTCTGTCGATTGGGGGGGGGGGGAGTCTGGAGGAACCCCCTGATTTGGTCATACAGATGCAGTGTCTGGCCCTGCACATATTGGGGCAACGGCTGAATTTCAAAGTGTTGCTCTAAAGGAGCTGGAGGAGGCTTGCCCCACAATAGAACTCTCTGTACAAGATTCCATGGGCATGGGTTTTTGGGCCTGGTGCCCCGATACTGCAGACTCAGACACTGGAAGTGGGAGTCTAAGTATCTCCAGTGCAAAATTATCCATTATTTAAGACCTCACAACAGCAAGAATATACAATACCTGGCCCCAAGATGGTGGGTGAGGGTAAAGAGGTGTCTAAGAAAATTGGTGATATAGATTTATTATTACCCCTTGTGGAGAGCGAGAGAAGGTCAAGTCAGGGCAATGGGGTTCAATTCGAGCTTGTTGACAAGGAGGTGGCTGTTTCAGAATCTCTAGATGCTCCATTATCCTCCCTTTTGCAGTTGGCAACCTATATGGTGGATGTCCACTTCAAAAGCGTTCCTCCGAAAGACTCTCTACTGAATCAATGGTTTGCGATTACTTTAGCAGAGATAAGAGACATTAAAAAGTCCCACTCGCAAGCCATTTCATCTATGCATGACCATTTAACCAGGATTGATGATAAACGTACTCTTTTCTCTGAATGATTCAATCAGATTGAACAGCGGGTCTCAGATTTGGAGGATAATGCGATTAAACAGCAAAGGTTTGTAGATGATACTGGTAAAGAACGCTCCATGTTGAGAATAAAACTGGATGAGATGGAAAACCATTTGCAATGTTAAATCTAAGATTCTTTGGCATTCCGGAGGGCAAGGAGGCTCGGGAAGGGTGGGCGGTTAACACTCTTATTGAGACTTTGATAAAAAAAACATGTGCTTACCAATCCCCCAGAAGATTAATCAATAATGTGGACCCATCAGGTCCCTTTTCAGCTGACTCTGAATATAAAACAGCTGCAAACAATCCTGGTGAATTTTTCGGACAACAGGGTCAAAGAGCACATCGTGTCCAGGGCCATTCAGCAGAAGCTGTTCGTATTGGAAGGTGGCTTACAAATTCAGATTTTCTCTGGCATATCCGTTGCAGCAGCTCATTGAAGAAGAGAATTTAAGGACATGATTGGTTTATTTTTAAAGCAACTGGAGTGCAAGCTGTTATTCATCAGCAATCTAAACTAAAAGTACTTTATACGGGTCGTTTTGGGGTACTTTCCTCTGTCATAGAAGGCAATGATTTACTGAAACCGGTGCAGATGAACTCCGCTTGAGGGGCTGATGAAACTAGGATGCACAAAATATGGCTAACATTGTGGAGGATGGATTAGAGTGAGGGTTTAGCAGAGCTTAAAGGTGCCATACCAGGGCACCCTCTAAGTGGTAGGTGAAAAGCGTGGGAGTGTGTTCACAGAGGATTTCCTTCTGGAGGTTTTTTTTTGGGTGTGAGGGCAGAGGGGAGGAAGTGGGTTTGGGAAATGAGATGGTTTGGGGCAGGGTGAGTGAGTGTTTGTATGCAACAGGGGAGTGCATAGGAAAAAATGGTGGTACTAGTGAGTTAATATATTTTGTTTTCGGTATAGTACAATGTGAAGTATTTCTATTATCCTTGGCACATGAAAGCTGTTTTCTCTATTCGTGATGGCAGGGTCAGTTAAGATAAATACTTATAAATATAAATGGTTTGGGGAATCGACGAAAGTACCTGGCAACTGTTAGCTGGATAAGATCAATTAATCCCAAAGTATTTTTTTAGCAGGAGACTTATCTGAAGTCTAATACCCCTAAATTAACTAGCCCTCCTTGTTTCCCCCATGATATTTTTAGGTCTTGCCTGGCGTTAGCAGCGCGCATGCGCTGCTCTCGCCATGCGAGGGCTTCTTGGAATCAATACGGTTCCAGAAGTCATGTCTTAGCTCCGCCTGCAATTTTGATTGGTACGCGTCGTTTTGCGTAATGCATTATGCAAAACACAGTGTGATGATTGCACCGGTGGCATTTTAATCCCTCCTGGTTGCCACCCTGTCCGCTTTTGGCCCCGCCCCCCGGGATTGGATCTTTTACTTGCAGCGGGAGACAGTGTCTCTTAATTAGCCGCTAACCACTTTTTTTTTCCTATTACCGCATTTAACTTCAACAATGGCTGACGCGCCTTTCATTTCTCTGGTTTATATTGCGCGTACTTTGCCCGAGGACAGAGCGATGTAAACAAGCATCTGCAATGCGCGAGAGCTTGTCTAAAGCAAGGCTGACACTACAACTTTATTTACTATTGCCTCGCAAACCAAAGTCAAGAGGACGGGTGTAAGTAAAAAAAAATCACGAGACTACCGGCTCTGCAGTTTGTTTTTATATAGCGCGTACTTTGTCCGAGGACATTAGAGCGCTTTAGCAGAGAGACAGATTGCGTTACATGTTGTTTAAGTTTTTAAATTCTCCCGAGGTAAATAAAACGAGCCCCATTTAAGTAGGCGCAAGAGACGCATTATTTACTGAGATATTACACTGTTGTAGTAAGTATCACATCAAGTGAATAGCCCAACAACCATTTCTGCTTCTTCTACTGCTCCACCATGACGCGTCATCGCCTCTGTTCGGCTGGGAGTCTCGACAGGCCAGGACTGGCTGAGCGCGTTTCACTGATACAAGGGACGGGCAGCATCAGAGGGCGCAAGGTTCCCAATCACGCGCTGGCAGCCTTGTCTTCACTTTTCATTTTGGTTTCTGATACTTGTCCTACATTTGATACAAGGACTGCGAGAGCCGGAATGAAATAAAAACAAAAAAACAGGGCTAGTTTTGGTATTCATCGGAAAACTTGAGATCTCAGATAATGATAAAGCGTACTTTGCGCACAGTCTGGGTTGCCAGATGAGTCCGTGGAGAGCAATCCCTTGGTTTGGTTTCCTGTTCGCCGATTGTTAGCCCAACTACTCAGACTACAACTCCCAGAATGCACCAAATTAGTTGAATACAATATCACAAGCCTGAGAATAACAGTAAATCCATGTATATAGCGTTTCACACTACCGAGAACACGCTGTAGCGCTTTCGATGGACAGGAGTAGGAGCATTTTATGATGTCTGAGTGGAGTGCACTGTCCCAGTTGGGTAAGAAAATTCCGACTTCATAAGCGTCATTACCCTTGGCATGAATATTACGGAAAGGCACATCAACTAATTGAACTGTATTTCAGAATCAAGGAAAAGTTAGCCCTCCATAAGTGCCAGCTTCGAAGCACAGATGTGGTGCAGTGTCAGCCAGCTGCAGAGAGTCTACAGTATGTACCGCTTTGTAGACTGAAATAAATGTTTCTTATTTGTCTTACTCAACAAACGGTATGCTGAGTTTGGGGGGGGGGCGTTTAGGGAAATAATCTTGTCACCTTCAATTTATACAGCATTGGTGCATAGGGATGGCAAAACGTGCTTCACTGCAGAATGACAACACACACATATTATACCTTGTTCCCACATCTGTTTTCCTATGTGAGATAACGTATGATAAAGGCAATTAATTGCTTCTGCCGTAGGAGAAAGTGCCCTGCGAACAAGGAGCACTGTCTATTTTTATCTGCATAAAAAACACAGTTGGTGTTCTTTTTGTCAGACTCCTGCAAATTGGGTCTAAGCTAAACCATGAAAAACGATCACATTTGAATGCCTGCGTTTCAGTGGAGTGTGTCTAAGACCAGGAAAGTAAGAGAGCCCCTCTGAACATTACCATTAAAAATGCAATAGGTCTCGCCTTTCATTAAGTTAAAGCCATTTGCTTTGCTATATAATACCATTAGCTAAGCAAATGGCTTTAACTTAATCAAAGGCGAGACCTATTGCATTTTCAATGCTTGTTTAATCTGCTAGAGCGGCATGCCACGAACTAGCTATCTTTTTCTTAAAATCCCAGAATTGGCAAATAATTAGTATCAAAAGAAGAAACCAGGGGTGATGGTTTTGGGCCATTGCACGATTGGAATTACAGTTTTTTAACTTTATTAATTATTATGGCCCAATAGAGGATGATACGCCCCCTTTACAACAAATGTCTGTAGCTTTAATGGAGGCAAGAGGAATGATCAGTATGGAAGAGGATTTAATTAGCTTCAGAATCCTGCTATGATTGCCTCTCGTAAAGACAAAAGACAATTAAAAATTAAATCAGTTGCTTTGGTCGAGATGATTAAGGAACATTATGGACTGTTGGATCTATGGCGTGCTGCGAATCCTGACTCTAGACAGTTTACTTGCTTTTCGAGGCGTTTTAAATCAGCATCGCAAATGCTTTGTTTGTATTACAACTTCATTTACTAGGCTAGGCTTGCAGATTATGAGAAATAGATTATCAGATCATTCGATAGTGTCTTTCCTGTTTGGGATTAGCTTGATCAAATCCAGGGATTATAGATGAATTTTCGATATGTCCCTTTTCATCGTTGAGGGCTGGAAAAGGGATATTGGGATACTTATAAAAGATCTTTTTTAGGTTTAATGCTAATTCTGCCCCTACATTAATTATTTGGGAAGCCTTTAAGGAATGCTTTCGGGCCAGGTCATTGCTTTTCACACAAGACAGGCTAATCGTCATAGATCACTGATTAAGAAATGGCAAGATAAAGTAGAGAAGAAAGTTAGCCTATGTTTAAGATCATGCTCTCCCTTTCCCAGTAAATTGCTAAGACAAAAGCTGTGTGATTTCTTCTTAAAAGAGGAAGTATTTAATGAGAGATCTGTGTTCCAGAGAGCACATGAGAAAAGCGAACATATGGGTTGATTCTTATCATGGTCGTCAAAATCTAGAGCCAATGCTAATAAGATACTTGAGGTGCTGGATCCGGCTACTAATTCTATCACTAATTATAACAATTTTATTCAAAGAATTTCTTTTAACCATTATTCTGCACTTTATCAGACTACTATGGAGGTTCCAAAGGATGTAGTTTTAAAGTTTTTTGCTTCAATTTCAATTATCTAGCTCTCGACTGAACAACAAGACAGCATAATTTAACAAATTTCAGTGATTGAATTTCAGGAGGCCTGGGCCCCCATGGCTAATGGCAAGGCTGCAGGGAATGATGGTATCCCGATTGAGATGTATAAGAAATTCGCTCAGCTTTTTTTTAATCTCTGACTAAACGTTTCGATTAAATTATTTACAGTGGGTTTATTTCTACAACGTTTACAGAATCTATTGTTTTACGTTAAAAAAAAAAAAGAAGATAAATCATCTATTAATCCTGATTCATATAGACCAATTAGCCTGAGAAACGCAGACTGCAAACTCCTATTGGAAATTTTAACCAATCGTTTAGCCCATGTTGCTCAAAAGTTTAAACATGGGGTCCAGAATGGTTTTCTCCCTTATAGGTCAGTTGCGACTAATACCAACTATTTGATCTAGGCCATAGACTATTTTGCTACTAATAGAACAAGAGTGGCTCAAATTATAGTCGCTGTAGAGAAAGCCTTCGGCCTGATAAGTTGGGCAGCATTATTTCAGATATTGAGAACGTATGGCTTCCCTGATCAATTTTTAAAGATTTTGCAGAATCTGTATTCAGGGGAAATAGCCAGAATTAATATCCGCTCATGCGAAGCAGGCCAAATTCATATTTCCTGAGGATGGTTCAAGGTTGTCCTCTCTCGCCGGCTTTATTTACATTTCTTATCTAGCCACTGGCTATTCTTCTATGGAATGATGATTTAATTTTGCCTCCAGTTCTAGGCATGTCTAAGCTAAAACTTTTTGCAGACAATATTATTTTGTATTTGGATGCATCAAAAGCTTATATCCACAGAACCTTCAATAGAGCTTATAACTTTACGCTCATGGGGGGGTATAAGATTAATCATAACAAGTCAGAAATTCTTTCTACTGCAGTTAAGGGCCAGTGGCTTCCTACTCGCCCCATTAGGGGTCTTGGGGTGTTTGTGACTTCTAATAATTTAGATCTCTATGAGCTAAGTTATCGAGTAACTCTGTCTAAAGTCAAGAAATTGTTAGCGAGATGGCATCTTTTACCTTTATCAATTATAGGCCGAGATGCCTTATTACAAATGTCGATTTTCCCCTATTTCTATTTTTATTCTCTAATGTTCCGATCAAGCTCAGTAAGAGCTATTTTAAGGGGATTGATCGCTTAATCTTAAAGTTTATATGGAAACATCAGCGTCTGCGAGTCAATCTGACTACCATTCTATTAAACAAGGAGGAGGGGTGTCTGGCCCTACCTGGAGCCTCAATTGCGAGGCCCCTTGTGGCACCGGAACATCACTTTTTTGACGTTCCGGTGGCGCGATGTGCCCCAGCATATTTACAAGGTCACGTGAAGCCACTTTACGAGGCTTTTATGGCCTTGAAAATAGGTGCCCCTTTCACGCAGAATACTGCGTGAAAGGGGCGTTACATGGGTGTTGCTGTAGGTGTTCCCACGCAACACCCATGGAATCTGAAGCATTCACAGATTTAAGAGAAATGGTAAACCTGGGTATGTGTCAGAATCTGAGGGGAGGTACAATGAGGAGAAATGTTTTTATTTCTCCTCGTTTTTTCCTTTTTGTATGTGTGTTGCATTCTGCAGCACACATATAAAGAGGAAATTGCCTGAATTGATTTATTTTGTGCAGGAAGGAGTTCCTTCATGCATAAAATCGATCATCCCCGCAACGCAGGCACCCTTGCAACATGGTGCAAGGATGCCTGCGTTGGCGCATGGCAGCCCATTGAGCGTCGGCGCTGGGGAAAAGGACAGGAATGCACCGTATCACATAGATACAGTGCATTCCTGCCCTTTTGTTTTGACGTAGGGCAGCACAGCAAGATTCTTTGAGGCGCTGCCCTACACCAAAACCTCATAAATGAGGCCCCTGATTTTTATTTACATTAAAAAGGCCGCCTTTATTGATTCCCAGTTACGTTTGTATGCTGATCAACTCTCTCCCAATAGTTTTTTTCTTTGCAGGCAATGGTTAAAGATTTAGGGCTTCAGTTTGCATTCTTCTTGAAAACCTGGAAATGTCTAAAAAAAACTAGATATACAATCTCAAAGGAAATGATTGTGTGAAAGAATGAAATTGGTCTAAAATATGATTTACATGATTGCCATCCGCTTTTTTTTAAGGATTGTGTAGTTTGGGGCTAAAGACTTCGTCAAAACTAATTAAACTTTGGCGCAGAATGGGTTTGTTATAGAATCAGATTTTATATTAAATATTGGGTGGAAGACCTAGCATCAGCTCCAGGACCATGTTCTATAGTTAAGTTTTGCCCAAATATCTAGTTTCAAGTGGGACTTTACCCCTGAAATGGGGAATTTTGCCTTGTACTTCTTAAAATTATTCTTTAAGAATAACATGGTAGGACTCAGTAGTTGATAATAGGTGTTACACCAGTGACAGGGTGTGCTATTACCTACAACAGTTGTTAGATATCTCCTCTTATGGGCATAAAGTTTTCAGAGCAGCAAATTTTAAAAGAAGAAACTTCTTTGGTGGGTGAACACTCTATTATACATAACAATGTTTGAATAAATGCTTTCCTAATATCACCAATAAATGTTCTAGATGTACTACAATGGTGGAAGGTGATTGGGCCATATTTTATATATTAGACCAGTTTTGCACCCCTTCTGGGATCAGGTATTTTGTTTTATGACCCAACAACTATCAAAAAGGGTGCAACGAGACTCATCAGTCGATCTTTTGGGCTGCTTGGCAATAATGGGGATTTTGTGAGGAGTTAACAAAAGTTAATTTTTTTAGTTTTTTCAATAGCAAGATTACTTATTTTACAATTTTGGAGAACTTCCAGGTGTCCATCTTTTGTTCAATACAAGCTAAAATGGCATGGGTAAAACAGCTGGAGTGTGCTTATGCCAAAAGAAACAACCAACTGGAAAAGTCGAACGGTTGTGGTGTTTCTTTCCCATTGATTAAGGTCGTGGGAAATTGTTTAGGAAAAGATCTGGGGCTATGCACTAGCACTTTTGATTTCCTGCACTTTAATTATTGCTCGATTGCACAGGGATCTTTGCACTTTATTGACATTTTTGTACTATCTATGATTGCACTATGTTTTTAATTGCAAGATTGCACATGAGATTGGGATGCTAGTTTTGTATGATTGCGTTACCTATTGGTAATGATATGGTTAGAGCGCTGATGTGTCTAGCTATGGTTTTTAGTTTTAGCCATTGCTAGGCCAGATTGGCACTGTAGTACCTTTGATATGATTTGACTATATTATTGGGAAATTGTGAAGTATTAGCTTTTATGGTTATGTTTTTTCTGCATCGATTAACTGCTTATCTGTGCTAAATACTTTTTACATTCTATATTTTGTAACCTATTGTGTAGAAGTGATCATTTGACTATTCTACCACCTAAATAAGAAGAATTTATAAAAGAAAAAAAGCAGACCAGGACCAGGAAGTACAGGGCAAGGAAGTTCTTCTATGGGAACCATGAACTGGAGGTCAAGGGTTACCAGGACTAGGAAAGTCAAGGGTGATCTGTGGTTGATCAGGACAAACTATTACGAACCAAGAAGGAGCAGAAGGACTAGGACCAGGAGGATCACAACCAGATTGAAGAGAACTATGAAGATCAGGACCAAGAAGACAATGGTGAGGAGGAACAGGAGACCAGTTTAGGCAGGATGGGGAGTAGAAAGACCGGGGTGCCATATCCAAGGGCACCCAGAGGACCAGGGCAAGGGGAACTAGGTGAAATAAAAGTCTCATGGCCAGAAGGACCGAAAATAGGGCTAAGCAGGCCATGAAGATCAGGACCTGGGGTACCAGGGCTCAGATTACCAACTGGGGCAAATCAGTCATTTCGGGTAGCAGACCATAGTGAAGAGGGTCAAATGAAACAATGATAACCAGAGTCAGGAAGACCAAGGGGGCTAGACAATGGTGGCCAGGAGGATCAGGACTCAAATGACCAGACTCAGAAGGAAAGAGAACAAGATTAACAGGGTGAGGTGGATTGGAAAGACCAGGTCAAGGGGCTGAGGGTCAAGAAGATGGGAAGGAACAGGACAAGCTAGGGAAAGGGGGCCTGGAAAGAACCTGAATGGCCAGGAGGACCAAGAGGACTAGGCATACGAAGACCCAAACAAGGAGGACCAGAAGCAAGAGGATCAAGTCTAGTGGGCACTAAACCAGGAATGGAACACAGGCTGCAAGGACTAGCAATAGGAAGATCAGTGGTAGGCAAAACAGAGTAAGAGTGAAGAAGGCTGAGAAAACGGGACCTAGAGAATCGGGAGCAGATAGCCAAGCAGTGGCCAGGATAATTATATTGGGTGGCTAAGAACAGGATGACCTGAAGAGGTTTGATCAGGGCTAAATGGATACGTTAGTGCAGAATCAAGATGGCAAGGAGCAGGAATAATAAGGTCAAGAGTATCATGACATATTGGGGCGGAACAGGAGAACTAGTCAGATCAAGAGCAGCTAAACTAGGGCCATTAGGACTAGGGACCAGATAGGGGAGGATTGGATGGACTAGAACAACCAGGACAAGCAGGAACAAGACTAGGGTGAGACCGGGGGGTGGAACCAAGGGGACCAGGACCTGAGCTACCAAATAAAGCAAGAGGACCAGGACCTGGGTTATCAGGACCAGTCTGGTGAGCATCAGTGGGGCGAAGGCAACCAGGGCCATGAGTACCAATGGGACCAAACCAGGACCAAAATGACCATGCCTAGCCCAAGAGAACCAAATAAGGAGGACCAAGACCAGTGGGCACAGTACCAGGTGGACCACGAGGACAGGCACCAGGGCATGGAGAATCAAGATGACCCAAGCTAGGAGCAATAGGAGTGCCAGACCTAGGAGAACAAGAACAACAGGGCTAGATTGAAGGATCCAGCAGACCAGTAGGATCCGGGTTGGGGGGGGGGTCAGTATTATCGGGAGGCCTGGGAAGGGCTAATTCAGGGGGGTGTCAGGAGCAAGACCAGAAAGACCATCGCCAAGAAGAACTTGAACCAGCGGCCGCAAATTAAGGAAACCAGTATTAGGGTGACCATAACTAGTTAGAGCAGGGCCAGGACCAGGAGGACCAAATCATCCCAGAAAAGGAGGACTTGGACCAGGACTAGGAGGAGGACCAGCGCCTAAAGGTACAGAAGGACCTGGAAGAGAAAGAAGAAGACCTATGTGATTCTATGTCACATGTATTAGGATATCCCTTTTATAATCGGTTCTTATTCATGCATCATATGCTGCCAACCCCTAGAAAACCTCACCTCTTCAGCCCACATATAGAACTGGTAAGTATTTGCAGACACATCAGCACATGAAAAGTGAATAAAAAGTGACACTGTTACACTCTGACCTCTGCGTGATAGAAGACGTTGTCTGGTGCAGGCAATGTAGTCTGGGGGTGGATCTGAGGGCATAGGGACTGAAACTTGGCAGAGGAGTTTAAAGGTGGATGGGTGAAAATGATTGTGGTCTGTGAAGGATGGAAGAAAGGGTTTGAGAAACTCAGATGGCTGAAGTCAGGAAAATGGTTAACGGGCAACAAAGGGGTCAATGGGCTATGGCAATCAGCAGAGGGTAGCTCAGGATCATAAGAAGGTTCTAATGACCAGAATAGGGGCTGATGGAGGCTCCAGATAGATCGTCTCAGATGGCCCAAAGAGGGATTCTGTGTGACCTCAAATGTGGGAGGTGGCCTGGTATATGATGCACACTTATGTAAGTCGGCACCCTGCACCAATCCAGACAAGCCTTATGGTGATTTTAGTGGTCTTAGACAACCTTAGAAAGCTCTCTAAGTTGTAGCTGTGGAGAGCAGCCTTCAGGTTTAGTCCAGAAGGAGTGTAAAGCAGCTTGTTTTACCAGAACATAATCCTAGTGGTATAGATTAAGAGAAAAAGAACCACATAGTATCTTTACAAAAATATGTATTTATTATAAGACATTCACTAACACATACAGATATCTACGAGCCGGAGATATACACAATGCACACAATACTTTTCAATAGAAACAGGTAAGTAGCACCGAATACACAGTGGTCCCCAGGGAGCGACCAAACCATATACTAAAATAGTGGTATGCGAGCCTCGACTCGAGTCAAGACTATACCCAGAGGACATAGAAGTGTTGGGGACCCAAGAAACCACCCAAGGTGAGTATCTAGGAGCCCCACGGAGGTCCTGTGCAGTGTGGGAACACGACTGCGTTCTCCGTGCAAATCAACGTGTAAGTCGCGGTTGCAATTTTAAAGAAGGGCCCTTCCCAGTGGACCCTGGAGAAATTCCGTGGAAGATAAGAGGTTGGAGAGCCACCCCACCCATGGATACCCTTGGAACCAGGTTACCTGCACCAGGGAAGCCGGGTGCATAGGCTTGAAGTGGCGTCGGAAACCATAGTCGAACTCAATGGGAGACTTCAGGAAGATGCCGCTGCTGGAGAAGGTGAAAGTGTCCGGTGGAACCCAAAGGTGGATTAAAGGTGAAGAGTACCTGCAAGCAGAGGGGACCGAGTCTAGGTCAATCAGGAGTGACCAGGGGTCACGGAAGACGAGTGTCCACCGATGTTGGGTGTTGCAGGAAAGATGACGGTGACCTAGGAGCTGCAGCTGTGAGGACCAGGCGACGCTGTGGAAGACCAGGAGCCATTCACGAGCTGTCCCACGTCGGCTGTCGAGAGGTGAGGGGTCTGTGTCCGTCCGGAGCACCAACAAGCCTTGGCAACTGCAAACAATGTGGAAAGAGAAGAAGGTGCAGTGTCGGGACCAGCAAGGTCCAGGTGACTCACCACAAGCAGGGGAGTCAGGGCAGGCCCCAAGCAATAAGGGGAGTCCAAAGAATTAAAAGGTGACCCTCAACAGGACCCACAGGCCGGAGGCACTGGAGTCACAAGAGGACCTCGAGCAGCTCACCAAAGAAGCAAGCCCACGGTGCAAGTGATGCGGTGGGGACAAAGATCTTGGTCACTGGAGATGCTTGAGGTGGGGTCTACTTGGAGCCTGAAGATGTTGATGGAAGGAAGCCAACAAGCCTTTGCAATGGCAAGTCGACGCAGTGCACAGGGGTTCGGTTCCTACGGCTTCGATGTGGGATACTGGCCCCAAACTTGGTGAGAGGACAGGGCACCCTTGAGGGATGTGTAGAACCACCACCTGTGTTGCTGAGCCTTTTCAGAGTCCGTGGGAGCCCAGGATCAGCAGACAGGTCAGCTTAGTTGCAGTGCCTGCAGATGCAGGGAAGTGACTCCTTCACTTCAAGGGAGATTCCTTCAGGTGTCTTGGATGCCCACAGGCCTTGGAAGGTTTCCTGTATGGAGCATAGGCACGGACGTTGCAGCAGACGAGCAGGGCGAAGAGATCAGGAGCAGCAGGAGTCTTCCTGGTTGCAGCCTTGATGCCCAGAGCGAAGTGCAGCAAAGTCCAGAGTGCCCAGATGGTCGAAGTTGAAGTGGTGTCTGAAATGAATCGTATCCCATGACGAATCTAGGGACCCACCCTCAGGTAAGCCCTTAAGTTAAGTCCCCTAAGGAAAGGGTTGGGACGATTCATGGTCCCCTCCCAGGGGAGAGGTCGGACAGTGGGGAGGATACTCCTATGTCCTTTGTCCAGTTTCGCGCCAGAGCAGGAGTCAACCGCTCCCTGAGCTGGTTTGAACTGGATTATGCAAGGAGGGCACCTAATGTACCCTTCAAGCAGACTGAGTGGCGCTGGCAAGCGCTCCCAACCGGCCCCAATACACTAAACCCTGTCTGGGAGGTGGTCACACCTCCCTGTGACAGGATACCTATTGTTCTACCTTCCCCTGCTCGAGCTTGGCTCAGCAGCAGGTGGGCAGAATCGTGTCTCTGGTTGGCAGCAGCCATGTTGTGCTGTCCAGGTCTAGAAGATTGGTACCAGGATCACTGAAGGCCTAACGGAGGGCCTCTCCAGTGCTTGGAATCATACCTCCCACACTGTTTATCTGGGATGTACCTAAGTACTTACCATAACAATTTAGGTGAGAAAGCAGAGAGACTTAGGTCCTGATTGGCAGGATCCCAGTCAGACTAGTCAGAGATAGCATAGCACCGGGCAAGAAGTGGGGGGTACCCATAAAAGCAGATCCTACTTTCCTACACCAAATCTTTGCTCTGAAATTCCATGCACGTGTATGTGTGGTGGGTATGTAGCAAGTGCATAGTTGTAACTCTCCATGTGTGGTGAAAGTCTAAGTGCTAGGACCAGTGGGATGTATTTTGGATGGCTGCTGGTTTAGCATGGCAAGCAATGGAGAGTAGATACAGCTTTCTTAGAGAGTAGAAGTGTATTCACTGCATTCCTGTGGCAGGAGGGTGAAAACCCATACACTGAAGTGAGAGAGTATGAAGAAAAGGATTCCCACAGACATTCTATGAGGTCATTGTTAGGAAAAGGGCTGATCATTAGTTCTTGATGAGTGACAACACAGGGTTTATGGTAGGAGTGAGTGGCAGGGCATAGATTTCTCTTGTTAAAGGCAGCAAAGTTTCTAAGCAGAGTCTGCCATTTTTTCTGTCTGATGAATCATCAGCCAGGTGCTGAGATCTCACACTTCATTGGGTCCTTGTTTTGGATACTCCCGCTTGGAGCCAGCACTATTGCTAATGTTGTGAGTTCAGCACTGCCACCTAGCACAATGGCTGTATCTGAGTTAAAGTCAGAAAATGACATTTGAGAATCACCCCAAATCAGTTCTGAAACCTAAACAGTCGATCCATATTAAGTGCCTGGGAAATAGATCAGTAGCTCGCGAGAATGGAGGTAACAGAAAGCATCTGTTTATTCAGTGTCTTATTTCCTACAATATTTATAATAAAGTAAATGAATAAAATATCTTTGTCAGTTTCTCTTCTTATGTGTCTTTGATGCCTATATGTATATCCCTGATTTACTGGGAATATTCATTCATATTCCAATAACATTCAGTTCAATTTATTGCAGTCCCATTTTTTCGCTTGTTGGCTCCATTGACAAAATACCTCCTCTGGTGGCCCCCTATAGTAAGGCTCATCGGAGGAAGGAATTTACTCCTTCTGCCCTATTTAGGGAAAATTCAGCCTGTAAGAGACAGGAAACAAATGACTCCCACACCCTGTGGGGGGGGGGGGTGTTGTAATTTATTTGTTTTTCAAAAATAAGCTCTGGCTTTGGGAGTTTATTTTTGAAAAACAGAATACTTTTGAAAAGTTTGCTGGCTGGCCAGACATTGTGTCTAACTTATCCTGCATAGATGGAACAGCCCACATCAACGACCTAAAGATTCTTTTAGGTGCCCGCATCTCCAGCCATTTTAAAGGTTCTATTGATATTTTAATCTGGTCTATGTTTACAGTCTTTTGCTCATTTGCACTGCTACGCTGCTGCTTGCATTTCGTAGTTTTTAGTCGGTAGCTCTTAGTCTGGCATCTATTATTATTTTTAACTTTCCTACCTTCACTGCATTTCCGCCGCTCTCCGGTCCACCGCGGTGCATTGCTGCCGTTTGTGTGGAGAGAGTCGGGCGGGAAGAGGGTGTCAGCATTATCGACGGCCGCCATTTTGGATAGTTGGCGGTCTAGCTGCTCAAACTGTCAGAGTCTGCCTCACTACTTAATCGGCCCTGACGCGGACGCGCAGCGGACGCACGCAGCGGGTGTGCCGCTGGCGCGCCAAAGGCTAGCCCGTCTGCGCCCGTCCGCGCTCGGCCCGTGCTCAGTGCCAGCTACGCTGTTGGGTTTGTTAAAGACTCTCCCGGTAAATATGTACACGTACTCCCGAGACAGGCTGTTGGCTCTTTCCACCACTATACCTCGCCGCTCAGGTCCAGTCCTCAAATGTGTAAAAAAATTCAGATCCTCGGAAATGTCACATATGTAATTTGCAGCTTTTGAATATCAAAATTACACATACCAGTATTCCCTTTAAGGCCCAGTCAAGGCTTCAGTGCGCTCTTATCAACGCACGCTCGCTTGTCAAACATAAATTTGAATTTGCTGACTTTATTGAAGAACAGAAGCTTGACATTGTGTTCGTGGTAGAAACTTGGGCAGATGAGACTTCAGGGCCCGATATGGTGGTAGCTATTCCGCCAGGCTTCTCCATCATTAGGAAAGACTGCAGAGGCAAAAAAGGAGGTGGGCTAGCTATTGTCTATAGGAACCACATGAAAGCCTCCTCCAACGAGATTGCCACCGGAGCGAGTTGCGAAGTGCTTTCCTTTTAATTAGGCATTAATCACACGTATTCCTTTAACGGAATGTTGATCTATCGCCCCCCTGGACCCAGGGTTAACTTTCTACAAACCCTGGGTCAGTTACTTGAACACAAAGTCAGTTTCCAGGACTATACCATTCTTGGGGACCTAAATTTTCACTTAGATAACCTACATGATTATTATTATTTATTATTATAGGGATTTGTAAAGCGCATGGCTGCCCTAGGGCTTTCCAGCGCTGAACGGTCAGGTGCTAAGTGCGAGCAATCCATGCCTTAAAGATATTGCATAAACAAACAGGTCTTGATCTCTTTACGGAACTGTAGTTCTCTGTCTATCCATCTGTATTCCAACGGCAGAGAGTTCCAAAGTTTGGGAGCTAGGTGGGAAAAAGATCTTCCTCCCCATTTCTCCCTCCTTACCTTTGTCTATTTTAGGCGTTCTTCCGTGCTGGATCGTAACTGCCTCTTTGGAATGTAGGGGGAGACTAGACTCCTGACTTCTTTTGGGCCTCTATAATGATGATAAGGATTCGACTGTCCTTATGGACCTTGTAACTAGTGTAGGCTTGGCACAGCTGATTGAAGGTCCTACTCATAGAGCTGGACACCTGCTGGACGCTGTTTTCTCTGACTGTCCGCTTCTGACTTTTAAAGGTACCCTGCAACTACTGTAGTCAGACCATGCAGCAGTCATGCTAACTCTCACACTGCCTTCCACTGTTAATAATAGGCCGTCATTTATTAAAAGCCACAGGCGCTTCCAATGGCACTGCCTGGACAAAAATGAGTTCAATTCTCAACTTAGGCTGAGCAGACCTCTCCTATCTCTAGACCCTGAGAGAGCAGCTCTAGAATATCACGATTGGATTGGGTCGGCAGTTCTAGAAACAGTTCCTCAACAAACTGGGAACATTTCCAGGACAGCACCCACCGAACCCTGGTTCACAGAAGAGCTAAGACTTCTTAAAAGGCATTGCCGCAGGCAAGAAAGGCGCTGGAGACTTAATTATGATCTAAAGGAAAAAGAGTGCTATAGGGAATTATTATCCCAATACAAAGGAACGATCCATACTGCAAAAATTAAGTACTTTTCAGAAAAAATCAAAAATGCCAAGAATAATTCTAAAGAACTGTTTGCCACAGTCCAAAAACTCAGCCAAGTGCAAGTTCACAAAGATAATACACCGGATCAAGCCTTCTGCGACACCTTGGCTTCCACCTTTTGCAGTAAAGTTTGCTGAATCTACGATAAATTTACGCTGGTTCCAACTCATGACGCAGGAAGTCTGAATCCCTATGTTCCTAAGAACTCCAGTAGCCCTGACTCTGCGTATCTCTCCGAGTTTCCACCTATAACGCATGACCAGGTCACTAAACTTCTTTCTGTCGCCAAATCTGGCTCACCGTTGGACCCATGTCCTCCTAAGATTATTCTTTCTGCGTTTGAGCTAATAGCCGGCTGTTAGAAATGGGGGTCTCTAGTTGGCAATGGCTGGCGCCAATGTCCAAATAGGGACCTTTCTTCCTAAGTCAGGGCAAGTGGGCTACCCCCTTTGATAACCCCTGCTCAACCCTGTGGTAACGTAGCACGAGCAATTAGGCCTATCTCAGAGGCAGTGTGTGAAGCATTTATGACCATGCACAATAAGGCAGTAACGACACCACAAAAGGACACAACTCAAGTAGATATAGAAAAATAGTATCTTTATCTAAGGTTTAACACAAGACTCTCAAAAGCGTTTTAACCAGCCACAATGCACGTAAATCAGTAGGGACTTATAAAGGCAATAACGTATTCACCAGAACGTGGCACTGACTGAGTTCAAGGCCTGGGTCTACGCGACCCGTTGCGCACCAGATACCTGCCATTGGACGGGGACACAGCACGCAGCTTCTCGAAGAAGCGGAGACGGTGACAGGCGGACTCTCAGCGACCACAACTCTTGACTGCAGTGGTCCGCAACGTGCACTCACAATGATTCGGGCACTCGGGGACAGGCGGGCTCTCAGCGGCAGCAGCACGCGGCTGCGGCGGCCCGGGCTGGTGGTGGCGATGACTCTCGTCGTGCTGCTCCGTTGTGGGCTCACAGCCGCAGCAGCTCTCTCTTAGCTGCGGCGGCCCACAGGACGACTCACGATGATGCAAAGTTGGCAAAGGTGCGGGCACTCGGCGGCAGCAGCTCTCTCTTAGCTGCAGCGGCCCACAGGACAAATCACGTTATTGCAAAGTTGGCAAAGGAGCGAGCACTCAGCGGCAGCAGCTCTCTTAGCTGCGGCGGCCCACAGGACAAATCACGATGATGCAAAGTTGGCAAAGGTGCGGGCACTCAGCGGCAGCAGCTTTCTCTTAGCTGCGGCGGCCCACAGGACAAATCACGATGATGCAAAGTTGGCAAAGGTGCGGGCACTCAGCGGCAGCAGCTCTCTCTTAGCTGCGGCGGCCCACAGGACAAATCACGATGAGGCAAAGTTGGCCAAGGTGCGGGCACTCAGCTGCAGCAGCTCTCTCTTAGCTGCAGCGACCCACAGGACAAATCACGAGGATACAAAGTTGGCAAAGGTGCGGGCACTCAGCGGCAGCAGTTCTCTCTTGGCTGCGGCAGCCCACAGGACAAATCACGATGAGGTAAAGTTGGCAAAGGTGCGGGCACTCAGCGGCAACAGCTCTGTCTTAGCTATGGCGGCCCACAGGACGAATCACGATGATGCACAGCTGACACAAGTGCGGGCACTCAGCGGCAGCAGCTCTCTCTTAGCTGCGGCGGCCCACAGGACAAAGGATGATCTCAACCAGGCTGGCACAACGGCGGGCACTCAGCGGCTACAGCTCTCTCTTAACTGGGGCGGCCCACAGGACAAAGGATGATCTCAACCAGGCTGGCACACCCGCGGGCACTCAGCGGCTACAGCTCTCTCTTAACTGCGGCGGCCCACACAGATTCAGCGAAGGTTCCGAAGGTTCAAATTAAGGCGGGCTCTCAGCGGCGGCAGCTCTCTATTGGCTGCGGCGGCCCACACAGAGTTAACAAGGGTTACCAGTCCGCGTTCCTCACAGTAGAACTAGAGGCTCCGGATTACTCGATGGAGGCCTCACCTGCAAGTAGAATCCCTCGCACAGGAATTCAGACGGCTGACGGGGTGAAGTCTAATGTCCCTGAGACTTCAGCAGGAGGCGCTCTCAATTCAGGCCCTCGGGTAGTTTCTTCAGCAAGCTTGGTGAAAGTTTCAAAGTCCTTTCCTCTGTTCACTCGGACAGAGTTTCGTCTTGACATCCAGAAGGAACACACTTGAAAAAGGTTTCAGTGCAGCGTTTTATACCTAAAAGTCTTTGTTCTCTAAAGTCACAAATCACTGAATCCAGCCAGAACCAGTTCAGTGGGGTCGGGGAGCACTTGGTTTACGAGGCGACATCCTGCCCTTTGAGAATCAGGGGGTCTGCTATCAGACGCCCAGTGGGAGGTGGAGCCATCATTCACCTTGCCAGGCACGGCCCTGCTCAGATCAAAGAGTCACCCCTCCCCATACTCTACATGCCGATCTCTCTCTCCAGCCAGGTCTGACCCAGCTGGCCCTGCTGCTCCAAAACCAGAAGGCCAATACACACACTAGCAAAGCCTACAGGAAAGCTTAGGCAAGAAAATACCTCGTTTCTAGAAGAGGCATTTTCGAACACGGGCTATGCAAATGATCCTTACTAAAAGATGTATCTCAATGTCCTGAGCTTAAACATATCAAATTCGAATTTCCTATCAGGTTCCTGGGGGCAGGTAGGATTGTGGAATGTAATACTCAGTCTGCCCATTCTGGCCTATGAGAACGGATAGCCTCACAATAGTAAACAGTGAAATGGAGGGTAACTCGCTATTAGAACATGCTACACAGACATACTTTAAAAGCTGCTTCGGTGGGTATCGCAAATCAGCGCTGCAGGCCCACCAGCAGTATTTGGTCTACCAGTCCTGGGCACACACAGTGCACTTATACTAGGGACTGACAGGTAAACCAACCGAGCCAATTATGGTTATCCCAATTCATACAGTTATCTTTACACAGGGAACATTCGCGCTGTGGCACTGATTGGCAGTGGCACAGCGCCCAGAGCATCTAAATCCAGCCAACATAAAAGATAGGAAGCAAAAAGAGGAAGGGAGACCCGCGCCAATGATGCCAGGTCTAACACCGGCCATCTCACAGAGGTATTTAACCTTGTTCTTAAAACTGGCATTTTCCCTAAAAAATGGAAAAAGACCTCAATTCTACTGCTATTAAAAAAAAAAAAACAATTTGGATAAAGCAGACCCAGGCAATTATCGTCCCATTGCCCGCCTGCCGCTACCGGCAAAAATTCTTGAAAAATGCGTAAACCAAGAATTAACTTCTTTTATCCTTAACAATGACATTCTGGATCCATCTCAATACGGTTTCCGAAGTGGACATAGCACCGAGCTCGCACTGATCCCGGCGTCTGAAGAAATCAGGCGCTCTGTAGATAAGGGAGGCATGGCGGCACTGATCCTGCTGGATCTTTCGGCAGCGTTCGATACGGTGGACCATGGCCTCCTACTACATCGCCTTCAAGAAATAGGCATTGCTGGTGCCACCTTATCATTGTCCAATTCTTTCCTCTCGGACCGGGAACAATTTGTGGAGATGGACGGCCTCAGCTCTCAGAGCTTCAATCTTCCGTGTGGGGTTCCACAGGGCTCGTCTTTAAGCCCGACTTTTTTTAATCTTTACGTGGTCCCCCTGGCCAGGCTTCTCAAATCCTACGGATTTGCTATGGTGTCATACGCTGATGACACCCAGATTATATTATCCATCTCAGATGACTCCCGAAACACAGTCCATAACTTTCATGCCTGTATGGGAAATGTGAGTAGATGGATGTCAGAGAACTGTCTTAAGTTGAACCCAAATAAGACGGAGGTTCTTCTTTTTGGCAGAGACGTCTCTCTCTGGTCTTCCGACTGGTGGCCTACGGAACTAGGCCCTCTCCCCACACCAGTCGCCAAGGCAAAAAACCTGGGTGTCATCTTTGACACCACCCTGTCTTTTCCCCACCATGTGAAGGCAATTACCTCAGCTGCCTGCTATTCTCTGAAGGTCCTGAGGAACATTTTCCCTTCCATACCACTGGACCTGCAGAAAACAGTGGTTTCGGCCTTAGTCCTATCAAGGCTGGACTATTGCAACGGCATTTTGATTGGAATTAACAAAGCCCTCCTGGTTAAACTGCAGGTTATACAGAATTCGGCCGCCCGTCTGCTTTTTAGATTACCAAAATACTCTTCTGCAAAGGCGGCCCTCAATACCCTACACTGGCTTCCAGTGGAAAAACGGATCAACTTTAAGGCACTTTGCATTGCCTTTAGGGCACTGCACAACCAGGGCCCTGCATATCTGATTGACCACTTTCGCTGGTATATACCAACCAGAATGTTGCGGTCCTCTTCACATATGTTGGTGGAGGTCCCCAAAGCAAGACTTTCTAACTGGGGTGGCAAAAGCTTTTTAAATATCACTACCAGATTGTGGAATCAGCTGCCATTCACACTTAAAAACTCTCCTGACCTGATCTCTTTTAGGAAGGGTCTAAAGACCTGGCTCTTTAAGGCATAACTTTAGTACATTTCTATTCTCACTTTAATTATTCAGCACTTTAACCTCTTTGCTTCAGGATGTTGGTCGACAAGCACCTAGACGCCTTAGGGTAATAGTTGCGCTATATAAATAAATAAATAAAAATAAACAGCCATGACAGCAGTTCCTGTCAATGTAGACCGTTATCCATAGGGCCGACGGACAATTCTAAATTCAGCGAGCGAAGGTCTGATAGGATCTATTGGATTTATTGGAAGAGCCAATTCTTCTGGAATTTTATGACTGAGCTAGTGGCTCTAATGTAAAGGGGAAGATTGTTCCAGGCTTTAGGAGCGAGGTACAAGAAGGTGTGACCACTGTCTCTGGCTCTTTGGATGTGAGGGACGGAGGTGAGCAGAAGTCTGGTGGATCAAAGGAGCCCGGTGGGGGTGTGAAAGCTGATGCAGCTGTTCTGGTAATTGGGATATAGGTTGTGCAGTGTTTTGTATGTGAGTGAGTAGTTTGAACAGGTCACGATTGTGGATGGGGAGCCAGTGGAAGTATTTGAAGTGAGTGGATATGTGAGTGTGGGGTAGGAGGTTGAGTGTGAGTCTAGCCGCTGCATTCTGGATGGTCTGAAGCTCCTTGGTAAGTTGAGCAGAGATTCCAACGTAGAGTGTGTTCCTTTAGTCTAGCTTGCTGGTGATTAGGTATTGGGTGATTGTTCAACGAGTGTTGAGAGGAAGCCATCTGAAGATTTTCTTGAGGATCTTGAGGGTATGGAATCAAGAGGACATGAACAAGTTAACCAGGTGGGATATCGATATTTGGTTAATGATCACGATCCCAAGGTTTCAGACTTAGATGGATGGACTAAGTGTTGGTCCCAGTTCCGATGGTCACCAGGCGAGGACCAGAGTGTAGTGTCTTTTCCGAAAAGTACCACCTCCTTGTTATCCCCGTTGAGCTTCAGGCAGTTGGATTTCATCTAGAGGGCGACTTCTGACATACAGTCGATAAACTTTGCCTGGGAGCTGGGGATGTCCTTCAGGAGGGAGAAGATGAGCGGTGTGTTGGTGGCGTATGAGATGATTTTGAGACCATGGGTCCAGAGGCTGTTGGCGAACGGGCTATGCAGACATTGAAGAGTGTGGGGCTGAGCAAAATGCATGGGGGACAGTGCAGAGCAGACAGTAGGCTTTGTGGGCATTGGGCACTATGCTGACCTTCATACGGTCTGTTATGAAGGAGCTGATCTATTGAAGAGCTGTTCTGTGCATTACCGTCGCATGAAGGCATTGGATGAGGATTGGGTGAGAAACAGTATCGAAAGTCACAGAGTAGTTAAAGAGGATGATGTCCGCAGTGCCCCCTTGTCCATGATAGGATGGATGTTGATGGTGGTAATGATGGAAGTCTTGGTGCAGTGGTTCGGCTAAATTCTGATAGGGATTGGTCAAGAAGGCAGTTGTCATTGAGATGGTCTGCTAGTCTGTCTCTTGATGATGAGTTTCTATAAGGCTTTCACTTTTTAGAGTAGCAGGAAGATAGGCTTGTAGTTTGCTGGTGTGCTCAGATCTGCTGCAAGTTTTTTCAGCAGCGGTAGGATGGTAGAGTGTTACCAGGCATCCGGGAAGGAAGCTGTGGTGCAGGAGTCATTGATGGTCAAGGTGAGGGTAGTGCAAATGAGCTTGAGTCCTTTTGAGAAGGCAAAGTATGGGCAAGGGTGTGAGGGAGCTCCTGAGTGGATGAAAGGCATGGTGGCCGCGGTCTCCATAGGGGTGATGCTAGGCTGGCAAGTCAGGGCAGTTTCTACTGTATTCTCATCATAGTGAGAAAAGGATTCCAGAGAGGAGAGGTCTGGTTGAGGTGAGAAGTTGTCAGGATTATGTTTGTCTTGTTGCAGGAGTAAAGAGAGATCTGGGAGCAGAGCTTCTGAGAATGGGTGTCGGTCACAGAGATGACAGTGGTGGAGGTGAGTTTCCTCACTATGGAGAAGATTTCCTTTGAGCTGTTGGTGCTCATGTCGATGTGTTTGGTCAAGATTGATCATTTGGTAGCTCTGTGTTACAGGTAGTAGTATCTGAGGGCTGATTTGTAGGTCTGTTTGTCATTGTCATTGTGGGTGTGGTCTCCAGAGGCGCTCCAGCTGCTTACAGTAGTGCTTGGTGAGCCTAAGGTCCTAAAGAGCCTTTTTGGGTCCCTCTGTGTAGGGCAAATGCGTGTGATACCACCCCGTTCACCCTGGCTCGGGCCATTGGGTCCTGGCAGAGAAGACAGATCCATCCCATGAAGATGGGACCGAATCCCAACCTCTCCAACACAGCCAACATGTAAATTGCCAAGACCGTCATGAGCACTCTGTCGTCTGCTGCTCCTGCCATCACCCCCAAAAAGGTGATGGAGGTGGAGCCTGGTCCTCCTATTTGGCATAAAGCCAGACTGGTCCAGCTGGATCAGGGATGTCTGAGTCTGTTAGCCAGTAATTTGGCAAGTATTTTAATCTCTGCATTTAGGAGCGATATCGGTTGGTAGGAGCTGCAACGGTCAGGGGGCTTCCTTTCCTTGTGGATTACCACTATCATGGCTTGTCGTGGGTCCACCAGAAGTAGGCCCGCAAATTTGGCCTCCAGCCTCATATTTAACAGGTGGGGCCCTAATTTAGTAGCCAGTCCCTTGTAAAGCTCAATGAGGAGTCCATTAGGCTTCATTGCCTTCCCCGAGTTGAGTGATTAGAGGGCATGGTCAATCTCAAGTCTGCAATTTCATACTCGAACAGGTCTACTTTTGCCCTAGCCTTCTTTTTCTTCCCCGCAATGAGGGAGTACACATGGCCTCTGATCACTGTTTTATAGGCTTCCCTCAGCGTCACCTTCGAGTGGACTGACCCCACATTTGTGTCAAAGTATGCTTCAGTCAGTTGTCCCAGTGTTGGCATAGCTGTGTGGTCTTTCTGGTGCCATGTGTTCTCCAGCTACACCGGCAAATTGTCTGATAACCCCTGGCCAAATGGTTAACTTCAGCAATTCTGGCAATATGAGAGTGTTGTGTAAATATGTGATCGGGTAAAGAAAAATTATGATGTGCTCCAGGCAGAAAATGATAATGAAGTTCCTCCAGGTGGCGGAGCCGCCACGTGTCAATGAGGCCAAGAGCTTTGGCAAAGGAGGCAAGAATGGTGTCGGCCCCTGACCGCTGCATGGTCGATTGTCTGTCTTTGTCCTCAGACATAACAGGTTTGTAGTCGCCCCCCATAATTAAAATGCCCATCGGCAATTGCAGTAACAAGGCACTCATTACTGTGAAAGTCATCTGTTGGTGTCTCTGTGGAATATATATCAAGCATATATTTATAGCTATGCCATCCCAGGAATCAGATTGGGCAATATGTTTGCCCTGAGGGTTCACCCAGGTCCTATGGGGTGTCAAGGGGGCATCGTTGTTTAGCAGTATGTCTACCACCGGGGAGTCAGAAGTGAAGCCCGCATGGGCCAACATCTTGTAGAGACATCTGGACATGGCTTTGCACGAGTTACCCAGGAGGTGAGTTTCCTGGAGTAGTACAATGTTGGGGTTTTGTCACTTAATATATTGCATAACTATCCCTCTCTTCAGCCTATCCCCCAGCCCATTCACGTTCCAGAACGTTATTTTTAAATGACGATTAGAGCTGGTTAGCACTTAACTCTCCTGCATTATATAAACCCTTGTTCTCTCTCTCTGTGCAAACCCTCACTCCCTGAATTGATCTCATGTAGTATGAAACATGCTTGCCTGTTGACCTAAACATCAAATGTTCCCTAATAACAAATTCCCCCCACCCTGTGTGGTGAGCTCAAAACTGCCTACCTTCCCCAACTTTCAGAATGCCTGTCGCCCTTATAATCATGCTAATACAACTGTTAACTGGGGGAGAGCTCAGCCAACCTGGTGAAGTCACTGGTATACCTCGTCCAAAACATAGTGTACGTTACCCCTGCTCAGGGTGTATCATACAGTCATCTGCATATTTCAAATAAGCCATCCACCCCTGATATACAGACAAAAGTCACAGATCAGCTTTGAACCGCATACAGGCCTCTAATCACAACTGTCCCCAGAATCAGGTCTTGGTTGCCCGCTGTGGGGGCTCATTCCATCTCCATTGGGGAGATGGCTCAGGTGGCGCACACCCTCCCCACTGTTGCTCTCACAGTGGCGTAGCTAGACCTTTGGCCATCTGTGGCAGTCCCTGTGTTTGCTGCCCCGCAACTGCCGCAGGTAAGAGCGGGGGGTCTGGCGATCCCTCACGATGGTCGCGGGGGGTGCTGGCGATCCTTGCATTTGCCATGACGGCTGCAGGTAACAGCGGGGGGAGGCCGCTGCCCCCGGAGCTCGGACCGCCCCCCCACCCCCCTTGCTATGCCACTGTGCTCCCATCGGCATCAACAGCGTTTGTCCATTTCTATTTGTGTGATGCCAGGTGCCAGCCCTCCAACCACCCCATGGCTCCTCAGGGGTAGAAAAGTACCAGGTTTTACCCTCAGCAATAGCACACAACTTGGCAGGAAAAATCATCATGTATTTCAATTCTCTGGCGCTGAGAGATTTCTACACCATGAAGCTTCCCCTTTGTTGTTGTACCTTGAGCGTAAAGCCTGGGTAGAGACTGACTGCAGTGTTCTTGAATTTCAAAGCCACCTTCTGATAGACCGCCTGGAGGATACATCACGGTCCCTGTAGTTGAAAATACGGACAAATATTGTTCTCAGGGGTGCTCCTGGTCAGGACGGAGGCACAGGCGCCCTGTGGGCCCTCTCCACAGAAATTCTTTTTGAGTGGTCCTGAGGCTGCAAGGTGTTATGGATAAAGTGCTCTACGAAAAGTTCAACATTAAGGGCCTCCCCCCTCTCTGGCAACCCCACCAGCAGTAGGTTGTTTCGTCTTGACCTCCTCTCCATGTCTTCTAGTTTGGCTTGTATCAAGGCATTGTCTTTTTGCAGGCGATCCACCTTTTGCCTGAGCGTAGAAGTGGAGTTCACTGATCTCCGTCACTTTGTTCTCAGTGTCTCTCACTCACTGATCTTGTTGACATCAGTTCGCAGCAGGGACATTTTCACCACAAAGTAATCTATCGGGTTCCAGAGTTCCTTTTATCCCCTGCATGGCTGACATTATTTCCTTGAGAATGGTCTCTGGCATCGCAGTATTTGCATCCGACTCCTGGTCCGGGGGGCAGGAATTGCATATTTATCTATTTTATTTTGTTGGTTCATCCTGCCCCCCTTGCCACCCACCGTGCTGAAGCCAAGAACTGGGCCAGTTCCCCACCACAGCAGGTCCGTGGGCCGTGCTTTAAGGAGCATTAATCCCTGCTGCCTGCCAGGGGGATGAAAGGGGGGAGCAGGTATGGTCCCCCTCCGCTCCTGCGGCCTTTTGGTGCTCATGCATCTGACCACACCCCGACGCAGGCCCGAGGGCTGGTCACTTCTGTGGGCCTGGGGGAGGGCCCCGGCAGCTGTAAGGGCAGGCCACACAGCCAGGCAACCATTCTCTGAACACAACCCTCCATCTCACTCTAACTTCAACAGGGGTCACACTTTGTGGCATGGCACGTCTGCTGGTCGTTCTGGGTGGAGGAGGCCCAATGGCCTCAAGACATTGAGCCTTGCTGACTGTCTTCTTGTCCTGTTACAGTGCGTCAGCAGGGGTGCTCCCCAAGGATCTGCTCCCCGGGGGGGGCAACACTAGCTCGGGAGCAGGGCACCTCCCCACTTGTCCAGGCCCAGCAAGCACACTAGTTTTCTTCAATTCTTTGAAGACTTTGTCCAGTAAGGAAGTATTTTACGCCTTTTTCTTTTTCCTCCCTGGAAAAGTGGTAACTTCTCAAGGGCACTTGCCTACTACATATTCCAGAGTGCAGGGACATCATGGCTTCAGAAAACAGTGACCCATACATCGGACTGCAGAAAACCTGGGCTGGATTATGGGTAAGCATCCAGACCTGAACACTGCCTACTTCAAACGTGACATGAGCATCCAGACCATATTAATAAGTGAAGTCTCCTTTGGGGATTCAGAGCAATTATGCATATCAAGAAATCAAAGACAGAGCAGCAGGTCAAAGTAATTGCTGTTACCCTTAATGGATTAGGTGGGGGTCTCAGTGCACACTGCTCAGAGAGACCGGCAGAAGCATCCAGAAGTTGAGAAATATTTACTCAGTTGCTTCGATTGTGCACCCTTGACTAACTTCCAATTGAAAAATGTGTGCTTCCATGAAGGCTGGCCTGGGATCAGATTATTTATCCACCAATTCCTTCATATTAGAGGTGGCTACAGAAACTCAAATTCCGATCAACATCATCAAGCAATTAGGGAGATGGGGTCAGATAAGCAGCAGTGAAACATCCACCCACCTTGTAGATGATCTTTGTTTAGGCGATGGTACTATTGTAGATGTCACGCCAGGAAGCTGGCATATGAGGATAATTGGGCCTTAGTTATCCGGTGATTTGCTGCTGTATGTAGTATAAGTTTCCCCTTGGAACCCTTTGGATACTTTAAATGATTCCTTCATGCCACAGAACAGCAAACTGCGTGGGTAATTTGACATTCATTTGTTTCCAGTGCAGTGAGCTTGCTCCAAGTGCATTGATGAGGATTGTGGTTTCATTTACATAGATCTGAGGTGAACGGGCCAACCAGACCCGCAGTTGTAGTAGGAGGAAATGACCTTTCTTATAAAAGACTCTTGCAAACTTGCTGAACCTTATTATACATTTTAGGGGGCAATTTCCTTCCACACCAAGAAGAGAGTTCCTCACATCCCTGGGCAAGGACTTGGGATCCAAAGAACTACTATGGTCAGAAATAATTCTAATGCTGTGGATGCACAAGGAGCAGTAACAGTGTTGAGCCACAGACTGAACGGGAAATTCATAAGGCAGAGGACAGAGTCATATCAAGCACAGTATGGTCATTCTTCTTCTCAATTTGCATATGGTGCTATCTCCACAGAGATGCACAGGGGCTTTGGTGGCAGGCAGGCAAACAAAGTCTGGGGTTGGGGTCTGACCTGTAGCGTGTGTTGCCAGCAACGCATGGCACAAAGTGATCTTAGGCAGTCAAGAGGCATCACCAGAGGGAGGATCGCCATCTCAGAGCTTCTGACCCATCAGTAAGACGCTAACACACATTCACCTGGAAATTATTGTGTTCAGAATGGTATAGGATAGATACGAAGAGAGGTGAATGGGCTCCCTGAGAATGCATGATAATTTTGGAAGGAGTGGTAGATAAAGATGACCGGAGTGAATGCTCTTCCCCCCATAGTATGAGTGAATGTTTGAGGCACCAGTGGTGGGCGTCTACCTGGTGGAATAAATGCAGAGATAACTTGGCACCATTAAAACCCTCCCAGCACTATGAAAGCTATGGACAATAAAAGTGGAAGCCCACCATTATGGAATGCTTGTTTGGAATGTATGCAGAACTGTAGGTGCAAGCCCACCTGTCTAGTAAATTAAATGGTTTGAGTATTACATTCAGGTGGAAGAACTTAGGGCCTGATTTAGATCTTGAAGGACAGGTTACTCCGTCATAACTGTGATGGATATCCTGTCCGCCGAAATATAAATCCCATTGTATCCTATGGGATTTATATTTTGACGGACAGGATATCCTTTACAGTTGTGATGGAGTAGCCCGTCCGCCAAGATCTAAATCAGGCCCAAAGACTAGAAATTAGCATTTAGGTCAGGATCGATTGTAAGTCACATAGTTACCTTAGTAATAATACATGTGGCCAGAATTCTGCAAAACTTGGAAGCGCAAATACGTAGTTGTTTAATCACAAAGCTGTACAGGCATAATTTATTTGTCGTATATGCGTAGGACCTGATTTTGAGCTTGCTGTATTTTGGTGCGTGGATACCGGGGGGTGAAATTCTGATTTCGCCTGGTATTGATACTGCGTTGCCTCAGGTGTACCTTTTAGAATCTCCTGAGAGGTGATGGGAGTTAGCATTTTCATGAAATCAGTTTTTATTAACAGTGCAACCCATTTGGTTACACAATGAGGACAAGGAATCGGTAGTCAAGTTCAAGAAGGTTTACAGGTTAATAATCAAGTTCAAATACACAACTATTAAGACCATGCTGTAAAGATGCAGGATAACAACGGGCTGTCCCAACCTCCTAAAGAAGTTGAGGCAGACCAGTATCAAACAAACAAGCAGTTCGGGGCATGCATACAGAAGAGGCGCATCAGAATCTGATGCTCAGAAAATAGTCTAAGACTCTCTCGCCTATACATCAGTAATCTATGATTTCAAAGTCCAGAGGATGGTTAGGTAATAAAGAACTCACAAATCAGGGAATTTCCATGAAGGATGTCAGGACAAAACAGAAGGATATCCAGCACGAAAGAATTAGCATCTCAGAAGCTCGGCGAAGAGTCTTCTGTGGGTCAGGAATAAGTGGTAGCCTAAGCCACACTTAAGAAGAAGCATTGTGATCTAAACCTTGCACGGCCCATTCAAGTACTGGGGAATCAGGGAAGGTGTCTCCAGGGAAACTACAAGGGAAATCTGCATAGAGCCTGCAGATGGGCTCAGCATGAAATCAGGAAAGTAGTCGTATGTATTTCTGGTGGGGTAAGAAGTCAGGAAGGGTTCTGGGAAAGTTCTGAAGTAGCTCTGAAGAAATCTGAAGTTCGAAGAGCTGAACACTATGTTATATCTCACAAAGTCCTGGGTTACATCCCCTGTATGCCTCCTCATCAGGATTCCATTGTTCCAGGTAAATTCCCAAGTTGCAGACTGCAACATCTTCAAGTTATCCCACACTAGACACGGGAACAACATCTCTTTTTTGCACACACGCAGATTGCAACATTTGCTCAATTAAGCTTTCAGTTGATGCTCTATTTCTCCAACTACCTCCGTCAAGGTCTTCTTCTCAGGCTCTTTCCCTCTATCCCTAGTACAGTAATGTATCTATTCTAAACTAACAATACATGTGAATACCTGCAAGAAATGTTGTTTAACTGAAAGTGGAAAACAGTACTTTATGAAATGCAGTATGGTGAAATACAGGCCTAAATAGTCAAGACAACTTAAACATTGACTCCAATGGTGCACATTTAATATGCGTGTGCACATTAAACACAAGTGAATACAAGTTTCTAGTGCATCAAAGGTCACATCACATGTAACATTCAGTAAGCCTTTAAAATAATCATCTATAAGTATGGCTAAGAACTACATTTAAATGCACATACGTTTAACATTAGTGCACACATTACATAAACCTTATCGTTTCTAATAAGAAAACATTCTACATATATGATGGTTATAATCACAGTTTCAAGTCAATATGCATTACTCATGTTATACCACACGTTTAGAAAAGTCGGGTTTCTTCTTCAGAGCAAGTACATTAATTATTAAACAAGGATGGTTTTATTAGTCCTTAAACTTTCATTCAAACCCCTAAATTAGCATTGTTAAACACACTCATGAGTAGATTCTCTAATTCTACAATAATTACACTCTTTAATAATGTCATGTGTAACATTTTCATTAATCAGTGAATCAAATAAGAAACATGTGCTAGGTACGTTTCTGTGGCCATTTTCTGTTGAAATTGGTGAAGTGTAAAGAGTGGGCTACTTTGCGCTGCATCAGTATCACTCTTATTATAAATGTACTTCAGAGAGGCAGGGATCAATGTAATTTAGGATCTAAGAAAAAGAGAAAAAATCGAAACGTTACTCCGTCGCAGCAGAACAAGTCTCGAAATACGTGAGAGAACAACCTGCAGGGAGAGCTGATACATGAAAAGGCTTTGCGTATGTTTTGAATCCCGCTTAAAGTTTATTTATTTATTTATGCGTTTTTATATAGCGCAGACTTTACCCGAAGGTGTCAGAGCACTTCACAATAGGAACAGTAACATTACATGAGGAGAAGGTTAAAAGTGAGCATAATACAAAAGCAAGCGATACATTACATGAGGAAAAAGTGACAATTGTGCAAATAACAAAAACAAGCAAGATACTGATGGAGCAGGGTAATTGAAAAAAATAAAAATTTTAACCTCCTAATATTTACGTAAAATAACACACAAGTTCGTCTTAAGTAAATAAACCAACCATGTATGTTACGTGTAAAAGGGTTAAAAGTAACACGCTATTTATGTGCAAACTAATTTACTTACAATTGTCAACGTGAATAACATAAGTCTAATATTTGCGTACTAATCAGAATAATAAATGCATGATTTGTGCTTGGAAATAAACTGTGTAAGTGGCAAAACAAAGCATTGGTAAGTAAGGGATGGCTTTATATGTCGCTTTTGCTAGGTAATACCTAATTGGGGTACGTAGAGTGACGGGAGGGAAACGAAAAGGCTTATATTCTTTATTCTTAACTATGTTTTGTTTATCTTTATAATAGTGCGCTTAGGCCTGTTGAGCAGCGATCTAAAATGGCCGCCATAAGCTAGAATACGCAGGCGCGAGAGGAGTTATGAAAGAGAGAAAGGCCGTGAACAAGAGAGATCATGTGATCGTTCCAAAGCCTAGGATGGAAGCGTGGTCAAGGCTGTGATGACCTTATCGCATAAACGTGTGCCAAAGCAAGACAGCGAAAAGCATGAGAAGTCGCAATGAATAAATGAATGGACAATAACCTGACCGACTGAAAAGTATCAGAAAAAGATACAGTTTGAAAACCATGGACTAAGGGAGAATGTCATGAACCCGTGCTTAACGACAAAAGTATAAATTTGCCACAAAGAACTGGTTGAAACATTGATATTCATAATGAAATGTATACTGACCCGAATGGACCAATTAGAGAGAATCTCGCCATAAAGCTGTAACATTTTCACTTAGTAAGCTAGTATTAGGGTATAAGAAGACCTACTCTTGGAGGGGAGGGGGTTAGCTGTAGCTGTTGCTGTTGGTCGTCAGCTGCTTTTTGATGCTGTTGATTTCAACGCTGCTGTTTTATGAACTGATGCTGCGGTTGCTGCTGCTATTTTATATTTTTGATTGAGCATAAGACGCTGCTATTTGAGAACCTTTATGGTTTTCAATAGATTTTTCAATTTAAAACTATTAAACTTTTATTCTTAAGATCCTAAAAGGGAAAGGAACGAGAAGGCCTGTTTTCCAGAACAGATAGATAGATCTTTTGGGAGTTCTTGCTGTGACGAACTTTATTTTTCCATCTAATAGGTATGCATTGCAATTTCAATTTATTCTTATAATGATGCTAAATGTAATAACCTGAATAATAAATCTGAACTTATTCATGCTTCTAAAATTTATATAAACTTTATTATCTTTAAACCAATGAGTCAGTGGTTCTTTAGCTCAATGATAAATGTAAATGTTTAAAGGGTTATAGTGATTGAGCAGGTCTTAATCACCATCAACTGATTCCTACTAGTTGGTCCATCGACCAATGAGCGGAATACCTTAGAGTTTGAGAAGTATTATGTCATTCTTATAAAAAGGTATCCTGTCTCCTTCCAGCATATCATTTAATTGTTTTTCTCCTAGGTAAGGACGGATGAGATCCAGGAATATATGAGAGAGTGAATGTATATGCAGTGTTATGGGCCCCACCGTCATATGGATATAGTTGTGTTTGAGAGGGATAATTGTACCTGGACGTCCAAAAGCATCTAGGAGAAGATATGTTATTGTTAGCGCTGGATCAGATTTCTTGGTAGCAGAGTTATGGTTACTATAGATTAGTTTGGTGATTATTGATTATTTCATGTCTAACATTTATGTTGAGTTGCGTTATGTTATATGTAAGTCAAAGTTTTAACGCTTCCGGGAAGTAGGAAGTGGAAAACGTGTGGCAAGAGAAGCCACATGGAATAGTGCATTGTCTGAGTTCATATTGGTGATAACACATGTTGTGTTATGATAGGGACATTTTCCGTATAAAAGGTGCATGAGTGAAATAGCAACCGGTTTTCTTGTGAAACTCTGGCCTTAATTCTCAGGAGCAGTGTAGTCTCCACATGTGTTTTATCCCCAGAGAAACGGGTTTACTCCTTGCTTGAAAGAAGGGTAAGGTAGAGGGAAGTGCTACACTTATCGAACAAAACTGTATTCTTGCGAGCTAGAATAAACTGTCACTTTTGTTTA
Organism: Calotriton arnoldi; assembly: GCA_963921515.1. Classification (NCBI taxonomy): domain Eukaryota; kingdom Metazoa; phylum Chordata; class Amphibia; order Caudata; family Salamandridae; genus Calotriton; species Calotriton arnoldi. Next base: position 4,171,264 of record CAWUFW010000188.1, read on the forward strand.
GCGAAATCAGACAATGGAAATGTGTTTTTAATGTCGTAACTAGCAAAGAACTGTTGAAAATAAATTGCCGATAATTTTTGTAAAGGAGGGGTCAGGAGCAGAACTGACGTAGACAAAAGCTGCGCTGGGATTGGACAGTGCGCTAGTTATACAGAACTGACGTAGACAAAAGCCGCGCTGGGATTGGACAGTGTGCTGTTATACAGAAACCGCTCTGATTGGAGTGTTGGTGTGAGTCGCGCTGGGATTGGTCCTGATGGAGCAGGGTAAATATAAAAATTTTAACCTCCTAATATTTTCGTATAAAAATAATAAACATGTTCGTTCAAGTAAATAACCAACAATGTATGTCTGGGAAAAGGATAACACGCAGTTTTATGTGCAAAGTAATGAACTAATAGTTGTTTACGTTTCTAATATAACATAATATTTTGCGTACTGAAATAATAATAAAATGCATGTTTTCGTGCTTTGAATAAAACGTGTTGTTGCAAAATAAAGCGATGGTAAGTAAGGGACAGCTTTATATGTTGCTTCTGCTAGGTAATACCTAATTGGGGTACGTAGAAAGACGGGAGGGAAACGAAAGGGTTATATTTCATTGTTTTAATAACATTTTGTTTTCTTTAGAAATAGTGCGCTTAGGCCTGCTGAGCAGCAATATAAAATGGCCGCGAGTTATTAGAGTGCGCAGGAGCGGATGCGACCACGTGATAGAGGAGAGAGGCTGTTGCAAAGAGATGATCACGTGCTGATGCCGAGAGGCTAGGATGAAAGTATGGTCAAGGCTGCTGTGACCCTTCTGAGCAGATGTGTGCCAAGATGATCAGCAAGAAGCGTGAGAAGCCTGGTTGAATCAATAGAACGAACATTATTATACAATTGTTGCAGAAAAAGAAACAATTTGGACTGATCGAAATGGATGAGCGAGTGCATGAACTGTGGGAAACGATGCTTGCATGGACATTCCTCACGGAACTAGTTAAGACCAGGAAGCTTGATTAGAATGTATAGGGACCTGAGTTTTGGACCAATGAGAATGAATCGCGCCATGAAAGAAGAAACATTTTATGCTGTAAGCTAGAATTAGGGTATAAGAAGACCTACTCTTAGTGGGAGGGGGTTAGAATGCTGCGGGATGCTGCGGGAGATGCTGAAGAAGTTAGATGCTGTAGATGGGAGAGTTTGCGGTTGCTGATGCTGACGAGCTGATGCTCCTGCTGTTATTTTCCTTTTCCAGTTGAGTATGAAATGCCGCTTTAGGAGAACTAGCATTTGACAAGATTGATATTAGGAATTATTAGGTTTTTCCTCAAGAGATAGATAGGTTGATCTATAGAGTCTTTAGTATGATAACCTCATTTTCGGTCTAATAAAAGTGACATGCAATTTGCAATTATTCTTAAAAGATGATAAACGCAATGATCTGAATAATAAATTAATCCTGAATTTTCTGCATTCAAACTTTATATAAACTTTATTATTCTTCAAACAAACGACTCAGTGACTTTCTTTAGCATAATGATTAATAATGTTTTGGTAAAAGAGTTCATTGTGATTGAGCTGGTCTTAATCACCATCAACTGATTCCTACTAGTTGGTCCATCGACCAATGAGCGGAATACCTTTAAAGTAAAATGAGAATTGTTGTGTCATTATAAAAGAGGTATCCCGTCTCCTTCCAGCAAATCGTTTTTCTCCTAGGTTTCATGTCGGAGGAAAATCCAGGGAAAATAAATGAGTAAGTGAATGTATATGCGGTGTTATGGGCCCCACCGTCATATGGATATAGTGTGTGTAAGTTAGAGAAATAATTGCACCTGGATGACCCAAAAGCATAGTAGGAGAAAATATTTTTATTGTAAGCGCTGGATCAGATTTCTTGGTAGCAGAGTTATGGTTACTATAGATTAGTTTGGTGATTATTGATTTTTGATTATAGATTATTGATAAGTTTTATGTCTAACACTTTTTGGTTGAGTCGCGTTATGTTATATGTAAGTTTTCACGCTTCCGGGAAGTAGGAAGTGGAACACGTGTGGCAAAAGAAGTCACATGGAATTTTACACTGTCTGAGTTCAATTTGGTAATAACACAGGTTGTGTTATTTAGGGACATTTTGCGTATAAAAGGTGTGTGAGTGAAATAGTGATCGGTTTCCTTGTGAAACTCTGGCCTTAATTCTCAGGAGCAGTATAGTCTCCACATGTGTTTTATCCCCAGAGAAACGGGTTTACCGTTTGCTTGAAAGAAGGGTAAGGTAGAGGGAAGTGCTACTTTATCGACGTAACTGAAAGTTCTGTGGTAGGGTAGAGGTAAGCGCTGCCTACTGGAAAATACAGAATTCTTGGGTAAATGGTCAAAGCTATCTTTTCGGTTTAGCGAATCAGACAATGGAAATGTGGATAAAATGTTGTAACTAACAAGAATTGTTGAAAAAGAAATTGCCGATAAATTTTGTAAAGGAGGGGTCAAGAGCAGAAGTGACGTAGACAATAGCCGCGCTGGGATTGGACAGTGCGCTAGTCACATGAGAACAAGAGCAAAGTGACGTAGACAAAAGCCGCGCTGGGATTGGACAGTGCGCCGTAGTCAGAAATCGTTGTGATTGGAGCGTTGGTGTGAGTCGCGCTAGCATTGGTTGAAATAAACGCATAGGGAAAAGAGTTGATTTGCCGATTGTAGTAGGAGAAAAGGTTGTGAATCATGACGTACTAGGAGTATGGAAGAGAGAAAACGTCTTGGATGTCGAAAGTTAAGAACTTCTTTAAGAAGGACAAAAAGGTAGTGACTGGAGAGGGACAAATTATTCCTCCGCCGAAGTCACCAGCTTCACATATGATGCTTAAATATGGATATCATACATGCATTTGGTTAGAAAATTGGACAAAATACACCAAGAACGATGGAGCATTGGCTTTTCCTGAAAATGGTTCATTTAATGTAGCTGTATTACGGAACTTGCGAGAAAAGATGGTAATGTTAGAACCTAGACCTAGACCAACACAGTTTGAAGCTTTAGCGGAATGGGAAGATGAGATGTATGAACGAGAGAGAGCCAGAGGATTGAAGAATCATGAGTTTTTACCAGGAAGGTTGTGGGGAATAAATCATGAGGACAGAGTAAAGCGTTGGAGATACGCTAACATGGCAGGAGGTTTGTTTCCAGCTTTTGCGGTTGAGGAAGAGGCAAAGAGAAAGTGTACTGAGAAAAAGAAACATGTAGTGGTAGAAAAGTATGTGTATGGTGGTAGTGAAACAGATGACGAATTGCTGGAAGATATTTTAAACAGAAATCCACCTCCATATCAACAGACTTCTGTAGTGGTGACACCTAATGCACCGCAAATGGAAACTGAGAGGAATAAAAAACCTGAACGAAGAAATGAAATAAATAGGTCACAAGAAACATTTAAAATTTCACAAAATGATGAGACAGAAAGTGACAATGCAACTGAACTAGCAAAAACGACAAAAGAATTGACAGAGAAAATAAGAGAATTGACAAAGAATATGGAAGCTGTAACTGTACCAGTAACGATAGGTCCAGTAATGCCAATTTTTGAAAATCAGAAAATAAATGAACATTCTTTGGTGATTCCCATGAATTCACATATGCAAAGAAAAAGAGAAGGGATGGAACTGAATAAGGAAGGTGCACACAATTCGGCGAGTACGTGTAGACCAAGTCCACCTACAAATTTGACGATAAATGAGAGTGAGGTTAGAAGAATACCTATGGTGACAGAGTCCGCATCAGGAACACCAGAAAGAACCAGTGATTGGATTGAATTAAATAGTACACCTGTAGGTCCGACTCCAGAAGAGTTAAATGAATGGATAAAAGCGCTAAAGGCGAAAGAACCAGAAGAAAAACCATTAGATGTAATAAGGTTAAAAATAGACATGGAAGAGTTAATTTTGGGAACGATTGGAACGGAAAAACTAAAGAATTATCAGGATGATGAGATTATGTTTTTGTGTAAGAGTCTTACATGGAGAGCTAGAAATTTACATGACAAATTGAAAGAGATTGCAGGTGAATTGGGAGTGGAATTTGTGAAAGTGAGGACATTACAGAAACCGTACAGAGTAGATTTTTGTGAGAAAGACATAGAAAATTTGAACACATCAGGAAGACTGACCCAGATAAAAGAGCTGATTGTTTTATTGAGAAAATGGGGTGATGTGGATAGATGGAGAAACAGATGGACAAAGAGGAATGAGAAAACGACAGATAAAGCAGCTTTAGCTTTTGCAATGACAAATAAGGAATCAGTTACCAGAGAGTACCCAATGAGAGAAACACCAGGTGGTAGTTATGTGCATGTTCCGTGGACCAGACAGGATATACTGTCATTTACAAATGACTTCCCAAAATTGAGAGAGAAACCAGTAGAATGGTACAGACAAGTGGAGAGATTTGTTAAGGTGTCAAAAGTGCTGTGGATAGATCTAGATGGATTGTTTGACATAGTAGTGCCTGCTGATTTATGGACGGAATGTAAGATTACAATTGATTGGCCAACTGTGGAATATCCAAGGGTTGCCAAAACAGGAGCGCCAGGTCCAGAAGTGATGCGGAAATATGATCAGGTAGTTACCTTTTTGAAGAATAAGATTCCACCAAAAGAAACAGATTGGGTGAAAATAGACAGAACAACACAGGAAAGCAAAGAATCAGTGCATGCGTACTATGAGAGATTGTTGTTGGTTTTCAAACAGTATAGTGGTTATGAGACGCTAAGTGAGAAGGACATGAGTCATTTTGTATATAGGTTCGTGTATGGATTAACACCGGAGATAAGTGAAAGGATTAAGCAGCATTTGATAGGGTGGCAGAATAGCACAGTGGACAAAGTTTTGAGATATGCTAAGTATTGCAGTGATGAAATTGAGAGTAAACAGCGTAAATTGAAAGAAAAAGCCATGTGGGCACAGGTGAAAGTTGCAGAGAAGCAAGAAGCTGAATTGAATAATACTAGCAGTGAAAGAGGACAGTTTAAATCCCGACCTAATATACGTAAAGGGAAAGGACAAATGAGCATTGATGAGGCGAAGAAAAAGTGGCCATGCCACAATTGCGGAAAGCTAGGGCATTGGAGAAACGAGTGTAAATTTCCTCCTAAACCTAATGTAGAAAATCAAACATTAAATTCACAGGTGCAGAGTGAGGTAGTTACTCAACAAGGTCAGGTGCCGCAACCACCACTTCCCAAGAGTGCTAATCAACAGAAGTACAGTGCAGAAACAGGATTCTACGGAGGAGAGCAGGTAAAACAGTTGTCACGTGCAGCTGAAATCTCACAATATTGGTTGCGACAGAGTGAGGATGAGTCGTATGAAAGCTCATGACGGTGTCTGAAAGAGAGGGGAGAGTGCGTGCTTGGCGCAACTCTAGAGGTAGACCAGTCAGGTCCATTTGTGGATGGAGAAGTGAATGGTGCAAATATAACATTCCTTGTTGACACTGGAGCTACCCGTTCTACTGTTAGGTCAGTGGAAATTCCAAATCTTCCTCTCTCAGGTGAACATATACAAGTGGTTGGAGTTTCCAATCAGCAAATTGAAACGCCTCTTACTAGATTAGTAAAGGTGAAAATTGGTCCATTTAATGAAATGCACCGATTTGTGGTGTGTGATTGTAGTCCAGTTAATCTTTTAGGACGCGATTTATTGTGCAAGATGAACTGCACAATTTATTGTACTCCAGACGGAATTGTATTTCAAACTCCAGATGAGGATGTGCTGTACAAAATGACAATACTAAGGCGGAAGAAAATCTTAGGAAATGTCTTTCAGCAACCTTTGAATGGATGAGTAACAACCATCTAAGGTGTAACTCGGAAAAAACAGAGATTTTGCCATTTGGCAACAAAATCTTTTTGTGCCTAAACTTTGGTGGCCAGAAGATGCCACCCCCCCTCCTAATACAATAAATGCAGCCAGAAATTTAGGAATAAAATTTGACACCACACTATCTTTCAAACAACAATCTCTGGCAGTTGCGGGCACATGTTTTCATCTTATAAAAAGTCTAAAAAATTCTTTGACTTGCTCCCCTTCTCAGCCAGGCAAACCGTTGCTGTGGCACTTATTACATCTAGACTGGACTATTGTAACAGTCTTTATGCAGGAACAAATAAATCAGTCTTGCACAAGCTTCAGATGGTCCAGCACGCAGCTGCCCGGCTGGTATTGAAGTGGCCTAGGAAATCATCTGCCTCTGCTGCACTAGACCTCTTACATTGGTTACCAGTTCACAAACGAATTCTGTTTAAGGTCCTTATTATTACCTTTAGGGCCTTTCATTCACGTGGCCCACAATATCTTCAAACTAGCTTCAAACGCTACTTTCCCTCCCGTAGCCTAAGATCAAATCTACTGACCATTCCATCTTTTAGATTGGTGACAAAGGGAGGAAAATCACTTGTAGTCATAGGCTCAAAGGCTTGGAATCAACTTCTATCTCAGCTCTGTCAGATTGTTTCCGAGTCTGTCTTTAGGAAGGCACTTAAAACTTGGATCTACAGTGCACCTCATACATTATGCAATACACTGATTTAAACACCTATCTCCCCTCTGGCATGAGTAGTATACCAGTTTTCGCCATCTCTGGGTTTCCGTCCCAGCGCCAAGATGCTCCTTGGAGTGATAGTAGGGCTATACAAGTTTCCATTTACATTACATTACATTACATTTACAATGGTAAATTTGGAACCAGAAGTAAATCATTTGTTTCCTGTATTTGATGCAGAGAAAATCCCAATTGAATTGAAAGGGACAGTAAAAGAAGAAGTGTGGGACTTGACAGGAGAAGATGTAGGATTAATGAAAGGAGTAGATCCCGTAAAAATTTCAGTAAAAGAAGGAACGAGTTACCCAAACACGCCTCAGTATAAATTGACTCCAGAAATAATTGAAGGAATAACGCCAGTAATAAATAAAATGATTGAACAAGGAATTCTAAAAGAAATCATGAGCAGTCCATGTAATTCGCCAATAATGGGACTGAAAAAGCCAAATGGAACATATAGAATCGTACAGGATTTAAGAAAGGTAAACAAAATTGTTGTACCTTGTTGCCCAATAGTACCGAATCCTGCCGTGATTCTATACCAGATTCCACACGAAGCAGAGTGGTACACTGTGATTGATTTATGTCATGCATTTTTCTCTATTCCATTACATCCAGATAGCCAGCCAATATTTGCGTTTAGGTTTGGAGAGCGTATTTTGGCATGGTGCCGAATTCCTCAAGGGTATACAGAAAGTCCCTCAATCGTTAATCAGATTTTAAAGAAATCATTGGAAGTTTTAAGAATGCCAGAAAAGTCAGTAATGGTTCACTATATTGATGACCTACTGGTGGCATCAAAAACGAAAGAAGCCTGTGTTAATGACACGATTGCTTTGCTGAACCATTTAGCAAAAAGAGGACATAAAGTGTCCCCTTCAAAATTGCAGTTTTGTAAACAAGAAGTCCAGTATTTAGGGCATAAAATTGAGAAAGGAGTACGAAAGGTAACGACAGAAAGAATAAAAATGATTCAAGGAATGAGAGCTCCAATGACACAAAGAGAGGTAAGAATGTTTTTGGGAATGGTTGGATATTGTCGACAATGGATAAGCGGTTTTTCACTAATTGCTAAACCATTGCAGAAACTGACAAAGAAGGATGTTAAAGATCCTTTTGAAATGAATGATGAAGAAATGAAAGCATTCAAAGAGCTGAAAAAGAAACTGTGTGAGGCTCCAGCATTAGGAATGCCTGACTATGAGAAAGATTTTGAGCTGTTTTGCAGTGAAAGAGATGGATGTGCATTTTCAGTTTTGGTACAGAGACATGGAACTATGAAAAGACCAATTGCATATTTTTCTGCTGTGTTAGACCCTGTAGCCAGAGCGTTGCCTGGATGTTTGAAAGCGGTTGCTGCTACTTGTGTAAGTCTGGAACAGAGTGAAGGCATAGTGATGGGGTATCCATTGAGAGTGTATGTTCCCCATTCTGTGGAAATTCTCTTGACAAGAACGAAAACTCAATACATGACACATAGTCGGCTGACTAGGTATGAAAAGGTAATTTTGAGTGCAGATAATGTGACCATTGACAGATGTATGAATGTAAATCCTTCAACATCATTGCCAGATGAAGAGAATGTGATTGAAATGGATGAAGTAGATCACGATTGTCTGAATGTGCTTGAATACTGTACTAAACCAAGAGCTGACATTCGAGAGGAGCCCTTAAAAGAATCAGATTATATTCTGTTTGTAGATGGCTCATGTTTGAGAACGAGTGATGGAGTTCTAAGTGCAGCATATGCAGTTTGCACAGTAGCAACTGTTTTGGAAGCATCTTGTCTGAAAGGTGTACGGTCTGCCCAAGTTGCAGAATTAGTAGCTCTGATTCAAGCATGTAAGTTGGGAAGAAATGTACGAGTTACGATTATGACTGACAGTCAATACGGCTTTGGAGTCGTTCATGACTTTGGTCAGATTTGGTCACAAAGGGGTTTCTTGACGTCTGCAGGGACACCCATAAGGAATGGAGATTTTGTGAAAAGGTTGCTTGAGGCGATACAGCTGCCTAAAGAGATTGCTGTAGTGAAGTGCAATGCACATAAAAATGGGGAAGACTACATTACTGTTGGCAACAAATATGCTGACGAAATGGCACAGTACTGTGCAAAGAATGTGGTCTCTTTAAACAAATGCCGCGAAAGAGAGCATATTTCTTGTCCATTGCTTCTTACTAACTCAATTGAAACATGGGATGAGTTAAGACAGTTACAAGAGGCTGCAGAAGACGAAGAGAAAGATACATGGCTAAAAGCAGGATGTAGGAAACATGAAGAAACGGATGTATGGGTTTACAGGGATGAGAGACCTGACCTGATAGCATGATTTCTGACATGGCACGGATGTATCATGGGCAAGCCCATATTGGGAGAGATTCAATGATCAGACTTTTTAGACAAACATGGTACAATCCAAAATTCAGAGCCATAGCTGAGAGTCTTTGTCAAAGATGTCTGATTTGTCAACAATTAAATCCAGGAAGGAAGACAGTAGTGAGTCTAGGAAGAATAGGACGAGAAGGGGGTCCTTTCACCAGAATGCAGATGGATTTCATAGAAATGCCACCTTGCAGCAGATTGAGGTATGTTTTAGTGGTCGTCTGTTTGTTTTCCCGTTGGGTGGAGGCATATCCAACAAGAAGGAATGACAGTATCACAGTAGCAAAACTTTTGCTGAGAGAATTCATTCCGAGGTATGGTTTTCCAGTCACGATTGAAACAGATAGAGGAACACATTTCCAAAATGAATTAGTTAAACTGATTTGTGAAGCCCTTAGTATTAAACAGAAACTGCATTGTGCATACAGACCAGAGGCTTCTGGAATAGTAGAGCAAGTAAATGGAACAATCAAGAACAGGTTAGGAAAAATGTGTCAAGCTACAGGACTGAAATGGCCAGATGCTTTGCCATTGGTTCTGATGACAATCAGAAGTATTCCGGAAAGGAAGACTGGACTCAGTCCACATGAGATAATCATGGGACGAGCAATGAGACAAGCACAAGTACCTGTCAACAAGCTACTGACTAACTGATGATCTAGTACTGGATTATTGCAAAGGATTGGCTGATGTGGTGCGTTCTGTGTTTCATCAGGTTGGACCGGATGCGACCACTCTTGAAAGAAAACCCGCACACGACTTGAATCCAGGAGATTGGATTCGAATAAAAGTCCACCGGAGAAGAAATTGTTTGGTTCCTCGCTGGGACGAACCACGACAAGTGATCCTAGTGACAACGACCGCAGTTAAGTGTGCAGGAGTGAAACACTGGGTTCATGCCAGCCACACCATCAGAGTTCCAGAACCTAAAGATCGACCTGTGAGTAGGCATCTGGAAATAATAGACAACAGTTCAGCATCAGAAAGAGAAGAGGAGACAAACAGGGTGCCAGAACTTGAAGATCGACCTGTAAGTCGACATCTGGGAGACCCAACTACAAATGAAACGATAGAAGAAGAAGAAGAAATAGAGGAAATAGCTGAAGTTCCAGAATTTGAAGATCGACCTGTAAGTCGACATCTGGAAATATCTGATACCAGTTCAGAATCTGATACAGAACAGTCAGAAGGAGAAGAAATTATAAAGACAAAGTGGAATTTTGAAAGCATAAGAGAAGAAACTGAGCCAGAAAACAGTGACAGTGAACAACCAAGTACAAGTGGTGGTAGAATTCCTTCGAAGATAATATTAATAGATGAAGAAGGGAGAGTTTCAGACCAAAAGTTAGAAAAATCGGAAAAGCCCCGAGGAGCAGTAGGGACAGATAGTCAAACACAAGAACAGGGAAATTTAGAAGCAGATAGAGAAATTGACACAAAATCGGAAGAACCTCGAGGAGGGACAGAAGTAGGTGAACGAAGGAAGATAAGAAAAGAACCACAAGTAGCTGAAAGCGAAATAATTAGTTTCAAAATAAGAGGAAATAACGAAAAGATTGAAACAGAATCAGAAGAAAGTGGAGAAGAAAGAAATGAAAAACTAGAGACAAGAAAAAGAAATTTGAAAACAGAAAGAGAGGAAAAAGGGAGTGAAGCAAAAAGGCCGAGAAAAGGAGACAATTGGCCCAACGAAGTAAGAAGATTAAGATACAGAATAGTAAAATTGGATGGGAAAAGTGCTGAACAAGTGAATGAAATAACAAGTCAAAAGGAGCAAGGAAAACAAGGTGGTAAACACTTGCAGAAAACAAAAAGAATAAGGAAAGTGAATCAGAAGTACAGATCACCTGAATGGTTGTATCGTGCTCTGACTAGCTACAAAGAAGAATTGAACACTCACAAGAACCCAGAACAAAGAAACCTGATGGGAGAAAGTGAAGTGCAACAAACCTGAAGAAACAGACCTGAAGTGGTTGCTGTAGATAGTTTACCGGATTTGACACTGTAGATAGTTTATCGGATTTGACACTGTAGATAGTTTACGGATTTGACCAAAACACTGAACTGACAAAATTATCGGATATGACAAGGAAAGAATTCTGAGAAAGAATTGAAGAAAGAACCAAGCAAAGACAACATTCTGAAAGTACAGAGTGGCAAGCAAGTCATTTCTGAGGTGTAGTGACACAATTTTCTAGAAAACAAGTACAAAATGGAGAATATTAGAGATAGAAAATGTAAATGCGAGTTTTTAAAAAGATGGTGCAAAATGTGCTGTTTTTGTACAGGATTATTAATAACAGTATGGGTAGTTTTAGCAATAACTATTCCAATTAGTTTAGCTGTAGTGGAAAAGTCTAATAACACTGAAAAAAAAAAGGAGCTAACACTCAAGAGCCAATTATTTTAAGGAGTAGTGCAGAGTTACATAAGGACAAATCAATAACAGATTTTTCAAAGAATGTGTTTACTAAATTACTGTATGAGTACGTAGAAACAATGGATGTAAGGGATTGTTATGTTTGTATGCAGTTGCCTGCATCTGTAGCAGAGGGTGTGACTTATCATCACCTCCCTTTGACGTATGGAATAACATGTAGTGTATTAGCAAGCTTATTTTATAAAACAGGCAGATTAGAATATTATTACACTGATGTAGATAGGATTTTTGCAAAGGTTTCTGTAGTTCCCGAGCTTAATAAAATAAAAGAGGGAAAGATTTTTGGAGAATATTTCTTAGAAGATAAAATATTAACATTAGATAATATATTTAGGTACAACCTTACCTGTGAGTTAAAGAAAGAAGAAAAAGTATTTCTAGAAATGGTTGAGGAAAGAAGAGTGAAATTTGAAAGAAAAGTAATTGAAGAGACAAAAACACCTCTTTGGGCGTTTGAGGAAGACCATCATGACAAGAAAAAGATGAATGCAGCTATGACTCTGGATTGGCCCCAACAGGGAAGGTTGTGCATTAGAAGAAATAAGACAAAATATGACAATTATTTTGTGGGTTCCAGTAATTGCCATGACAATTACCTAATTATAGGTGGATGGGGATTCAAAGGGGGAAAAGATCCAATATTTCCAGGGATTTATTATGTTTGTGGGAATAGGGCTTATTATAGGTTGCCGGACCATTGGTATGGATCATGTTATTTAGGCCTGGTCTTTCCAAAGATTTTTCATGTGGATAGAAAAGAAAAAGGAACACACAAGATGATAAATACCTTTACACGTAGAAAAAGGGAAAGTTTTTCAGAAATAGTAGGTGATATTTTTGGTGCACTAATACCAGCAGTGGGAATATCTTTGAATGCATTCAGAATTCGGACATTATCCACAGTAGTAGATCGTTTATCTACAGATACTGCTGGAGGGTTCTTAATGGTAAATACCGAAATGGTTGCCATGAGAGCTATGGTGATGCAAAATCGTCTTGCCCTTGACATTCTTTTGGCAAAAGAGGGCGAAGTCTGTGGAATGCTGAAAGTCCAACATTGTTGCACTTACATTCCTGATAAAAGCGAAAATATACAGAAGTATATAACAAATATTACAAATTTGCACAAAGAACTAGTACCACTGGAGGTTGAAAGTGTATGGGGAAAACTTGGTAAAGGGTTTTCTTCGGTAACAAATTGGTTAACAAGAATGAGTGGATTAATAGTAGGGAAAGTTATAATAATAGCAGCCATGGAAATAATAATAATATTAGTATTGAAGCTTGCAGTAACATGTATAAAGAGACGAAGAAAGCAGAAAAAGTTAGAAAAAGAAAATATGATAAACAAAGAGAGAGAGAGAGAAATAGGTGAAATAGAATTAGAAGAAATAAAAGAGAACCTGTACAAAAAGACAAAGAGACAAGTTGAAAGCGATACAGAATTATAAAAACTAACAAAAGCAAATGGATAAAAGATATATGCTGTCTGAGAAAATTGTATAACTTGGGTTTGTGTGGTGATGTTAAAAATCACCAAAGGGGGAGTTGATGGAGCAGGGTAAATATAAAAATTTTAACCTCCTAATATTTTCGTATAAAAATAATAAACATGTTCGTTCAAGTAAATAACCAACAATGTATGTCTGGGAAAAGGATAACACGCAGTTTTATGTGCAAAGTAATGAACTAATAGTTGTTTACGTTTCTAATATAACATAATATTTTGCGTACTGAAATAATAATAAAATGCATGTTTTCGTGCTTTGAATAAAACGTGTTGTTGCAAAATAAAGCGATGGTAAGTAAGGGACAGCTTTATATGTTGCTTCTGCTAGGTAATACCTAATTGGGGTACGTAGAAAGACGGGAGGGAAACGAAAGGGTTATATTTCATTGTTTTAATAACATTTTGTTTTCTTTAGAAATAGTGCGCTTAGGCCTGCTGAGCAGCAATATAAAATGGCCGCGAGTTATTAGTGTGCGCAGGAGCGGATGCGACCACGTGATGGAGGAGAGAGGCTGTTGCAAAGAGATGATCACGTGCTGATGCCGAGAGGCTAGGATGAAAGTATGGTCAAGGCTGCTGTGACCCTTCTGAGCAGATGTGTGCCAAGATGATCAGCAAGAAGCGTGAGAAGCCTGGTTGAATCAATAGAACGAACATTATTATACAATTGTTGCAGAAAAAGAAACAATTTGGACTGATCGAAACGGATGAGCGAGTGCATGAACTGTGGGAAACGATGCTTGCATGGACATTCCTCACGGAACTAGTTAAGACCAGGAAGCTTGATTAGAATGTATAGGGACCTGAGTTTTGGACCAATGAGAATGAATCGCGCCATGAAAGAAGAAACATTTTATGCTGTAAGCTAGAATTAGGGTATAAGAAGACCTACTCTTAATGGGAGGGGGTTAGAATGCTGCGGGATGCTGCGGGAGATGCTGAAGAAGTTAGATGCTGTAGATGGGAGAGTTTGCGGTTGCTGATGCTGACGAGCTGATGCTGCTGCTGTTATTTTCCTTTTCCAGTTGAGTATGAAATGCCGCTTTAGGAGAACTAGCATTTGACAAGATTGATATTAGGAATTATTAGGTTTTTCCTCAAGAGATAGATAGGTTGATCTATAGAGTCTTTAGTATGATAACCTCATTTTCGGTCTAATAAAAGTGACATGCAATTTGCAATTATTCTTAAAAGATGATAAACGCAATGATCTGAATAATAAATTAATCCTGAATTTTCTGCATTCAAACTTTATATAAACTTTATTATTCTTCAAACAAACGACTCAGTGACTTTCTTTAGCATAATGATTAATAATGTTTTGGTAAAAGAGTTCATTGTGATTGAGCTGGTCTTAATCACCATCAACTGATTCCTACTAGTTGCTCCATCGACCAATGAGCGGAATACCTTTAAAGTAAAATGAGAATTGTTGTGTCATTATAAAAGAGGTATCCCGTCTCCTTCCAGCAAATCGTTTTTCTCCTAGGTTTCATGTCGGAGGAAAATCCAGGGAAAATAAATGAGTAAGTGAATGTATATGCGGTGTTATGGGCCCCACCGTCATATGGATATAGTGTGTGTAAGTTAGAGAAATAATTGCACCTGGATGACCCAAAAGCATAGTAGGAGAAAATATTTTTATTGTAAGCGCTGGATCAGTCCGAATAGCCAGTGACGTAGAAGCTTAGGATTGGAGCGTTAGTGTGAGTCGCGCTGGGATAGGTCCGAATAACGCATAGAGAACAGTGTTGAATCGCGGACTTTTGAGAAGGGAAAGAAATTTTGAATCATGGCTTATTATGAGTATGGTAGAGCGAAAACGTCGTGGATGTCAAAAGTTAGGAATTTTTTTAAGAAAGACAAAAAGGTAGTGACTAGAGAGGGACAAGTAATTCCTCCGCCGAAGTCACCAGCTTCGCATATGATGCTGAAGTACGGATATCATACCTGCATATGGTTAGAAAATTGGACTAAATATACGAAGAATGATGGAGCGTTGGCTTTTCCTGAGAATGGTTCATTTAGTGTAGCTGTACTTCGGAATTTGAGAGAGAAAATGGCGATGCTTGAACCTAAACCGACACAATTTGAAGCTTTAAGTGAATGGGAAGATGAGATGTATGAACGAGAAAGATTCAGAGGATTAAGAAATCATGAGTTTGTACCTGGAAGGTTGTGGGGAGTGAATCATGAGGACAGAATAAAGCGTTGGAGATATGCTAATATGACAGGAGGTTTGTTTCCGGCTTTTACAGTTGAGGAAGAAGCTAAGAGAAAGTGTACAGAGAAAAGAAGCATGTGGTTACTGAAAAGTATGGGTATGGTGGTAGTGAGACAGAAGATGAATTGCTGGAAGATATTCTAAACAGAAACCCACCTCCATACCAACAGAATTCTGCGGTGGTGACACCTAATGCACCGCCAATGGAAACTGGGAGGAATAAAAATCCAGAACGAGGATATGAGATAAATAGGTCACAAGATCAGTTGAAAACTCCACAAAATGAGAAGACAGAAAGTGACAATACAACTGAATTGGCAAAAACCACAAGAGAATTAACTGAAAAGATAAGAGAATTAACAATGAATATGGAAGCTGTAACCGTACCAGTAACAATAGGTCCAGTAATACCAGTTTTTGAGAATCAGAAAATTGAAGAGCATTCTTTAGTCATTCCTATGAATTCACACTTGCAAAGAAGGAAAGAAGGGATGGAATTTGACAGTGAAGGTGCAAGAAACTTGGTTAGTACATATAGACCAAGTCCACCTACTAATTTGACGATAAATGAAAATGAGTTCAGGAGAATACCCATGGTAACTGAGTCTGCATCAGAGACGCCAGAAAGGAGTAAAAATTGGATAGAATTAAATAGTACGCCTGTAGGTCCAACTCCAGATTAATTGAATGAATGGATGAAAACTCTAAAAACGAAAGAGACAGAAACGAAACCCTTAGATGTAATTAGGTTAAAAATAGACATGGAAGAATTGATTTTAGGAACAATTGGCACAGAAAAACTGAAATCTTATCAGGATGACGAGATTATGTTCTTGTGCAAGAGCATTACATGGAGAGCCAGAAATTTACATGACAAATTAGAAGAAACAGCAAATGAACTAGGAGTAGAATTTGTAAAAGTGAGAACGTTGCAGAAACCATATAGAGTAGATTTTTGCGAGAAAGACATAGAAAATTTGAACACATCAGGATGATTAACCCAAATAAAAGAATTAATTGTTTTACTGAGGAAATGGGGTGATGTGGATAGATGGAGAAGCAGATGGACTAAAAAGAATGAGAAAGTGACAGACAAAGCGTCTTTGGCTTTTGCGGTAACAGACAAGGAATCAATTGTAAGGAGTACCCGATGAGAGAAACTCCAGGAGGTAGTTATGTGCATGTCCCATGGTCTAGACAGGATATATTGTCATTTACAAATGACTTCCCAAAGTTGAGAGAGAAGCCAGTAGAATGGTACAGACAAGTGGAGAGGTTTGTTAAAGTTTCAAAGGTGTTGTGGATAGATTTGGATGGATTGTTTGATATAGTAGTAACAGCTGATTTGTGGACAGAATGTAAGATTACTGTTGATTGGCCAACTGTAGAATATCCAAGAGATGCTAAAACAGGAGCGCCAGGACCAGAAGTGATGAGGAAATATGATCAAGTAATTACCTTTTTGAAAAATAAGATTCCGCCCAAAGAAATGGATTGGGTAAAGATAGACAGAACCACACAGGAAAGTAAAGAATCAGTACATGCATATTACGAGAGGCTACTGTTAGTTTTTAAACAGTATAGTGGTTATGAGACATTAAATGAGAAGGATATGAGTCATTTTGTATATAGATTTGTTTATGGATTGAAACCAGAGATAAGTGAAATGATTAAACAGCATATGATTTGTTGGCAGAATAGCATGGTAGATGAGGTTTTGAGGTATGCTAAATATTGTAGTGATGACATTGAGAGCAGACAGCGTAAATTGAAGGAGAAAGCAATGTGGGCACAAGTGAAAGTTGCAGAGAAGCAAGAAGCTCAATTGAGTAATTCAGTTAACGAAGTAGGACAGACTAGATTTAAACCAAACATAGGTAAGGGAAAAGGGCAAATGAGCATAGAAGAGGCAAAGAAAAAGTGGCCATGCCACAACTGCGGAAAGCTAGGACATTGGAGAAGCAAGTGTAAATTTCCTCCAAAACCTAATACGGAAAATCAATCATTAAATCCACAGGTGCATAGTGAGGTAGTTACCCAACAAAGTCAGGTGCCACAACCACCACTTCCCAAGAGTGTTAATCAACAGAAATACAGTGCAGAAACAGGATTCTACGGAGGAGAACAGGTAACACAATTGCCGCGCGCAGCTGCCATAGCTCAGTACTGGCTACGACAGGATGGTGATGAGTCGGATGAAAGTTTATGACGGTGCCTAGGAGAGGAGGAAGAGTGCGTGCTTGGCGCAACTCTAGAGGTAGATCAGTCAGGTCCATTTGTGGCTGGAGAAGTGAATGGTGCAAATGTAACATTCCTTGTGGACACTGGAGCTACCCGTTCTACTGTTAGGTCAGTGGAAATTCCAAACCTTCCTCTCTCAGGTGAACATATCCAAGTAGTGGGTGTTTCTAATCAGCAAATTAAGGCACCTCTTACTAAATTAGTGGAGGTAAAAATTGGTCCATTTAGTGAAATGCACCGATTTGTGGTATGCGATTGCAGTCCTGTGAACCTATTAGGACGCGATTTGCTTTGCAAGATGAACTGCACCATCTATTGTACGCCAGATGGAATTGCATTTCAGACCCCAGATGAAGATGTATTGTATAAAATGACCATGGTAAAGTTAGAATCAGAAGCGAACGATTTATTGCCCATATTTGATGTAGAGAAAATCCCAAGTGAACTGAAAGAAACAGTGAAACAGGAAGTGTGGGACTTCACGGGAGAAGATATAGGGTTAATGAAAGAAGTAGACCCTGTTAAAATTTCTGTTAAAGAAGGAACGAGTTACCCAAATACACCACAGTATAAATTGACACCAGAAATAATTGAAGGTATAACACCAGTAATAAACAAAATGATTGAGCAAGGGATTCTGAGAGAAATAATGAGCAGTCCATGTAATTCGCCGATAATGGGACTGAAAAAGCCGAATGGAACATATAGAATTGTACAGGATTTGAGAAAGGTAAACAAGATTGTTGTGCCTTGCTGCCCAATAGTGCCAAACCCCGCTGTGATTCTATATCAAATTCCTCGCGAAGCAGAATGGTACACAGTTATTGATTTGTGCCATGCATTTTTCTCTATTCCATTACATCCAGATAGCCAGCCATTATTTGCGTTCAGGTTCGGAGAGCGTATTTTGGCATGGTGCCAAATTCCTCAGGGGTATACAGAAAGCCCCTCGATTTTTAATCAAATTTTAAAGAAATCATTGGAATATTTGAAAATGCCAGAGAAGTCAGTGATGGTTCAGTACATTGATGACCTACTGGTGGCATCAAAAACGAAGGAAGCATGTGTCAATGATACAATTGCTTTGCTGAATCATTTAGCAAAAAGAGGACATAAGGTGTCCCCATCAAAATTGCAGTTTTGTCAACAAGAGGTCCAGTATCTAGGGCATAAGATTGAAAAAGGAGTGCGAAAGGTAACGACAGAAAGAATAAAAATAATCCAAGGAATGAGAGCTCCAATGACACAAAGAGAGGTAAGAATGTTCCTAGGAATGGTTGGATATTGTCGACAATGGATAAGTGGATTTTCATTAATTGCAAAACCATTGCAGCGATTGACAAAGAAAGATGTAAAAGATCCATTTGAAATGAATGACGAGGAAATGAAAGCATTTAGAGAACTAAAAAGGAAACTGTGTGAAGCTCCGGCATTGGGAATGCCTGACTATGAAAAAGATTTTGAGTTGTATTGCAGTGAAAGAGATGGGTGTGCGTTTTCAGTCCTGGTGCAGAGACATGGAAACATGAAAAGACCCATTGCATATTTTTCAGCTGTTTTAGATCCAGTAGCGAAAGCGTTGACTGGATGTTTGAAAGCAGTTGCTGCTACTTGTGTAAGTCTGGAACAGAGTGAAGGCATAGTGATGGGATATCCACTGAGAGTATATGTCCCACATTCTGTGGAAATTCTTTTGACAAGAACCAAAACTCAATACATGACACATAGTCGGCTGACTAGGTATGAAAAAGTAATTTTGAGTGCAGACAATGTGACTATTGACAGATGCATGAATGTGAATCCTTCAACATCATTGCCAGATGAGGAAAGTGTGATTGAAATGGATGAAGTTGATCATGATTGTCTGAATGTACTCGAATACTGTACAAAACCAAGACCCGACATACGGGATGAGCCTTTAAAAGAATCAGATTATATCCTGTTTGTGGATGGCTCATGTTTGAGAACGAATGATGGAGTTCTAAGTGCAGCATATGCAGTTTGCACAGTAGCTGCTGTGATGGAAGCATCTTGTTTGAAAGGGATACGTTCTGCCCAAGTAGCGGAGTTGATAGCTCTAATTCAAGCATGCAAGTTGGGAAAGAATGTTCGAATAACAGTTGTCACGGATAGCCAATACGGCTTTGGAGTGGTGCATGATTTTGGCCAGATCTGGTCACAGATAGGTTTCTTGACGTCTGCAGGGTCACCGATAAGAAATGGTGAATTTGTGAAAAAGTTGCTTGAGGCGATACAGCTGCCTAAACAGATTGCGGTGGTGAAGTGCAATGCACATAAAAATGGGGAAGATTACATAACTGTCGGCAATAAGTATGCTGATGAAATTGCACAGTATTGTGCTAAAAATGTGGTCTCATTGAATCGGAACCAAGAAAGAGAGCATATTTCATGTCCTTTGCTTTTTACTAACCCTGTTGAGACATGGGATGGGGTGAGACAATTACAGGAAGCAGCAGATGATGAGGAAAAAGATAACTGGATAAAAGCAGGATGTAGAAAACATGAGGAAAATGATGTTTGGGTTTACCGGGATGAAAGACCAGTTATGCCTGATAGCATGATTTCTGACATGGCACGGATGTACCATGGACAAGCTCATATTGGGAGAGATTCAATGATCAGACTTTTTAGACAAACATGGTATAATCCAAAATTCAGAGCCATAGCTGAGAGTCTTTGTCAAAGGTGTCTTATTTGTCAACAGCTAAATCCAGGAAGAAAGACAGTAGTGAGTCTAGGGACAATAGGACGAGAGGGAGGTCCTTTCACGAGAATGCAAATGGATTTTATTGAAAGGCCTCCGAGCAATAGACTAAGGTACGTCCTTGTAGTCGTCTGTTTGTTTTCCCGTTGGGTGGAAGCATACCCGACCAGAAGGAATGATGGAATTACAGTAGCAAAACTAATGCTGCGAGAATTCATTCCAAGGTATGGTTTTCCAGTAACGATTGAAACAGATAGAGGAACACATTTTCAAAATGAATTGGTTCAATTGATTTGTGAAGCACTTAGTATTAAACAGAAACTGCATTGTGCATACAGACCAGAGGCTTCTGGAATAGTAGAGCAGGTGAATGGAACAATTAAGAACAGACTAGGTAAAATGTGTCAAGCCACAGGACTCAAATGGCCAGATGCCTTGCCATTAGTCTTAATGACAATCAGAAGTATACCGGAAAGAAAGACAGGACTCAGTCCCCATGAGATAATTATGGGACGAGCAATGAGACAAGCACATGTACCTGTCAACAAACTACTGACTATAACTGATGATCTGGTACTGGATTATTGCAAAGGATTGGCTGATGTGGTACGTTCTGTGTTTCATCAGGTTGGACCGGATGCAACCACTCTTGAAAGAAAACCAGTTCATGATTTGAATCCAGGAGATTGGGTCCGCATAAAAGTCCACCGAAGAAAAAACTGTTTGGTTCCTCGCTGGGATCAACCACAACAAGTGATCCTGGTGACAACAACTGCAGTCAAGTGTGCTGGAGTGAAACACTGGGTACATGCCAGTCACACCATCAGAGTTCCAGATCCTGAAGCTCGACCTGTGAGTCGACATCTGGAAATATCAGATACCAGTTCAGCATCTGATGTAGAGGAAGAGGCGATCAGAGTTCCAGAATCTGAAGATCGACCTGTAAGTCGACATCTGGAAGACCCAAGTACAAGTGCAACGACAGGAGGAGTAGAGGAAATAGCAGAAGTTCCAGAACCTGAAGATCGACATGTGAGTCGACATCTGGAAATATCTGACACCAGTTCAGCATCTGATACAGAGCATTCGGATTGTGAGGAAAGTCTGAAAAGAAATTGGAAATTTGATAATATAGAAGAAGAAACTGAGAAAAAAGACAGTAACAGTGAGCAACCAAGTACAAGTTGTGGTGAAAACACTTCAGAGACAATATTAATAGACGAAGAAGGGAGAGTTTCAAATAGAAAGTTAGAAGAATCGGAAGATCCCCGAGGAGCAATAGGGACAGATCGACGAACAAAAGAACAGGGAAATTTAGACGTAGATAGAGAGATTGAGACAGATTCGGAAGAACCTCGAGGAGGGACAGAAGTAGGTGATCGAAAGAAAACACGAGAAGAACCACAAATAGATGAAAGAAATGAAATTATAAAATTTTAAATAAGAGACAATAAAGAAAGAACTGAAACAGAATCAGAAGAAAGTGGAGAAGAAAGAAACCAGAAACTAGAGTCGAGAAAGAGAACTTGGAGAACAGAAAGAGAGAAAAAGGAAAGTGAACCAAAAAGGCCAAGAAAAGGAGACAATTGGCCCAACGAAGTTAGAAAACTGAGATACAAGATCATAAGGCTAGATGGAAAAAGTGCAGAGCAAGTAAATGAGATAACCAGTCAAAAAGAACCAGAGACACAAGGTGGAAAACACTTGCAGAAAACAAAAAGAATAAAGAAAGCAAATCTGAAGTATAGATTGCCTGAATGGCTATACATTGCTTTAACTGACATCAAAGAAGAAGAGATCACTCACGAGAAACCAGAAGAAAGTTGCAAACTAAATGGGTGAAGGTGAAGTGCAACAAATCTAAAGAAATTTGAACGAATTTCTACCGGACTGGACAAAACATTGGATTTGACAAGAAAGAGTTCTGAAAAGAATTAAAAGAAAGTAAACGAAGACAAAGTGAAAGTGCAGGGTGGCTAAGAAGTCATTTCTGAGGTGTGGTGACACATTTTCCCTGTACATAATAAATTAGATTATAGAACAAAAATGGAAGATACTAAAAATAGAAAGTGTAGATGTGAGTTCTTAAGCAGGTGGTGTAAAATGTGCTTCTTTTGTACAGGATTATTAATGACAGTATGGATTATTTTAGCGATCACCATTCCAATTAGTTTAGCTGTAGAAGAAACGTTTAATAAAACAGTGAAAGAAAAGGGAGCTAACAGTCAAGAGACAGCTATATTAAAAAGTAATGCCGAGTTACATAAAGACAAATCAATAACAGATTTTTCAAAGAATGTTTTTACTAAATTATTATATGAGTATGTAGAAACAATGGATGTAAGAGATTGTTATGTTTGTATGCAATTACCTGCATCTGTCGCAGAAGGTGTGACCTATCATCACCTTCATTTGACGTATGGAATAACATGTAGTGTTTTAGCAAGTCTATTTTACAAGACAGGAAGATTAGAATATTATTACACTAATATAGATAAGATTTTTGCAAAGATTCCTGTAGTTTCAGAACTAAATAAAGTGAAAGAAGAAAAAACATTTGGTGAATTTTTCCTAGAAGATAAAATTCTAACATTAGATGATATAGTCAAAAACAACCTTACCTGTGAGTTAAGAAATGAAGAA
Source organism: Calotriton arnoldi (assembly GCA_963921515.1). Taxonomy (NCBI): domain Eukaryota; kingdom Metazoa; phylum Chordata; class Amphibia; order Caudata; family Salamandridae; genus Calotriton; species Calotriton arnoldi. The sequence goes on from CAWUFW010000188.1 coordinate 4,194,007, forward strand.
AAGGTATTTTTAGAAATGGTCGAGAATAGAAGAGTGAAATTTCAAAGAAAAGTGATAGAAGAGACAAAAACACCTCTTTGGGCGTTTGAGGAAGAAAATCATGACAAGGAAAAGACAAATGCAGCTATGACTCTGGATTGGCCCCAACAGGGAAGGTTGTGCATTAGAAGAAATAGAACAAGATATGACAATTATTTTGTGGGTTTCAGTGATTGCCATGACAATTATAACATTTTAGGCGGATGGGGATTCAAAGGGGAAAAGATCCAATATTTCCTGGGATCTATTACATTTGTGGTAACAGAGCTTATTACAGGTTGCCGGACCATTGGTATGGATCATGTTATTTAGGCCTGGTCTTTCCAAAGATTTTTCATATGGATAGAACAGAAAAGGGAACACACGAAATAATGAAGACATTTACACGTATAAAAAGGGAAAGTTTCTCAGAAATAGTAGGTGATATTTTTGGAGCATTGATACCAGCAGTGGGAATATCTTTGAATGCATTTAAAATTCGGAAATTATCCACAGTAGTAGATCGTTTATCTACAGATACTGCTGGAGGGTTCTTGATGGTAAATACCGAAATGGTTGCCATGAGAGCTATGGTGATGCAAAATCGACTTGCCCTTGACATTCTTTTGGCAAAAGAGGGTGGAGTCTGTGGAATGCTGAAAGTCCAACATTGTTGCACTTACATTCCAGATAAAAGTGAAAATATACAAAAGTATATTAAGAATATTACCAATTTGCACAAAGAACTTGTTCCACTGGAGGTTGAAAATGCATTAGGAAAACTTGGTAAGAGTTTTTCCTCAGTAATAAATTGGTTTACTAGAATGAGTAAATTAATAGTAGGGAAAGTCATAATAGTAGCAACCATAATAATCATAGTAGTTTTAGTACTGAAGCTAATCATTACATGTATAAAGAGAAAAAGAAGGCAGAATAAAATAGAAAAGGAAAACAAGACAAACAAAGAAAGAGAGAGAGAAATGGGTGAAATAGAACTAGAAGAAATAAAAGAAAACATGTATAAAAAGACAAAGAGACAAGTTGAAAGAGATACAGTTGTGTAAACTAACAAAAACAAACGGACAAGGAAATATGCTATCTGATAGAATTGTATAACATGGGTTTATGTGGTGATATTAAAAATCACCAAAGGGGGAGTTGATGGAGCAGGGTAATTGAAAAAAATTTTTTAACCTCCTAATATTTACGTAAAATAACACACAAGTTCGTCTTAAGTAAATAAACCAACCATGTATGTTACGTGTAAAGGGTTAAAAGTAACACGCTATTTATGTGCAAACTAATTTACCTACAATTGTCAACGTGAATAACCATAAGTCTAATATTTGCGTACTAATTAGAATAATAAATGCATGATTTGTGCTTGGAAATAAACTGTGTAAGTGGCAAAACAAAGCATTGGTAAGTAAGGGATGGCTTTATATGTCGCTTTTGCTAGGTAATACCTAATTGGGGTACGTAGAGTGACGGGAGGGAAACGAAAAGGCTTATATTCTTTATTCTTAACTATGTTTTGTTTATCTTTATAATAGTGCGCTTAGGCCTGTTGAGCAGCGATCTAAAATGGCCACCATAAGCTAGAATACGCAGGCGCGAGAGGAGTTATGAAAGAGAGAAAGGCCGTGAACAAGAGAGATCATGTGATCGTTCCAAAGCCTAGGATGGAAGCGTGGTCAAGGCTGTGATGACCTTATCGCATAAACGTGTGCCAAAGCAAGACAGCGAAAAGCGTGAGAAGTCGCAATGAATAAATGAATGGACAATAACCTGACCGACTGAAAAGTATCAGAAAAAGATACAGTTTGAAAACCATGGACTAAGGGAGAATGTCATGAACCCGTGTGAAACGACAAAAGTATAAATTTGCCACAAAGAACTGGTTGAAACATTGATATTCATAATGAAATGTATACTGACCCGAATGGACCAATTAGAGAGAATCTCGCCATAAAGATGTAACATTTTCACTTAGTAAGCTAGTATTAGGGTATAAGAAGACCTACTCTTGGAGGGGAGGGGGTTAGCTGTTGCTGTTGGTCGTCAGCTGCTTTTTGATGCTGTTGATTTCAACGCTGCTGTTTTATGAACTGATGCTGCGGTTGCTGCTGCTATTTTATATTTTTGATTGAGCATAAGACACTGCTATTTGAGAACCTTTATGGTTTTCAATAGATTTTTCAATTTAAAACTATTAGACTTTTATTCTTAAGATCCTAAAAGGGAAAGGAACGAGAAGGCCTGTTTTCCAGAACAGATAGATAGATCTTTTGGGAGTTCTTGCTGTGACGAACTTTATTTTTCCATCTAATAGGTATGCATTGCAATTTCAATTTATTCTTATAATGATGCTAAATGTAATAACCTGAATAATAAATCTGAACTTATTCATGCTTCTAAAATTTATATAAACTTTATTATCTTTAAACCAATGAGTCAGTGGTTCTTTAGCTCAATGATAAATGTAAATGTTTAAAGGGTTATAGTGATTGAGCAGGTCTTAATCACCATCAACTGATTCCTACTAGTTGGTCCATCGACCAATGAGCGGAATACCTTAGAGTTTGAGAAGTATTATGTCATTCTTATAAAAAGGTATCCCGTCTCCTTCCAGCATATCATTTAATTGTTTTTCTCCTAGGTAAGGACGGATGAGATCCAGGGAATATATGAGAGAGTGAATGTATATGCGGTGTTATGGGCCCCACCGTCATATGGATATAGTTGTGTTTGAGAGGGATAATTGTACCTGGACGTCCAAAAGCATCTAGGAGAAGAAATTTTATTGTTAGCGCTGGATCAATACAAAAAGAGGTATACGTTACAAGAGGAAAAAGTGACAGGTGTGCATGATACATAAGATACAAAATACAAATAGAGGTATAATACTGCAATAAGTGGCAGTCACTCAAGTTGTACCGATAACAAATGTAACCCAATTCACAAATGTACACATGAATCACTGAGTTGCTTGCTACTCTGCCTTTGTTTCAGTCGGCATTTCGTATCTCACTGTGCAGAGAAGTCTGACGTCCCCAGAAAACAGTTCAGACATGCACCCACCAAAGCCTTCGAGCCATTTCTGTTAGGAAGAGAAAGCCTCATAAAATTCTAACATTAGATGATATAGTCAAAAACAACCTTACCTGTGAGTTAAGAAATGAAGAAAAGGTATTTTTAGAAATGGTCGAGAATAGAAGAGTGAAATTTCAAAGAAAAGTGATAGAAGAGACAAAAACACCTCTTTGGGCGTTTGAGGAAGAAAATCATGACAAGGAAAAGACAAATGCAGCTATGACTCTGGATTGGCCCCAACAGGGAAGGTTGTGCATTAGAAAAAATAGAACAAGATATGACAATTATTTTGTGGGTTTCAGTGATTGCCATGACAATTATAACATTTTAGGCGGATGGGGATTCAAAGGGGAAAAGATCCAATATTTCCTGGGATCTATTACATTTGTGGTAACAGAGCTTATTACAGGTTGCCGGACCATTGGTATGGATCATGTTATTTAGGCCTGGTCTTTCCAAAGATTTTTCATATGGATAGAACAGAAAAGGGAACACACGAAATAATGAAGACATTTACACGTATAAAAAGGGAAAGTTTCTCAGAAATAGTAGGTGATATTTTTGGAGCATTGATACCAGCAGTGGGAATATCTTTGAATGCATTTAAAATTGGAAATTATCCACAGTAGTAGATCGTTTATCTACAGATACTGCTGGAGGGTTCTTGATGGTAAATACCGAAATGGTTGCCATGAGAGCTATGGTGATGCAAAATCGACTTGCCCTTGACATTCTTTTGGCAAAAGAGGGTGGAGTCTGTGGAATGCTGAAAGTCCAACATTGTTGCACTTACATTCCAGATAAAAGTGAAAATATACAAAAGTATATTAAGAATATTACCAATTTGCACAAAGAACTTGTTCCACTGGAGGTTGAAAATGCATTAGGAAAACTTGGTAAGAGTTTTTCCTCAGTAATAAATTGGTTTACTAGAATGAGTAAATTAATAGTAGGGAAAGTCATAATAGTAGCAACCATAATAATCATAGTAGTTTTAGTACTGAAGCTAATCATTACATGTATAAAGAGAAAAAGAAGGCAGAATAAAATAGAAAAGGAAAACAAGACAAACAAAGAAAGAGAGAGAGAAATGGGTGAAATAGAACTAGAAGAAATAAAAGAAAACATGTATAAAAAGACAAAGAGACAAGTTGAAAGAGATACAGTTGTGTAAACTAACAAAAACAAACGGACAAGGAAATATGCTATCTGATAGAATTGTATAACATGGGTTTATGTGGTGATATTAAAAATCACCAAAGGGGGGAATTGATGGAGCAGGGTAATTGGAAAAAAAAATTTTTTTAACCTCCTAATATTTACGTAAAATAACACACAAGTTCGTCTTAAGTAAATAAACCAACCATGTATGTTACGTGTAAAAGGGTTAAAAGTAACACGCTATTTATGTGCAAACTAATTTACCTACAATTGTCAACGTGAATAACCATAAGTCTAATATTTGCGTACTAATTAGAATAATAAATGCATGATTTGTGCTTGGAAATAAACTGTGTAAGTGGCAAAACAAAGCATTGGTAAGTAAGGGATGGCTTTATATGTCGCTTTTGCTAGGTAATACCTAATTGGGGTACGTAGAGTGACGGGAGGGAAACGAAAAGGCTTATATTCTTTATTCTTAACTATGTTTTGTTTATCTTTATAATAGTGCGCTTAGGCCTGTTGAGCAGCGATCTAAAATGGCCACCATAAGCTAGAATACGCAGGCGCGAGAGGAGTTATGAAAGAGAGAAAGGCCGTGAACAAGAGAGATCATGTGATCGTTCCAAAGCCTAGGATGGAAGCGTGGTCAAGGCTGTGATGACCTTATCGCATAAACGTGTGCCAAAGCAAGACAGCGAAAAGCGTGAGAAGTCGCAATGAATAAATGAATGGACAATAACCTGACCGACTGAAAAGTATCAGAAAAAGATACAGTTTGAAAACCATGGACTAAGGGAGAATGTCATGAACCCGTGTGAAACGACAAAAGTATAAATTTGCCACAAAGAACTGGTTGAAACATTGATATTCATAATGAAATGTATACTGACCCGAATGGACCAATTAGAGAGAATCTCGCCATAAAGATGTAACATTTTCACTTAGTAAGCTAGTATTAGGGTATAAGAAGACCTACTCTTGGAGGGGAGGGGGTTAGCTGTTGCTGTTGGTCGTCAGCTGCTTTTTGATGCTGTTGATTTCAACGCTGCTGTTTTATGAACTGATGCTGCGGTTGCTGCTGCTATTTTATATTTTTGATTGAGCATAAGACACTGCTATTTGAGAACCTTTATGGTTTTCAATAGATTTTTCAATTTAAAACTATTAGACTTTTATTCTTAAGATCCTAAAAGGGAAAGGAACGAGAAGGCCTGTTTTCCAGAACAGATAGATAGATCTTTTGGGAGTTCTTGCTGTGACGAACTTTATTTTTCCATCTAATAGGTATGCATTGCAATTTCAATTTATTCTTATAATGATGCTAAATGTAATAACCTGAATAATAAATCTGAACTTATTCATGCTTCTAAAATTTATATAAACTTTATTATCTTTAAACCAATGAGTCAGTGGTTCTTTAGCTCAATGATAAATGTAAATGTTTAAAGGGTTATAGTGATTGAGCAGGTCTTAATCACCATCAACTGATTCCTACTAGTTGGTCCATCGACCAATGAGCGGAATACCTTAGAGTTTGAGAAGTATTATGTCATTCTTATAAAAAGGTATCCCGTCTCCTTCCAGCATATCATTTAATTGTTTTTCTCCTAGGTAAGGACGGATGAGATCCAGGGAATATATGAGAGAGTGAATGTATATGCGGTGTTATGGGCCCCACCGTCATATGGATATAGTTGTGTTTGAGAGGGATAATTGTACCTGGACGTCCAAAAGCATCTAGGAGAAGAAATTTTATTGTTAGCGCTGGATCAATACAAAAAGAGGTATACGTTACAAGAGGAAAAAGTGACAGGTGTGCATGATACATAAGATACAAAATACAAATAGAGGTATAATACTGCAATAAGTGGCAGTCACTCAAGTTGTACCGATAACAAATGTAACCCAATTCACAAATGTACACATGAATCACTGAGTTGCTTGCTACTCTGCCTTTGTTTCAGTCGGCATTTCGTATCTCACTGTGCAGAGAAGTCTGACGTCCCCAGAAAACAGTTCAGACATGCACCCACCAAAGCCTTCGAGCCATTTCTGTTAGGAAGAGAAAGCCTCATTGCTGGGATACAACCAAATACTACCCCCTCTGAGTCAGTGTACAGTGCCTCCCAGCGTATCCCATAGCAACAAGAAAGCTTGTCGTGGTTACGTTCAATGCCGGCTGCTACGAGTGATCTCTGCTGCAAGTTCTCTTTTCCATCCTTTCGGAAAGTAGAAGACAGAAAAGGCATAATTTGCCATCTCATGCTCTTTATTTGTTATCATATCGACGTATTTATTTCCTTCTGGTTAAAGTCGATGAATTTTGCGGCATCTCGAAATCAAATGTTTCCTGAGTAGGCGGGCGCGTTGCTACTGGTTGCCATGGCAGCCGTCCATGCGGAGTGACAGAGCAGAAAGTAGAGGCAGCCAGAGGAGCTTCAACCGGCAGGCGTAGGGCGACGAAGGCACAAGACGGAACACGCAGACTGGTAAGTTTTCAGAGTGAACTGCCCTCTTTGTAAAATACAACGCGTGTTTCCAAAACACACATTTAAAGTAAAAAAAGATAAAAAGACGAATGAGTCCCACCTTAGGTAGTCATGTCGTAGGAAGTATGCCAAGGGTTAGCTGGCAGTTTTCGTTGGAATGAGATTCGGCCAGCTTTGTCAAGAATTGCAGTGCTTTAAATGGAAACATAGAAGTTCACGGACTCACTATCTAGAGAACTTGTTTGCTCCTGAGAAGTTCCAATAACATGTATAGCTGCAGCGCCCATTTGAAGCACTGGCAATGGCATTACAGTTTCCAAAGGAGTGACAACACCAATAAAGGGAGGTTAAAAAAAGGGGAAAGTTCCTCGACAGTAAACAAACAAACATTTTAAACAGTCGTTGTAGAAAGCGTGTGTCATGTGTTTGATAAGGAAGCCAAGTATTGTGTGTATAAAAAATGTTACAACAGATAGACTAAGAAAGAAACGTCTAGCAACTGTAAAACAATCATGCAGTTTTAAGAAATGGTGCAGGCTAAGAGGATGTTAATTCGCTGACAGCGGCTAGGTAAAAGCTGGCCTGAAGAAACGGCGAATAAATATCCATTATCGAAATGTTTACGTTAGTGATGTGATGGTCACGGACCGAACCAGTAGCAAAGAAAGAAACCTATAACATGTTTGTTTAAAGCAATCACTGGCAAAGGCTATAGGTCTGACTTTGGCAAGCTGGTGCAACGGTTATTTATTTATTTTGTATTGTAAGCATATGCATATTCATTTACAAATCCATCACAACCAGCACCCACACTTATTTTGCAGGTGAGCTCACCATCTCTGGTGGTTATCGAAGCACCCGCAGCCGGGACACCATCAGACTAAGAAGTGTAAAAGTGTAAGAAAAGAAAGTCAACAGGACTTTTCCACCTATGCACCCAAGATCTGGAACAACATCCCTGTATCCATCAGGACCCCCACCCCCCAAATATTACTAAAATAGGAAAGCGTTGAAGACTCACCTCCTTAAAAAACACTGCAGCACCATGCGTCAACCGTCCACATCCCATCTTTCTCTCCCATTACTCGTTCACTTTAACGTTGACCATTTTGGCTAGGTTTGCACTATAGAAATAGCATATACATACATTCTCCATATGAAACAGAAAGAAAGGGAAAAAAATAACTATTCAGCAGCCTACACATGGAGGCCATGTCCTTGAAATAAAACAATAAATGTAAAAGAAAATTATCTATTGCATATAATTATATGAAAATACTACAGGTCTTCCTAGAAGGCAGGTGTACTTCAGACATCAATAGAAACTCTCTGTACTTCTAATGCACATCTCAGAAAAATGTGCTTCTTAGTTCAAAGAAAAGGCACTATTGTCTTTCAATTACTGAAAGCAAATAACATGTTTAATCTCACAAGGATGACTAAAAAACTAAACAAAGGACAAAAAATGGAAAGAAAAAAGAGCTGACAAAATATTGGCCCACCAGCTCTGACACTCGAGTGCACTTCTTTTTAGACAGATGTGCACGTGTGGTGTTATTACTCACAGTGCCAGAGTCCCAATGGCTGAAGGGGGCAGATCCATTGCTCTATGATGTATGCTCTGATGAGTGGTAGGAAAATGTAAATGACTACTGATCAAAGAAATAGACGAAGAGAGCAGGCCTAGGGTCCTCTCTTTGTATATGTGTGTGTTTCTTCTAAGGCGGCCTCAAAAACTGATTTTGATTTGAGCAGCTATACAATATAATTCTGATGAAAATCCTTTTAAATCACAGGTGATCTTTCAAGGGCCGTGCCTCTGTTAACTTTGACATATTTTAGTTGTTACCCTTCAAGACATTACGGGACGACATTATGTGATAGACATACATACGTGAGGTACATACGTTGCCTAACAAGCAGGCAACCAAAACCCTGTTATTATAATGAAGGTATCATCCTTGCAAGCTGATTGTTGTTGTTCTTTTATGTGGAGTGTGATCAGTTATTTTTCTGAGTTTGACATTTCAATGTATTTTCATTTGTGTCTTTGAACACCAGCGTGTTGATTGTTTCTAATTTGGGAGGTGTTCCCGATGGAGAACACTGAAGGGGATGAGGCTGTCATGGAGGAGCCCCCCACTGAAACTGCTGAGGAAGACGCCCTCCTACATGGGACTGTCGAAGAAGATGCCTTCCCCTCTGCAATTGCTGAGGAAGACCTTTCAGAAGGTGATGGTGGGGACAGAGACCGAACATCTGCAAAAGCCAGCCGTGGAATCCCGCTCTCCCCACCTCTGATCTCTTTGAATAAAGGTAGGGGATTGTATTTGTTTCCCTTTCACATGCATGCTAGGTTAACATGATTTTCATGTGGCAAATGAGCCATCTGAACGTTTCTGAGAGCATTGTCTTCAAAACTTCCATTTGATTTCTGTCTATCCTCAGTCTCTTTTATCAACCATGCTGGATGTGATGTATATGGCCTTTGCTAAGGATAATAGAAAAGTGATTGGTGTATTGTTTGTATTGATATCAGCCACTCATCATTACACTGGGCCAAAATCTAGTCTACCCTTTTATCTCACCATGCCACCCCAGGCAAGAACTAGTCATATGCAAATCAGTCTTGATACTGCTCCAATTGGAACAGTCCATCATGAACTGCCACTCAAGCCCCTTCTAAGCGGAAGCACAAGCAACTATAGACCTGTTTCGGCCTGTTCGGGCCTCATCAGTAGAGTGTAGCTTGAGTCCTATGGCATAGTGAGCATGGGACGCATATATGGGGATATCCATCGCATGTTGGGCATTGCACAGAACAAACCAAAAGCATTGCTAAGGCCACATTCTTTTCTGGGAAAGATACTTTTTTCATAGTATATCAAAATAATTACTTTCATTGCATATTTTTATGGTGCTGCCTCTTGTGCTAGAAGCTGTCATAGCCTATCACTGTAGCAGTGACATAGCAAAAGTGGAATGAGCCCTAATGGAAGCAAGGAAGGGGCCCTTCTGCCCTTGGTTGGTAATAAATGGCAGCCACAGTCGGGCTGGTTGGAATCCTCATCCCTGGGACCTGATGCTACTGCTATTCCCCTGCACCCCAGCCAAGTGATCAATGGATCATTTAAGAAGTATTATTGTACAGGAGTCGGGCCCTCAGGAGTTCACAGGGTACATAAGAAGAGAAAGCAGAAGGAGCATAGAGAGAGCAAAGCGGTCCGTACAGGGACTTCTGATACAGAACAGGAGGCTTAATAGTCATCACATTGCAAGCAATTGTGCCCATGAGGGTCAAACAAGAAATGCAGGTGCCAATCCTCAGGGTAATTATAAAGGTAGATTATAAAATGTGTAGCAGCACAGGGTGTGAGACTGAGGGATGAAATGAGAGGGGGTGATGTACTGGTAAGAAACCAGGTTTGTGCAGGTGTCCAGACCATGGCGCCATGGCATCAAGTGAGAATAATAGACTGTGGGCCACCATGGTAAGGGCATGACGCTTGAACATTTGGGGTTAGCTATGTTGGAGCGATCGGAAGGGCATGAGCAGTAATGCAGTGTCAACAAGTGAGGTCAGATGGGTGGTCGACGAGAGGGTGAATCAAGGGAAGTGGCATCACGCATTGACTTCCTGAGTCATTTAAACCTTATTGTCTTGTATGTAGCTCATTTGACCACATAGAGCCTTCATCTTCCTAATCCAGGGCTCTCTGAAACAGGACATGGTCCACCTATTGGGTCAAATACAAAGTAATAACTTTGCATAGTAAAACCTTGGCACTGAGTGGCACATCTCTCAGTATTCGGCTTAAAATCAAAATTACTAGGTGTTTCTCTAAAATTATAAACTCTTCAATGGCATAAGTAACTAACCATTTACTAATGTGAGATACCAAATGTTGCATATGAGAAGTGCTTCGGGAAGAGCTGAAAATGTGACATGGCAGTTTTATAGACCCAGCATTAGTTTACTCCTTTTCCAGAGGTACAGTTTGCATACTATTGAATATACTCATTCTGCTGTATTGTGTGAATGTAGGTGCTGCATGAGTGAGATCAGACAGTAAACTGCTGCAGTGTCATATATGGTCACCCAGTGTACCATGTGACCATTGTGAATGATGGTGCACATCCAGTGGTTTTGTGACTTTGTGCGTGCATGATTGACCTGACGTCTGTTACATTTGATGCCAGGTCAATATCTACTGATGACTCGTCCCTTAGTGTGCCCACCACTCCTGGGGACTTATGTCACTGGCTCCGTTCATGACGTGTCATGTTGTGTTATGTCCTGAGTAACTTGACACAATTATTTAGTTATAACATATTCGGATTCCTATTTACTGAACTTTTGATTGGATATATGCAACATGTTTTAATTAATGTGCAATTTAATGTTTGTAAAATGTAGTGTCTGCCATATGAGTCAAAACGTGGTCGTGCCTGCAAGGGGACTGAACAGATTCTTGGGGAGGTCCTGGGGTTTATGCCTTTACCCCATCCCTGTGATGCTTTCCAAAAATGTCCAACCATTTTCTATTTCCGAGGCAAGAAAAATGTGCATCCTGTTTGACAAAAAGCTGTTCTCTGAGCTTAGATAAAGATAAGTAGTCACCGCAGTTTTGCTGATGCTAAATCTGTAAAAGCGTTTACCCCTCCTCCCCAAATAATCGTTAACGAGTCTGACAAGCTCGCTGAAAGGAGAAAATGTACAACAATGTGATAAAGAGAGCCGCATACTCATGATCTCTAATGCTGCCAAAACAGCACACCTCCAATCCAAATATGGCGCGTGATGAATGCCAGTAATTGTGGTGTTGGTTGTATCCTCCATCCTTAATCCTCAGAATCTTAATGAGCTGCTCTTGTCTGCTCCAGGATGTACCCCCGGGGAGCCCATGGCTGTCCCGGTGGAAGCCTACGCTTGAGCATCTTTTTTGAGATCTCTCTTAATTGACTTTATCCACGTGTTCTCTATGCAGAGTTAGAAGGCCCAGCATCCCTCTGCTGTCCAGTGAAAGACATTGAAGAGTCTCACCTTGTACAGCACCTATACACCAGTTCATAAAGGCAAAACTAGACTGTCGTGCCAAAGGAACCCAATAGACGCGTAAAGACTGTAAATGACGCATTCATTCATAATTTTTGCTTTCACGGTCACTACCACTTACCCACTCTGTAAAGGGCACCTGGTTGGGGCCTATATATTTGATTAGAAAACTGAAGTCCGTCTTTATACATTCAGATCGATTTTTGTTGCCCTTCCTATTGAATTAGACTGAAAATCGCATTCTTCAGAGCCTACCTGTTGCTAATGGTAGACAATACCTTTCAGCCCATGAGCATTTAGTATTGTTGCTGGCAAAAAGTGCTTTTCATTAGGGTTGCTTGCTTCTGCCTCAGCATAATTGCAGGGTGCTTTTATGTTTTCTTACTTAAGGGCTTAGTCACTGTCTTCTTCCTAATGTTAATTCTCATTTGCCCTTGAGTTTGTTCCTTATTCTACAAATATTCTTGTCATAAGGATTCACTGCCTCTCTCTGTGCTAGGCCTCAGTCGACTGGCTTCACTAATAATAGAGAAAGCCATAAAGTTTACTGTTGCTGCATTATTGCAGAATTCATTCTGGCTCAGAAGAAATGCTGTACGTCAGCTGCGGCTCCTCCGCAATGGCTCAGAGCCAGCAAATGAAAAATAAAACGATGTTCTAGCATTGTTTTATTTTTCATTTGCAGGCTCTGAGCTATCGCTGTAGGGAGCGGCGGGGCCAAGGCATGGGAGGAGGAAGGAGGAGTGCTATGTGCACTTCCTAAGTGCGCATATATGTTTGGCCGGCCGTCTCAGGCCGGCCAAACACACATGCTCACTTAGGTTTCTCCAGCCTGGATGCATTGAACAGCTGGGCTAGAGAAACCCCACAGACTTCCTGGTCTGAGCGGAGCGTCTTTCCAGCCCGTTCAGGCCAATCCCCGCGCTGCTCTCATAGCATGAGAGCAGCATAAGCATTGGATGGGAGTCTGTCCCAGGGGCAGCTGGAACCTGGAAGAGGACAGGAGGCGCGATGTGGGAGGCAGCCGGCGGCTTCAGGTAATGTTTTGGTTTTTGATATATATATATATATATCCACAGCGGGTCCTTCTGAGATCACTCCCGTAGACAGGAGGTGCGCAGTATTGCCGGTGAACCCAAGCCGGTTGTGATAATCCAAAGTTCAAAGGTAAGTAAAGCGCACTCACAGAGGTCCAAGGTGTTATCATAAGTTTAATAAACCGCTACGCGTTTCGACAGAATTGTCTTGTTCACACGATAAAGTTGCTCTGTGAGAGACGTGCATAAATCACTAAAGTAACCATAGACATAGGACTCAACATACATCAACTCTGTTTGGTAAGGTTATCATGGTGGCCATTTTGTAACGATATAACTCATAAGCGTTTTAGACACAAATATAACCAAATATGTCATTTCTACCATGTTTGTGCTAGCATACATTTTTCAGATTATGTATTATATGTATGCGAGTTACAAATTGCATATTCAATTGAAAAACGTTGTATACATAACATTAGTGTATTGTGTAATACATTGGTGCAAGCGGTCTAGTGCCGTAATCAAATCTCATGTAACAGTTTCCTAAGTTTACCACAGGTCGTGAAATCATCTTAGGGTATTATTGCACCTTAAGCCTGTATGTTAAAACAACCTTGTTGACTAATTCGTTCGGACTAGTGCCTTTAAACCTATGTTTAAACCTATGTTAAAACAACCTTGTTGATTAATTCATTCGGACTAGTGCCATTAAACCTATCAATGTAGTATATATAATTTGCAACTAAAAAAGGATCCCACCATTGACCAATGTATATCACATTTTATCCAAAGTCTGATGGTAGTCACATTATTCAATTTTAGTTAGTCTATGTACAAGTGATTTTAGATAAAAGAAAAAAACCAAAACAAGAGTTCCTAAATAATAATATCCAAAGTGAAAATAGTGCTTATAAAATATTTCTTATCTTGTGCTGGGTGCTTAACAACGATGTTGACGAAGAAAAGGGTAGGGAGCCTGTGATGTGACTTGTGTAAAATGGTTCCCTTCCTTTCCTCCTAAAATGAAAAGAAAAGAAAACACAAGATAAGAAAACAGTTTAAAATACTATACATCTCACAAAAAATATCTATTGTACATTTCTGATATTCTTGTGTGTGAGGTGTACGTGACAGTAGTATCGATCATGAACATCTGGGCCGTTTACGTTTCATGTAGATGTGTTGCAGGTTCCTCATCCAGATTATGGCCTTTCGGGAATCTAGTTTCTAATTCTAATATCCATTTCGATTCCTTTTTCCTGAGTGCTAGTTCCCGATTTCGATTCCTTTTTCCTCAGTGCTAGTTCCCGATTTCCTCCTCTTCTCCCTATATTGACTTGTTCAATGGCAAAATATTTTAGGAGAGAGTTATTGGATTGATGTTTTTCTTGAAAGTGGCGTGCTATGGGGTAGTGCAAATCAACCTTTGTGATGGCCCTAAGATGTTCTAAGATTCGTTTTTAGCCATAAGCGTTGTGCTTCCCACATATCTCAATCTACATGGGCATTCTAGGACATAGATAACGTGAGTGGTACTACACGTCAAAAATTGTGTAATTATTTTGTTCTTTTTAGAGCCTGGTACTTCAAAATCTTTGATCATATGACTGAATTTACAGGCCTTGCAATGTCCGCAAGGATAGAATCCCTTAAAGATTGTGTGTGTTGGCTTTATGGGATTCAGAGATATCACTCCTAACTAGTATATCTCTGAGGCTTCTACCTCGTTTGTAGGTCACCATTGGTCTGTCACTTAACTCAGAACCAATGACAGTGTCTGTCTTAAGGATATTCCAATTATCTGCTAGGATTTTTTGGATCTCTTTCGATTGATGATTAAATGTGGTGATTACCCTGCTCGGTGTGTTGGTTTCTTCCTTGCTAGTATAAGCTAGGGACTCTGTTCTGTCTACCGCTTTTATTTTACTTAAAGCTTTGTTCAATACCCATTCTGGGTATCCACGTTCTCTATGTTGAGTCCTATGTCTATGGTTACTTTAGTGATTTATGCACGTCTCTCACAGAGCAACTTTATCGTGTGAACAAGACAATTCTGTCGAAACGCGTAGCGGTTTATTAAACTTATGATAACACCTTGGACCTCTGTGAGTGCGCTTTACTTACCTTTGAACTTTGGATATATATATATATATATATATATATAGCTACCATTACCGAACCAGTTAAGAAACGGATGCCGACATCAGAGTAAGCTTCAAAATATTTTCTCTTTATTTCATGCTCATTCCTGCTTTGCTTGCTGTCATAATCGTATCTTGCTATCGCGCTGTTGCAACGCGTTTCGGCATTGCTGCCTTGATCACACAACAGTCACAAAGTTACAAGTTCACATTAAAAAAGGTGAGTACATGGTCACATGATCCTCTCTGTTTTCATAAACACAGAGAGGGGACTTTGAAGTTCAGCTAGTATTTTCAGCTATTTACATACATAATTATGTGACATTATATCTCTATCATTGCCTTTTCATTGCTTTACTTTCATTTACAATTTAAGACTTATAATTCCAAATTATAATACATAAAAAAACAAAATTAACATTACTTGAGACAAAATTCATTATTAGTTCATTACAGGAATGTGTGTACCATTTCATACTTGTCTGAACCCAATATTCGAGGTAAATTATCCTGGGCAAGTGCCCTTTATGTTTCACACATTTTTCATAAATTGTTTTTTATTAGTTTTTTATTATTTAAATTTTATTTTCCATATTCTTTTATTATTTTTTTGCTCCTTTTCTACTGTTTATTTATTTTACTTTAAATTTTATACCTCACTAAATTAATGACCCATCCCAATATTATATCACAAATCTCTTTCTTAAAAAACAAAAAATTAGAAGATTTTAGAATTTTGGATTTATACATAATTTTGTGTCCATCTCGTCCCTCTTCTGTTATGCTTAATCTCCACTTTTTCTCATCATGTTCTAATGATATCTGAAAGTCAACCAAAACCAGTGCTTTATTATTGAGTATAATCGAATATAGGCTATAGTTCAAAAAATGCTAGTACATATTCGATCATAAAGTGCTAGTGCCTTACAGTACTTATTTTCATGTGCAAATATCAGCATAAAGTGCAAAGTTGCAAAACAGTACTAAATCAATTGATTACAGCCTAGGTATCTACTATAAAACAATAAGTTAACATTCATAATTTAAAAAACATTCGCAAGTTAAGAATTCTCAATTACACGATCATTATGGCACATCAAAATCACTAAAATCCAAAATCTTACTATTTATGTTTTCCGTCTCTCTCCTTATTTTGCTTAATACCTCCTTAATGTACTCTACTCTTATTAAAATCAGTTACATTAAAAAACATCATGAGAACTTTTTCATATATATCACTGTCATGGATACCATGTCTTACGATAGGTGGATGTACAGATCTTCGTCTGCGTTCATCCCCCCAGGAGCCTTAGAATTAAACATCAGGATATACTTTGATTCTAACTGTCTTAGCCTGTGTTCACGATTTCCCCCTCTTCTTGCTTTGGGAACTCTATCAATCGCATAATAGACTAATTCCTTTATGTGTCCTTTGTGAATCTCATTGATATTTCTTGCAACCACATAAGTTTTATCATTATTTTTAACCGCTCTCAGATGTTGCAATATGCCGATTTGCACCATATGAATGGTGCTGCCCACATATAGTTTTGGGCAGGTGCATTGCAAGACATATACAACGATGTCGCTCTTACAATTCAAAGGTGCTCTTATTTTCCAAGGATTTTTTTAAGAGGGGGGAAATCACTTGTTTTGTATTTTGTCCAATTTTACAGGCTTTGCATTTGGAACATTTGTGGAAACCCGGGCTTACTTTTAACCACCCTTCCATTTTTTTCACTTCTGGACTTGTTTTAAATAATTCATTTCTCATTGATTTCGCCTTATTAAAAGTAATCAACGGTTTACGTGAAATCCATTCACTCACTGCCGGGTCTCCTTTAAGCAAATTCCAATGTCTACATAAACTTTCCCTTACTCTGGATTGGTAAGCATTATATCCAGTGATCATTCTAATTTGATTGGCAGTTTTCTTTTTTAACTGTTTTTGCCTTTCCAAGTCTGGTTTTAAAAGGGTTCTTCTTTCAAGTACTTTTACTTTTAAACAGGCTTGTTCTAATGTCTCAGATCGGTAACCTCTCTCCAAAAATCTCTTTGCTAACTGTTCTTGGGCCTCCATCAAATACTTTGGGTCACTACAATTACGTTTCATTCTTAATTTTTCTGCATATGGAATGCTCATCTTGAGTGTCTGTGGATGAAAACTCCTCGCATGCAGAATAGTATTGCCCGCAGTTGCCTTCCTAAAAGTGCGTGTATGCAATTTATCATCCTGTATGTATATCTCAAGATCTAAAAATGAAACATTTGACTTGCTAATATTGTCTGTGAATGTTAAATTTAAATTATTATTGTTAATATCTTTCACGAAAGCCTTTGCTGAATCACAGGAGCCCTTCCATACTACAAAGAGATCGTCTATGAAACGTATCCATACAATAACATGTGCTGTCCATTGTTCAATGTGTTCTACCCTGAGCACCTGCTCCTCCCACCAGCCCATATGCAAATTAGCATTGCCCGGGGGCGAAGCAGGTGCCCATAGCTGTCCCTTGCAGTTGTTGATATGTGTCTCCACCAAATAAGAAATAGTTATTCATTAAGCACAATCTACACATTTCAACTAACATTCCAGTATGTTGATAGAATTCAATAGTTTGTGTATTCAAGTAGTGTCGTTTTGCACGGAGGCCATCAGTATGTGCAATACTCGTGTAGAGGCTTGTAACATCTAGGGTCATTAACAAAAATGAATCTTCCCAAGTAATGTCATGTACTCTGTTCAAAAAATCTCGTGTGTCCTGAATATATGCAGGCAACAATGTTACAAAACTTTGCAGAAATGAATCCAAATATCTGAAGATAGGCTCAAATAAACTGCCTATGGCAGAGATTATAGGTCTCCCTGGTGGACTTTCCTTGATTTTATGAACCTTTGGGATTAAATAGAGTACGGGGATGACTGGTTCCTCAACCTTCATGTACATATACTCTTCTTGAGTAATTAATCCCATTCCACGCCAGCGAGCAAGGTCCTTAAATAACTTTGACTTGACTTCAGACAAGTTACTTTGGGGGACTTTTAAATAACAGTTTTTTTCTTTGAGTTGTAGTCTTGCTTCTCTCTCATACATTTCCAGAGGCCATAAAACTACATTTCCCCCTTTGTCTGCTTGACGTACCACAATATCAGTCCTGTTTTTTATCTTCTCCATTACAGCATGATATTCTCTTTCAGAGTGATGTCTTTCTTTTAAGAAGGTATCACTAGAGGTTATTGATATTTCCTTCAGATCTTTTATTACTAGATCTGAGAACATATCTATCGCATCTCTGGGAGTATTAGGTGTAAAAGTTGATTTTGGTCGGCAAGGGGTTATTACACTTTTAGACAGACAAAGGCCTAGCCAATCAGCCGATTGACTAATTGTTCCTGTATCTGTCACCCCTCTCCCTCATTTTCAAGCTGTTGTAAATTACAAAGTAACTCAAAGTCTCCAACCTGTAAATTACCTGCTACCTTATCCTCTGCCATATTTCTATTCAAACTATCACATTTGTTGTAAAAAAACTTTCTTAATTTCAACTTACGAATAAATTTAAAAAAATCAATTCTTGTTTGTGTATAGTTGAAATTAGTCCGAGTGCAATATGATAGGCCAAAGGATAATATCTTACTTTCTTTGTCCGTTAATACCAGGTCTGTTAGATTTATTACACTTGTTGCTTCTTCCACCCTCTGCGTTGATAGTTCTCTCTCTTCTTCGTACCTGATCTTAGTTCCATGCCCGCCCCGTCTGTTTTTCCGTTTCCTTGCTGATCTTTTCTTTTCCCTTGTATATTCTGTCTTGTGTTTTGAGTCCGGTCTATATATAAAAAACCGAATTCTTCAATTTCAGAGGATGTTTCCTTTTGCTGCGAGGACTGCTTGCCATCTTCGGAGGTTGTTTCAATGTCTGAGCTTACGATAGAGCTTGCTTCAGAGCTAAAGTCATCACCTTGCCTGTGTTCTTCCTCACTCCTGTTAGTTGTCACATTGGGTTTTGACAATCTTTGTCTTCTAATACTGTCAAACCGCCGGGCAAAGGTGTATATTTGGTCGCGTTGATAATCCTGGCGGTCCCTCTGAAATTTAATTGCTTTTCGTTCTTTAATCCCTTGCTCATGTTTATTCAATCGTTTCTCCAATTCAGCCTCAAATTTCTTGCGTGTTTCCACATTCATTAATTCCCTTTCTACGTCTTTTATTTCATCAATAATTTTGAGGCGATCCTTGATTGCATATTTCACTAAAATCTCCAACATCCGTTTCGACGATAATGCATTATTGGCAGCCCACTCACTATATTGATTGACCCTTCCCTGCATATGAATATGGAGGCATCTGGGATTAGTCTGCCATATTTCTATTTATGCTGTTAGTCTGCTTTTCTGTACCTGCACATGCACTAGCACTTTATGTACTGGATATTCTGCCCTTGGTGGTTTTTTCTGCTGCTATGCTCATTTGCATTAGTGCACTTGCACTTTATGTGATATTTTGTGCCTTTAATCCCATTTTTTAATACCGCCTCCTTTTTCATATAGTTTTTTAAATTCTGTGTAAATTTACCTGTCATATATTTATTGCACGTGCACTTTAGTATATTATATATTATTATTATTGCTCATTAATTGCAATCTCTTTTATGATTAGTGTGAATGCACACATAGCTTGAGGAGGTAATATACTGTCACTAATAACGAGTCAGTGATGACGGGTGATATTGTAATTATGGGATTTAGACTACTGTTTAATATGATGATGCATCTATAGCAATTGATTTGAGGCAGCGGGTATCATCCATTCATGGTGCAGGTTTATTGGTGAGAGGCAATTGGAGTATGCCCCCATTTTTTTGAATTGTACTTATCATCTATCAGGTGTGAAGATATATAGTTACATATGGGCTAAACCGCTACGGTCTCTCTTAATTTACCACATGTATTTCATTACCCATGGTCCGACTATGATATTAATAGCGGCCTCGTGAAAGATGTAAAATCCCTTTTGGACTAAAATTATTTTAACATTTTGCACTTGCACTATTTTTGGAATATTTCACTATATCAGCCTGTTTTTTACCGCTTTTTACATTACAGAGTACGATGTTTTTTGATCTGGGAGAATTCTTTGAATAATGATTGTCCACTGTGGTGGATTCGTTTAGATTGTGTAAATTAATTCAATACACTGCAGTATGTATTTTCATATCACTCAAAGATAGTCTGTCTTTTCTGTTAAATGTATTTCTCCCGATCTATGCAATATGTTGTTTAGTCTCATGGTATGCTGTAATAGGCTGAGAGGGTATTGGGCTAATTGACGTCACTATATAGGGTGTTAATGGTCCTAGCGTGTCATGTGATCAAGGCCGTGGTAACACGGCCGAAACGCGTCATGCTGTTCTTCACGCAATAAAGAGCACTTTATGAACTTACAGCACGGTGTGGTCTGTACCTGATTATCCGAGGAGTTGGAGTGACGGGATTGTGGTGTTTCATATATATATATATATATATATATATATATATATATATATATATATATATATATATATATATATATACCAATACTCCTTCTCATCTCGCTTCCTCCCCGCGAAAGAAAGAGCACGGACCGCTGTAGTTTGGTGCTAATAGTTTATTGTCAAGCTCTCAGTAGATCGTAGTTGCCATGATGCGTTTCGTCCCTCACAGGGGACTTGATCACATATATATATATATATCCTACTGGCGGTCGCCAGTAGGTAGTTATAGTTAAAACCTAGTTTCCATAGGAAAAGCATTTTTTGATGTGCTTATAACTTTGGCGTCGTTTGCAGAATCTTTACGAAATTTTCCAAAAAGTTCCTCTTTTCAGGTGAGCTCCTATCCTGAAAGTTTGGGGGTTATTCATGAAGGGGGGTCTGAGAAAAAAGGGGGGTCCCAAAACGTGTTTTCTCCATGCAATTTCTATAGGAAACTTTAGACAAGGCTACAGGTCAAACTGCTGAACGGAATTACACCAAATTTGGCAGGGAGAAAGGTCTTGGACCAGAAAGCACACTTTTGTTTAAATGGGGTAAGTCCGTTCAGTAGTTTTAGAGAAATATCAAAATTTACAGATATCGATATTTGAGAATTCTGACATCTGATTGGCTGAGGCGTTACGAGCACGAGCGTGCGGCTCATTGGTTGCGAACTGTTGAAACTAGGAAGTGTTGGCAGCCATTTTGTGACTGACTTGAAAGGCGTAGGGCGAAACAAAAGAGAAAAATTGTATAAGAGGGTATAGTAGGAACACTGTGGTCTTAGTTTAAGCAGTCTGTACGGTGCAGAGGCAGGGAGTTTGAATGTTGCGTAGGCCGTGGAAATCACGTCCGCAGACGTGGAAATCACGTCCGCAGAACAACGGTGCGCGGTATTGCGGCAAGGTTGCGTAGGCTCTGGAAATCCCGTCGGGAAAATAACAATGCGCCGTATTGCAGCCTTCCTTTAATATAATGCGCAGTAATGTTTATTTATAATGCGGTGTTCACTTTTATCACGGACAGTGTCACTTTCTTACACGAAAATTAATATTATGTGGGAGGGCGTGTTCTGTTTGTGTGTCTGGAACAAAATTAACGTTTAATTGGCTGAGGTGTTCCAACAACGACCTTAATGTTCATTGGCTGCGAACCATTGAAAGTATAAGTGTTGCCAGCCATTTCCTCCCCGTCCGCGGAGTAGCAGGGACATCTGATTGGCTGACGTGTTCCAAGCAGGACCTTCCCAAGCTTAATGTTCATTGGCTGCGAACCATTGAAAGTAGAAGTGTTGCCAGCCATTTCCTCCCCGTCCGCGGAGTAGCAGGGACATCTGATTGGCTGATGTGTTCCAAAGAGGACCTTCCCAAGCTTAATGTTCATTGGCTGCGAACCATTGAAAGTACAAGTGTTGCCAGCTATTCCCTCCCCCTCTGCGGAACACCAAGGACATTTTATTGGCTAAACTGTTCCTAGTACAAGTTTGCTCATTATTGGCTGGGAACGGTTCACTGTTGTGAACCATTTTGTGACGCACTTCAATGGAGTACGGGAAAAGAATGTAGTAGCGGGGAGGGTAGGAACACTATTAACTATGTACAGTGGTCACAAGGTGGTGGAGAGGGATTGTGAAGGTAAAAATAGTCTTTTATATATTTTAAGGGCATTTATATAATTGGCGTGGGGTGTACAAATCACGGCGGGAAAATAACAAAGTGTGTTGCGGTCTTCTTTTTATTAAGTTTGCGTTGGGATACTTCCCAGGAGCACTGTTTAGTTATAATGTGGTGTTTACTTTTCTAACGGGGAGCTGTGGTTGCGCAGCAAAATTTCAGTCTAGGTTTGAAATAGTTTTTATTAAGCAATTACAAATATACTTTGTGCGGAAACTGAAGCTGTATATATCAAAGGGGTGACAAATAAAAACGCAATTCATAAAATATCCCTTAAGCGTGGGCACACCCTCCCTTTTTTTCTGCTATAGTTTGTAAAAGTGTTGCCCCATATTCTTGATAATATAAGAGGGCATGAGTTACTTTTAGATAAAGTAGAAAAGAAGTGCTACAAGAAACACTCCCGCACTACATCATCTCAGGTCACAAGAACAATAACAAGTAAAAAAACAGTTAAACACAAATCACTTTATATTACATAGAAATGTACGCTTTATCATTTTTTATAATTTCTATTCTGTAGAATTCGGGAAAGTTCGGTCGTAGTGCTTAGAGGTCGCTCACTGCTCCGCTAACAAATCACGTACTCCTTTAAGAATATATAGGATAGTAGTATAATAATATACACTACTGGTCGTATATATTCTATAGGGAGAAGGTGAATAGGAACCGCAACAGACAAAAATAGAAATAGTAAAAAAACATTCAGAAATGTAGGGTTTATCAAAGGTATTCAGTAAGAAAGTATCTATGGAAACGATTTTTTTAAACTGCAATTTCCAAAAATATTGTCACTGTAAAAATATTTGATCAAGTAAGTTATAAAGGTCAGTAAACTGTATTTCAGATGGTTTACTCCTGGCGGCGAGAAATCTCCAATTCCTGTTGTGTGGAAATATCACACTCTTACAATATACACAGTGGCACACAAAAAGGAAAATGAAAATGAAGTCATCAATACAAAACAAGATCAATAACGAAATACTTTCCAGCGATGAGTATGTTGAGAGCTTCTTTTCTCTGGGACTTCGAAATCTTTCATCTTCGCGCCAATGGGTCATAAAGTGCTCTGAGATCACAATGACTGTTAATATTATAATATACATATTCACAGTATATGATCCCAAGAAAGAAACAGAGTAAGAAAGAGAAGGTGCTGACATTAAATATAAATCTTTAGTCTTCGCGTCGACGGGTCATAAACTCCACTGAGGTCAGTATAAATGTTCATATTACAATATACATACTCACACTATATGATCTCAAGGGAGAAATAGACTAAAAACCAGAAGCTGCTGACGTTACATATAAATCTTTAGTCTTTGCGCCAACGGGTCACAAACTCCTCTGAGATCATAATGTGTGGTTATTATAATATACATACTCACACTATATGATGTCAAGGGGGAAATAGACTACAAACTAGAAGCTGCTGACGTTACATATAAATCTTTAGTCTTCGCGCCGATGGGTCACCAACACTTCTGAGGTCAAGTACAGTGTCAATATTATAATATACAAAGTCACACTATATGAGCTCAAAGGAGCCAGAACAGGAACAATGTTTGCTGTATTCTGTCTGTTTCTGAAAACAAGCTGCTGACGTTACATATAAATGGCAAAAACAACCAGTAACACTTTTTTCTAAATACAAGTGTTTAAAGATTGACATATAGCTACGTATTATAAATATCTAGTATTGCATAATCAAACAACTTACAACTCAGGATTATGTTTTGTGGCCGCAAAAGAAGAATCCGACTGTAGAAAAGAGCACCTGCATCACTGAATGGAGACGCGTAAATAACTCGCAAAAACTAAACTAATCTATCAACGTTTGTGGTTTATATACTTTTAGGTTATTCAGTAGTCTATGGAAGGAAGATTCTGCTCCGCCCATTTAGATGTCACGTTTTACAGTTGACACGTGCTCACATTTTAACTGTTTCACTTGTGCACGTGTTGGGAAAAGTTACAAAATGTGAAGCGGAAAAGTTTCGATTTCGAACCTAACATGTATAAGGTCCTTAATATGTACATACGTTGGAGAGCTTAAAAACTGTTACCCGGAAAACTGTGTCATTTCCATTATCATGAGTAAATACATTTATTGATTGCCGTAATTCTAAATAGAAGACATAAAAAAAGATCTATCGGAATAGAAGAAAAAAAAAAGGTGATAATATGTCTCATCACTATGGTTTTAAATTAAAAAAATGCGAGCTATTGTAAAGCGTACAGCTAACCCTGGAAAGGTGTGCCGGCGCTCGAGGGCGTCGGAAAGATTAAGCAAGGTGTTGCCCACAGTGACATAGTGGTGGGCTAACGTGCCGCTGGAGCCGGGAATCGAACTGTGAACGCTGTTGTTCGAAGTCAGGTATCATAGCTGCTCCGTCACACTTTTGCCACACTTATATGTTAATTAGTGCTAATTAAGTTTTAAACATTGTTAAATTATAACTTATAACAGACTACTGTTACAGTTAGTTTTTCACTACAAAAAGCATGCACGTCTTTTTAAATTTAGTTAAAAACAATATAGGTTTTAGGGACATTGTAGTTAGAAATTAGCATTTAAAAAACCTTTGAAATTCACTGAAAAAACCATAGGTTTCAGGGACGTTATAGTTAGAAATTAGCATTTAAAAAACCATTGAAATTCACTGAAAAAACCATAGGTTTTACAGACGTTATAGTTAGAAATTAGCATTTAAAAAACCTTTGAAATTCACTGAAAAAACCATAGGTTTCAGGGGTGTTATAGTTAGCTGGACATTT
The DNA here is from genome assembly GCA_963921515.1 of Calotriton arnoldi. Lineage (NCBI taxonomy): Eukaryota > Metazoa > Chordata > Amphibia > Caudata > Salamandridae > Calotriton > Calotriton arnoldi. The sequence continues at coordinate 4,218,969 of CAWUFW010000188.1, forward strand.
CACTCGTACAAAACCATAGAAATTCCACTGTTATAGTTAGTTCAGTCACTATAACTCGCGCCCCTGCAATGCACTGCTCATGACGTCACATATTACATCATTCATGGCATGGTCAGTGACATCACTGATGACATCTGAAATGACATCACTGATGACATCACTGATGACATCATCCACGTGAAAATCTGATGCGCCTCCTCACAGTCTAATATAACTTTTAATACACCCACTGTAAAATACAGACTACCATTTTCGAAACCATCGAGACACCAATACCAGTTACTACATACGCACTCTTTCATTCCTAGGTCTACACACACATCCACTCATTCACCCATACATTCACATATACATGCAGTTACTCATCAATACAACACTATGATATGCACTCATACACCTATTCAGACACTCACACACCGCCACTCATCCATGGAGTTACTCACACACCTAGTCACTCATGCAAAGAATCAATCACACTCCCATTTACTCACCTATACAGTTATACACACACCACCTCCCTCCCTAATTCATACAGATACTAACGCATAATTACTCTCTTATATAATCACTGATACAAGTACACACTTATCCATACAGCCACTCTGACAATCACTCACTCTCACATATACTCATTTATATACAGCATCACTCAGATATACTGCCTTTTACATATGTAGTTACTCACACATGTACCACTGAGACATCCATTCACTCACCAACACACCCATACACACACTCACCCACCCATACAGCTGTTTCCACATGCACTCTTGAACCCATACACCCAGTGAATCAACCACTCACACATCAATGCACAGAGTCACACACCTCCAACCCACCCACACACACACACTCAGTCTCCCATACAAATACTCAGGCAAACAATCAATAACCCATATAAACACTCATGTAGCTACTGACCAACCCATGTAGCAGCTTACACAACAACAGACAGACTGATACATACATTCACACAGTTTAGTCACTAACCCATGCATTCAGTAAGACACGTTTAATCACTCACTTATACAATCAGTTACACACCTGTAAAATCCCCAATCCAGACACTTATACACCCACTCATTCTTCAATACACCTAAGAATATATGTAAAACATATTTAAAAATTACAGAAACACACAGTCACTGGATGATGTCATCAGTGATGTCATTTCAGATGTCATCAGTGATGTCATCAGTGATGTCACTGACCATGCCATGAATGATGTAATATGTGACGTCATGAGCAGTGCATTGCGGGGCGCGAGTTATAGTTAGCTGAACTAACTATAACAGTGGAATTTCTATGGTTTTGTACGAGTGAAATGTCCAGCTAACTATAACGCCCCTGAAACCTATGGTTTTTTCAGTGAATTTCAAAGGTTTTTTAAATGCTAATTTCTAACTATAACGTCTGTAAAACCTATGGTTTTTTCAGTGAATATATATATATATATATATATATATATATATATATATTCCATACAAAGTCTGTTGGTACTGCCTGATCTTTTTAGCTCCAACCAGAAAAACCACAGTGCCGCAGCTCCAATCAATCAGCGTGTTTATTTCACAAATTCGCAACAAATATCCCAACGCGTTTCGGAGCCTTCGCTCCTTGGTCACGGGTTAGGTTTTACTTTCTTTCATTTCTCTTTTAAAGAGACCACCACAAGTGCTGTCGTGCAAATCATAAACATAGAAAACAGATCTTTGTCAGTTTCTGCATTTTTCTTTTTAAATAAAGTTGCATTGGAGATAATTCAACTGGTATTTGAAATTCTTTTGACAATGATAATTTGTTTGAATTAATGTGGGAAAATACATATTAACTGAAACACGTAGCTCCATGTATTAGCATTCCGCCAACGATAAATATACAATTCTGCCCCAGTGGGCGAGTATCCATAAATTACAAAACACATTGTTCTGTATTCCTATTACAACTGTTATTACAGTACTGGCATCGAGCACAATATTGCCCCAGTGGGCCATGGATCGTTATTTAAAACCTTGGATGTTAAACCCGTAAATCTGATATTGATTCAAACACATGAGAGCAATACATTTTCGCAAAACTTTTGTTCAGACTTTAACTAATAGTCTATTGATCGTTATTACGATGCTGGTTGTTCATCAATTCTGCCTCAGTGGGCAAATCAAACAGTTTAAAGTCCTGAACCACAGTCAAAATATACAAAAAGAAAAGAAATTCCTACTGTACAACAGTAGCCAGATATTATAGCTCCTCTGCATTTAAGTATCTTCACATCTGCAAGAAAACAAACATAGACCAGTGATTAAAATAAAATCCATGAAAGCTTGATACAATAAAATCCGAAAAAACCTTATTTACAAATGTTTCAGGGGGGATTTACACATATACTATCATACTTGATTATCCTAAATGTACGGCCAATTCTTCATCCAGGTTTAGGCCTGTTGGATGAATGGTATTATATTTGATGATCATTTTATATTCTAATCTCCTCAATTCCAAAGTCCTGTTTCCACCTCTTTCTCTTACTGGAATTTTATCTAGAACATAGAATTTCAATAGGTTACAGTTCTGGTTATGGCAGGTCTTAAAATGGCGAGCAGTATTACAGGAGCACCTCAGGGCATACACTACATACTCTGTGTTGCAAGTAAGATGTTTTGAGATTCTATAAGGTTGTTGCCTCTCTGATAGTTTTAACAATTTGCAACTTTCACTATACTTGCAGGCTTTACACTGATTGCAGGTGAAAAATCCTTTTATGCCACTTCTGTCTTTTTCCCTGTTCACTAGACAATTGTTCAACGTATCTTTTAGCGATCTTGCCTTCCTGAAAGAAACAGTACAATAATGGGTGGTCCCAGTAAAGGTACATTAAACAGTGTGCTTAGGGTAGACAAAGGTTAACAGACTCAAAGACAATTGTTTGAATACTGAAGCAGTGTTATTTAATCACACTGAACACATAATGATTGCAAAAACAATTTAAAAGCTGAAAGTGCCCAGAGGAAAAAAGGGGGGAGAAGGAGTGGGGAAGAGTCGGTGATTTGAGTGAGGGTAACGGGGTACGTGTAGATAGAGTATCGTACACATCACATTATTCTAATTTGATGGCGCATCATTTTGCCGAAAGCTTCACAATTCCATAAATAATATATTATACAGCCATGTATAAGAAACAACAAAACACAGTAAGACAATTACTGTTGATTATACTGGCAACATATAAAGTGTCGACGTTTCGACCCCAAAGCTAGTGTAGGTCCTTGAAATCCTTACAAAGGGGGTCTTCCTCAGGACTGTGGTGAAAGGGGAGGGGGGCACCATGGACAGCCCCACACGGGGAGGCTGGTGGAACAAGTAGGGCTCGTGGGCTCCAAACAAAGGAGAGCGGAAAACCGCACTTGAAGGGTGAATCAATGTGATTATGTCCCTTCCAAAATATTCGCTTGAACAAGAACCAGATTTCTTGGTTTATTCAAACAGTATTTAATCTGTCAATAACATGAATTGCAGAGTCAATCCCTGTGCCACCCAATCGCTGAGACGGGAATGCCGTGAAAGCGACTGGCGGTACCGCGGTGCAAATTCGCTACTCACAAGGGACGCTCCATGTACTGGAAGGGAGAGACAGCCGGATTGTCACTGACTCGCTCAGCTAGGTCTGGGTCCGTTTTAAGAACTTCCCAAATGTTTTTTAGACCTCTTTTGACCTCCCAAGCTTGATTGTGGTAAGTTGTAATAAACCTAATCTGTTCTTCCTTATTCTCAAGCTGTTTTTTGGGTATTAGCAATTCATTCCGTTCTAGTTTATCTACTTTGTGAATCGCTTGCTTGATTGTTTTCTTACTGTATCCCCTTTCAGAGAACCTCTGAGTCATGATGGCCTTCTCTTTCTGGAACCCTTCTTCAGTACTGCAGTTCCGTTTGGCTCTTAATAATTCTCCAAACGGGATACTGTGGATCAAATTACTGGGGTGACAGCTGCCTGCATGTAGCAGACTGTTACCGACAGTCGCTTTACGAAACAGCTGGCTAGTCAGTTTGTTCACTTTAACCTCCAATTTCAAATCTAAAAACTAAATTGTAGTGTCATGTATGTGGCTGGTGAATTTCAAATTTAAAGAATTGTCATTCAATATCGTGATGAAGTCTTGGGCTTGATACTCAGTCCCCTTCCAGATACAAAAGATGTCATCAATGTACCGTACACAGAGAATGACGTGGTCTTAACATCTTCGATGCGGCTGGAATTCCCCCGCTGTGCGGGAGAATTCCACGCGTGCGCGGAACGGACGGCCCCCGGCCGTCCTCTGCACACGCCCACCGTGACGTCGGACGGCCAGGGGCCGTCCGACGCATGGAAGAGGTTAAAACTGCTTGATAGTACTGACAACCCGCTTTTCCCACCAGCCCTGGTACAACCCGTCAAAACTTCGGGCGAAGCAAGTTCCCATCGCCGTTCCCTGGGTTTATGTGTACAGTTGTTTATTGAAGAGGAAGAAATTGTTTGTTAGGCAAATATGCATCATTTCAAGAAGTATCTCCGTATGTAGAAGAAAGGAAAGAGATCTACCTTTGAGGAAGTATCTACATGCATCAATGTCTTCATTCCAGGTGATCTCATTGATAAGTTTTAAAAAATCCCCATATCTTTAACGTATGAGGGTAAAGCCTGAACAAAGGGCTGTAGAAAGTAATCTACGTACTTCGATGTATTTTCTAACAGAATCCCTCTGGACGACACAATTGGTCTTCCTGGGGGATTAGACAAATTCTTGTGTAGTTTCGGCAATAAGTATAAAGCTGGAATTTTCGGATATTTACATAATAGAAATAGGTACTCGTCCCATTCTAAAATCCCTTTATCACGCCAATCTGCAAGTTTATCTAAATAATCATAATTAGCATCCTCATACTGTTTTTTTGAAGCTATTTCATATCTGTCCCTATCCGTCAGCTGTTTACTGCCCTCATTTAGGTACATTTCAAGGGGCCATATCACTACATTACCGCCCTTATCTGATTTCTTGATAACTATGTTACTGTTGCTCTTTAATTCTCTCAGGGCATCCATATAGACCTTTTTCAAATTATTCATGGTATATGGTTTTCTCGAATCAATTTTTTGAAGTTCTTTAATCATGCCTCGTTCAAAAGTATCAATGGCATCATTACTAATCTGGGGCAAAAACACAGATTCGGGTTTAAACCCACTGATACAACCCACCCCAACATCAATATCAGTATTCACCAGATTTAAAAAAGGGTCATCAATAACATTCTCATCACCCTCCAACTCATGCATTGTGTGTAAAACATCAAAGTCATTAATCGTCAGGGTAGTGGGTTTCTCTTGATTCTTAATGTTCACTTGCGTATTTTTTAAAGCATACCATTTTTTTAATTTTAACTTTCTCGTAAAATTAAAAAGATCTATACAAGTTTCTGTGCAGTTGAATTTGGATGATGGACAGAAAGATAATCCTAATGAGAAAACTTCCAATTGGGTGTCAGTAAGCTCAAGATCTGAGAGATTTACCACAGTCATGTTGTCTTTCATTTTCCTGCTTTTTGCCCTCTTGTCAATACTCCCACAGGGCTGTCTTGCTTGTTTCTTCTGTTTGATTTTGGCTTGTTTCCTCCTCTGCCTCCTCGACCTCTGTTAGTAGGTGTCTCCTTGTGTGCCTGAGTGATTAACCTTCCTCTGGCCATTAAATCGAATTCTTTTAAAATTCGGGCTTTTACTCCCAAAGTGTCAGATTGCACTGAGACGTCACTCTCACTGTTGTCACTATCACCAGTCTCGGTTGTCGTAGTTTCTTTGCTGGTTCGTTGCTCAATACTATTCTCGTTGTTTGTTTTTGAGGTTGAGGGCTGTTCTTGCCTCAATGCTTCCCTTGTTGTGGTCCGTAGATGATCAAATTTTTTACCTAAAGTGAGAATTTGACCTTTTTCATAATCTATTTCATCACAATGAAATTTTCTCAGCTTTTTTGCCTTAATTTCTTCTTCCACTTTCTCTAATCTTCTGTCTTCGCCATTTCAACTTCAAATTCTACAATTCTTTAAATTTGTTAATGTACTCTTCACTTTCTTTTGTGAGCCTTTCACAGTCCTTATTCGCATATTTAACTAAGATTTTCAACATGTTTGTAGAACAATCGTGATTGTTTGTTGCCCACTCTTCGACCATTTCCGGGTTGTTAAAAGTGGGTGTAATGAATATGCGAAGACCTCGGGGCACCCTCCCACACTCAATGTACTTTTGCAGAGCGGTGGCTTCCCACCATTTGGATTGTTCTTTTTTCAATGCCTTCCATAAACTATCCCAAAGTTTCTTTTTATTCTGATCATCGTTACAACCTCTCTGGTCGGCCGGGTTTTCACTGCTCGATGGCGCAGATTGTGTAAGCAGCTTGTTAGCTGCCTCCCTTCATTTAACTCGCTTGATGTTGCCATAGTATTGATCCCCTAATGTCATTCGGGGATCCTGCAGCAAACTCCTGCACTCACGCTGTTGATTACCAATTCCCCAGAAGTAACTTTCTTAGGGTGAATTTTACTCCCGTTTAGCACCCCGCACCATGTATTAACAAGCCCGAAACCACAAAGTTGCTGTAGCCGCTCACCTGTGTAGTACCGGTACCAGGGACGGGGGGTCCTCTGACTCCTCCTCCTCACTACTCATGTACTTCTTGAAGCGAGCACTCTGCTACAGTTCGTCTTCTGTTATCTCTGCTTGGTTGAAAAGCCGGTCTCCTCACACCGGTAGCGGGGTCGGGCAAGGGCAAACTATTAAATCCCATTCAAAACATCGCTTCAGCCCAAGCTGCTTTCTACGGTAAACCACGGGGCGGGGTAGCGAACCCCAAATACTCCACACAAAGTCTGTTGGTACGGCCGGATCCTTTTAGCTCCAACCAGAAAAACCACAGTGCCACGGCTCCAATAAATCAGCGTGTTTATTTCATAAATTGGCAATTGTTGCCAATTTGTGAAATAAACATGCTGGGGGCTTGCATTGTTTTAGGACAGTACGAGGTGCGATTATTAAAAACCACATCTCCCATAGTGCTTTGGGTCTTGTAACCGGCCCATCTGGGGGCGTATTTTGGCATTTAATGGGAGGTGGTGGGAAGCACTCACCTGATCATCCAGCCTCTGAGGAAGAAGGACGTATTCCTTCGAAACGCGTCAGGCGATGAAGGATGGGACGGCTGTTACATGTATCGTGAGGGAGACGATGTTTTTACCTATTAAAGGCCTTGTGTCAACGCGGGTTCAGAGTGCAACTCATTTTTGCAAGGGCAAAACTGGAGCGTATATATATATATATATATATATATATATATATATATATATATATATATATATATATATATATATATATATATATATATATATATATATATATATATATCCGTATTACTCGTCTTGTACACACTCCCATAGGCCAGGATAAAGACAAAGCGGACCCAAAATTGCTGGTGCTGTTATTTTATTCTGTTTTGTGCCCTGCACCAACCGCCATTACGCGTTTTGGCCTTCCAGAGGCCTTGAGATATATATATATATTATCTACTGGCGGTCGCCAGTAGATAGTTATAGTTAGGACCTATTATCCATAGGAAATCTGTAACATTCTATTCCCAATAACTTTGGCGTCGTTTGACGAATCATCGCGAAATTTTCAAAACTAGTGGGGCGCTCCGGTCCGCTCCTGTCTTGAAAGTTTCGGGGTGATTCATCAAGCGGGGCCGAGAAAAAGGGGGTCCCAAAACGTGTTTTCTCCATGTTAATTCCCATAGGAAATTTTAGCCACGGCTACAGCCCGAACTGCTGAACGGAATTACACCAAATTTTGCAAAAAGGTAGCGCTTGGTTCAGAAAGCAACCCTTTTTTTAAATGGTGTAAATCCGTTCAGTAGTTGCGGAGAAATTCAAAAAATAAGAGTGAAAAATCAATTTCCCATAGGAAACTTTATGCAAGGCTACAGCAAAAACTGCTGAACGGAATTACACCAAATTTGGCAAAAAGGTAGTGCTTGGTTCAGAAAGCACCCTTTTTAAAAATGGTGTAAATCCGTTCAGTAGTTGCTGAGAAAATCCAAAATAAATGTTTCGATACCGATCACGAGCTGCTTGCTAATTGGCTGTCAACACTCCAAACCAGGAAGTGTTGGCAGCCATCTTGTTCCTCGGTAGAACCGAGGAACAAGAAACCAGTAAAACAACTGCGTAAAACGCAAAAAGTGGGCAGGGTAGAAACGCCCTGACCCCCTAGGCCTGCTCAGGGGGTCCTATAAGGACCCAAAGGGCCCCAAAATTTTTTTTAAATCGGCGGGATGCGCTTAGGGTGCGCGAATCCCGCCGAGAAAAACGATGCGCGGTCTCCGCGCTTGTGAGTTAATTGGCCCCGGGTGGGCCAAGTCCCGGGGGCATGGGGGTTTATTTAATAATATGGGAGGGCCTCTAAAAAATAATGGTGCGGGAGGGCTTCTTTTTTAAAAATAATATACCTGTGTGGGGGCTCGAGCCCCCCACACGCCCAGGGACCGCCACCTCCCGGGGCACTAAAAAATGCTAATTTGGGGGTCTGGAACGGACCCCCGAGCCCCCGGGACCACCACCTCCCGGGGGCTGTGCATGTGAAGGGAGGGGGGCCACGCGGCCCCCCTCCTGGAGCCTGTGGTGGCCCTGGGGACCACCACCCCCCAGGGCCAGCTCCTGCAGTGTCCCGGGGTGCCTACCCCCGGGACACTGTAGTTTGCTATGACAGGACGGGAGCCTCGCGGCTCCCGCCCTGCCATAGCAAACTGCTTTGGTTTTTGGAAGAGAGAGCAGGAAACCTGCTCTCTCTTCCAAAAACCAAAGCAGATTGCTTTTCCACACGGGGAGCTGCATCTTAGCAGCTCCCCATGTGGAAAAGCAATGCCGGCTCCCGCAGGACGCGGGGAGCCGGCGGGACCGTGGGGGCATTGGGGACCCCCCCACGGTCCCCAACGGAGAGGGCCAGCCCCAGGGGATGGGGATGGGGTCCCCAGGCCTAGTAGTGGCCCGGGAGGGGGGCCACGCGGCCCCCCTCCGAAAAATTAAAACATTTAAAAAAAAAAATAAAAAAAAATAAAGGCCGCTTCGGGGGATGGGGTCCCCGGGGCCAGTAGAGGCCTCAGGAGGGGGGCCACGCAGCCCCCCTCCATAAACAAAAATATATATTTGGCCATGCCCCGGGGGATGGGGTCCCCGGGGCCGGAATTGGCCACGGGAGGGGGCCCACGCAGCCCCTTCCCGTTATTTATTTATTTTTTTCATTAAAAAGGGGTCAGGCCCTGGGGGATGGGGTACCCAGGGCCCAAAAAAAGTAAAAAGAGGAGGGGCCACACAGCCCCCCTTCCAAAAAACAAAAAAACACGCGATCGTGCCGAGGCTCCGCCCCCTCCCAGCAACACTCTGCAAACGCGCCCTGTGGCGCGTTTTAAGTTGGGAAATGAATTCCCCTTCAATACTGGGGGTACCTGGGGGCCAACTAGCCCACCGGAAACCTCCAGTATGCGCCAGGGGGCTGCGTTGCAGAGAGGTGGTCCAGGCCAAGCCCCTTTTTACACCTCTCTGCAACGCAGCTCTGTGGCGCTTACTGGAGGTACCTGGTGGGCTAGTTGGACCCCAGGGACCCTCAGGATTCAAGGGAACTTAATCCCCCAACTTAAAACACACCACGGGGCGCGTTTGCACAGTGGTGAAGGGAGGGGGCGGGGCTTCAGGTGACATGTGTGCAAACAGGCCCCGTGGCGCGTTTTAAGATGGGGAATTAAATCCCCTTCAATCCTGAGGGTCCCTGGGGGCCAACTAGCCCACCAGGTACCTCCAGTAAGCGCCACGGAGCTGCGTTGCAGAGTGTTGTAAAAAGGGGCGTGGCCTCTGAACACCTCTCTACAACGCAGCTCTCTGGCGCATACTGGAGGTATCTGGTGGGCTAGTTGGCCCCTATGGTCCCTCGGGATTGAGGAGGAATTAAAACGCGCCACAGGGCGTGTTTGCAGACATGTCACCTCAGGCCGCGGGGGACCCTTCCTTCACCATTGTGCAAATATTCCTCTAAAATCAGCCGAACAACGAATTCCGATTTACTCACCTGTTATCAGGAGAGACCTCAGTGCTGCATCTTTGAGCCCAGTACTGATCCTGAAAAGTAATTCTAACCGTACTTACCAGTAACTTGAATTTCCTTCCATAGGCTAACATTGACTGGTTTCACTTGGAAATTCTTCTAAGTGTGGAGTTTTGGAACTTTATAATATTCCTCTAAAATCAGCCGAACTACGAATTCCTATTTACTCACCTGTTATCAGGAGAGAACCCAGTGCTGCATCTTTTAGCCCAGCACTGACCCGGAAAAGTAATTCTAACCGTACTTACCAGTAACTTGTATTTCCTTCCATAGGAATCCATTGTCTGGTTTTCAGCAGAAAAGTTTGTGTCGATTTTCATAAACTACAAATATTCCTTAAAAATCGCCTGTATGACTTAAACGCATTCTTTCAACTGTTTACAGGAGATGCACCAGTGCTGGATCCAGGATCCACCACTGAGTAAGAAAAAGTAACGATAACACTACTTACCTGCTAAGTGAATTTCCTCCCATAGGATAACATTGGTGATTCTATGTGAAAAAGTTTCTAAGTGTCAACTTTTAAAATACAATAATATTCCTTAAAAATCACTACTGTAACCAAAACGCTTTTACTCAACTGTTTACAGGAGATGTCCCAGGACTGAATCTAGGATCCAGTCCTGTGGTTAGAAAAGTAATCCATAAAGTAACTAATTGCATTTAACTAGAAATTCACATTGAGCTCAATGTTGCATTGTGTTTGAAATTGTGTTGCCCATTGCAACAACTGTAACTACTGTACTTAAAAGTCTATTGCCTATTTGCAAAGTATTTAAACTAAAGTAATTCATTCTGAGAAAGTATATTTTGTAATGTAATGTATAATATAATTACAATGTAATTTAAAAAATAAAATATCTAAAAATAAATAGTTTAAAAAATGTAGTAAATCAGTATCAAAAAAATAAATATAACAATTAATACATTTAAAAATTGTCATTTACAAAACCTTTGAAATTCACTGAAAAAAACCATAGGTTTCAGACATGTTATAGTTAGAAATTAGCATTTAAAAAACCTTTGAAATTCACTGAAAAAACCATAGGTTTCAGGCACGTTATAGTTAGAAATTAGCATTTAAAAACCTTTGAAATTCACTGAAAAAACCATAGGTTTCAGGCACGTTATAGTTAGAAATTAGCATTTAAAAAACCTTACAAATTCACTGAAAAAACCATAGGTTTTAGGGACAGTTATAGTTAGTTGGACATTGCACTCGTACAAAACCCGTGAAATTCCCCTGTTATAGTTAGTTCAGCTAACTATAGCTCGCGCCCCCACAATGCACTGCTGATGACGTCACATATTACATCACTCATGACATGGTCAGTGACATCACTGATGACATCACTGATGACATCTCAAATGACATCATCCACGTGATAATCTGATGCACCTCCTCACACCCTAATATAACCTTTGATACACCCACTCTAAATTACAGACTGCCATTCGCAAAACCATAGACCCTCCAACACCAATAACTACATACCCACTCACTGATATATATATAGGAATCCTGGTGACCGCCAGTAGGTAATATATATATAGGAATCTTAACTTTACTACTCCTAAATGCCCTTTGTGAATACCGAAAGTCATAAAGTTAGGATTTTGTCTCAGATTACTTTTGTGAATTGGGCCCTATATTTTTATTGATTTTTGTTTCAATTAAAAACATAACAGCATCGCACTTATGATGGACAATCGCCGCACATGCGTCTCGCTCTGTTTGTTGTATATCTATACACATTCCTTATTACAATAGAGCCTTTTCCCCCAACTTTATCACACATCGCAAATAGCCCAATCTCCCTCCCGTGCATATGGTGTGCTTTATTCTGCTCCGCCTATGTCCTGTGTGTGCGTTTCCATTAAATCCAGCCCATAATGTCATACCTAGCTGCCCCATACCCTTCGGAACTTTCAAGGACATTCTCAACTCCTGTAGGTTACCCGTTCAGCCGTCATATATTGATCCATTCCTGTCTTCCATTCATGTAGCGTCTATGCCACCTTTGTACCCCAGTGTCATGCTACATCTCTTTTGACGCCAACTAGGCCCAGTGCACTAAATAGTAGCTGTGGTCTTGGTATGTCTACCTCACTTTGAATCCACAGAAGGATACATTTCGGGTCTAATGGGAGGGAGACCTGCAGTACCCCATTAAGTTCCTGTATAATCTCTTCTCAGTAGGTTCGGATGATGGGACAAACCCATATTGTGTGATAAAAGTCCCCCCTTTCGTGGAAACATCTCAGACATCTTGGAGTGTCGGCGCGTCCAATTCTTGGAGCCTGTTTCTGTCATAATATATCCTGTGGAGGATCTTGTATTGGATAAGCCGTAGACGTGCTCTGATTGCCACCTCCCTAGGGTGCATTAGGGCGGTCTCTTCCAGTATTCCTACCTCACTCTCCCATTTGTTCCTTAAGTTGCCTAGGTTATCAGGTATAGTATTATTCAGAGTTTTATATGTGAGGGACACTGCTTTAAGTGTGAGCGGTTCCTGCAGCAGCCGGCCTTCTAGTGGCCCATATTCCGGCAGGTCTTCCCCCGTCAGGCCCTCTGCCAACCACGCGTGCCGTAGCTGTGCGTATTTAAGAAATCGGGATTTATGGAGCTGGAACTCACTGCAGAGGGCCAAGAAGGTTTTTAGAGTGCCCTTGTCCGTGATGTCCCCCACCATTGAGATTCTCAGGGTGTCCCACCGGCCAAATCCCTTCAGTTTACTTAGTTTTTTTAGCCGAGTCCCTTCCCTCAACGGCGTTGCTCTAGTGAGCTTGCGTTCCCATTCTATTGTTCTGGATGCCCTCTCCCATGCCTCAAGGGTGGTGCGTGTGGCGGGGAGTTGCCTATGTTTCCACTTTCCTCCATATAGATAGTGGATGCATGTGTGAGGCGCTAGCGTTTCCCTTTCCAGTCTATATGTGGGGTGGTCGCCTGCCATGTGTATCCAATCATTAATGGGTGTTAGATGTTCTGCCCAATAATATGCCTCGACATCTGGGACTGCAAACCCTCCATTGTATGGGTTTCTTTGCAGTGTGCGTAGCGCAATTCTCGGGTGTTTCCCTAAGCATAATAGCGACCGTAGCCCGGAGTCAATCTCCCAGGATATTGTGCGTGGGAGAGAGTGGTAGGTATTCTGCAATGCATATAAAAACTGGGGCAATGTAATTATTTTAAACATTGCAGTGCGGCCCATAATCGTACGTGGTAGGGCCCTCCACCTTTCGGTGTCACCTTTGAATTTGTTCAGTATTCCTTGGATATTGTGTTTGTGGCATAGGCCCCTGTCTGTCGTGAGAAATATGCCCAGGTATTTAAAGCCTTCGTGTACCACCTTTAAATCTTTCGGCAAAGGAGGCCAGTCTCTTATTGGTCTGGGGCTGTATGCCAATGACTTGTGCCAGTTCACTTTGTATCACGAATGTTGCCCATATTCCTCAATAGTCTGAAAGAGGATGGGGATTGTGGGGACGGGTTCCGTTATATATAGTAGAATATCATCTGCATATAATGATATTTTTTCCTCATGTGTGTCTCTCTGAGTAATCCTAAAGCCTTTTAACTCTGGGTGTTGTCTTATGCGGCATGCCAGTGTCTCCAGAGTAAGCGCTAAGAGCTGGGGACAGGGGACAACCTTGCCTGGTTCCTCACCCAATAGGGAATTCCCGGGATGTTCTACCATTCACGTGAACAGTCGCCCATGGGGAACTGTATAACAGTGCCACCCATTTTCTGAATTTTGGTCCTATTCCAAACTTAGTCAGGGTAGCTTCCAGGAAGGGTCAGTGTACCGCGTCAAATGCCTTCTCTGCGTCAAGGGACAAGAATGTATGAGGAGTGTCGTGGTCTTTAGTCGTCATTATCCAGTTGTGGGTTCTGCGGAGATTCCATAGGATCGCCCTTCCGGGCATGAACCCCGACTGGTCGCAGAGTACCAGCGTTGTTATAGAATGCCGTAGTCTTGTGGCCAAAATAGTTGCAAGGATCTTCACCTCCACGTTCAGGAGGGATATCGGGAAGTATGATTCGCACCTATCTCTCAGTTTACCCTCTTTGTGTATTAGAAGTATCGTGGCTACACTTAGTTCTGGCGGAAGATTACCCTCATCATAGGCATCTTGGAAGAGAGTGAGCAGGTGTGGACTATATCCGCACATCTCTTATAGAGCTCGGCTGGTAGGCCATTAGGGCCCGGGGTCTTGCCTGGGTGGAGTTTTGATATTGCTGCCTTGATCTCATTTAGAGTCAGGTCCTTGTCTAATGTCTGTTTGTCCATGTCATCTAGGGTCGGGGTCTGCACTGTGTCACACAGTGGCTTGGCCTTATAGAATTTCCTATAATATGTGGCGAACACTGTCGCTATCTGTTCGTCAGTGGAGTGTGTCAAACCCTGAGCGTCGACTATGGATCGGACCCATCTGCTCTCTATTTCTTTTTTACTAAGCCAGGCTAACAGTTTCCCCGCCTTATCTCCGACATCATATAGTCGGTGAAGACTGGCCATATGTTGTTCTTTGGCAGAGTCCCATGCCAGTTCTTTGTATTCTTGTCTTAGGGTGTCCAACTGCCTAGAGAGTATCGGGACTGGCATTGCCGTGCCCTGTTTCTCTATCATCAAGATCTGGCATTCTAGTTTCTCTATCTGTTTGATTCTCTTTTTCTTTTTCCACGCTAGGCGATTTTGTACCCTGTCTCTCAGCACCATTTTGTACGCCTCCCAGAGTGTAACTGCGGATCTAACCGTCCCATCGTTTTCCCTAAAAAAGATCTCAGTGTCGGTCCTTATTCCTCTAAAAATGCCTCCATTTTGTAGGTCCCAGGCTGTAATCTAACCCTGGGCAAAGCACTACGCTACGCTCGCGTAGTTAGCGAAGTTTGTTCTACTTCGCACAACGCGAATTGCACGTAGCACAGTGCAAACACGCATAGCGTAGCGTAGTGCAGCGGTAATTTTTTGCTTGCTCGCGGTCCTCAACGTCAAGTTGGCGACCGCGAGCAAGCAAAATGACTATCCCGGCGAGACTTTTTCCTCGTTCGCGATCAGCAACATCAAGTTGCCGATCGCGAGCGTGGAAAATAAACCTCCCGGCGAGATTCTCAACGCGGGGAGGTCAGGTTTCTCATTGCGAGTGGTCGCGTATGCTCGCGACCGCTCGCGATGAGAAACTACCAGTCCGCGTTGAGAAAGCTGCCGCTCGAGTAAAAATCTACTTGAGCGGCAGTAAAGACAGCTCGCACTGTGCAAGATGCCGTTTTCAATGATTGCACAGTGCGGACAAGCATCCGGCACTGTGCAATCATTGCGAACAGTGCACTACGCAGTTCGCGTAGTGCTACGCGTAGCTCGCGTAGTGCGAACTGCACTTTGCGTAGCTTCGCGTAGCGCTACTTCGCGAACTACGCCCAGGCTTACTGTAATCCTCCATCAGGGCCGTGGGTTCTTGGATTTGCGGCCTACCTGTATCTGTAGTGGTGAGTGGTCTGATAGTCCCCTTGCTAAGTAGTCAGCCTCCCCAACCTCTCCCAGCTCCCCTGCCAGGATGAAGATATAATCCAACCTAGAGTATACCCTATGTGCCCCAGAGAAATATGAGTATTGTTTGACCTGTGGGTTCTGTGCCCTCCATACATCTACCAAGCCCATTGTGTCTGCGAATCGCGCCAACAGGGTAGAAGCAATTGGGTGATCCTGGCCACCAGTGCGGTCCATGGGCGTGTCCATTACGTTGTTGAAATCACCTCTTATCAAATGGAAGGAGGTCAGAGCCTCTGAGAGGACCTCTGTCACTTTGGTCAGTGTGCATGCCTGTAGCTGTGGTGGGGCATATATGTAGATTAGGGTCATTCTCATTCTGCCCCATGTGCCCGCCACCCCAACATATGTACCTTGCGGATCCGTCCATGTGTGTGATATCTCGAAGGGGGTGTTTTTTTATCAGGATGGCTACCCCACTTGACCCAGTGGTGTATCCTGCGTGGGCCAATACCCTATATGTTCCTCTCCCCAGGAACCCACAGTTGGTACCCTGCAGATGTGTCTCCTGAAGCATCACTACATCTGGGTGTAGTCTTTTAACATGGTGCGAGACCAGCCCTCTTTTGATCTTTTCGCCAAGACCAATCAAGTTCCAAGTCAGAAACATGAGTACCGAGTTATCTACGGGGGTTGCCACGGGTGTGATGTGATCCTTATGTATGCTAGTAATTTGTGCATCTCGCATCTGGAATCTCTGTTCAGACGCCAGAGCCCCTGCCCATCAGTACAGGTGCTATTAACCTGTATTTGAACTTGCAGAATAGCCTTTTCGTGTCCCACCCAACCAACCCCCCACCCCACCACCCATGCCCTTCTCACATCACTGAACCACCAAACCAGTAAATTATCATGTGTAAGAGGGAAAGGCGAGGTCTGTTGCCCGCCCTCCAACTGTTAAACCATTGTGCTCTGAGCTTAAACTCTCCCAGCATACAAACAAAATAATATTAACAACAGCAGCATCAGCAGTTCAGTCGGTAGCGGAGCCTGTCACAGCAATGGTCCCTCTGTATGTGGGATCTCCATGGCAGGTAGGGGGCATTCGGTACTTCGTTTGTGGTGCCATTGCTGCCACGGCCGGAGCTTTATCAGTAGTTCATTCAGGTGTTTGGGTTGCTCCTGTAGTTCCCTCTTGTTGTAGCTGGCGGTCCGGTTCTGGATGTTGCTCCATTTCTATTATTTTGGTGACTAGTGGGTGTGGAGCTTCATTGTATGAAGACATCTCATGGTTGTCAGATTCCAAGATGGAGCCGCTCATACTGGAGTCATCGGTTGCTCTCGTCGCCTTTTGAGTGGGAGACCCACCCATCTCTATAGGGTCACTACTTCTTCGTCCTGATCCCCTTGTTACATATGGGGTGCCCACATGTTCTGCCCTTTTTGATGTTCCCTCGTGTACCTTCTCCGCTGTTTATCTTTGGGCCCAGGGGTTAATATACTCGACGGGCGCAGTCCGGTTCGTTTCTCTCCAGATGAGTGTAGAACCGGTCTTTCCTCCACCCATGCCCAGCCTCTTTCGGGGATTGAAAGAAGTGTGTTTTTCTCATGAAAATAAATTTAAGCTTTGCAGGGAACAGGTGCATATATTGTATTTGATGAGCCCTGAGTTTGGCTTTCACCGAGTCGAAGGTTTGTCTTCGGTGCTGTACCGCTCGACTATAATCCAGGAAAATCATTATTTTAGAGTTTTCATATCTGATCTCTCCCAGTCGTCGGGCCTCTCGCAGGATCATATCTCTGTCTAAGAAATTAACGAATTTCGCTATTATGGGCCTATGAGGTGCGCCTGGCGGGGGTCTTGTGCTCAGTGCTCGAAGGGCTCTTTCAATCACAAAGCAAGTGGAGAATTTGTCCAGTGAGATGATGTTTTTCAACCACGTGTGCAGAAAGTCTGGCGTGTTCGCTTCCTCAACTCCCTCCGTAAAGCCCACAAAGCGGAGGTTATTTCGCCGGGCCCTGTTTTCGGCATCTCCGATGCGCCAGCAGACATCTTTACTGGATTCCCGCAGTTCCGCTACCTCAGTGCGTAATTCTTTCAGTGTCACTCTCGGCTTCTGTGACGCACTTCTCAGCCGTGGTTACCCTTTCAGAGACGTTGCGTGATCTTGGCGAAGCAGCGTCACCTACGAGCGGACTTCCCCAATTCTATTTTCTAATGCTGCCCTAGAGGATTGTATTGCCTGTAGCAGTGCCGCCGTGTCTGGCAGCGGGGAGTGTGCTTTTTCCGGGGGGAATGGGGGTGGCCGGTTTGGTATAGCAATCCATTTTCCCTTGTCAGGGGGGTTTTGGATCTTTGTCTTTCTTCATCTCCTAATGAGTGTGGAAGTAACACTGCAGGCCCTTCACTTGCGCAGAGTATGTCGCTTGTATTCCTGGAGTCACCTGTCCGGTTAGTCCTATCAAGGTGCTTTTCGTGTCTCCGGTGTAAGGCTTTCCCCTTTTTTTGTTGTGCTAACTTGATGTGTCTGCTTCTGTCTGTGCCTAGAGGGCCTGGCACACCCTTTGCTTCTTCCTTGCCGCGCCACACAGATCTATCAAGCGACCAGGGCCCGACCGAGTGGCCCTGTCTCTCAGCAGGCACGTTTTACCCTTTGTCAGGGAAATATGGTGCAAGGTCGGTGTACACTTGGTTACCATTGGTGGTTTATCTTATGGCAGGGTCTAGGGCAGCCTCTGCCTGGGGTTGGTAGCATTGTGTCAGGTTCAGGTAGGCCATGTATATATCTCCGTGCCTTCCCCTCCAGGGAAGTCTCCCCCGGCCAGAGGGTCTATGGTCTTTTTTCTTCTGGAGGGGGCCCGCATCTATTATAGCCTGCTCTGTGTTGTGGGCTCGCAGTGTCTGAGGCGAAGTGAGTCAGATCTACTCAGGTGCCGATGTGCAGCCTGACAGCTATTTCCCTCATTAAAAGCCTCCGCCTCCCTTTCTCACCGTCTCGGCTCCCTGGCAGGGAGGCTCTTTCTAATCAGCCTCTTGACGCTCAGCCGGGGTGGTTAGTCTCCCGGTTTCTATCTTCAACGCCGGGGAGCATTTTCGTTCTGCTCTCCAGGTCCCTGCTCTGGATCTCAGGGAGTGCGCTCCTTCGGCTCCCGCAGTATGGTCGCCATGTCCTCTGTTCCAGGAGATGCGGCTGCGCAGCCCCTCTCCCGCTTGGCCTGTAATCCTTCACAGCACGTCCCAATAGGCTGGAAAAGCTTGTTTTCCCCGGGTTCCAGCCGTTGCTGTCCCAGGCACCAGAATGCGAGAGGTGAGAGTGCTGGATCTCCGCCCCAGGGATCCGCCAGTCACCCGGGTCCTGCCAGGCCCAGTGTTTCAGCCGCGCACAGTTTGGCCGCCGCGCTCACATCTCCCAGTGATACGGTTGTGTGACCCCTCTCGCCTGCGCCGCCAGGGACCTCCTCAGCATTTCTTGATGGGCTTGATCTTCCGCTCTCACTGGGTTCTGGCCGCCGCCTTCCAAGGCACCAGGAGGTGGGAGGCAGGGGTGCCGAATCTCCACGCCGGGGATCCGCTGGGTGTTCGGGACCTGTCAGCCCAGCTATCTCGGCTGCCCGCAGGCCTCCGGTTCGGCTGCTCCGCAGGATCTCACTGCACCTCTCAGTCCCGTTCTTTGCTGCTTTAATTTTCCCTCGCAGACCGGCTACCTTGTGGAGGGGAGGATTCTTGCAAAAGTGGATGATTCGGATGTTTTTGAATTTCAGGATATATTACGGATTCTTAGTAGCTCCGCCCAGAGCTCAGCGAGGAACGTCCTATTCGGCCATGCTGTTGGCCACGCCCCCCAAAGAAAGGTGTTTTGATAAATATTTGCTAATGAAGAGTAAGACAAACTGCTTTTGGTTGCAAATTATGAAAATACAGGGGGGATTACTAAGGGTTTGAGCTAGCGCTCATGTGGCAGAAAGTGACATAAAGCATTTGTTGATTTACTCACCAATATAAAAGTTTGTGGGTTCAGGTCAAAATACCCCAATACCGCACGAGCTGCAGCACAACCCTTAATAATTAACTCCAAGGTTTCTTATCATTGAAGCTGGCTGTCAACCGTGGACAGATGATTCCTGACATCCTTGTTGAAAATGTCTTCAAGGGCGTCGCTCTGCCATCCTAACTCACATTAATGCGGAGTCTAGATAGGGTCCCTTAGTTGAGTGACATAATATCATTATGAAGACCGTCTTACCTGAAGTTATAGAAAGATCTGATGATCTTAATCAGCTTCTTTTGGCCTCTGTGATTTTAGGATATGTAGAAAAAGTGGCGGTGCATGGTTGGTCCTGTTGACATTCAGCATGGGATGGCATTTGATGTTGGCCATAGATGGGCCAACAAGTTCCAAGATGTCTGTTTTGATGTGTGCTGGCAGGATGTCACAGTGTTCTATGTTTAGCAGGATTTACCTGTTATGCCTGCAAACAAAGGTCAACAAAGACTAGAAAACTTGGATCTTGTTCATAAAGCAGAACACAAAGTGCTTTGGTTATTTTAAGACACATTGTACTTGCCGTAGAGGCTTTTGCAATTGTAGATACATTTCCTAGAGGGAATAATTCTGTAAACACGAGCCAGAGCATTATTTCCACCCCGTTTATAAGCAACTGTTAAAAGTGCTTAAGTAAATTTTGCTTAAAAAAAGTAAGTCTGAGAGCATTGAGGCTGAGAGTCAAGAGGCTGAAAATCAGTACTTTTGAAGGAAATTGATCATTTGATCGGTTTTCGGGATGGTGCTTAACTGCTGCACCTTTCTGTCACTTTGTGCTATAGCAACATAAGACCTCCAGAGACGAAGTGTGCTTTAGATAATCCCATAAACGTTATCTTACAAAACTTGGAGATGCTTTGAGATGCTCAGCTTGTCTCCAGGAAATGGTAAGCTATGTCAAAGGTCACACACATCTTCATATCCCAGAGGATGTAGATCCCAGTCTGTTTACAATTTGCTGGTGAGTAGACTATTCCATATAACATTGCAGGATCCTTCAAACTAAAATCTGTTACAATGGCACACAGGTATATCTAAGGAGACTTTCCTCCTTGAATTATAAATAAGTAATTTACGTATGCTTGCAAAACACTTTAAAGCCTGAGGGTTATGGCAAAAGACAGCTTGAACTGCAGGGTTATAATTTAAATTGATCAAATGAAATCAGCATAATTGCACATGATTATATTACATTGTTGGGTCAAAGTGAACAGTTAACTTTGGGAAAACATACTTTGTTTATCTATTGAAAAACAAAAATATATAAAGGAACAAAAGTACTTATTCACCTTATAAGTATGAAAACCCTAGAAAAGAAATATGTGTGATGCTTCAATGTTAAGGTCTCTTTTATATGTGGAGTGCAAACATAGCTAGATATCAACAGTGTGACCTCTAAAGGTGGAATTCGATTCAGGATCCTTTACCATGATGCATTATGTTCATGGTGGTTAGTCCCATCATGTAGACATGTAGTGCTCTTTGAAGCTGGTAGATCTGCTTCTTTCTGAACTGCAAAAGAGTTGAGGCTGCTCTGATGTTGATGGGGATGTTATTCCAGATCCTGTGAACATAGATAGACAAGTCTTATGGTTTACTATTGTATGCAGTAATTTGATTCCTGCTTGCAGGGACATTTTTATTTTGTTGATGTTTTGCCCACAAAAAAACCCCATAGAAATTCAGCAGTTATAGTTATAGTTATACTTATCTGAAGAAATATAACTCGTGCCTTTGAATAAGTTTGGGACACGAGTTATAGTTTCTTAATATAAGTATAACTATAAATATAACTAAAAGTGCAGAATTTCTATGGTTTTGTATAGGTAAAACGTCAACCTAACTATAACGACCCTGCAACCTTTGCTTTTTCAGTGAATATATATATATATATATATATATATATATATTATCTACTGGCGGTCGCCAGTAGATAGTTATAGTTACAACCTATTATCCATAGGAAATCCGCGACATTCTATTTGAAATAACGTTGGCGCCGGTTGACGAATCTTCGTGAAAGTTTCCAACTTGTTGGGGCGCTCCGCTCCGCTCCTACCCTGAAAGTCTCGGGGTGATACGTGAAGCGGGGGCCGAGAAAAAGGGGGGTCCCAAAACGCGTTTTCCCCATTCATTTTTCCATAGGAACCTTTAGTCGCAGCTACAGCCCGAACTGCTGAACGGAATTACACCAAATTTGGCAAAGAGGTAGTCCTTGGTTCAGACTGGTGCCTTTTGCTTAAATGGTGTAAATCCGTTCAGTAGTTCCTGAGAAAATCAAAAGTAAAAGTACATATATATCTATGGGCGCGTCGGATACGCGTACCCTCAGCGCACCCTGCGCGCACCGTCCCGATCACGAGCTGCATGCTAATTGGCTGTCAGCTGGCTGTCAACATTCCGATTCAGGAAGTGTTGGCAGCCATTTTGTCCCTCGGTAGAACCGAGGGACAGAAACAAGTGCGCAAAGCGCAAAAGGGGGCAGGGTAGAAACACCCTGACCCCTAGGTCTGCTCAGGGGTCCCACAAGGACCCCTGGGCAGAAAAAGATTTTTTTTTTTAAATCGTCGGGATGCGCTTAGGGTGCGCGTATCCCGCCGAGAAAAAAAAAGAAACAAGTGTGCAAAAACGCACAAAGGGGGCAGGGTAGAAACACCCTAACCCCTAGGCCTGCTCAGGGGTCCCACAAGGACCCCTGGGCAAAAAAGCATTTTTAAAAAAATCGGCAGGATGCGCTCAGGGTGCGCGAATCCTGCCGAAAAAAAATCGAGCGCGGTCTCCCGCGCTTCGATTGTATTTTGCCCCGGGTGGCCCAAGTCCCGGGGGCATGCTGGGGGTGTTTATTTTATGTATGGGGGCCTCAAGGGCCCCCAAGCCCGAGGACCGCCACCCCCGGGGCTTTCTTTTAAAAATGGTGCGGGAGGGCTCTGAGCCCTCCCGCAGCCCCGAGGACCACCACCTCCCGGGGATTTTTAAAAAAATTAAACAACCTGTGTGGGGGCTCCAGCCCCCACATGCCCGGGGACCGCCACCTCCCGGGGCACTAACAAATTAAAATGGGGGTCCGTTTTGGACCCCGAAGCCCGGGGACCACCACCTCCCGGGGCTGTGCTGATGTAGGGAGGGGGCCGCGCGCCCCCTCCTGGAGCCCTTGATGGCCCTGGGGACCACCACCCCCAGGGCCGGCTCCTGCAGTGTCCCGGGGTGCCTACCCCCGGGACACTGTAGTTGCTATGGCAGGACGGGAGCCTCGCGGCTCCCGTCCTGCCATAGCAAACTGCTTGGATATTGGAAGAGAGAGCAGGGAAACCTGCTCTCTCTTCCAATATCCAAAGCAATTGCTTTTCCACATGGGGAGCAGCATGTCAGCTGCTCCCCATGTGGAACAGCAATGCCGGCTCCCAAGGGACGTGGGGAGCCGGCGGGACTGTGGGGGGATTGGGGACCCCCCCACAGTCCCCAACGGAGAGGGCCAGCCCTGGGGGATGGGGTCCCCGGGGCAAGTAGTGGCGTGAGAAGGGTGTGAGAAGATGCATGAAATTATCACATGGATGATGTCATCAGTGATGTCATCAGTGATGTCATTTGAGATGTCATCAGTGATGTCATCAGTGATGTCACTGACCATGTCATGAGTGATGTAATATGTGACGTCATCAGCAGTGCATTGCGGGGGCGTGAGTTATAGTTAGCTGGACTAACTATAACGGGGGAATTTCACGGGTTTTGTACGAGTGCAATGTCCAACTAACTATAACTGTCCCTAAAACCTATGGTTTTTTCAGTGAATTTCAAAGGTTTTTTAAATGCTAATTTGTAACTATAACGTCCCTGAAACCTATGGTTTTTTCAGTGAATATATATATATATATATATATATATTTAAATAGTCTACATATTTTGCACATTCTCAGATTAATACTCATCTCACACTTGTCTGTGCATGTCTTCAGACAACCCACATGAAGTTCCAGTATTATCAATTATACACCATGCTGCCTAAGTTTATGGGCAGGGATTCTACCACGTAATTGCTTTGAAGTCTTATGTTGCAGTTATTTTAATTTCTAAGCAAAAAGATTATTACATTATCTGATTTCCCTGGCAACCAAATTGAAGTTTAATATGGCTGTTCATTTAATACATTGAAGGCAAGTTTGTGGAGGTTCCTCAGTTTAAAGGAACAGAAGCCAAAAAACCATAGGTGCACCCACCAGGGTTCTTTCTAGTGTGCATACAGAGTTTCAGCTCTCTAGATTTGATTGTCTTCGACCAAAGGCAATGTGAAGCTTCAACAATTCAGTTTTGCATAATATGCCAGGAAAATAAAAGACTAATGGGTATTAACTTCACAAATAACATCCCTCCTTTTTCTGAATAGACATGAAAGATATACTGGGTCACCCTGAGATCAACACCCTTAAAATTGACCAAGCTCACCACACATGCTGGGTTAGAAAAAATGACAAGTATCTGGAACAAAGAATAACAGATGAAACATGGAGGAAGAACAGCTGCTAGTTAAAGCAGACGTGCCAAAATATTGCGTCAAATATTGCGTCAAATATGCTAGATTTTTGGACCTCTGTGCTCCCAGGTGATTTATATACCTTAAGACCAATGCATAATCCACCATGAAGCGGGTAATAATTCTTCTGTCCCTGGCCAGGATCCTGAATGCAGCAGAGCTTAGCCATTTACTTAGACGCTTTGGTCCTCAAGGCACCACTTGCCTCAGTTGTCGCCTTTATATACGTGACACCCTAGCTCAGCTAACTTACTCTGAATTTTGAAGTTATAGCCAGATAAACCCTGAAGGTTGGGCCCCATTCCAATGCCACTCATCTGACCTCTACCTGAGCTCCTCCTGTGCCTCTTTTATTAATTAAATCAACTCTAAATGCTGAAGAGCATACTATAGGTGGAGAGTCCTGGATGTATTGATGAGTCCTGTAATAAACCCAGAAAATTGGCTTTGATGAGGGTGACAGCATCTTCACAAACCTTGCTTCCTCATCATCTTCCTCATTTCTGGGGCGGTTATGAATAACTCCCCCCAAAATCGACTGGCGCCTCAGGGCCCTGACCTACACCATGTCAGGTTCGTTCTTTTTGTTTGTCAGATTCTAGACCTCCACAGACTCCTGCTTCTGCTCTGAGTAATGGTCAGAAGTAGAAAATAATGAACGGACCCACCTTAATGGTGCTTTACTTAAAAGTGTGTTTGCCCTTTTCTGTCCATTGTAGTGACTTTAAAATGGGCTCTTTCATAGAATGCTTATATCCAGGTTTTATTCTTAACCTGCTGGACCTTCCATGCATGTGCTACCTTGGTTTCACCAATAGCTTCCTCTTACAAGTCTTATTAGCATCAGAAACCTGTTCATACTTTCCTAGTTCTGCTGCATGCCCACCAGATCAACACATCTTCCTGAGGAGAATAGGTATGTATCAACGCTTACTCCAGCAGAAAGGGTCTGAGATTGGGGCTAGTTGCCCCACACTCCCAGTCTCCAATCTATTTGCTAGCCTCACTTTCTACTTATACACTACCAACTAAAGCTAAAGGAGCGCCCTCTCACCTATTTGGGCCTTTATTAGTGATTGCACCCAGAGTAGCCTAAAATGGCTGTGCATGAAGGGAAAGTTTGCAATTTTTCGAAGGAAGTTTGTTTTGATTGGTTATTTCGGTTTGATGTCACCTCCGATTGACAAATCCTGACTGCTGTGGAAAATTAGTTAAAAAAAAGATACACGTCTAAAATTCCAAACTTTACCTCCATCCACTCTAACAGCCTTACTGAAGACTTCCACCACCTTAACCGGATCCGACCATTTAGACCATTTCCTATTAAAGGACCCGCCCAACTTAACACGGACAAAATCCCCCACACTAATTTTAGATTCTGAACACTGATGCCCTGAGCAGCTTTTCTTCATTCTCTCCTGATATTTATGAACACGCTCCCTGACCTGAGACAAATCCATAACAGAATCATACGAATTCCTCACTCTCAACCACCAAGGCATAAGCTTTGAACCAGGTTTCCTTCCTTGCAACATCTCAAACGGAGATAGACCAGTAACAGAATTAGGTGATGTACGGTATGACAACAGAGTAGCTTGTAAAGCTTTTTTCCACTCAATACCACTTTTAACAGCAAGCTGGATGGATTCCTTTACAACCCTATTAAATCGTCCCACTTGACCATTGGCCTGTGGGTTATAATTGGACACCCTCTTGTGTACAACACCGCAACCTTCAAGAAACAAATCCAATTCCTTGCTAGTAAACTGTGGACCATTGTCAGAAATAAGTTCTGCAGGCAAGCCTTCACGACAAAAAATGTCACTTAAAATTACAATTACTTGAGTAGAAGTTATTTTTTCCACAATCTTCAATTCAGGCCATTTAGAAAAATAGTCTATTAAAACCAAAGCATAAACTTCTTTATTAGATGGAGAACCTAAAGGACCAATAATATCAATGCCAAGTTTCCTCCAAGGACCTTCCACATACTCAATGGGAGTTATTTCCACCATCACAGGTTTAACTGACTTATCACTTCTGGAACAAGGAATACATTGTCTAACCTATTTATCGACCATACCATCAACACCAGGCCACCAATAAAATTTTCTTATTTTCCTCTTGGTACTGGACATGCCCATGTGGCCTTCAGGAGCCATGTTTACAATTTTCTCTCTAAGTCCACACGGAGGAACTATTTTATCCCCTCTAGTAACAATACCCAGTGAAAACATAAGCTCACCACTTAATTTCCTCTCCTCTGGCCACCCTTTTTTAAAGAATTTCTCTACCTCATTCAAACAACTGTCCGCACCCATGGCATCCTTCCACTCAATCTCAGAGATGATTCAACTAAGACCAACATTCATACACCCACTATTAGCATCATCCATAGTGTAAGCTACATCACAATCTTCGTCAATATTGTTATCTTCCTGTTCATTTGCCAATGGTAATCGTGACATACAATCCGCATGAACATTCTGACGTCCTGGAACATACTCGACAACACACTGGTACTCCTGTAATTTAGCAGCTAATCTTGCCAAACGTGCCGTCAAAGTTCTACCACCCCCTGCTGCCAATATATTAATCAAAGGTTTGTGATCTGTTCTTAAACGAAATTTGGTACCCCACAAAAATTGTCAAAAATGTTGAACTGCCCAAGTACATGCTAATAACTCTCTTTCGATAGTAGAATAGTTGTATTCAGCCCCACGTAACATTCTAGAGGCATATGACACCACATATTCATCTCTATAGTCCTTCGGCATCAAAACAGTACCTAGTCCAACGTTGCTTGCATCCACAGCAACAATGCACTCTTTGCAAATCGCAAAAGGTCTCAAAAATGGTGCATTTACAATTTCCTTTTTTAGAGTGTCAAAAGCCAATTGTTGTTCCTTGTTCCACACAAATTTCACATTCTTTTTCAATAGCAACCTTAAGGAATGTACTTTGGTGGAATAATCCTGCACAAATTTACTGTAATATTCCGTCAACCCTAGAAAAGATGAAAGTTGTTCTTTATTTACAGGTGTGGGGGCTTTAGAAACACTTTGAACGTGATTACATTTGGGTTTAATACCTTCACTGGAGATCTCATGACCCAAATATTCCACTTTACTGCGCCTAAACTTGCATTTGGAGAGTTTCAAAGTTAAACCTTTGTTTTGTATACAGTTCAGCACATTTTCTAAGTTTTTGTCATGTTCTTCAAAGTTTTTGCCAAAAATTAGAATGTCATCTTGGAAGGCTATCGCGCCAGAACATCCCTCCAAGACCTCCTTCATAAGTCTTTGAAATACAGAAGCAGCGCTGGCAAGACCGAATGGCATCCGTGAAAATTGAAACATTCCTTCCGGTGTTACAAATGCTGTTAAACATTTTGACTCCTCATGTAATACAACCTGATGATATGCACTGGCTAAATCCACCGTTGAAAAAACACGAGCACCTGAAAGTGTTGAGATTAGTTCATGTATATTAGGCAATGGATGTCTATCAATCCAAATTTCACTGTTCAAACTGTGACGATCAACACATAGCGAAGATCCCCATTACTCTTAAGGGATAAAACAACCGGAGAAACCCATGGAGAAGATTCTATAGGTTCAATAATATTTTTTGTAACCAAATCTTCTAGCATGCCTTTGAGTTTTCCACGGTATGCTAATGATACATTCCTTACTCTATGTCTAACAGGAACTGCACCATCCTTGAGGATTATCTTATGCTTAAAATTCTCATATTTCCCCAAAGACCCATTGAACAATTTGGGAAACCTGTTTTTAATGTTTAGTGTCAGTTCCTCATCATCGGAAGAAACAACATAGACAGGTGACGATGCATTAGGATCTAACTTCATCCCCAACTCTTTTTGATGAGGCCATCCTAATATAGATACTCCTTTGGTGGCTATGTACACCTTGCCTCTGGTCTTCCTGCCCTTAAATTCTAACTCTACCCACATGAAATCTTCCAGATCAATTTTATGACCTGAGTACCCACCTGGTTGAATATCAGGTAATAGTAATTCTCTGGCTCCCCACAATTCATTGAATACACTTTTGCCAATAATAGTATACCATGCACACGAATCTGCCATCATTGACACTTCTTTGCCATCAATCAACATTGTACACGTAGGAAAACCTTTACAATTATTGTTGCTCACACATGATATGGAATTAAATTCTGCGGGAATTACATCTTCTTCGTGTGTCATGTAATTAATTCTTTGTGTAGACTTACAAACTTTACCAAAATGTCCAACCTTCTTGCATTTAACACAAATTTTATTCCATGCTGGACACCCTTTATAACTTCCCACATGGTCAAAATTACCACATCTGTAGCACACTATTTGTGCATTTTTTCCAAACGACTTGTCTTTTACACCAAAATCCCTTCTAGCAGCTGAAGGAATGAACTTTTTTTGAACCGCCTGATCCTTCACCAAAGAAACTTCAGAGACAGTATCATTTACTTTAACTACTTGACCCCTAATTTCACTAACAAATCTCTCCGATTGCTCAATACCTTTTGCGATATTTACTACCGCACACAAAGAAGATTCTGTGCCCATCCATAACCTTTCCTGAATTTTTTTGCTTTTAGTTTTCATCATAATCTGGTCCCTTAACACTTGCTCATAATTAATGGTTTCAAAGGCACAAGAACCGGCTAAGGTACCTAAAACGGAAACATAGTCTTCAATAGATTCATCCTCCTTCTGAGCATGCGAATAGAATTTAAACCTCTCCATCACAACATTAATCTTCCTACCAAATCTAGTGTTAAGTTGTTTAACAGCTACCTCAAAAATATTCATATCACCTGACCCATCAATAGGTGGCAGGTTTGCAAACTCCTTCAAACCTGCACCTCCCAAACAGTGCTTTAATAAGGCAAGTTTCCTTTTAGGAGAACACCCATCTTCCTCTAGTACTTCGACATAAGCTAAAAACATGGGATACCATAATTCCCATTCCATCTTAGGTTCACCAGCTATCGGTAGGAAGTGTGGTGGAGCAGAGATATTGGACATGTTACCCTGTATGTTGTAAATTTGTTATACAAATGTGACGCCAATAATGATAAGTTCATGCAAAGAGAGGGGGAGCTATACTGTAATCCAGAAATGCACACAGATAAAATCACATAGGCATTGTAAAATAAAAAAAATAAGTAAATAGATGTTCACACTGAGAGGATGTTGGGTGTGTGAATCACCGTAGAATACCACTCACATGCGGCAATGTACTATTGAGAGTTCTTATCACCGATTCTTATATTATACATCTCCGGAGAAATTTCGTCGTGAAGCTGAACTAACAACATCATGAAACACCTCCTCAAAGATGGCCGATGAGCGTGTGATGTCACGACGTTCCCATCATGCTTTGCCGTGATACGTTCCCACAATGCTCTTGTGATGAGGAAGAAGAATGCCGGCAGTCCGAGAACGAGCAATTAGAACATTAGTAAGTGTATATGTTTGAAACTTGCCGTTGAACCGTTTCCTTTTTTTTTTCCTTTGCCGGAAAGCTCAATTAAATAAATAAAACATAGGCAGATCCATGGTATAGAATTCACGACGTTTACAGACTGCCGCCGGTGGTACGCGCACACTCCAAACGTTCACCGCCGCCGGTGCAATCAAAGCACAAATGCGCTCCACACAAAATTTATGCACGCTCTACCAAAATCAGCCTAAAAAAAAAATATCCACTTAAAACACTACCACTGCCGCAGGTGCAATCAAAAGCACATTAATCCTACAACAGCCGCAGGTGCAATCACAGCACTCAATACATTTCGGAAATACCTTGTAGTGTTCACACGTGTGAGCGCTGTCTTCATCTAGTCCCGATCGTCGCCAAAATTGTGAAGTATCTTCGTACACAGGTTAGATGCAAAATAAGGGTTAATTACATGAAGACAGCTTAACAACCACAACAGCTCCAGATCTCTACGTTTCCCTTCTCAACTGTCTCACCCAGAACCACTGTACATAGAATCCCCAGATCATTGTCCCACCATGTTATAACATCAGAATACCACAACAGTGATGTTGCAAACCACTGCTGAAGTCTCGGTATGAATTTGGTAATCTCTGTAGTTTCATGAAGTAATGTCGTTGGTACTGCAATCTCTGTTTCTTATATATGGCGTCCCACACATTTGCCCAGTACTGTCTAGTTCTGGGCAAGTCTACCACATTCCTACAGTATATTAACTATTTCACAGTTATGTTCCCTACAACACCAGCACAAGGATGTAGGGCTTAGTTTAGCTGAGGGTAGTTTGAGAAATGTGTGTTATCTCCCTTAGTAGGTGTCCCCCCATCCACCTTTCTCCCTCTCCGTCCCCATTGGCCTTAATGATTTTGCCAGAGCAACCATTGTCTTATGGGTCTGATGATGTAGCTGGAATGTTGGTGCCAGGGCGTTCTACCTTGAACTTCCCTGAGGCACTAGAGAAGCGACAGTAATTGACAGCTGTGGCTGAGGTGTATCCTGTGTAACTTGAAATAAAGCTGTTTTCATCATACAGGTGTTTCCTGTGTATTCTGAAGCTAGATTTAACACTGGTGGATGGGATCCGGAACATATATCAAGGAATAGCAGAAGAGGAACACCTCAACATGCGCGCTGAAGTGATAGCAGAAGAGGAAAAAAAGGACTTCCACTGTTGTGGGCTGTCCTCCTGAGTACAAAGATATAAGGAAATGTTAAAGCCACTTTTCTTTTGCTTCAAAATACTCATTTAAACTAAGGCAGCACTAACTATAAACTTTCCCAAGCATACTTTTAAACTCTCATTCGTGCCAGCTTTTTCAACGCTGCCCCAAAGGTCAAAGACAGAGTAAAGTGGAAGACCTCGGGGTTTGGGAAGGTACAGCGAGTCTAGCTGCCAGAGTGTAAACAGTGATAACCGGGCGTGAATTCCAAGCCCTCACAAGTGGCGTCATAAAATCACACTAGCGCTTAGAATGTAAAGCCCCCTTGGGCGTGTGCCTGAGAAAAGTGTGACACATGAGCTCCTGGAGATACGCTTTCCGTTAAAGAAAAGACAGTCACATTGGGCCACACTGTCTTGACCTGAGACACCCCTAAATGCTCGGTCACACCCCTGCATGGTCCTACATCCGCCCCACCAATCGGCTCGTGCGTGCAGGTGCCTTCATTAGGCGGGAGTCTTGGGGGAGATGCTGCAGACTGAGCTGGTCATGTCTGTTTCATCAGTCTGCAGCTGAAACTGATCCAGCGGGTTACTAGCAACAAGCATTCATACACCGAATACTCACCTGGGCCCATTCATTCATACTACGCTAGCAATTTTCCGCTGGTGGGTCAGTTGTACTCTTTATCAATATCCCTGCTACCAATTACCTTTCTGATTGAAGAGTAATGACTTACCAATGGACCCTTTGATAATTTGGGAAATTTAAAATGAGAGATATACAATACAATTCATAAATCTGAAATAATCACTGAGTCAGGAAGTTCTAAAATGTTTATATAAAGAATTTTGCAGAGTAAATTACAAAACCACATAATACTTAATCGTATATCAAGGATGAAGTAATACTAAATAATCACTTATCAATCAATGACGGTCCCTCAGAAAGAAGAAGATAGAGACAGCAGTACAGCTAAAGTTTTATGCTTATAGTTACCTAAGAGTGTGAGAACCAAACCCCTTGGCCAAGGAGTTGGAAAAGGGTCCCAGGAAGGATGAAGATCAAGACCTCCGGACCAGGTTCAGAACATGATAGGTGACCTCTCTACCAACGACGCCTGCGTCGTTCCCCTCTCTGTCACTTCGCTCCTCCTCGATATCTTCCGTGTCTTCCTTCTAATGGAATCCGCCGCCCCCACCTGAGGACCTCTCTGGACAGCGGTTCAGTCTGCAATTGATCAGCTCGTTCCGTGGTTCTCAAAGCTGACAGCCTTAACGCTAACTAATTAGCTAATTCTATATCTATTATACCCTTCTACACCCAGGTACCTCCCATTAATGTTTCAAATTTATGGGCCCACTACTTCTGATTGGACGGGGACAGGGGTTGATCCTCACACCATGTCAATTTAGTTCAATTTCTTTAAGCCCATTGTTTTTAAATACCGCCCCTCACAATTAATACATTTGCTTTATTTCCCACCCATCTCACGACAAAGTTTAATACAAAATGTATATAAAATGTTGCATTTGAGAGAACATCGCGGATGTAGTGGAGTTGACCACCAGGTCGTGGCCTTGGATGCCGTCCAAGTTGACTTCATCGCTGTGCCTTGATTTTCAGAGCGCATGTGCACATCCCATAGTTCTCGGGCTGCCATTCCGTTAACCCAGGCCCCAATTTACGAACTAATAGAAATCAAAGAAGAAACATATTAAAATCAAAAATAAATATCTTCACTGTATACCCCCTATTTCTACTCTATTCCCATTTAATTATAAAATCTATCCCGCATTAGTAGCATTAAAATACCACAGTGTTAATTGCAGCCAATGCGTAAGCCTTAGCACGTGAAAACATTAAGCAGCCATTTTAGCACACACTGCGCAGAAGCAAAGTTTTCCCTCCAAGCAAAGAAAGACGTCATACCACGTGATATGGTTGACACATGCTCAATGGAGTTCCCGCGCTTTTGCAGCCATTTTGGATTAAACAAGCATTACTTATTAGTTTAAACACATAGGCAAGCTTCTCTCGGATACTGTGTTTGTGTATGCATTTATTAGTAAAGACATTACAAAGTTTAATTAATTAATACTGTGAGAGGATTGCTTACCAGCAAGTCTCATTTTGAGTTCTTTCTCCATCAATCCCCTCTCTGATGGCGTTTCTGAGCCATCAAATACTACCCACAACCAGATGCCAACTTCTTAGCATAATTTTGTCTCAATCTCATTTTTACATTTTCTATTCTTATCTTCTCCTTTCAGTTTCTTGTATAATTCACTTTTCAGATCTTCTGATTCTATTTCATCAAACTATCGTTTCTTTCCTTTCCCTGTCACTCTATATGTCTCATTCTTTTTACAACATTTGCACCATATCATTATTGACAATACTATTATTGCTATCCCTAATAAGGGTACTAATATTTGACCTATAAGTCCTTTTCCTACATTAGTAAACCAGGTACCAATTGACGCAATGCTATTTGTCAATCTTTCCCATACACTATCAACTTCCAGTGGTTTTAGTTCATTCTCAAGTTTTGTGATATTCTTTATATACGTTCCGATTTCTGCACTTTTGTCAGGAATATACGTGCAACAATGTTTCGTTTTCAACAATTTACAGACTCCGCCCTCTTTTGCTAATATATATCAAGAGCAAGTCGAATTTGCATAACCATTGATCTAATCGCAACCATCTCCGCATTAATCATTAGAAACCCTCCAGCAGTATCCGTTGATAAACGATCCACCACTGTAGATAATTTACATATTTTCCTTAAGTTCAGAATTATTCCCACTGAAGGTATCAATGCACCAAATATGTCACCTACAATTTCAGAAAAACGAGCTCTTTTACTACGTGTTAATTCACTATTATTTTCATTGCTTCCAGTGTTTCTTTTTACATGGTATACTTTTGGAAAAACTATTCCAAAATAACAACTTCCATACCACCGTGCAGGAAGCCTAAAGTAAGCCTTATTCCCACACACATAATAAATTCCAGGAAAAACTGAATCTGTTCCTTCTTTTAATCCCCAACCTCCCAGAATTAAGAAATTATGTTCACATTCACTGGTACCGATGAAAATATTGTTATAATCACTTTTCAACCTATGTAGACAAATTTTCCCTGTTTTTACAAAATCTAGTGCCATAGCAGCTTGAGCTTTGCCAGGTGTATAAATACCCTCTTTCTCAGCCCAAGGTGGAAGATGAGCCTTATGCTCAGACGCTTTCTTTGGGAAATTTTGTCTTCTATTTTCTACTAAATTCAAAAATATATTTTCTTCTTCATGTAACGAACATGTTAGATTGCTTCTATGTGCATGTGTTATATCTATCATCTTCATTGTTAGGAAAAATTCTCCCATAAATTGTGCATCTTGACTACTAAGTACTGGGTTCATATTCTTTCGAATTGGAACCTCTGAAAATATCACATCTATATCTGAATAATAATACTGAAGTCTCCCTGTTCTATAAAATAAACTAGTTAATATACTACATGATATGCCATAGGTTAATGGCAAATGATGGTATGTTAACCCTTCTGCTACTGATTCTGGTAACTTCATACAAACATAACAGTCACTAACTTCCATGGTATCTACATATTGAAACAATAATTTTGTGAACACATTTAAACTAGTATCGTTAGCTGTTACCACATGATGAAATTCTGGTTCATCTTGTGCTTCTATTCTTACGCTATCACTTTTCAAGTTATCTATCCTTCCCTTTGTTTCATTGTTAATCTTTTTATCCATTATCATAAGGTAAGGAATTGCTACAATCACAACTAACCAT
Source organism: Calotriton arnoldi (assembly GCA_963921515.1). Taxonomy (NCBI): domain Eukaryota; kingdom Metazoa; phylum Chordata; class Amphibia; order Caudata; family Salamandridae; genus Calotriton; species Calotriton arnoldi. The sequence continues at coordinate 4,253,709 of CAWUFW010000188.1, forward strand.
ACTACAAGCACCACTACCTATATAGCACAGCATCTTTTACAACATTTCCGTTTCGGTCTCCCAGAAACTCTGTCGTCAGGCATTTTGACAAAGAAGATTTCTCTTCTTTTTCTTTTAAGACTTTAACGTTATCAAGGTGGCTTTACTTCTTTTTCATAAGTCAGTTCTGCACTTGTTCTTTCGTCACCACTTTCACTTGACTCTGAACTCTCATAGTCTTCAAGGATTATATAAGTCCAATCAGGACCCTTAAACTTATTGTTCACAAGTTTCAGTCTTTTGCTTTTTCATTTTTCAGTTCCACTTGTTTGTCCAGATAAGCTTGTTACTTCATTTACTTGTTCCGGATCTTCACTTCTGGTTTCTATATGGTATTTTAGTCTTTTAATGACACTAGGCCAATGATCACCTTTTCTGACTTTCTTTGTTTGCACTGTCTCTTCACCTCTTGAGTCCTTTCCAAAAGTTCTTTTAATTTCAAGCTGTTGCACAAGTTGTTTTTCTTCGTTTTCAGTTTCTTCTTCTATTTGTTCTTGTTCAGGTCTTATTTGTTTTACTTCAGTTGCTTCAATGTGAGTTTCTACTAACTGACCCTGTTCAGGATTTACGTCTTTGTTCTTGAGGTTTTCCTGCTTGTCGTTTTCTTTGTTTTCTTCTCCCTGAACGTATTTTTCTTGTTCTAACTGGTTCTGATCAGGGCTTATTGCACTTTGTACTTCTGCAGCCTGACCGCGTTCTTCTAAACCTGTCTGTCCCTGCTCAAAATTTGCTTTTTCGTTGTCGATTTGAGCCCAATTTCCTCTCCCTATCTGGTCCTGCTCAGGTTCTCTTACCGTTTCATTTTTCTTATCCTGAGCTGCTTCTTCTTCACCTATCTTTCCCTAATTTCCTCTAATTTAGCTCGACTTCTTGTTTTGTTGTAAACTTCTGGTATATCAACCACTGGTATCCAGTCCTGACTTGTGCTCGGTTGTTCTTTTTCAGCTTCTCCCGAATCTCTCACCTGGGATTCTTCAGCTGGCCAACCTTCAGCTTCCTCAGTTATTGATGCTGGCTGAGGATCTTTCCCTTCAGGAGCTGGCACCCTTTTGGTGTGGCTTACATGAATCCAATTAGGCAATCCTGCACATTTCACTGCTGTGTTCGTAACTAATATAACCTGACAAGGTTCGCCCCACCAGGGTGATAAACACGTTTCTCTGGTGTGATGCTTCACAACCACCCAGTCTCCGGGGTTCAGATCATGCTCTTGTTCAGGCTGCCTGGAAACTGCGTCTTCTCTAACCTGGTGAGAGACAGAACTCACTAGGTCAGCCAATCCCTTGCAATAATCTAGAACCATATCATCAGTTATGTTCAGCAGTTTATTTGCAGGTACATGTGCTTGTCTCATTGCTCTTCCCATGATGATGTCATGCGGACTCAATCCTGTATTTCTATCAGGAATGCTTCTGAGTCCCATTAAAACAAGAGGCAATGCATCTGGCCAATCTAACGATGTTGATGCACACATCTTTGACAGTCTTGATTTTATTGTGCCATTCATTTGTTCAACCACTCCAGAAGCCTCTGGGCGGTACGCACAGTGCAATTTCTGTTCAATTTGGAATGCTTCACAGATTATTCGAATTATATCGTTATTAAAGTGACTTCCTCTATCTGATTCCAAAGTTAATGGGAAACCGAACCTAGGAATGAGTTCTCGTAATAACAGTTTTGCGACTGTGATGCTATCATTCCTTCTGGTAGGGTAAGCCTCCACCCATTTTGAAAACAGACTTACTATGACAAGTACATATTTCAGTCCTTTACATGGTGGTAACTGTATGAAATCTAGCTGCAATCTGACAAAAGGACCTTCAGCCTTTCTAATTTTTCCCAAACCAATTACTGTTCTCCTTCCCGGATTATTAATTTGGCAAGTTAGACACCTTTGGCAAAGACTCTCTGCTGCAGCCCTAAGCTTTGGATTGTACCAACTTTGTCTGAACAGTCTAATCATGGCATCTCTCCCTACATGTGTGTCTTCATGATACATTCTGGCCATTTGTGAAATCAGACAGTCGGGCATGACTGGTCTGCCATCTGTAAATACCCATACATCATCATCTGTTCTTCGAGTACTTCCTATTTTTATCCAAACATCTCTTTCACTCTCCTCAGCATCGTCTTGCAGTCTTTTCACATCATTCCATGTTTCAGGTGGTGAACATAGCATAAGTTGGCAGCTGATTCCCATCCTTTCAACCCTTTTATTTACTGCCAACCTGTTTTTGGCACAGTGTTGAGCCACTAGATCTGCGTATCTGTTACCAACTACCACCCAGTCATCTCCTGACTGGTGTGCGGCACATTTCACCACTGCCAGTTCTTTTGGTGATTGTATTGCTTCCAATAATTCCTTTACAAACTGCCCATTTTTGATTGGGGATCCTGAAGAAGTCATGAAATCCCTCTGCATCCACAGTTGGCCAAAGTCATGCACAACCCCGTACCCATATTGACTGTCCGTAAATATGGTTACTCTTAAATTTTTCCCAATTTTGGAAGCTTTGATCAGAGCAATTAATTCAGCTACTTGTGCAGACTTGACTCCTGGTAAATAGGATGCTTCGACTATTCCAGATAGTTCACACACAGCATAGGCTGCGCTCAATTTACCATCCTCATGCCTTAGGCATGAGCCGTTCATAAACAGCTCCCTGTCTGGATCTTTTAGGGGCATTTCCTGTATGTCAGGACGCGGTTTTGTACATAATTCTGTGACTTTTAGACAGTCATGTTCTGGATCATCCTTAACTTCTTCACAAATTGGATCTGGCAATAATGTAGCAGGATTCACAACTGTGCACCTAACTATGGTCACATTTTCAGCTCCAAGAATAATTCGTTCATACCTTGTCATCCGACTAGGTGTGAGATGCTGAGTTCTAGTTCTTGTCAACAGGATCACAACTGCATGTGGGACAAACACTGTTACAGGATATCCCATTACTATCGACTCACTTTGTTCAATGCTCATACAGGTAGCAGCGACTGCTTTTAAACAGCCTGGCAATGCTGCCGCCACTGGGTCCAATGTAGCAGAAAAATATGCTATAGGACGCCTGTCTAGTCCATGTCTTTGAGTTAACACTGAAAGTGCACAATTTTCTCTTTCATAGCAAAATAGTGTGAATTCTCTTGTATAGTCAGGCATGCCCAAGGCAGGTGCCTCACACAAAGCATTTCTTAATTTTACAAATGCACCAGCACTTTCATCATCCCATTCAACTGGATCTTTTGCTTTCTTTTTGGTTAGTTGAATTAAAGGCTTTGCTAGTAGTGAAAACCCTATAATCCATTGTCGACAGTATCCTACTATTCCAAGAAACATTCTCACTTCCCTTTGTGTTTCTGGTATTTTCATTTTCTTGATTATTTTTATTCTATCAGATGTTATTCTTCTTGTTCCCCTTTCAATTTAGTGTCCCAAATATTTAACTGCCGTTGTACAAAACTGCAGCTTCTCAGGTGACACTTTGTGTCCTTCTTCAGCCAAATGGTTCAGTAACGCAATTGAATCTTCAACACAATCATCATGAGTTTTGGATGCTACCAATAAGTCGTCAATGTACTGCACCAGGACTGAACTCCTGGGCAGTACTAATTTTTCTAGACACCCTTTCAGTATTTGATTAAAAATGGAGGGACTTTCTGTGTATCCTTGAGGAACGCGATTCCACACATAGACATCTTTTTCGAATTTAAACGAAAAGAGATATTGGCTATCTGGGTGCAACAGTATCGAAAAGAAGGCTTGGCAAAGATCAATCACAGTGAACCATTCTGCACTCCAGGGTATCTGGTATAGGATTACTGCAGGATTTGGTACTATAGGACAACAAGGTACCACAATTTTATTAATTTTCCGCAAATCCTGAACAATCCTATACTTTCCACTAGGCTTTTTCAAACCCATGATTGGTGAATTACAAGGACTACTCATAACTTCTTTTAATATGCCTTGTTTCACCATTCTGTTAATTTCCTCAACAACTCCTGCCTTTACTTCTGCACTCATTTTGTACTGTCTGGTATTTCGGAAAATTGCACCTTCTTTTACAGTGATCTTTACTGGGTCTATTTTTGCCATAAGACCTACTTCTTTCCTGTAAAATCCCATACTTTGGAACTCACTGTAGTTCTTAATTCCTCTGGTAATTCGTCTTTTGTTATCAAGGAGAACATCTCATCTATTTCCGTAGCTTGCTTGGCTATCATGAACTTATAAACATGATCTTCATCCGGGGTCTGTATTGCAACACCATCCGGTGTGCAGAAAATAGTGCAATTCATTTTACACAGTAAGTCTCTACCCAATAAGTTAACTGGACTGGAATCACACACCACAAATTGGTGCATTTCTCGGAAGTTTCCTATTTTTACTTCCATAGGCTCAGTAAGGGGTGTTCTGATCTTTTGATTAGCTACACCTACAACTTGGATATCTTCTCCAGAGAGAGGGAGGTCTGGGATGTCTGCTGTTCTTACAGTAGAACGGGTAGCACCAGTGTCCAAAAGAAAAGTGATATCATTACCTCTTACTTTCCCTTCAACATATGGACCTGACTGATCTACCGGTAAGGATGCGCCAAGTACGCACTCCTTCTCCCCCTCTCTTAGGCACCGTCATTGATGTCATATGGATCAAATTCGTCCTGTAAAAGAAACTGTGAAGTTACATATTCATTCTTACCACTTCCTCCTTGATATCCGACGTCTGTACCGTGCTTTGCTCTGCTTACATTACCTTGTATAGGGGCAGGTGGCAACTGACTCTGAGGGTTTACACCCTGCTGTGAGTCATTCTACGTCTGTGGATTTAAATTATGATTTGGGCCATTATTATTTTGAATCTTCTTACATTCGTTCTTCCAATGTCCCAACTTTCCGCATCCATGACAAGGAAATTTCTTTTTAGCCTCTTCTCTACTCATTCGTCCTCTCACTTTTCCACCATTTCCTGTCTCACCATTTATTCCAGAATCTTTTCCCTGACTATCATTAGGATTATCCAAATTAATTCCCTGTCGCTCAGCCATTTTCACCTGAGCCCACATTACTTTTTCTTGCAGCTTTTTATGCCTATCCTCAATGTCATCTCCACAATATTTAGCATTTTCAAAATTTCATCTATTGGCTTCCCTTGCCAACATAACATATGCTGCTTAATCATCTGACAAATCTCTGGTTTCAGACCATAAACAAATCGGTAGACAAACTGACTCATATTTTTGTCCCCAATGTCCTCAAATCCACTATACTGTTTGAACACCTGTAATAGACGTTCATAATAGGCTTGTACCGATTCACTTGCTTCTTGGGTAGTCCTGTCTATTTTCACCCAATCTGTTTCTTTTGGTGGTATTTTCTCTTTCAGATAAGTTATTACCTGGTGATACTTTTTCATTACATCACTCGATGGGGCACCTGTCTTTGCATCTCTAGGATACTCTTCACTCGGCCAGTCAACTGTAATTTTACAATCTGTCCACAAATCGGCAGGTACCACTATGTCAAACAGACCATCCAAGTCCTTCAACAATACCTTTGACACTTTCACAAATCTTTCAACCTGCTTGTACCATTCAATTGGCATTCTCTTAATTTTGGAAAATCATTTGTAAATGACAAAATATCTTGTCTGCTCCATGGGACATGAACGTAACCTCCTCCAGGTACTTCCCGCATCGGGTACATCTGGTCTACTTTCCCTGTTTCCTTCAATAAATATTCAGAAGTCGATCTACTGTACCGTGCCTCTTTCTTTTTCTTTGTCCATCTAGTTTTCCATTTATCTAGTTCTCCCCATTTCTGTAATACTGACATTAATTCTTTCACTTGTAGTTTTCTACCAGAGGCATTCATATTTTCTAAATCTTTGTCAGTAAAATCTGCTCTATAGGGTTTCTGTAACACTTTTGACTTTCCTATTTCAATTCCCATTTGTAAGGCCAAATCTGATAATTTCTCATGAAATATCTTTACATTTCTAGTTATGCTCCTGCATACGAACAATAGTTCTTCTTCATTGTAGGTATTCAGACGATCCACTCCTACATTTCCTGCTATCATTTCTTCTAACTCGACTTTTAATTTGTAAATGTCCATGATCTTTGGGGGTGAACTCTGTCTGATCCCTGTGCCCACCTTTCTAAGTCTTCTGGCGTTACTACAGTAGCACTCTTAGTTCCTGAAGATGTTATTATGTTTACATCTTTTAAGCAACCAGGTGGAACTCTTCTGGGGGTGCTGTTTACAGAGTCTCGATTAGGTAAATCCATTAGTGAAATCATAGATTCACACTCACTGATATGGTCATCAAATATTACTGCTTCATGTTTTGGAGTCTCCACAGGTATAGGCACAGTTAAAGGTTTTGGACAATTTACTTTATCACCATATAAGGGAACCACTGGACCAATTGTTACGGGTATGGTCAGGAAGTCAGGATGTACATTCAGCTGTGTTATTTTTTGTATCAATTCTGCTCTGTTTCTGTCTATAGCCTATCTTTCCTTATCCTGAAGTACCCAATAATTGGTGGATTATGCAATACTTGCGGTACCAATGGTGTTCTTAAAATCGGTGCACTTGGGGTACATCCACTTGTCCCTTCCTGATATGGTGGCGGGTTCTTTAATATTTCTTCCATAAATTCGTCTTCAGAATCTCCAAACCCTGTCAAATGTTTTGTCTTTTCTTTGCATTTGCTCCCTAACGGTTCTTCTGTCATGAAACCTGGATACAAACCCTCGGTAAGCATTGCTCTTCTCCACTGTTTCATCTGACTATCTCTTGACTCATTTTGGTGTCTAGGGAAAAATCCCCTATAACCCCTATTGCTTCTTGGTCGGTCACGTTCAAATGCCTCTGTTTCCCATTCTTCCAGGGCTTCGTATTGCGTTAATCTTGGTCTAGGTTCTAAGTCATTCATTCTTATTCTTAAGTTTTGTAAAATTCTCCCATTGAAAGTACCATTCTCTGGGAAAGCTAATATTCCGTCATCTTTTGTATATTCTATCCAATTTTCTAACCATACGCAAGTATGATAACCCCTTTCCATCTTCATAATTGAAGCGGGTGTTTTTGCCGGTGGAATAATAATTCCTTCCCTAGTTTTGATGGGTTTATCCTTCTTAAAATAATTCTTAATCTTTTGTAAAAATGAAATTTTTCTCTTTTCTCCATACATTTTGGGTAAATATCTATGTATTGAATTATATTCTGCAAAACCTAGGAATCTCCTGTCTGGACGGGTTCCTGTTAAAGTCGGATCACGTTTCCACATATAATCTCCACTATCCACTAAGATTTCGACTTCTATGTTGACAACCAATTAAATTCCAGCTAACATTTGTCTCTGAACCAATCCTAGCGCGGCTTTTCAATGACGTCTGTCTGACGACCCCTCCTTTACAATCTGCGCTATTCTGTCCCTCGCTGTTTCAACCAATCCCAGCGCGATACCTGTGACGTCAGTATTACTCCTGTCTACTGACCCCTCCTTTACAAGACTCGCTCTACGCTCGCTGTTCCAACCAATCCCAGCACGGCGTTTGTGACTTCAGCTTCTACTCCGGCAGCTGACCCTCCCTTTACAAAAATCGTACGCAAACTTTATTTTCTCAACGCTTCTTATTTAAAATCAGTAACAACATAAAACATTCGCTATCGTGCCAGTTTCTCTAAATTGGAAAAGATAGTTTCTCTCATACTTAGTAAAAACCCTTCTGTTTACTAAACATACACTACGAGTAAAACCCTTCCATTTACTCTTCACGTAAGCTTCAGAAATACCTGCTACTTCTTCAATGTTACCCTTTCTAGGTGATATAACATCAAATTTTCACTAGCGTATTCCTTTGCTATCACTCACACGCATAGAGTCCCTAACAAGTACTGATAGCCCTGCTTAACTTTTCAGTACTATTTCTGCCTGACAGATAACCTCACTGCAGTATGGCTTCCACTTACCATCCGCTATTCAAATTTTCCCCGGGGATTCTAGACAACATAAAACGAAACCTTTAAACAAACGGATGTTAGTTTATAAAAAATAAATTCTCATTGCCAAATTAACAAAGCGAAACCATCCTCTGATAGCCAGAAAACTGATCCAGCGGGTTACTAGCAACAAGCATTCATGGTTCAAGGTTTGCTTGCTGCTCGTGGTGGGGGGGACTTTGATCATTGATTGATTTAAAACAATAGCACTCGCAAAGCATTTTTAACTATTAGTCGGACAGTCGCATAGCTCATTTTAACTGAATACTGCACAAGCATATTTTGCACATTTTCCGATAAGGAATATAATTTTAAATTGCCGATTTTCACTGTCTTTTAATTTTATTTGTACTCTGTTGACCTACTTGCTCTCCCAGCGTTTCTGGTCCATCACGGCATCTCTGTGCCGATTGTGCGGAGAAACGCTGTAGGCCACACCTCTCACTCATTCCACTCCCACTTCCGGCTGGTTGCCGTGCTGGTGGCGGGAGCCGAGAGAGGATTTAAACGGGAAGCTCTCCCGTAGGCGCTGCGGTTCAAGGTTTGCTTGCTGCTCGTGGTGGGGGGGACTTTGATCATTGATTGATTTAAAACAATAGCACTCGCAAAGCATTTTTAACTATTAGTCGGACAGTTGCATAGCTCATTTTAACTGAATACTGCACAAGCATATTTTGCACATTTTCCGATAAGGAATATAATTTTAAATTGCCGATTTTCACTGTCTTTTAATTTTATTTGTACTCTGTTGACCTACTTGCTCTCCCAGCGTTTCTGGTCCGTCACGGCATCTCTGTGCCGATTTTGCGGAGAAACGCTGTAGGCCACACCTCTCACTCATTCCACTCCCACTTCCGGCTGGTTGCCGTGCTGGTGGCGGGAGCCGAGAGAGGATTTAAACGGGAAGCTCTCCCGTAGGCGCTGCGGTTCAAGGTTTGCTTGCTGCTCGTGGTGGGGGGGACTTTGATCATTGATTGATTTAAAACAATAGCACTCGCAAAGCATTTTTAACTATTAGTCGGACAGTCGCATAGCTCATTTTAACTGAATACTGCACAAGCATATTTTGCACATTTTCAGATAAGGAATATAATTTTAAATTGCCGATTTTCACTGTCTTTTAATTTTATTTGTACTCTGTTGACCTACTTGCTCTCCCAGCGTTTCTGGTCCGTCACGGCATCTCTGTGCCGATTGTGCGGAGAAACGCTGTAGGCCACACCTCTCACTCATTCCACTCCCACTTCCGGCTGGTTGCCATGCTGGTGGCGGGAGCCGAGAGAGGATTTAAACAAGATGCACCCCCATACGCGCAGCGGACGCGTGCAGCGGTGCGCCGTGGGCGCGCCAATGGCACGCCAAAGGCAAGCCCGTCTGCGCCCGTCCGCGCCCGACCGGGTCCGGGGGCCGGTCAGTATGATCATTATCGTCGTTACACGGCTAGAGAGTTGATATTCCTTCAGGGTGTCTATCATATTAATGACACAATCCGTGCAGATCTAGAGAAAGCAGATATCCTAATTCATAGAAACACCTTTCCCGAAATTGATAGGAATAACCATCACACTCTTATTATACCCCAAATACCGGTCGCAAAAACAAAGAAAATCCAGGAGTTAAAGGGCCTTATTGTTTATTACCTAAACACTCGCTCTATGGTAAAACATCAACTGGAAATTTTCCAACTCTTGGATACAGATAAACCAGATATTGTCCTTTTCACGGAAACGTGGCTCACTGAGGATCAGTTCCCGACATCTTGGCCGCTACACCGGACAACTATTATATCCTGCAGACCAATCGTTCCTCAGGAAAAGCCGGCGGCGGCGTGGCTGCCATTATTCATAAGGATTACCAGTTTACCTCCTTAGTGGTCACTGGCCCTCCCTCAGTTGATTGCCTAGTTTTAAAATTTGAATCTTCACAGTCACCTTTCGTCTGCGCCCTTTTCTATAGGCCCCCCCCAACATATGCCCACATTCCCACAGGCAGTGGGCGAAATGTTATCTCATCTGGTTATTAACCATGCAAGAATACTGATAATAGGCGACTTCAACTATTGGCCTTCTGATGAAAAGGAATGTTCCAGTTCGGTTGAACTGACAGATCTCTTAACTGGGATGAACTGCACCCAGCACGTAAAGACCGCGACACATATAAAAGGGCATATTTTAGACCAAATTTGGACATCGAATTTAGAAATTTCCACTCCATCGATTTCTCCCTGTATCTGGTCTGATCACCATCTTATAAAATTCTCCCTCAATAACATTTCCCTCCCCAAACCCCAATGCTTAAAGAATGTAACGTCTAGAAATTGGCGGTGTATAAACACCGCGCAATTCAGACTATTGTTAACAGACATGGCTCCCTCTCCACAGGAGCCGTTTCTGACTCAGGCAGAGAGTATCAAGACATGGCTCATACGGGTTAGCGACCGTGTCGCTCCCCTTAAGAAAATCACCACGATGAGACCCCATGATGCCCAACGTTGGTTCTCAGATGATTTAAAAAATAGGAAACTCCTCTTAAGACAGGCTGAACGCAGCTGGAGACGCCACTACCTCCCTGACAAGAGGGCTATTTATGTAACCCTACTGAAAGAATATAAAAAGGAGATCCTCCGTACCAAGGAAAATTACTTTTCTAAGAAGATTCTCAATGCCTCTAACAAACCCAAAGAAATTTTCTCCATAGTAAACAAGCTTTCTAAGCCAGATCGAATTTTGCTGAAGCCAGCTCCCACACAGTCATTTTGCGACTCGCTCAACTCTTTTTCTTGGAGAAAATTGCTTCCATTAAAGCTAGTATCCCTTCTTCTACTTTCTCTATACCCGATCCAAACACTCACCGGATTGCTTCTCGGATGGATCAAATTCCTCCAATCTCCAAGGAGACTTTTTGAATTTACTTGGAAAGATCGACTCTGGCTCTCCTCTCGACTGCTGCCCTCCACATGTACTTCGGGAAGCCTTTACTATCTGCCCCGATCCCCCTCTCTCTCTTCTCAACAACTCACTTAAATATGGCATTGTTCCTGATATTTTCAAAAGTGCCGAAATTCTTCCCATTCTGAAAAAACCGGGCGCAGATCCGACAGTTCTACGTAACTATCGCCCTATCTCTTTGCTACCCTACCTGGGCAAAGTCTTAGAGGCTTACGTGGCAAACTGCTTGAGCACATTCGTTGAACACCATCAGCTCCTGGATTCCCATCAAGCTGGTTTCAGACCAGCTCATTCAACGGAATCTGTTATACTTACAGTTCTGGATGAATTAAGAAGGGGAGCTGATAGCGGTATTTCCCAAGCCCTGGTCCTCTTAGATTTGTCAGCTGCATTTGACACGGTCGACTATACTATTCTGCTCGACCGTGTCAGAAATGTCGGGATCCAGGGTATGGCGCTGAACTGGCTCTCCTCCTTTCTCAGCAACCGTTTCCAAGCAGTACGGATTGCCAACTTATCATCTAACAAGAGGGAACTGACTTGTGGAGTCCCACAGGGCTCCTCCCTCTCCCCTCTTCTTTTTAACCTATATCTCTTGCCTCTAATCCAATTCTTGAGAGAAAGCAAGATTGGTACATTCAACTACGCTGATGATCTCCAACTGGTGTTTGACATCAACTCATCAGCATCTTCAATTTCCCACTTCCAATCCACTATGATTTTTATAAGCAACTGGATGAATGTTAACCAACTCAAGTTGAACCCCGACAAAACTGAGCTGATTCTCACTGGTGGTTCTTCCAACCCCTGGCTTTCCAACTACTGGCCCCCCTCTTTGGGTAGCCCTCCGATGCCGGTAAGCTCAGCTAAAAGCTTAGGCATTGTGATCTCTTATGATCTGTCTATGAATGCCCAAATTGGCGCTGTGGTCTCCGCAAGTTTTTTTCAACTGCGGAGAATAAGGAAGATCAGTAGATTTCTGTCCAGGGAAGCTTTAACCATGGTTATTCTAGCATTGGTTACTTCCCGACTAGACTACGCCAATTCATTATATTTTGGCATCCCCGCCTATCAACTGAGACGCCTTCAGCTGGTTCAAAATCAAGCTGCCCGACTTATTTTCCATTAACCAAAGCGGCAGCATGTGACTCCTATTTTGAAGAAGTTACACTGGCTTCTGGTGGCCAAGAGGTGCGCCTTCAAGTTGGGCTGTACTATCTTCAAAGCCCTTCACGGCAATAGCCCAGTTTTCATCTCCTCCCTAATTCAAAGATACACCCCCTCTAGGGTCTTGCGATCGTCCCATCTAAATCTATTAGCCACTCCCTCCTTCAAACGCAAAAAGCACGGAGGCTCCAGATTCGCAGTTTTGGCTCCTCAATTTTGGAATTCCCTCCCGGTGGAGCTAAGACGGGCTACGTCGTATACACAGTTTAGGAAACTGCTTAAAACTCACTTATTCATCCAATCATATGACATTTAAACTCCTGCCTCCTGCTAGCACCTGTCTGCCCTACCAGCGCCAAGAAACCGTTTGGTGTATGTGCGCTATATAAAAACTTTGTAACATAACATTCATACACCGAATACTCACCTGGGCACATTCATTCATTCTACGCTAGCAATTTTCTGCTGGTGGGTCAGTTGTACTCTTTATCAATATCCCTGCTACCAATTACCTTTCTGATTGAAGAGTAATGACTTACCAATGGACCCTTTGATAATTTGGGAAATTTAAAATGAGAGATATACAATACAATTCATAAATCTGAAATAATCACTGAGTCAGGAAGTTTTAAAATGTTTATCTAAAGAATTTTGCAGAGTAAATTACAAAACCACATAATACTTAATCGTATATCAAGGATGAAGTAATACTAAATAATCACTTATCAATCAATGACGGTCCCTCAGAAAGAAGAAGATAGAGACAGCAGTACAGCTAAAGTTTTATGCTTATAGTTACCTAAGAGTGTGAGAACCAAACCCCTTGGCCAAGGAGTTGGAAAAGGGTCCCAGGAAGGATGAAGATCAAGACCTCCGGACCAGGTTCAGAACAGTATAGGTGATCTCTCTACCAACGACGCCTGCGTCGTTCCCCTCTCTGTCACTTCGCTCCTCCTCGATATCTTCCGTGTCTTCCTTCTAATGGAATCCGCCGCCCCCACCTCAGGACCTCTCTGGACAGCGGTTCAGTCTGCAATTGATCAGCTCGTTCCGTGGTTCTCAAAGCTGACAGCCTTAACGCTAACTAATTAGCTAATTCTATATCTATTATACCCTTCTACACCCAGGTACCTCCCATTAATGTTTCAAATTTATGGGCCCACTACTTCTGATTGGACGGGGACAGGGGGTTGATCCTCACACCATGTCAATTTAGTTCAATTTCTTTAAGCCCATTGTTTTTAAATACCGCCCCTCACAATTAATACATTTGCTTTATTTCCCACCCATCTCACGACAAAGTTTAATACAAAATGTATATAAAATGTTGCATTTGAGAGAACATCGCGGATGTAGTGGAGTTGACCACCAGGTCGTGGCCTTGGATGCCGTCCAAGTTGACTTCATCGCTGTGCCTTGATTTTCAGAGCGCATGCGCACATCCCATAGTTCTCGGGCTGCCATTCCGTTAACCCAGGCCCCAATTTACGAACTAATAGAAATCAAAGAAGAAACATATTAAAATCAAAAATAAATATCTTCACTGTATACCCCCTATTTCTACTCTAGTCCCATTTAATTAGAAAATCTATCCCGCATTAGTAGCATTAAAATACCACAGTGTTAATTGCAGCCAATGCGTAAGCCTTAGCACGTGAAAACATTAAGCAGCCATTTTAGCACACACTGCGCAGAAGCAAAGTTTTCCCTCCAAGCAAAGAAAGACGTCATACCACGTGATATGGTTGACACATGCGCAATGGAGTTCCTGTGCTTTTGCGGCCATTTTGGATTAAACAAGCATTACTTATTAGTTTAAACACATAGGCAAGCTTCTCTCGGATACTGTGTTCGTGTATGCATTTATTAGTAAAGACATTACAAAGTTTAATTAATTAATACTGTGAGAGGATTGCTTACGAGCAAGTCTCATTTTGAGTTCTTGCTCCATCAACACCCCAAATCTGTAGCTGGCACTCCTGCGGTTACAGGCCGAGGCTACCCCACTGCAAGTGCTGGAAACGTCTTCCTGGTGTTTTTACTGCTCTCCCCCTCTCTGTCACCCCCAGTCATTCTCTTTCTCTCTTTTACCCTCGGGTCCTCTCTTTCTCTCTCTTCCTCTCTTTCTCTCTCTTCCTCTCTCTCGCATCATCCTCTTTCTCAAACTCTGAACACCTATGTTTTCTCTGTAGACCCTCTTCCTCCTTCCTTCCTTCCTCCCTTTCTTCCTTTGTCCCTCCCTTCCTTTCTTCCTTCCATCCTTCCTCCCTCCCTTTCTTCCTTTCTCCCTCCCTTCCCTCCCTCCCTTTCTTCCTTTCCCCCTCCCTTCTTCCCTCCCTCCCTTCCTTCCTTCCTTCCTTCCCTCCCCTACTTTATTTCTTCCTTCATTCCCTCTCTCCCTCCCACTGTCCTTCTCTCCCTCCTTTCTTCCCCCTTCCGTCCTTGCTTTTCATTTGAACTCTTCTTTATTCTTTCACTCTCCCTTTCTCCCCTTCTCTTGCTCTTTTACAGTGTCTCTCCTCTCCTCCTTTCCCTTTCTATCCTATGCTCTGTCTGTTTCACTCTTTTTAAAACTGTTGTTCTTTCTTATTCATTTTTTTCTTCTTTTTTCATCATTCTCTCTTTCTCTTCCTCTTGCAAGAGTTTTCTTTCTTTCTTTCTTTCTTTATTTCTCTCCTTCTTTCTTTCTCTCTTTCTCTCCTTCTTTCTTTCTCTCCTTTTCATTCTTTCTTTCTCTCCTTTCTTTCTCTCCTTTTCATTCTTTCATTCTTTTTTTCTCTCCTTTTCATTCTTTCACTCTTTCTTCCTTTCTCTCATTGTCATTCTTTTTTTAGTTCTTCTTATCTTTTTCGTTTATGCTCCTTTCTCTTACTTACATAATTTCTTGCTTCCCCTCTTTTTTTTTCACCTTCGACCCGGTGCTCCTTCTGTTTCACTTTTTTTTTTGTATCTTTCTCACTTTCATTCTTATTTATTCAATTATTTGCCATTCTTATTTTGCTTTCTCTTCGTTTCTGTCTCTTTTGGGTTTTCTTACCCCGTTGGACTTTCTCTTCACTATTTTTATTTCTGGATCCACTTTGTATGTTTATCTTTTCCTTTCTCACTCTTCCTTTGTCTCCATTTCTTTCATTTGTCTCTCTCATCCCCGTTCCTTTTCACCTTTCTTCTAGGAGCCTCTTTGTATCCCCTTTTCTAACCCCCCTTTCCCGTCCTTCTCTATCTGTTCTTTCACTCCCTCCCATCCCCTCTCTTGGCCCCTCCTCCTCCTTCTCCACCCTCATACCCCCGGCATCCTTGTGAGTTTGATGAAAGGCCTCCATTCTGCCCCTGTGCTGAGGGCGCTGCTGCTTTGAAAAGAAACGAATGACTGTGTGGACAAGCACTTACTGGTGTCTGTCAGGCAAAGAAGTGTGTGTGGCTAGAGGGCTGTGTCACTGAGCCCCCTGTGTTTCCAACCCTTATCTGTCACTGAGACCCTTATCTGTCACTGAGACCCTTATCTGTCACTGAGGCCCTTATCTGTCACTGAGACCCCTGTGTGTCCCAACCCTTATCTGTCACTGAGACCCTTATCTGTCACTGAGGCCCCTGTGTGTCCAACCCTTATCTGTCACTGAGACCCTTATCTGTCACTGAGACCCTTATCTGTCACTGAGGCCCTTATCTGTCACTGAGGCCCCTGTGTGTCCAACCCTTATCTGTCACTGAGGCCCTTATCTGTCACTGAGACCCTTATCCGTCACTGAGGCCCCTGTGTGTCCAACCCTTATCTGTCACTGAGACCCTTATCTGTCACTGAGACCCTTATCTGTCACTGAGGCCCTTATCTGTCACTGAGGCCCCTGTGTGTCCAACCCTTATCTGTCACTGAGACCCTTATCTGTCACTGAGGCCCTTATCTGTTCCTGAGGCCCCTGTGTGTCCAACCCTTATCTGTCACTGAGACCCTTATCTGTCACTGAGGCCCTTATCTGTCACTGAGACACCTGTGTGTCCAACCCTTATCTGTCACTGAGGCCCTTATCTGTCACTGAGGCCCTTATCTGTCACTGAGACCCTTATCTGACTAACATATCCACCACTCAAATTACTTTCATATTTCACTATACTAATTCAACACTAATCCTTATGGGTTCCAGAGTAGCGTGCTACTCGCCAAAAAAGCACTTCAAAACCCCATCAGGGGTAGCAAGCGCTATATAAATACAAACTTCTTTCGCTCTTCTATCTCACCGCCTACCCTTCTCTATCCAAATAACTGAATAACATTTCCACCACTCAAATTACTTCATTTTTCACTATACTAATTTTCAACACTAATCCTTTATGGGTTCCGGAGTAGCGTGCTACTCGCCAGAAAAGCGCTTCAACGCCCATCAGGGGTAACAGGTGCTATATGAATGCAAACCTTTCTTCCCCTTCTATCCCTCCGCTATCCTTCTCACTCCAAATAACTGACTAATATCCACCACTCAAATTACTTTCATATCTCACCATACTAATTCACCACTAATCCGTTATGGGTTTCCGGAGTCAGACTTGTTACCCATCAGGGGTAACAAGCGCTATATAAATACAAACCTTTTTTCCTCTTCTATCCTTCTGCTATCCTTCCGAATCCAAATAACTGACTAACCTATCCACCACTTAAATTACTTTCATATTTCACTATACTAATTCAACACTAATCCTTTATGGGTCCCGGAGTAGCGTGCTACTCGCTGAAAAAGCGCTTCGACGCCTCGTCAGGGGTAGTAAGCGCTATTTAAATGCAATTAAAATACAAAACAATCTCCCCGGCATGTCTTCCTCATGCGAGCGTGAAAATACCCCTAAATCAGCGCTCTTTGGATAAATAGTAAGCGGGGCTGCTTGGCTGTGTTGTCAAGAGTTCCGGGGAAAGCACAGCTCAGATCTGCGGAGGGGAAGCTTTGTATTTACAAGTGCCCTTACTCGTCAATGCTACGGCGTGTGGGGAGTTCAAAGCGGAAGGCAGCTATCGCCCGTCAAGATGGAAAAAAGCACACCGCGTATAAGTCTGGCATTTTTTTGCAGAAATTCTCATACGTGAATAAAAGAAGAAGACAGTTTAACACGATCCTACACGAGCTCTGGTGGGCAGCTGCACAATTCTTCGAGCAGGAACTGAGTGAACGATTTTCATGCTTCGGCCTTCGTGTACTTCAGCTCCACTCTGTTTCCTCAGGAAGACTCCCTGAAGTGGGAAACAAGGAAAACTAGATCGAAAGAACGTACAGGAAGGACGTTTCTGCAGTCAGACTAGCATGTCCTTGAAGAGCAGCACCATCTACTGGAATTATCTCTTTGCATTATTTTGGCAATTTAAAGCAAACTAAAAACCAGTACATTTACTCCTCAGTTTATGCTAACCTATTTTTTCCTTTGCAAGTCATGGACAGTGATTGAACTCTTATTCTTTTAATATTGAGCCAATGGGTGTTTGATGGTGTTTATGACAGTTGCAGGTAAGTCAGAGAAGGTTTTTCACTGAAAAAAAGAAGAATAGTAACTCAACCATGCAGAATGTAACACCCCTACAGTTTTTTATGCTAACTCCTCGTGAGCCGCCTTTAAAATGGAACAAGTGGAAGAAAGTGTTCCAAAATTATGCAGTAGAGTGTGGCCTCAATTTGGGGTTGCAGAGGAAGGTAGATTTACTACAGCATTATCTAGGAGCAGAGGGGCAGGAGATATTGGAGCACTTACCTGTACTGGGTGCAAATGAGGCAAGAGGGCTCAATGAATATGAAATTAGTGTAAAAAAGCTATATAACCATTTCCCACCCAAAGTCAGCACTATAATGGAGCGCTATCACTTCAGAAAGAGAGGTCAGAAAGAAGGGGAGACAGTGGAGGAGTTTGTGTCAGATCTGAGAAAGCTGGCTGCAACATGCTGATTTGGAGCAACATGTGAGGATCTTGCTTACATGCAAGATTGAAAGAATAAGAGAAAAATTGTTGTTAAAGGATGATCTGCCACTGGGGGAGGTATTAGTAGCCAAACAAGTTGCGTACATGATACATTGTGTGAAAGATATAAAACAAGATGGTGAGGAAAACCCAAAGGTGAGCAATATCACAGAAACTTTGAGTGTGGTGTTGGTGGTCAAAGGAACCAAGGTGGAGCCCAAGACCAACTAAAGTGGGGTGGCCTTTAGAGGCAATTGCTACAGATGTGGGGAAATGGGACACATGGCTAACAGCAAGGAGTGTCCAGCTTTAAAAGTAACAAGCAATAAGTGTGGGGAAAAGGGCCATTTCAGGAATTGCTGCAGAAGTAACATGTATAGCACGAAATATCCCAAAGGTAGTGAAACACAAGTGTGTGACGAGATCATTTTACAGGTTTAGGAAGGGGGATTGAGCATCTCTAAGGATATCATAAACATTGATGGTCAAAATGTAGAAGCAATGTTTGACTCATGTTTAAAGTTCACAGTAATTGTGTTTGCAAAAATGTTTAAAGAGTAGAATAAATTATACAAAATGGATATAAAACCAGTACGGTATGGTGGACAACCTATACAGATGAAGGGGTACTTTTCGGGAAACATAGCTTACAAGGACAGATACATTGTTACCAAAGTTTATGTATCATATAAGGGAGACAATATTCTGGTATGGCCGGCACAAAAGGATCTTGGAATATACCTCAGCCCCAACAAGGATCCTCAAATACTAGTCCAGAGTATAGACAAAACATCATTGGGTGTAGAAAAGGAATTGCCTGAGGTATTTACGGAGCAACTAAGATATTTAAGACACTATGTACACAAGATAAAGCTGAGGGGAAACTCTCAACTAATATCAGCCAAGATAAGGAGCCTACCTTTATCCATGCATGAGGCAGTTAGGGAAAATCGTAGAGAATGTGCAGCCTAGGAGTGATAGAACCAGTAGAAGCCACAGAATGGCTGGTCCCAATTGCAGTGACCAAGAAAAGCAATGGGGCAGTTTGCCTATGCATAGACCGAAGAGCACTGAACAAAGAGGTGGTGGGGGACAAATATCCACTACCCAACATCACAGAAACGATGACCAAGGTAGCAGGAGGCAAGGTCTTTTCCACGTTGAACCTATTGTCTGCATACTACCAGGTCAGACTACACCCAGCGTCCCAAGAATTTACAGCATTCATTACTCCCATGGGGGCATACAAGTTCAGACATATGCTGTTTGGACTTGTATCAGCAGCCCCTGTGTTTCAAAGTATAATAACCAGTATGCTCCAAGGGATCACAGTAGTGTTCTGCTATCAGGACGACGTATAAAATCTTTGGGGAGAACAAGGAACAACATGACCACAGAATCAAACTAGTTTTGAGGAGGTTCAGTAAGCAGGGACTAATAGTAAAGAGGGAGAAGTACAAAATGTGCTACCCATAAATGGATTCCTTAGGACACAATATAACAGCAGGCATACTACCCAAGGGTGAGTTGAGAGACTCCATCATGAATCTGACAACCTCTAAGACTAAAGAAGAGGATAAATCCTTTCTGGGAATGCTAGTTTGTCCATAGTTTTGCAAAACAAATGTATCACATTTGTGCTTTATTAAAAAACGGGGTACAATTGATTGGTGTAAGAAGTGTCAGGCAGAATTTGAGGACACTAAGGCTGCTTTAGCAACAGCTCCCAATCTGAAGGCGTTCATACCAGGCAGACAAACGATAATAGCAACTGATGCTAGTCCCAAAGGCCTTGGGGCTATAGTGGTGCAAGTAGGACAGAAGGGGGAAGAGACAATTGCCTTTGCATCTCAACCATTGAAACAGGCTGGAAATAACTATTCAGTGATAGAGGAGGATGCACTGATGCACACTGGGCAATCAACAAGTTCCGAAATTTCATTTGGGGGTCAAAATTCACTGTGAGGCCTGACCACAAGCCACTCATGGAAGTGTTTACTGAAAAGGATTTAGATTCCATCTCAAGTAGAATCAGGAGGTGGGTGGTTGGTCTCCAAGAATATACGTTTGGGGTGGAATATGGAGTAAGAAACTATGTGGCAGATCGCCTCTCTCGCCTTGTTGAGAAAACAAAGGATGAGGAAGAGGGGAACACCTCACAGGTGGAAGAAGATGTAGACTCCCAACTGGAAGGAGTGTGTGTCCTCTCCTGGGAGTGGTAGAGGAGACACAGTTGAAGGAAGAATTGAAGTCGGACTTACTCTGCAGAGCGTTTGTGAGAACACACAAAAGGGGTGGGCAGGCCAGGAAAGACATGATGAGAAGCTCAAACCCTTTTGAATGGTCAGAGAGGAACTATCCATAGTGAGATTTTTGGAGGAAGCCCCACTCAGGCAACAACCACAATCCTTGTCAGGGTGAACTACAAAAGTCACTAAATTAACCTGTGCTTAACCCTCTGAAAGCATTGCACAAAAGCAGTCAGGCCTAATTTAGAGGCAATGTGTAAAGTATTTATGCAGTACTCAAGCAATAATAAAGTGCAAATACAACACAAGAAAAATCTCAAACCAATTTAGAACAATAGAGTACATTTTAATAAGTAAAATGACATCAAAACAACAAGAATCCAAGAAGTAGAACAGGAGATTTGAATTTTTAAAGTTTGATTTCAGAATGGCACCAAAAATCATAGAGCTCAATGTGTGGTTATTTGGGTGTGCTAAATTCGGTCAGAAACAAAAGTTAAGGGCTACCGCAATGGAACGAGGGTCAGATAAAGGGACCAGGTCCGTCACTGTGAAAAGTTTACCTCGTGACTTAGCAACTTTTATGGAGAAAAAGTGTCTGCTGGACAACTGAATCCGAAGCAGGGCTTGACAATGGCAGATTGCTGAAGTGTCCCAGAGGGGTTGTAGACGAATTTGCGAAAGCTCCACGCAGACGTGTGCTCTGGAAGGTCTCGACGTCAATTGATGTTGGTCTAAGCGAAGCCTTCTACATTTGGCCTGAGAAATTTTTCTGGAGGTCAAATCTCCTTCAGTGGAGCAAAACAGCAAGCTTGGGCCGACCGGCGATTCAACGTAGATAGTTGCAGCTTTGACTGTGACCCCAGTCTCCGTCAGTTCTCCAGGCAGAAAGGTGGCAAAAAGTTTCTTGCAGTGTGGGCAAGAGGAGTATACTCTAACACCAGCCATGAGTTATTGAATTTAATAGATCAAGGCGGAAATAAGTGAAGTCAATGTTAATCGGAGAATTCCATTTGGTGATGTTGAAGTAGTTCATTTATTGACTCCAAATCCCATATTAAAAGAGCGATTCTTCAAGATCAGAATCACTACTATTTGATCAAGTCAGCCAACACGTGTTTCGCCCCCATCTGGCATGCAAGCCTGGGGCTTTTTCAAGGCTGATATACCAATGGAGACATGGGTAGCACATAGATATAAATATCAAATAAGTAGAAAATTAGATGTAGGCCAAAGAATTATGGCGAAGAAAAATTAACAAAAATAGGGAAAACCACAACAATTAGAATAACATAATATAAATTCCGTCCCATTCAGCCATCATAACGCATTATCATGACTATAAATGCAGAAAAATAATAGACAGAAGAGAAACACAGGAACATAAATAAATCAATACATCATAAGATTATTAAGTGATTAGTGACCCAGTGACACATGTTAAGCAAAAATGGTTACCCGGTTTTCCAACACCATTAGTGCTACATAAATAATTTGTATACATTCGTCATTAGGAATCATCAACAGGGAAATAATAATGTAGCTCAGAGGAATAATCGAAGAGAAAAAGGAGAGTAATAATTGCCATCTTTGGATAACAGAATGATCAGATAGTATTCATTCATGTTTCAAAATGTTTAATTCCCTTCCAAAATTCTTTAATTACCGGAAATTCTTGGTAAATAATAGGGGTGGAAGAAAAAGAGAGATAAAAACGAGTCCTGAGTTGGGCTGTATGCCTGAAAATTGTGTAAATATCCATTTTTAACATGCGTTCAACATCCCATACGTAATCTCAGAAGGGAGAGGTTTGGGATTACTAATCACCCGATAACATTGTTACAGAAAATAGAGAGAGAGAAAGTGGGGAAAAAAACTCGCCAAAGCTAGGTTTCGGTCCCAAGAGTCGTTTGTCGGTGAACCTTACACAAAAGTAAGTTACCCCGTGCAGTATTCAATCAGGTCCTTACCGTACGACGTCAGTATAATATAGGTAGTTATGTCATGTATAATATTCAAAATGGCTGCAATTAATACAAGATAATGTGTGTCATAAAATACGGTGTCCACCTCAAGGCCCAATTGTTCTAACTGCCCCGTCCTAAAGTTCCATACCTGTACGTTTTGTCAGGTTTTACATTTACGCAGTCTCGTTGGGCATGTAATAACTGCGGTCTGCTTAGGTTCCTCTTCTCAAGCGGTTCTCTTTCCAGTCAAACCATACTATTGACACAGTTGTTATTTAACAGTTCCGGGTTAACACCAGAAGCACCTATCTATTGAAAATAAAAAAGGATTAATCTGTGGGAACTGCGCGACGTTATGTTGGCGCCATCTTGTTGAGGTCAATAAAAGGTAAGTTAGAATAGCAACTGTTACCTTCTGTAAGGAATCTATTTTATTTGTGAAAACTAATGCAAAGGGCAGGGGGAAAAACAAAATTCAATAAATGCAAAATGAGCAACTTTCAGTCGTTCTAATCTATAAATACCTAATACATGTCCATATGGATTGCTGTTATATTAGGAAACAGACCATATTAATATAAAAGATAAAGGAAGAACGAGATTTTGAGACATCAGTTAAGTAGCATTATTACTTGTATAATGTTAAATAGAGAAACCACAAAAAGTTCTCTTAAGGTAAAAGAACATGAAATACAGATACTGGGAGAAAAAAAAGTCCAATCAATGTAGTTTTCTTCGGAAGATATAGGAAAAAGACTCAGGTATTTATTCATGTAACTCTTCTTGTCTTCCTCTAACCAATATTGCATTTCAGCTTCTTTATTAAGTCCATTGGCAACTGTATCATATTTAAGAATCAATTCACTTTCCCTTCAACGAAGTTTGAGTTCACGGTTGCCTCCACGTCTGCTTTTGTGCATGATTTCAATACCTAGAAATGTAAATGATTTCTTGTGGGGATGCTTGTCATGGAAGTGATCCGTCAAGGGAAAACCAGTGGTAAACTTATTGATTTTCCTATAATGTTCCTGAATTTGTATACGCAGTGGCCTGATAGTGCTCCCAATATATGGTCTACTACAGGGAGATAATATGATGTAAATAACAAATTTGCTATTACAGTCAATCCATTCGGTTATCTGAATTGGTGGCCCTCTTTGTAGTAAAATTTGAGTAGTTTTATTTTGGCCCAATTTACATACACTGCAGTTATGACATGCATGGAAGTCCGCCGGTCTATCAAGAAATTTGCTTGGTTTTTTTCTCTTATCGATGAATTCAGATCTACATAGCAGTTGTTTGAGATTAGGTGCTCTGCGAAAGCTCATTTTTGGATGATCTTTGATCTTGATTTCGGGCAAACATTTAAGAAGGTGCCAATGGCGTCTCAATACAGTTTGTATCCTACTGTGACCATTATGGTAGTCAGCGATAAAGCGTATTTTACCTCCTGCTCCTGCCTTAGTAGTTGCAGATGGTGTAGGTCTAAATGTGGTTGATCGCTCCATTAGAGAGATTGCATTCATTGTAGATTTTAGTTGTTGTGGTGGATATCCTCTTTTGCTTAAGCGTGTAATAAGTTCTTGTCTCTTTTCCAGGAATACGGTTTCCTTGCTGCAATTTCTTTTTATTCTCAAAGATTCTCCATTCGGAATGTTACAGATGTTATATTGAGGATGACAGCTATCTGCTCTCAATATCGAATTTACTTATGTATCCTTCCGAAAGATTTTACTATGAAGTTGATCATTTTTGACATACAATGTCAGATCCAGAACGTTAATCTCTGTTTGAGGGAAATGGTGAGTGGTCTTAATGTGCCAAGGATTCACGTCCAATTGTACCAAGAATTATTGAAGTAAATTCTTTTCTCTCTGCCAGATGCAGAGAATATCATCGATGAAAACGGCCGCAGTAAACAATATGTGTAGCAAATTTGGAAAAGCTTGAATCCCAGAGCCAGTATTTTTCCACGTGGCTCATGAAGATACTCATGTACGGTGGTGCAAATTTTGCACCCATCGCAGTTCCACGTTTTTGTTTGTAGAACCTCTGATTGAAGCAAGACATTTTGTGGGTTAGACAGAATTCCAACATATCAAGGAGCATTTAATTGGCTTCTAAAACATTTGCTGGTTGAGTCCATAAAGTCCTTTTGATAGCGTCCAGGCCATCTTGATGTTCCATGGAAGTATAAAGACTAATGATGTTGATGGTTACTAGAAAAAAATCTTCCCAACATATGTTTTGCAATTTGCAAAGAATATCCTTTGTATCCTGTATATATAACGGAATGTCTTTCATGAGTGGTTGTAATTTTTGATCTATATATTCTCCCAACCTCGAGCACGGTGAATTGATTCCTGCTATTATTGGTCTTCCTGGTGGTGGAATTACTCCTTTATGAATTTTAGGGAGTAGAAAAAAAGTAGGCATTATTTGATGCTTGATAAGGAGATAGGTTTTTTTCATCATAGTTGAGTAAGTCACGTCTATACCAATCATCAAGTAGTGTTTTAATTATCCCTTGTATGGTTATAGTAGTATCTTGAGCTAGAGGTTGGTAACAGGACAAAACAGTCAGCTGTCGTTGGGCCTCCTGAAGGTAGTCATCCACATATAATATCACTGTATTTCCTCCCTTGTCTGCCTCCTTTATGATCAGATCTTCCCGTAGCTGAAGTTTCTCAATAGCTCATCGATCATTTATAGTAATGTTTTGTGGACGAAATTGTTGATGTTTTGAATATTTACAGCCATGAGTTTAGGACCTGAGAGGAAACACTTGGGTTTAGGTCTCACTCCAACAGAGGGCAGCAGCAGGTTCTAGAATGGGTCCAGTTAGGACTGGTCATCTGGGAAGCTGTAGGGAGAGAGGCCTCTGGAATCTAGTTGTGTCCTGATAGCTCAAACAGGAGGTCATGCAACTGAAGCTTGATATTACTTCTGGGGTCCTGGGTTAAAGGCAAGCAGGTCAGTCTTCTTTCAGAATTCAGATAGCAGGGCAGGCCTTTTCTGATCTTAACAGTTCCATGAATGTTGTGGGAGGGGTATTGGGGATGCCACTTTTATGTCCAGTGCCAGCCAGTGGGTGGGGGAAAATCCTGGCTACACCCTAACTAAGGGGTAAAAGATCCCAGGGGTGACTCTGCCCACTTTTGCAGTACTTCCTCTGTGTTTCACTGTAAATTATCTACTGTGCCCTTCTCTACCTAAATTCAGCATGGGAGAACCCTTCTTCCCTTGGTCAGAGCTCCCTGTGCCCACCCAGAGGTGTGTGGCTATGGAAAGTGGCAAACCCACCCTTGTGGGTAACTCCAAACCAGTTCTGGGGCAGCTCCCTTCCATATGGGTATGGAGCCAAGTTAACTAGGAAGACAAAGGAAGAA
Organism: Calotriton arnoldi; assembly: GCA_963921515.1. Taxonomy (NCBI): domain Eukaryota; kingdom Metazoa; phylum Chordata; class Amphibia; order Caudata; family Salamandridae; genus Calotriton; species Calotriton arnoldi. The sequence goes on from CAWUFW010000188.1 coordinate 4,279,412, forward strand.
AGACCTCTGTGTGAGCTACATCTGCCAGTGACAGGTTAGGCATCCTTTGAAGCGCAGAAAGGGGCTGGGAACAGCCTCCCAGGCCATTCTGCTCAAGGAAGAAAAAAACCTCTCCACAACTAAGCCTTTTGTCCACTGTCTGGGAACAATCCACATTTCACCACAGGGGAGCTACTAACCAGCCAGGGTACAATGGACACTGGTAGAAAAGCACCTTTGGCAGGAAAATTGCAACCATCTAAAAGTGACATTTTCAAAACAGTAATATAAAATCCAACTTCACCATTATGTTGGATATTAAATTAATATTAAAATGAGTCCTTGACTCCTTTTTCTGTCTGCTCCCAAACCGGAACTAGGCATTATAAGGTGTTATAATGTATCCCAGTGTTACCCTATTGGAAAGCCAGCCTTACTACAGTGAAAGATGATTTTTGAGGTTTTTCAGTGCCAGAGCATGTAAAACATTAAATATACATGTCCTGCTTTTTAAAAAAATATGTCATGCCAGTATAAAAAAAAAAAACAGAAGGATGCAGACCATTCAGAACTTGGTGTCCAGAACCACTCTCAACCTTCCACGCCGCACTCACATCACAGCACACCTGAAGGAGCTCCACTTGCTCCCCATTCAGAAAGGAGCACAATTCAAATTCTTCATCCGCACTTTCAAGGCACCATATAACACTGGCCCAGCATACCTCAATAATTGCATTTGCTTTCACAAACCTAATAGACACCTCCGCTTGTCCGAACTCCTACTTGCACAAATCCTTTCCATATGGAAAACCAGATCTGTCACTGGATCAGAGCCTTCTCCTACATCACTCCTGAAGCCTGGAATGACCTACCGCTACACATAAGAGCCTCCTCCTTACTTCTTGAATTTCACAAGAAGCTGAAGTCCTGGCCTTTCAAGTAGTCCCACTAGGCCCTAGGTGTGCCTAGACTCACACCTGCTCAGCACCAGGATACCATCCTTGGTGATAGCGCGCCCTACATATCTGCATAACATAACATATACCATGAACCCTGCATTATGGCCATTTAAAGCTCACCTTAGAGGTTACTGATAAGTATTAAAAGGAGGTTTTAGGTCTTGCAAGAGGTTTATTTTGCAGGTCGAAATGGCTGTTTACAACTGCATACCCAGACTGCATGGGCAGACCTGGAAACATGTTTTATAGTGTTACTTTAGTGTGTGGAACAATGAGTGCTGCAGCACACTTAAAGCATTTATTTACAGGCCCTGGGCACATGTAGAACCACATACTAGGGTCTTATAAGTAACTTAAATGTGCCAATCAGGAATAAGTCAATTTTACGATGTTTAGAGGGAGAGCACAATCACTTTACCACTGGTTAGCAGGAGTGCAATGTGCAGAGTCCTATGACCAACAAAAATTAGGTTCAGTTAAAGAAGGTAAAAATCTGGGGTCTTTTTTAACAGTGAGGCATTTACCAACAATGATATGCCACACTTAAGCTTGCGATACAAAACAAGGTGGCACCCATCTTGCCCATTTTTAACTGGTAAATCTCCCATGATGGGATCATCAGTTCACATGAGGGATCACCAAAACAGTGCACTATGCACTAGTTAATAGTAATTAGCAAATAAATGATAAAGAAATGTAAGTACTTCAACTTTACTTTACTTTTGTGTTGCCATGTCCCCAGCTTTTGCTCACGTTTGGTACCTTGAGTACTATTTATCCCCAGTTAAGATGAACATGAATGATATTGCTTACTTTAGGTACAAGTATCCCCCGTTCTAACTCCTGTATGGATTGTGAAATATTTCTCGGAGTAATACATTTATCTTAATATGCATAAAACCTCAGAGACTTCATTGCCATCACAAATAGTGGCTAAGTAAACTGTATGATGAGATATCAGACTTAAAGAGGTGATCTTGATTTGTCTCTTCCTTCTGGTCGGTTGTTCGCTTATTTCCTGTTACCTGATGTCCAGTGGTGTGTTACCACTTCCAATCTGTCTCTTTACTCTTGTTGCGATGTGGTGGTCAATGGATTATATGTAGACTCTGAAGGCCATAGGCCTTTGCTCCCTCTCAAGTCACACATGTCTGTGTCATCAAAAGAATTTCAATAGAGGTTCTAATTCCCCAAGGTCTTCAAATTCATTATTTTTTATATCAGTCGTTATCAATATGATACCAAATTCCATCAATCCAAATCACATGTATTTTCAGGTGAGGTTTGAGTATTTTGATACATATATTTTATGTTCTCCATCCTGAAAAGGTTCATGTTTCTTGCCCTCTATTATCAAGTGTCTTGTCTGCTGGTGTCTCAAAAAAACATGCAATGATTTGTCTGCGTCCTTTTCATTTACCTTGGTAACGTGTTCTTATCCGACGTGTTCTTTGAAACTGAAAGGGTGGGTTGAATAACCGCTTCATGTGTTCCGGGATAAAACCTATAAGGAATACGATCATGTCATTTGCTTCTAATTTCTCTGGCACAGACGAGAAACAGACAGTATCACTGCAGCTCCTATATTTCAAATCTGTTGTTTTCCTTGAAGGTTCCAGAGTGGTCTTTCTGCTGTTTTTCTCTGCTGATGCCAGTCTTACTTCAGTTGTGCAAAGTCTTGAATTGAGGGATACAATATCACTTTTTATTGATTGAATCTTTCTTGCCATCCTATTAGTTATTTCTTTCATTATCTAATAGGCACTTTTATTGCAACCAGTTTCTTCAGTATTGATTCCAATGCAGCTGTTGTAGTGCTAGCTGGAAGCTCCTCCTTGAGGCTTGTTTGGCGGTTCTAGCAGGAGAGCGCAGCTGCTCGTTTACCCAGGTGACAGACCGGAGACAGGTTCTTCGGCCAGGGAGGAGCTTTCCTCTGGGATGGAGCGCATAGCTTCGGGAGAGATGCACATGGAGAGGTTAGGTTAGGACAACCGCATAGTCAGTCAGATCAGCTAGATCAGCCTAATCAACCTAGCAATTAATGAGGTGACAAATGTCGCTGTCAGGTCACCCTCACATCCAGCTGAAAGCTCATCCTGAACTGTTTTCTGTGAATTACCTACAGCAGTTTCCTCGAAGAGCAGCTGCCTGGTAGTTTAATTTTGACATTATTCAGGTAGCACTCCTGTTACTGCACATCTAGGGGCATATTTATGAGAGGGTTGCATCACGTTTGCACCATGCAAAATGCTACATGTGTGACGCATACTTCTAAGTCCAATTTTTGAAGCCACGCAAAGCCACTTTGCTTTGCTCTCAGTGGCTTCAAAAATTTGGAGTAAGGCAATGCAGTGGTTTGTCCTGGGAAGGCGTTCAATGGGCATGGCGTGGGGCTTCCTACACAACTCCCATGGTTTTTGACGCATCCCCAGATTTACCAGAACTGGTAAACCTGGGAATGCACCAAAATCTTACACCTTGCTGGGGCATGCGTAACAAGGAGAAATGTCTCTATTTCTCCTTGTTTCTTCCTCTTTCTGTTGGTGCTGCATTTTGCAGCACACATAGAAAGAGGAATATGCCTCTGAGAATTGTTTTTGTGGTGCAAGGTGCCCCTTCCTGCACAAAAACAATCCTACAGGCAACACAGGCACCCTGACACCATGGTGCAAGGGCGTCTGCATTGGCGCCAGGCTGCCAAAAGATGACATCGCAAGAGAAAGGACAGGAATGCGCCATATTGCCTTAAATATGGCACATTCTGTCCCTTTCCCTTTCATACAGTGCAGCAGAAGGTGACTTGATGTGTTGCACAGCATCACAAGCTCATAAATGAGCCCCTAAGTGTAGAAACCAGTCTCTCTGAAAGTCATTTAGGCAAATTTTACTGATTCCTTTTACTGTTGTCTTGTCAGATATTCATTTCACAACATGCATAAGCTAGCGCTACAGATGGCTTTTTTATGCCTGCAAGAGTTTTCTGAAGGTGTGAGAATAGTAAGACTGGTACAGATAGGATGAAGCAATCGCTGTGGCTTGAGTCCTGAATAAAGCATCTGTAGTGGTGGTAAGCATGTATTAACAAAGAGAGTGATGAGTGCCTATAGTCTATACAGTCATGGATCTCCACAGTAGCAAAGTGGCTGGTATTTTAAGCTATGTTGCTGTACGGCACTGGGGGCCAAGATCCTGGTTCACCTTCCTGCACATTTAGCTAGGAAGGCTACTTCCTTCTTCCCTCTGCTTACCGATGCCCTTCAAGATATCCACTGCTTTGCTAAGTCTTCACCCCCGGGGTGGAGAGTGTTTTGAACCAATCTGCACTTCTCCCAATTCCTCAGACCTTAACTGCCTCCCACGTTCAATGGGAATGTCCCCACAGCTCCACCAGTCCTTTTACGGGAGCAAGGGATGACATATCATCTGTTCTGCTCTATTAGGAATCAGCATGACCTACTGACCTACGCCTCCGCACTCAGTAGGTGCAGCCCTGGTAAGTCAGGTTGCTGTTCCTGGGATGCTGTTCATTCTATCTGAGTTTAAGAGCACGTTTTCCTTGACTATAGCTTTCCCAGGCCAACACCAGATGACCCAGCTCTCTTCCAAGGTGTCCCACATTCAACTGACAGTGGATAGGCCTTGCTGAATCTCTAGCCGCAAGTCCTGTTGGCCCCAAGTCTCGCCCAATTGTAGTTTTCATAGAATGGAAGAAATGAGCTCAAGGTATAATGAAATGTTGAATGCTAGATTTATTCTTATTTTGCACTCCCAAATTTCATCCGGAGGGGGAGAAGGATTTTAGCCCTTTCGAAAATGTGGTGGTAGCAAATTACTGACTAGTTAGAGTTAATTGGATAGGGTACGGTAGTCTGTTATGCATTATGAAAGCTTCCACGGATTAGGCAAGGTGTCTATATGTATATATATGACATAAAATAGTGTAAATAACTTCAATAACTTAAAAATGCCAGAATTAATTAGGACATGGTAATACTGTTAAAGGGATATGAAGAACTGATTGGCATTACAAAGCCAAATGGAAGGACAGCAGCTACTAGATTATCAATGGAGGTTTTTGAACTCACTTATCAAAACTGCTTCTAAAAAACACAACTGCTAGGCTTTGAGTTTGGTGAAGAGGAGATCAGTGACATTAATATTTGCTATAGCAAAGCTCACAGGATAACCTGAACAGAGGACCAAAACAGAGGCCTGGGTATGCCTTGATGCCATGTTTGGTATCTTTGTGGAGACACTCTTTTAGAGCTGTAAGTGTGTGAGGTAAGAACTGCCAAAATAACAATAGAGTTAAGAAATGAAGAATGCAAAGGCCAGAATCAAGGCTTTGTCAAGGCTTTGAAAAAGAATAAAAATATATTAGCTAAATCTGTCAAAAATTTAAAAAATTGAAATTTGCGTTAAATACAACACATATTTACAGAGCTCCCAGTGTAATGAAAGGGGTACAACTCTTAACATGTGATGTGGGCCATGGCGATCGAGGTTAGGAAAAAGGGGTGCTGATTGCTCCACCCTAATTTAGGGTACTTCAACAATCACTTTGGCTTGACGCCACTATGGCAGATAGGCGGGACAGGTCAAACATTTTGTCAAAGACAGCAGAGGCTCAGCTGGTGCCAAACCTTGCTCTTCCCCAACTCTAAATAGAGTGGAGGAACCACAAGTTTGGTGGGGCAAGAGTACCTCCGATGTATAGTGGCACTCCCACTCCACCAATCTGTAAATTATCTTGTTAGACTCTAGCCATCAGGACGACAAGGCACAGCGGACCGTGAACTTCATTTGGGTAGGGAACCAGTTAGAGAAGTCGATGCTCTTCAGTTTAGCAGGAGGATCACTGATAATAGATTTTTCCTTTTTCTTTGCAAATAAGACAGAATATCTACTTTCTCCAGTGCTTATAAAATTGGGAGTGGTTCCATTTTAGCAGTAAATAGCAACATTCCTATCGGTCCATATTTTATCCATAAAGTAAACCAATATTTCTTATTCCGCCCCCGGAATTGGCAGAATTTTGGATTTCCGCGTTCCTCTTTAGTGTGGAGATCTGAAGAAATTCCACCAATCGCCATGGGGGGAGAGGGGGTGGAATTTTTCTCCTCCGAGGCTCCAAAAAATGCTAGTGAGATTTAGTGAACCCTAGCTCAATTTTCTAATGTGGTCGGTCGTGAGCTGTCGCGGTCAGAGGGCTGGCGTTTAAGTAGATTTGCTGTTGCTTGAGCGGCAGTAAAATTAAGTTGAATGGCCGTGCGCTCCTGCTCAACGCATGGTGCAGTTTATGCTGATTTTCAGCACTGCTCGTGTTCCTGTTGCTAAATTGCAGTGCGAGCAGCGCAAACTGTATATTTTTATATAACTCCGCAGAATTCCACAAAGTCAAATTCTGTGAGTTCAGCCCACCCCTAGATTAAACACCAACGTTTTGTACTATCTAAAGAGGCACAGGTCTTCCCTTAAAAGCAAGAGCTTCTACTTGTTTTTATGTTTCTTTCCCTTCTCCAAAGTGAGTAAAGGTGGTGATACAGAACAGAAGGGGCAGGGGGGCATGTTGAGCTTGGAGAAAACTCTACCTCGGTCCCTGTGATGACCATGCACTTTTAAAAGTAGCACTAGTTTGGTCAAAACTGTGAGGACAAATGCCATTGACACAGTAAATAGGTGCACTTTTAATTATGTCAGCATCTCTGTTTTCAGACCAGTAGCTGTCCTCACTCATTCTCACTTATTTTAGTATTGTGAACTGCACATGGATGAACTGTTTGTCCAGGTGCAGAATCAAATGAGAGCCGAGGAAAACACAACTGTCCACAGTCCTTAAAGAAAGCATTGTAGAATTTCAGTAATACCAAAATGATCAGGTGTTCACAGGAGGGCAGAAGGGGCCTTCCCTCCATAATATTTTCTGAAACAAAGGTATTGATAGTGTCATGTCTTTTAGAATAGTCCTGTCATGTATGCCCCCTTTTTACATACACTGTCCCATCCACACAACAATAACAGTTCTAAACAGGTGACCTAGTGCTCCTGTCTCTTCGACACCAGGCTCTTTGTATTCTAACATAATCCCTGTATCTGATGTACATAAACATGTCCTCTGGAACGGCATAATTGTTCTGTATAAGGGTCACCACTTTTTTTCATCCTTGGTCAACAGCCCGCTGTGCATGATCGCATTTGTTTGGGAAAACATTTGATTGTTTTCAAAACATTTATGATGGTTTTCAAAACATATCGATTGTAGAAGAAACCCTGGAGTGACCACTCTAGTATATAAGACCCTTTTTCTACCCACTACAAATCAGAGGAGAATTCCTTCCAAGCTGTCACCTGGTCCTGCATGCTGAATCTTCGACACGCAGCTGTCTGACATCCCTTGCGGGGTGTCATCCTCGAAGCAGAGACGGGGTCCTTCATTCTCTACCATCAGGTGAGGGGGAATGATTCACAGGGAATTCTTGGCTATATATATATATATATATATATATATATATATATATATATATATATATATATATATATATATATATATATATATATATATATCTACTGGCGGTCGCCAGTAGATAGTTATAGTTAGGACCTATTTTCCATAGGAAATCCGCAACATTCTATTTGAAATAACGTTGGCGCCGGTTGACGAATCTTCGCGAAAGCTTCCAACTTGTTGGGGCGCTCCGGTCCGCTCCTATCCTGAAAGTCTCGGGGTGATACGTCAAGCAGGGGCCGAGAAAAAAGGGGGGTCCCAAAATGCGTTTTCCCCATTCATTTTTCCATAGGAACCGTTCATCGCGGCTACAGCCCGAACTGCTGAACGGAATTACACCAAATTTGGCAAAGAGGTAGCCCTTGGTTCAGTGTCGTGCCTTTTGCTTAAATGGTGTAAATCCGTTCAGTAGTTCCTGAGAAAATCAAAAGTAAAGTCACATATATATCTATGGCCGAGTAGGGTCCGCGTACCCTCCCGATCACGAGCTGCATGCTAATTGTCTGTCAACACTCCAAATCAGGAAGTGTTGGCAGCCATTTTGTCCCTCGGTAGAACCGAGGGACAGAAACAAGTGCGCAAAGCGCAAAAAGGGGCAGGGTAGAAACACCCTGACCCCTAGGTCTGCTCAGGGGGTCCCACAAGGACCCCTGGGCAGAAAAAGCATTTTTTTTTTTAAATCGGCGTGATGCGCTTAGGGTGCGCGGATCCCGCCGATTAAAAAGAAAAAGAAACAAGTGCGCAAAACGCACAAAGGGGGCAGGGTAGAAACACCCTGACCCCTAGGTCTGCTCAGGGGTCCCACAAGGACCCCTGGGCAGAAAAAGCATTTTTAAGAAAACAAATCGGCGGGATGCGCTTAGGGTGCGCGAATCCCGCCGTAAAAAAATAAAATTGAAGCGCGGTCTCCCGCGCTTCGATGCTATTTTGCCCCCGGGTGGGCCAAGTCCCGGGGGCATGCGGGGGGTGGGTTTATAGTTAATGGGGGGCCTCTAAGGCCCCCCCAAGCCCCCCGGGGACCGCCACCCCCCGGGGCTTTCTAATAAAAATGGTGTGGGAGGGCACTGTGCCCTCCCGCAGCCCCGGGGACCACCACCCCCGGGGCTTCTTTTTTAAAATTTTAAATACCAGTGTGGGGGGGCTCCAGCCCCCCCCCACACGCCCCGGGGACTGCCACCTCCCCAGGGCACTAAAAAATTTAAAATGGGGGTCCGTTTCGGACCCCCGAAGCCCCGGGGACCACCACCTCCCCGGGGCTTTGCAGAAGTGGGGAGGGGGGCCACGCGGCCCCCCTCCTGGAGCCTGTGGTGGCCCTGGGGGCCGGCTCCTGCAGTGTCCCTGGGTGCCTACCCCCGGGACACTGCTGTTTGCAATGGCAGGACGGGAGCCTCGCGGCTCCCGTCCTGTCATTGCAAACTTGCTTGCTTCATTGAAGCGAGAGCAGGAAACCTGCTCTCGCTTCAATGAAGCAAAGCAGATTGCTTTTCCACAAGGGGAGCTGCATGTCAGCAGCTCCCCTTATGGAAAAGCAATGCCGGCTCCCGCAGGACGCGGGGAGCCGGCGGGACCGTGCGGGGATTGGGGACCCCCCCACGGTCCCCAACGAGTGGCCAGGCCCCGGGGGATGGGGTCCCCGGGGCTATTAGTGGCTTGGGAGGGGGGCCACGCAGCCCCCCTCCCCTATAATAAAAAAATACAATTAAAATAAAAAGGTGAAGGCCAGCCCCGGGGGATGGGGTCCCCGGGGCCTTAAATGGCCTGAGGAGGGGGGCCACGCAGCCCCCCTCCAAATATTTTAATTATAAAAAAAAGAGGGCATGCCCGGGGATGGGGTCCCCGGGGCCAATAGAGGCCCAGGGAAGGGGGCCACGCGGCCCCCTTCCCGTTTTGTTTAAAAAAAAAAAAATCATCAGGCCCCGGGGATGGGGTCCCCGGGGCCAAAAGTGGCCAAGGGAAGGGGGCCACGCAGCCCCCTCCCATACAAAAAAAAAAAGAAAAAAGACCGGCATCGTGCCGGAGGCCCCGCACCCTTTCTGCAGCAGTCTGCAAACGCGCCCCCTGGCGCGTTTGCAGATGAGGAACGAATTCCCCTTGAATACTGGGGGTCCCTGGGGGCCAACTAGCCCACCAGGAACCTCCAGTATGCGCCAGGGGCTGCGTTGCAGAGAGTGTACAGAGGCCACGCCCCTTTTACACCTCTCTGCAACGCAGCTCTGTGGCGCTTTTGGAGGTACATGGTGGGCTAGTTGGACTCCAGGGACCCTCAGGATTCAAGGGGACTTAATCCCCCAACTTAAAACGCGCCACGGGGCGCGTTTGCACAGTGGTGAAGGGAGGGGCGGGGCTTCAGGTGACATGTGTGCAAACAGGCCCCGTGGCGCTTTTTAAGATGGGGAATTAAATCCTCTTCAATCCTGAGGGTCCCTGGGGCCAACTAGCCCACCAGGTACCTCCAGTAAGCGCCACGGAGCTGCGTTGCAGAGTGTTGTAAAAGGGGCGTGGCCTCTGTACACCTCTCTGCAACGCAGCCCCTGGCACATACTGGAGGTTCCTGGTGGGCTAGTTGGCCCCTAGGGACCCTCGGGATTGAGGAGGAATTAATTCTCCAACTTAAAACGCGCCACAGGGCGTGTTTGCAGACATGTCACCTCAGGCCCCACCCCCTTCCTTCACCATTGTGCAAATATTCCTCTAAAATCAGCCGAACTACGAATTCCGATTTACTCACCTGTTATCAGGAGAGACCTCAGTGCTGCATCTTTGAGCCCAGTACTGATCCTGAAAAGTAATTTTAACCGTACTTACCAGTAACTTGAATTTCCTTCCATAGGATATCATTGCCTGCTTTTTGCTGAAAAAGTTTCTTTCGATTTTTGAAACATACAAATATTCCTCTAAAATCAGCAGAACTACGAATTCCGATTTACTCACCTGTTATCAGGAGAGACCTCAGTGCTGCATCTTTGAGCCCAGTACTGATCCTGAAAAGTAATTCTAACCGTACTTACCAGTAACTTGAATTTCCTTCCATAGGCTAACATTGACTGGTTTCACTTGGAAATTCTTCTAAGTGTGGAGTTTTGTAACTTTATAATATTCCTCTAAAATCAGCCGAACTACGAATTCCTATTTACTCACCTGTTATCAGGAGAGAACCCAGTGCTGCATCTTTTAGCCCAGCACTGACCCGGAAAAGTAATTCTAACCGTACTTACCAGTAACTTGTATTTCCTTCCATGTGAATCCATTGTCTGGTTTTCAGCAGAAAAGTTTGTGTCGATTTTCACAAACTACAAATATTCCTTAAAAATCGCCTGTATGACTTAAACGCATTCTTTCAACTGTTTACAGGAGATGCACTAGTGCTGGATCCAGGATCCACCACTGAGTAAGAAAAAGTAACGATAACACTACTTACCTGCTAAGTGAATTTCCTCCCATAGGATAACATTGGTGATTCTATGTGAAAAAGTTTCTAAGTGTCAACTTTTAAAATACAATAATATTCCTTAAAAATCACTACTGTAACCAAAACGCTTTTACTCAACTGTTTACAGGAGATGTCCCAGGACTGAATCTAGGATCCAGTCCTGTGATTAGAAAAAGTAATCCATAAAGTAACTAATTGCATTTAACTAGAAATTCACATTGAGCTCAATGTTGCATTGTGTTTGAAATTGTGTTGCCCATTGCAACAACTGTAACTACTGTACTTAAAAGTCTATTGCCTATTTGCAAAGTATTTAAACTAAAGTAAATCATTCTGAGAAAGTATATTTTGTAATGTAATGTATAATGTAATTACAATGTAATTTAAAAAATAAAATATCTAAAAATAGTTTAAAAAAATGTAGTAAATCAGTATCAAAAAATAAATATAACAATTAATACATTTAAAAATTGTCATTTACAAAACCTTTGAAATTCACTGAAAAAAACCATAGGTTTCAGACATGTTATAGTTAGGAATTAGCATTTAAAAAACCTTTGAAATTCACTGAAAAAACCATAGGTTTCAGGCACGTTATAGTTAGAAATTAGCATTTAAAAAACCTTACAAATTCACTGAAAAAACCATAGGTTTTAGGGACAGTTATAGTTAGTTGGACATTGCACTCGTACAAAACCCGTGAAATTCCCCGTTATAGTTAGTTCAGCTAACTATAACTCGCGCCCCCGCAATGCACTGCTGATGACGTCACATATTACATCACTCATGACATGGTCAGTGACATCACTGATGATATCACTGATGACATCTCAAATGACATCACTGATGACATCATCCACGTGATAATCTGATGCACCTCCTCACACCCTAATATAACCTTTGATACACTCACTCTAAATTACAGACTGCCATTCGCAAAACCATAGACACTCCAACACCAATAACTACATACCCACTCACTGATTCTTAGGTCTACACACACATCCACTCACTCACCCGTACAGTCACTCATACTTACGGTCACTCAGTACAGGACTATCATATGCACTCATACTCCTATATAGACACTCAAACACCGCCACTCATCCATAGAGGTACTCACACACCTAGTCAGTCATGCAAATAATTAAACACACTGCCATTTACTCACCTATACAGTTATACACACACCAGCTCACTTAATCATACAAATACTAGCACATTCTTACGCTCTTATACAATCACTGATACAAGCACACACTCATCCATACAGTCACTCTCACAATCACACACTCTCGCTTATAGCTATTTATATACTCCAACACACATATATACTGCCTTTCACATATGTAGTTACTCACACATGTACCACTGGGACATACATTCACTCACTAACACACTCTTACACAAACTTACCCACCCATACAGTCTATCACAGATGCACTCTTGAAACCATCCACCCAGTGAATCACCCAATCACACATCTATGCACAGAGTCGCACACACCCCACCCACACAAACACTCAGGCACCCATACAGATACTCAGACAACCAATCAATAACTCATATAGACACTCATGTAGCTATTCACAAACCCATGCAGCCACTTACACAGCAATAGACAGACGGATACAGACATTCACCCAGTTTAGTCACTAACCCATGCATTCAGTAAGATACGTTTAATCACTCACTTATAGTTAGTCACGCACCTACTAAATCATCCATACAGACACTTATACACCCACTCATTCTTCAATACGCCTTTCCCTATATATATTAAAAATATTTAAACTTTACAGAAACACACAGTCACTGGATGATGTCATCAGTGATGTCATTTGAGATGTCATCAGTGATGTCATCAGTGATGTCACTGACCATGTCATGAGTGATGTAATATGTGACGTCATCAGCAGTGCATTGCGGGGCGCGAGTTATAGTTAGCTGAACTAACTATAACGGGGGAATTTCACGGGTTTTGTACGAGTGCAATGTCCAACTAACTATAACTGTCCCTAAAACCTATGGTTTTTTCAGTGAATATATATATATATATATATATATATATACATATATATATATATATATATATACATATATACATATATATATATATATATATATATATATATATATATATATATATATATATATATATATATATATATTATCTACTGGCGGTCGCCAGTAGATAGTTATAGTTACAACCTATTATCCATAGGAAATCCGCGACATTCTATTTGAAATAACTCTCTTGCCGGGTGACGTATCTTCGCAAAATTTTCAAACTTTGTGGCCCGCTCCGGTCCGCTCCTACCCTGAAAGTCTCGGGGGATTCGTCAAGCGGGGGCCGAGGAAAAAGGGGGTCCCAAAACGCGTTTTCCCCATGCAATTTTCCATAGGAAACTTTAGACACGGCTACAGCCCGAACTGCTGAACGGAATTACACCAAATTTGGCAAAGAGGTAGTTCTTGGTTCAGAAAGAACCCTTTTTGTTAAATGGTGTAAATCCGTTCAGTAGTTGCTGAGAAAATCAAAAGTAAAAAGATAGTGATATCTATGGCCGAGTAGGGTCCGCGTACCCTCCCGATCACGAGCTGCATGTTAATTGGCTGTCAGCTGGCTGTCAACATTCCGATTCAGGAAATGTTGGCAGCCATTTTGTCCCTCGGTAGAACCGAGGGACAGAAACAAGTGCGCAAGCGCACAAAGGGGGCAGGGTAGAAACACCCTGACCCCCTAGGTTTGCTCAGGGGGTCCCACAAGGACCCCCTGGGCAAAAAAAAATTTTTTTTAAATCGGCAGGATGCGCTCAGGGTGCGCGAATCCTGCCGAAAAAAAAAAAATCGAAGCGCGGTCTCCCGCGCTTTGATTGTATTTTGCCCCCGGGTGGCCCAAGTCCCGGGGGCATGGGGGGGGGATAATTTAATGTGTGGGGGGCCTCAAAAGGCCCCCCAAGCCCCGGGGACCGCCACCCCCTGGGGCTTTTTTAAAAAAATGGTGCGGGAGGGCTCTGAGCCCTCCCGCAGCCCCGGGGACCACCACCTCCCGGGGCTTTTTTTTATTAATTAAAAAACCTGTGTGGGGGGCTCCAGCCCCCACACGCCCGGGACCGCCACCTCCCCGGGGCACTAAACATTTAAATATGGGGGTCCGTTATGGACCCCAGAGCCCCGGGGACCACCACCTCCCGGGGCTGTGAACTGAATGGGAGGGGGCCGCGCGGCCCCCTCCTGGAGCCCTTGATGGCTCTGGGGACCACCACCCCCCAGGGCCGGCTCCTGCAGTGTCCCGGGGTGCCTACCCCCGGGACACTGCTGTTTGCAATGACAGGACGGGAGCCTCGCGGCTCCCGTCCTGTCATTGCAAACTGCTTTGGATATTGGAAGAGAGGCAGGGAAACCTGCTCTCTCTTCCAATATCCAAAGCCGATTGCTTTCCACATGGGGAGCAGCATGTTAGCTGCTCCCCATGTGTAAGCAATGCCGGCTCCCGTAGGACACGGGGAGCCGGGCGGAACTGTGGGGGATTGGGGACCCCCACAGTCCCCAACGGAGAGGGCCAGCCCCGGGGGATGGGGTCCCCGGGGCAAGTAGTGGCCCGGGAGGGGGGCCACGTGGCCCCCCTCCCCAAAAAATAAAAAAATAAAAAAACGGAAAGGCCGGCCCCGGGGGATGGGGTCCCCGGGGCCTTAAATGGCCTGAGGAAGGGGGCCACGCAGCCCCCTCCCTACAAAAAAAAAAAAATCGAGGCCATGCCCCGGGGATGGGGTCCCCGGGGCCAATACAGGCCCAGGGAAGGGGGCCACGCGGCCCCCTTCCCGTTTTATTTTTAATTTGTAATTAAAAAAAAGGGGTAAGGCCCTGGGGGATGGGGTCCCCAGGGCATAAAAACTGGAAAAAGGAAGGGGGGGCCACAGAGCCCCCCTTCAGGGAACAAAAAATCTTTTTTTTTTTTTTTAAACGATCGGGCCCGCAGGCCCCGCCCCTTCCTTCACCACTCTGCAAACGCGCCCCTGGCGCGTTTGCAGAGGGGGAACGATTCCCCTTGAATACTGGGGGTCCCTGGGGGCCAACTAGCCCACCAGGAACCTCCAGTATGCGCCAGGGGCTGCCTTGCAGAGAGGTGTACAGAGGCCACGCCCCTTTTTACACCTCTCTGCAACGCATAGCTCTGTGGCGCTTTTGAGGTATATGGTGGGCTAGTTGGACTCCGGGGACCCTCAGGATTCAAGGGGACTTAATTCCCCAACTTAAAACGCGCCACGGGGCGCGTTTGCACAGTGGTGAAGGGAGGGGCGGGGCTTCAGGTGACATGTGTGCAAACAGGCCCCGTGGCGCGTTTTAAGATGGGGAATTAAATCCCCTTCAATCCTGAGGGTCCCTGGGGGCCAACTAGCCCAACAGGTACATCCAGAAAGCGCCACAGAGCTGCGTTGCAGAGAGGTGTAAAAGGGGTGTGGCCTCTCTACACGTCTCTGCAACGCAGCCCCCTGGCGCATATTGGAGGTTCCTGGTGGGCTAGTTGGCCCCTAGGGACCCTCAGGATTCAAGGGGACTTAATCCCCCAACTTAAAACGCGCAACGGGGCGTGTTTGCACAGATGTCACCTCAGGCCCCGCCCCTCCCTTCACCATTGTGCAAATATTCTTCTAAAATCATCCGAAATACGAATTCCTATTTACTCACCTGTTATAAGGAGAGACCTCAGTGCTGCATCTTTCAGCCCAGTACTGGTCCTGAAAAGTAATTTTAACCGTACTTACCAGTAACTTGAATTTCCTTCCATAGGATATCATTGCCTGCTTTTTGTTGAAAAAGTTTCTAAGTGTTGATTTTTGAAACATACAAATATTCCTCTAAAATCAGCCGAAATACGAATTCCGATTTACTCACCTGTTATAAGGAGAGACCTCAGTGCTGTATCTTTCAGCCCAGTACTGGTCCTGAAAAGTAATTTTAACCGTACTTACCAGTAACTTGAATTTCCTTCTATAGGCTAACATTGACTGTTTTCACTTGGAAATTCTTCTAAGTGTGGAGTTTTGGAACTTTAAAATATTCCTCTAAAATCAGCCGAAATACGAATTCCGATTTACTCACCTGTTATCAGGAGAGACCTCAGTGCTGTATCTTTCAGCCCAGTACTAATCCTGAAAAGTAATTTTAACCGTACTTACCAGTAACTTGAATTTCCTTCCATAGGCTAACATTGACTGGTTTCACTTGGAAATTCTTCTAAGTGTGGAGTTTTGGAACTTTATAATATTCCTCTAAAATCAACCAAAGTACGAATTCCAATTTACTCACCTGTTATCAGGAGAGAACCCAGTGCTGCATCTTTTAGCCCAGCACTGACCCTGAAAAGTAATTTTAACCGTACTTACCAGTAACTTGAATTTCCTTCATAGGCTAACATTGACTGGTTTCACTTGGAAATTCTTCTAAGTGTGGAGTTTTGGAACTTTATAATATTCCTCTAAAATCAACCAAAGTACGAATTCCAATTTACTCACCTGTTATCAGGAGAGAACCCAGTGCTGCATCTTTTAGCCCAGCACTGACCCTGAAAAGTAATTTTAACCGTACTTACCAGTAACTTATATTTTCTTCCATAGGAATCCATTGTCTGGTTTTCAGCAGAAAAGTTTCAAAGTGTCGATTTTCACAAACTACAAATATTCCTAAAAAATTGCCTGTTTGACTTAAACGCATTCTTTCAACTGTTTACAGGAGATGCACCAGTGCTGGATCCAGGATCCAACACTGAGTAAGAAAAAGTAACGATAACAGTTTTTAACTTCTAAGTGAATTTCCTTCCATAGGATAACATTGGTGATTCTATGAGAAAAAGTTTCTAAGTGTGAACTTTTAAAGTACAATAATATTCCTTAAAAATCACGACTGTAACCAAAACGCTTTTACTCAACTGTTTACAGGAGATGTCCCAGGACTGAATCTAGGATCCAGTCCTGTGGTTAGAAAAAGTAATCCATAAAGTAACTAATTGCATTTAACTAGAAATTCACATTGAGCTGAATGTTGCATTGTGTTTGAAAATGTGTTGCCCATTGCAACAACTGTAACTACTGTACTTAAAGTCTATTGCCTATGTGCAAAGTATTTAAACTAAAGTAATTCATTCTGAGAAAGTATTTTTTGTAATGTAATGTATAATGTAATTACAATGTAATTTAAAAAATAAAATATTTTTTTTAAAATTGTTTCTAAAAAATTTGGAAATCAGTATGAAAAAAATTTATATAACAATTAATACATTTAAAAATTGTCATTTACAAAACCTTTGAAATTCACTGAAAAAACCGTAGGTTTCAGACATGTTATAGTTACAAATTAGCATTTAAAAAACCTTTGAAATTCACTGAAAAAACCATAGGTTTCAGGGACGTTATAGTTACAAATTAGCATTTAAAAAACCTTTGAAATTCACTGAAAAAACCATAGGTTTTAGGGACAGTTATAGTTAGTTGGACATTGCACTCGTACAAAACCCGTGAAATTCCCCGTTATAGTTAGTCCAGCTAACTATAACTCGCGCCCGCAATGCACTGCTGATGACGTCACATATTACATCACTCATGACATGGTCAGTGACATCACTGATGACATCACTGATGACATCTCAAATGACATCACTGATGACATCATCCACGTGATAATCTGATGCACCTCCTCACACCCCAATATAACCTTTGATACACCCACTCTAAATTACAGACTGCCATTCGCAAAACCATAGACACTCCAACACCAATAACTACATACCCACTCACTGATTCTTAGGTCTACGCACACATCCACTCACTCACCCGTACAGTCACTCATACTTACGGTCACTCAGTACAGGACTATCATATGCACTCATACTCCTATATAGACACTCAAACACCGCCACTCATCCATAGAGGTACTCACACACCTAGTCAGTCATGCAAATAATTAAACACACTACCATTTACTCACCTATACAGTTATACACACACCAGCTCACTTACTCATACAAATAGTAGCACATTCTTACGCTCTTATACAATCACTGATACAAGCACACACTCATCCATACAGCCACTATCACAATCACTCACTCTCGCTTATAGCTATTTATATACTCCAACACACATATATACTGCCTTTCACATATGTAGTTACTCACACATGTACCACTGGGACATACATTCACTCACTAACACACTCTTACACACACTTACCCACCCATACAGTCTATCACAGATGCACTCTTGAAACCATCCACCCAGTGAATCACCCACTCACACATCTATGCACAGAGTTGCACACACCCCTCCCACACAAACACTCAGGCACCCATACAGATACTCAGACAAGCATTCAATAACTCATATAGACACTCATGTAGCTATTCACAAACACATGCAGCCACTTACACAGCAACAGACAGACGGATACAGACATTCACCCAGTTTAGTCACTAACCCATGCATTCAGTAAGATACGTTAAATCACTCACTTATAGAGTCAGTCACGCACCTACTAAATCATCAATACAGACACTTACACACCCACTCATTCTTCAATACGTCTTTTCCTATATATATTAAAAATATTTAAACTTTACAGAAACACACAGTCACTGGATGATGTCATCAGTGATGTCATTTGAGATGTCATCAGTGATGTCATCAGTGATGTCACTGACCATGTCATGAGTGATGTAATATGTGACGTCATCAGCAGTGCATTGCGGGGCGCGAGTTATAGTTAGCTGGACTAACTATAACGGGGGAATTTCACGGGTTTTGTACGAGTGCAATGTCCAACTAACTATAACTGGCCCTAAAACCTATGGTTTTTTCAGTGAATATATATATATATATATATATATCCTTAAAGAAACAAGCAGAGTGTAGTGCGCTCTCAGGCAAAACACGAAGATGCAGAGCAAAACAGGATTTATTCTATCATAAAATTCTGAGATTTATGATGGAATAAATCCTGTTTTGTTCTGCATCTACGTGTTTTGCCTGAGAGCGCGCTACACTCTGCTTGTTTCTTTACGGATTTGATTACCGGCTGGCTCCGCCGGCTAGCGCGCCACCTCTCGAGGGTCTCTGTTTTCCGGAAGGTACTAACTTCTCCTTCATATAAATATATATATATATATATATATATATATATATATATATATATATATATATATATATATATATATATATATATGTGTGTATATATATATATATATATATATATATATATATATATATATATATATATATATATATTTATCTACTGGCGGTCGCCAGTAGATAGTTATAGTTAGGACCTATTTTCCATAGGAAATCCGCAACATTCTATTTGAAATAACTCTTGCGTCGGTTGACGAATCTTCGCGAAATTTTCAAACTTTGTGGCCCGCTCCGGTCCGCTCCTATCCTGAAAGTCTTGGGGTGATTCGTCAAGCGGGGGCCGAGAAAAAGGGGGTTCCAAAACGTGTTTTCCCCATTCATTTTCCCATAGGAAACTTTAGCCACGGCTACAGCACGAACTGCTGAACGGAATTACACCAAATTTGGCAAAGAGGTAGTTCTTGGTTCAGAAAGAACCCTTTTGTTAAATGGTGTAAATCCGTTCAGTAGTTGCTGAGAAAATCAAAAGCTATTCACAAACCCATGCAGCCACTTACACAGCAACAGACAGACGGATACAGACATTCACCCAGTTTAGTCACTAACCCATGCATTCAGTAAGATACGTTTAATCACTCACTTATAGAGTTAGTCACGCACCTACTAAATCATCCATACAGACACTTATACACCCACTCATTCTTCAATACGCCTTTCCCTATATATATTAAAAATATTTAAACTTTACAGAAACACACAGTCACTGGATGATGTCATCAGTGATGTCATTTGAGATGTCATCAGTGATGTCATCAGTGATGTCACTGACCATGTCATGAATGATGTAATATGTGACGTCATCAGCAGTGCATTGCGGGGCGCGAGTTATAGTTAGCTGAACTAACTATAACGGGGAATTTCACGGGTTTTGTACGAGTGCAATGTCCAACTAACTATAACTGTCCCTAAAACCTATGGTTTTTTCAGTGAATATATATATATATATATATATATATATATATATATATATATATATATATATATATATATATATTATCTACTGGCGGTCGCCAGTAGATAGTTATAGTTAGGACCTATTTTCCATAGGAAATCCGCAACATTCTATTCCCAATAACTTTGGCGCCGGTTGACGAAACTGCGCGAAAGTTTCAAAACTTATGGCCCGCTCCGGTCCGCTCCTATCTTGAAAGTTTCGGGGTGATTCATCAAGTGGGGGCCGAGAAAAAAGGGGGTCCCAAAACGTGTTTTCCCCATGCAGTTTTCCATAGGAACCTTTAGTCGCAGCTACAGCCCGAACTGCTGAACGGAATTACACCAAATTTGGCAAAAAGGTAGCCCTTGGTTCAGAGTCGTGCCTTTTGGTTAAATGGTGCAAATCCGTTCAGTAGTGACTGAGAAATTTGAAAAAGAAAACACATATATATCTGGGCGGAGCCTAACCACACATGTCATCGTGAGATCTGATTGGCTGTCAGCACTTCATCCTGGAATTGCTGGCAGCCATCTTGGGACCAATATAAATGATAGTACCCCATTGAAATGCATTGTAGTGAATCGAAGATTTTGAGGGTTACCAAAAGGAGAACTATAAAGGGTGATAACAGACTTTAGTTACATTAGAATTCATTTGTTGATGGTACCATACTAATTTCAGGAATTGTGGTGTGTTCTAAGGTGATTTTACCCTGTGAAAAACCTTCTGTTGGAATATCATGAATCAGGTTTGAGATAAAACTATTTTCACATGCTTGTCCCATACAGTTTTGGAAGGTGCTCCAGAAGCTAAAATGAGAGCATATTTTCTGTCAATTCACATTATCTTTCTCAGTCATGTGAGAATGAAGTCTGACATTCTCAGTAAAACATGTACATCCAACAAGGGCAGAGACTGTCAGTTGATTCCTTTGTGTTCTACTGCAGCTTCCCAGAGTGTTCTAAAGAACAACTAGAGTGCTAACAGCCTTACTTATGACAACAATATGGCACACCTGAAGCCATCTTGATTGGAATAAACTGGTAACACTTAAAACATTTAATTTAAAAAGGAACAAAATGATGGGGTTCATTTTGTCATAGAAATTATGGTTAGTGCTGTAGAAAGAAAAATTAGGACATGTTTCAAGTGTGATCTCAAATATCTTCCAGTTATATTTCAACAGGAGCAGCCTGTCAGTTGATGCCTTTGTGTTCTACTGCAGCTTCCCAGAGTGTTCTAAAGAACAACTAGAGCGCTAACAGTCTTACTTATGGCAAAATTATGGCACACCTGAAGCCATCTTGATTGGAATAAACTGGTAACTCTTAAAACATTTAATTTAAAAAGGAACAAAATGAGGGGGTTCATTTTGTCATAGAAATTATGGTTAGTGCTGTAGAAAGAAAAAATTAGGACATGTTTTAAGTGAGATCTCAAATATCTTCCTGTTATATTTCAACAGGAGCAGCCTGTCAGTTGATGCTTTTGTGTTCTACTGCAGCTTCCCGAGTGTTCTAAAGAACAACTAGAGAGCTAACAGTCTTACTTATGACAAAAGTATGGCACACCTGAAGCCATCTTGATTGGAATAAACTGGTAACACTTAAAACATTTAATTTAAAAAGGAACAAAATGAGGGGGTTCATTTTGCCATAGAAATTATGGTTAGTGCTGTAGAAAGAAAAATTAGGACATGTTTTAAGTGAGATCTCAAATATCTTCCTGTTATATTTCAACAGGAGCAGCCTGTCAGTTGATGTCTTTGTGTTCTACTGCAGCTTCCCAGAGTGTTCTAAAGAACAACTAGAGTGCTAACAGCCTTACTTATGACAAAAGTATGGCACACCTGAAGCCATCTTGATTGGAATAAACTGGTAACACTTAAAACATTTAAATTAAAAAGGAACAAAATGATGGGGTTCATTTTGTCATAGAAATTATGGTTAGTGATGTAGAAAGAAAAATTAGGACATGTTTCAAGTGTGATCTCAAATATCTTCCTGTTATATTTCAACAGGAGCAGCCTGTCAGTTGATGCCTTTGTGTTCTACTGCAGCTTCCCAGAGTGTTCTAAAGAACAAATAGAGCGCTAACAGTCTTACTTATGACAAAATTATGGCACACCTGAAGCCATCTTGATTGGAATAAACTGGTAACTCTTAAAACATTTAATTTAAAAAGGAACAAAATGAGGGGGTTCATTTTGTCATAGAAATTATGGTTAGTGCTGTAGAAAGAAAAATTAGGGCATGTTTTAAGTGAGATCTCAAATATCTTCCTGTTATATTTCAACAGGAGCAGCCTGTCAGTTGATGCCTTTGTGTTCTACTGCAGCTTCCCAGAGTGTTCTAAAGAACAACTAGAGCGCTAACAGTCTTACTTATGACAAAAGTATGGCACACCTGAAGCCATCTTGATTGGAATAAACTGGTAACACTTAAAACATTTAATTTAAAAAGGAACAAAATGAGGGGGTCCATTTTGCCATAAAAATTATGGTTAGTGCTGCAGAAAGAAAATTTAGGGCATGTTTTAAGTGAGATCTCAAATCCTCTTCTATTTCATTACAAAATTCTGACATGCAGACTGAAACAATGACTTTCAATACCAGCAGTAGACTTCCAGTTAACTCCCTGGTGAGCAGTAGCTTTACTACAGTGATCTAATGAACAACTAGAGTGCTAACATTCTGAATTTATGGCAATTGTGTGACACATCTGAATGCCTTCTTGATGGAATCAAAGTAAAAAACTGAAAGCATTTCCTACTGAAGAGACTGCAGTAAATGACGAAATTAGGAAACTTCATAACAAATAAGTCTTCCAAGATGGCCACCAGAGAAAAAAGAGCCCAAATGTAGCACAAATATCACCCAGATGTAGCCCACATATAGCCCAATGACAGAAGTGTGCAAAACACTTTTTATTTTTAGTTTTTCTGCAGTTTTATATAGTGCAAACTGGTCAGGTATTGGAGCGTTACATCTTACTTGGACCCCTTATTGCGTATTTTGCACGAAGTACATGAGATTGATCTTGCGAAACATTGAACTTTACGATTCTGTTAACCTGAAGTTGCTCTGAACCGGGCTTTGTAACACCCGTTTTTACCTACTGGTTTTAATTAATTCTCACTGTATTGTATTAGGAAAGAGGATTTACTGTTTTTATGTACACTTTTATGATCTATGTTTCTAAATCAGATCAAATAAAGTTTAATGATTTCTATGGCAGGACGGAGGCGAGGATTATGCATATCTTTCCTCACTTTATTTGCATAGCAGTTCAAAGAAAACGTAACACAACAATCATTAAACAAAAGACTACACAACCCATGAACCATTAGGGGTAGTCTCCAAGGCAACTATAGTCCAATCATATCACAGTCCATCGTATATAATATTGTGACGTCCCTTCCGCTTCCTCTTTCTTCACTGCTCGTCAGTTAAGTGCATTCCTTACATTCTTGGCTTAATCTGACGTTGTTGCTGTTTGTATAGCGGTTTCTTGTGCACGTTATTAGCATTATTGCCTTGGTATTGTTTCATATTCCCTGCGCAGCAGGCTCTTGCCCGAGCGCGTTCTCCCCTCGCAGTTTCTCCCGCTGTGTGCTCTGCGCGTGGTGAGATCCTGTCAGGCGCGTCTGGTCCGAGCGAGGCAGCTCCGTCGAGCGCTCCCGCTGGTCTTTACGCGCGTTTGGGAATCCGGTCACTCATTTAGTGTCTGCTTGATTCCCGACCAACCCTCGCCTAATTTTGACACCGCTACGCGGTGATTTCCCCTCACGGCCACGTTAGTGACCAGCGCCACCTGGTGGTGGTAATTGGTATTGCGCCTCAGTCTATTCTTATAACAGCTTCGGGAAAGCCCAGCTGTTGGAGCACCGGCGAGGGGGCTGTCTTAAGGATTTTAAGGGCATTTGTTCTGTGCTCACACCCTCTGCTATCATGTCTTCTCCAGAAGACCATTTTTACTCCTCCTACCAGGAAGTGGAGGAGGAATGGCCCCCCAACTTCTCCCTCCAGCAGTGGACCAAGCCCTCTCTCTGGCTATTTGTAGGGCGCTGGCTCCTCTTAGGGATCAGGTTGATAAAATGGCGAAAAGCATCCCTGGGGTGTTCAGTGACCCAGATCTGGTGGTGGCGGGTCCAAGTAGCTCCCAGATGGGGAATAAAAGGGCCGTTAAGCATAACGCGGGGCACTTGGAAGGATTTGATAAACTTACGGAGACCTTCCTCAAGAGTGCGCGAATGCTAAAACATGCACCCTGCCGGGAGGAGGAGGGGCCCGCAGAAAATTGCGACTCTGTCACCACTATTGTAGACCCCGACGGCGGGTTTCCCTTAGAGGGAGAGGGTGTATTGGAGGATGATTTCTCCTCCGATGAGGATAAGGACTTGGGGCATTCCTGGCGTCCAGAGTCCCACTCCTCTCAGTCCCCGGTTGGGGACGGGGTCCACTCGGACATGTTCGAGCCTACCCAAATTTACCATCCTAGGTCGGCAGAGTGGACACCTGACGCCAAAGTGGCAGAGTATGTGGTGGGGAAAATCCATCAACCCCTTGAAAGGGAGGTCAGGAATAGGATGAGGGAGAATGCCCCAGGCCCTCACTGAAGGGGAAGGTGGCACACACGCCTGAAATTGATGAGAAACTATGTACCTTTTTCTCCAAGTATATGAGGATCCCAAGAAAGGAATTGATAGGTCTTGGACGTGGTAGGGCCGTTGACCCAAATTATTCAATTGATGGAGCGTTCCAAAGAGTCGGGATCCCCTTTGTCCACGGATATTGTGGCTGGTTGGGCGCACTACCCTAAACCCAAAAACACTACCCCCTCCACTACCCAAACACCACTGCACTACCCTAAACCCTAAAACACTACCCCCAGCACGACACCCTACACTACCCAAACATAACTGCACTACCCTAAACCCTAAAACACTACCACCAGCACGACTCCCTACACTACCCAAACACCACTGCACTACCCTAAACCCTAAAACACTACCCCAGCACGACTCCCTACACTACCCAAACACCACTGCACTACACTAAACCCTAAATATACCCCCAGCATGACCTCCCACACTACACAAACACCACTGCACTACCCTAAAACACTACCCCCAGCACGACCCCCTACACTACCCAAACACCACTGCACTACCCTAAACCCTAAAACACTAACCACAGCATGACCCCCAACACTACCCAAACACCACTGCACTACCCTATACCCTAAAACACAACCCCCTACACTACACAAACACGACTGCACTACCCTAAACCCTAAAACACTACCCACAGCATGACCCCTTCACTACACAAACACCACTGCACTGCCCTAAACCCTAAAACACTACCCCAGCACTACCCCCTACACTACCCAAACACCACTGCACTAACATAAACCCTAAAACACTACCCCCAGCACAACCCCCTACACTACACAAACACCACTGCACTACCCTAAACCCTAAACCACTACCCCCAGCACGACTCTCTACACTACCCAAACACCACTGCACTACCCTAAACCCTAAATCTACCCCTGCACGACCCCCTATACTACCCAAACACCACTGCACTACCCTAAACCATAAAACACTACCCCCAGCATGACCCCCTACACTACACAAACACCACTGCACTACCCTAAACCCTAAAACACTACCACCAGCATGACCCCCTACACTACTCAAACACCACTGCACTACCCTAAACCCTAAAACACTACCCCAGCACGACCCCTACACTACCCATACACCACTGCACTACCCTAAACCCTAAAACACTACCCCCAGCACGACCCCCTACACTACTGCACTACCCTAAACCCTAAAACACTA
The DNA here is from genome assembly GCA_963921515.1 of Calotriton arnoldi. Classification (NCBI taxonomy): domain Eukaryota; kingdom Metazoa; phylum Chordata; class Amphibia; order Caudata; family Salamandridae; genus Calotriton; species Calotriton arnoldi. Next base: position 4,305,258 of record CAWUFW010000188.1, read on the forward strand.
CCCCCAGCACGACCCCCTACACTACCCAAACACCACTGCACTACCCTAAACCCTAAAACACAACCCCAGCACGACCCCTACACCACCCAAACACCACTGCACTACCCTAAACCCTAGAAAAGAAACCCCCACCCCATGCCCAATCCCCCTTACCTCTCACTCCTCATGGTTCCTCTCTCCTCGTGGTTCCTGCTTCACGTCATCTCTGAGGGGCGGTGCACGTCGTTGTGAGGAAACGGAACAGCCTCTGTTTCCTTACAACGACATGGATCGTCTACATGTTTTTAGAACGCATGGTCATTTACCATACATACCTTTACAACAAAATTCGTTGTAAAGGCATGCGTGGTAAATGACCATGCGTTCTAAAAAAATGCGTAGTAATGACTTTGTGATGTACAACGCATGCGTGGTAATGCATGCGTTGTAATGGTATCGCAAAGTAAAAAGTCGTTGTAACGGCTGTTTACCGATCGAAGCTGGCCCCTGTTCTTCAGTGAGATGTTTATTTGATTAATTAAGAGGAAGGAATGTGGTTTTTTTACCGAAAATTACATTCCCGGCTGTTGTATTGTGAAAGTGTCAGCGTGGCCTGGTTTCACTTCCGGTGAGAGAGTGGAAGAGTCTGTTTGGATCTAAAGGAGTTCTGTTGGACGGGGCCGGCGCGACATGTCATCAGAAAACATAGCTAATGGAAAGCGTCCTCCCTGAAGTGTGGAGCAGTGCCATGAGAGGTCAACGAGTGTGCGTCCCACCGCAGTATGACCGTACCGCGTGACCCATGTGCCGCCTCCAGGGTACGGGAGGCAGAAGCGGCATCGCAGGTCCTCTTGAAGACCGTTGTAGCACTAATTCTACATTTTGGTACTAGGGCATTTTAACTTCGTTGTTCCTGCCAGATACAAAGAGAAGATCCTGTGTTATTCATTGCCCTCGTTACCTTTTTTGTGGGTTGTGGTGCTTGTCACTTCGCTGCCCCGCCGGTGCACACGACTGGGCACCCCACCTCGTGTGCCATCTGCAGGGCCTCTGTCCTCGGATCACTGGTTTCAGTTTCTGGAGTGGCAACATAAACAGTTGCTCCCAAAGGACTAGCCTGAACACTTAGGTGAATATCCCCTGCACCAGCATTCCACGGAAATTCTTTCCTAGCTCTCCCACGTCAACGAGCACGGCTCCGTTCGCGACACCGTATGACGTCATCGGAGCCATAAGAGGACCTCGTCGGCGTGCTGACGTCAGTTCCACCCATTTTGTCCGTGCCACCGAGGCAAACAGGGGACCGAGACATTTTCACATGTATACATAGTATAATAAATATATATATATTCACTGAAAAAACCATAGGTTTCAGGCACGTTATAGTTGGAAATTAGCATTTAAAAAACCTTAGAAATTCACTGAAAAACCATAGGTTTCAGGCATGTTATAGTTAGAAATTAGCATTTAAAAACCTTAGAAATTCACTGAAAAAACCATAGGTTTCAGGGGCGTTATAGTTAGTTGGACATGTCACTCGTACAAAACCATAGAAATTCCCCCGTTATAGTTAGTTCAGCTAACTATAACTCGTGCGCCCGCAATGCACTGCTGATGATGTCACATATTACATCACTCATGACATGGTCACTGACATCACTCATGACATCACTGATGACATCTCAAATGACATCACTGATGACATCACTGATGACATCATCCAGTGAATGTGTGTTTTTCTGAAAATTAAATATGTTTTATATATGTATATCTCAAGGTCGATGGAAGAATAAATGGGTATATAAGTATCTAAATGGATGATTTTTTTGTAAAATTGATTGTATAACTGACTAAGTGTATCTTAGTGAATACATGGGTTAGTGAGTAATGTTTAAATATGAAAATATCTGTATCAGTCTCTCACTTTGTGTATAAGTGGCTGCATGGGTTGGTGAGTAGCTACATGAGTGTCTATATGGGTTATTAGTTGGTTTTTTGAGTATCAGTATGAGTGTCTGAGTGTCTGTATGGTTCGGTGGGGGGTACTACTTAGTGCATAGATGCATGAATGAGTGACTCACTGTTTGTATGTGTTGAAGACAGCATGTGTGCAGGACTGTATAGGTGGATGAGTATGTGTATAGGGTGTGTTAGTGAGTGAATGACTGTCTCAATAGTGTCTTTATGAGTAACTACATATGTTTTAAACTACTATATGTGAGTATTGGTGTATATAAGTGAGTATATGTGAGAGTGAGAGATTGGAAGAGTTCCTGTACAAATAAGTAGGTGTTTCTATAAGTGATTGTTTAAGAGAGTAAGTATGTGTAAGTTTCTGTAGAAGTAAGTGTGGTAGTGTGTGTATAACTGTATATGCAAGTAAATGGATGTTTGATACTTTGTTTGCATGTGTGACTATGTATGTGAGTAACTCTATGGATGAGTGGCGGTGTGTAACAGGATGTATAGGTGTATGAGTACATATGATGAGTGAGTACATGTATGAGTGACTGTATAGGGACTGTTGGTGAATGAGTGGATGTGTGTGTAGATCTTGGAATTACTGAATAGGTGTGTTGTAACTGGTATTGGTATGTCCATTGTTTTGAAAATGTTAGTTTGTATTTTTGAGTGTGTGTATCAAAGGTTATATTAGGGTGAGAGGAGGTCTGCCACTCTATCACAAGGATGAAAAAGGTAGCCCTTGGTTCAGAGTCGTGCCTTTTGGTTAAATGGTGCAAATCCGTTCAGTAGTTCCTGAGAAATTTGAAAAAGAAAATACATATATATCTGGGCGGAGCCTAACCACACATGTCATCGTGAGATCTGATTGGCTGTCAGCACTTCATCCTGGAATTGCTGGCAGCCATCTTGGGACCAATATAAATGATAGTACCCCATTGAAATGCATTGTAGTGAATCGAAGATTTTGAGGGTTACCAAAAGGAGAACTATAAAGGGTGATAACAGACTTTAGTTACATTAGAATTCATTTGTTGATGGTACCATACTAATTTCAGGAATTGTGGTGTGTTCTAAGGTGATTTTACCCTGTGAAAAACCTTCTTCTGGGATATCATGAATCATGTTTGAGAGAAAACTATTTTCACATGCTTGACCCACACAGTTTTGGAAGGTGCTCCAGAAGCTAAAATGAGAGCATATTTTCTGTAAATTCACATTATCTTTCTCAGTCATGTGAGAATGAAGTCTGACATTCTCAGTAAAACATGTACATCCAACAAGGGCAGAGACTGTCAGTTGATTCCTTTGTGTTCTACTGCAGCTTCCCAGAGTGTTCTAAAGAACAACTAGAGTGCTAACAGCCTTACTTATGACAAAAGTATGGCACACCTGAAGCCATCTTGATTGGAATAAACTGGTAACACTTAAAACATTTAATTTAAAAAGGAACAAAATGATGGGGTTCATTTTGTCATAGAAATTATGGTTAGTGCTGTAGAAAGAAAAATTAGGACATGTTTCAAGTGTGATCTCAAATATCTTCCAGTTATATTTCAACAGGAGCAGCCTGTCAGTTGATGCCTTTGTGTTCTACTGCAGCTTCCCAGAGTGTTCTAAAGAACAACTAGAGCGCTAACAGTCTTACTTATGACAAAATTATGGCACACCTGAAGCCATCTTTATTGGAATATACTGGTAACTCTTAAAACATTTAATTTAAAAAGGAACAAAATGAGGGGGTTCATTTTGTCATAGAAATTATGGTTAGTGCTGTAGAAAGAAAAATTAGGACATGTTTTAAGTGAGATCTCAAATATCTTCCTGTTATATTTCAACAGGAGCAGCCTGTCAGTTGATGCCTTTGTGTTCTACTGCAGCTTCCCAGAGTGTTCTAAAGAACAACTAGAGAGCTAACAGTCTTACTTATGACAAAAGTATGGCACACCTGAAGCCATCTTGATTGGAATAAACTGGTAACACTTAAAACATTTAATTTAAAAAGGAACAAAATGAGGGGGTTCATTTTGCCATAGAAATTATGGTTAGTGCTGTAGATAGAAAAATTAGGACATGTTTTAAGTGAGATCTCAAATATCTTCCTGTTATATTTCAACAGGAGCAGCCTGTCAGTTGATGTCTTTGTGTTCTACTGCAGCTTCCCAGAGTGTTCTAAAGAACAACTAGAGTGCTAACAGCCTTACTTATGACAAAAGTATGGCACACCTGAAGCCATCTTGATTGGAATAAACTGGTATCACTTAAAACATTTAATTTAAAAAGGAACAAAATGATGGGGTTCATTTTGTCATAGAAATTATGGTTAGTACTGTAGAAAGAAAAATTAGGACATGTTTCAAGTGTGATCTCAAATATCTTCCTGTTATATTTCAACAGGAGCAGCCTGTCAGTTGATGCCTTTGTGTTCTACTGCAGCTTCCCAGAGTGTTCTAAAGAACAACTAGAGCACTAACAGTCTTACTTATGACAAAAGTATGGCACACCTGAAGCCATCTTGATTGGAATAAACTGGTACCACTTAAAACATTTAATTTAAAAAGGAACAAAATGAGGGGGTTCATTTTGCCATAGAAATTATGGTTAGTGCTGCAGAAAGAAAATTTAGGGCATGTTTTAAGTGAGATCTCAAATCCTCTTCTATTTCATTAGAAAATTCTGACCTGCAGACTGAAACAATCACTTTCAATACCAGCAGTAGACTTCCCGTTAACTCCCTGGTGAGCAGTAGCTTTACTGCAGTGATCTAATGAACAACTAGAGCGCTAACATTCTTACTTATGACAAAATTATGGCACACCTGAAGCCATCTTTATTGGAATAAACTGGTAACTCTTAAAACATTTAATTTAAAAAGGAACAAAATGAGGGGGTTCATTTTGCCATAGAAATTATGGTTAGTGCTGTAGATAGAAAAATTAGGACATGTTTTAAGTGAGATCTCAAATATCTTCCTGTTATATTTCAACAGGAGCAGCCTGTCAGTTGATGTCTTTGTGTTCTACTGCAGCTTCCCAGAGTGTTCTAAAGAACAACTACAGTGCTAACAGCCTTACTTATGACAAAAGTATGGCACACCTGAAGCCATCTTGATTGGAATAAACTGGTATCACTTAAAACATTTAATTTAAAAAGGAACAAAATGATGGGGTTCATTTTGGCATAGAAATTATGGTTAGTGCTGTAGAAAGAAAAATTAGGACATGTTTCAAGTGTGATCTCAAATATCTTCCTGTTATATTTCAACAGGAGCAGCCTGTCAGTTGATGCCTTTGTGTTCTACTGCAGCTTCCCAGAGTGTTCTAAAGAACAACTAGAGCGCTAACAGTCTTACTTATGACAAAAGTATGGCACACCTGAAGCCATCTTGATTGGAATAAACTGGTACCACTTAAAACATTTAATTTAAAAAGGAACAAAATGAGGGGGTTCATTTTGCCATAGAAATTATGGTTAGTGCTGCAGAAAGAAAATTTAGGGCATGTTTTAAGTGAGATCTCAAATCCTCTTCTATTTCATTAGAAAATTCTGACATGCAGACTGAAACAATCACTTTCAATACCAGCAGTAGACTTCCAGTTAACTCCCTGGTGAGCAGTAGCTTTACTACAGTGATCTAATGAACAACTAGAGCACTAACATTCTTACTTATGACAAAATTATGGCACACCTGAAGCCATCTTTATTGGAATAAACTGGTAACTCTTAAAACATTTAATTTAAAAAGGAACAAAATGAGGGGGTTCATTTTGTCATAGAAATTATGGTTAGTGCTGTAGAAAGAAAAATTAGGACATGTTTTAAGTGAGATCTCAAATATCTTCCTGTTATATTTCAACAGGAGCAGCCTGTCAGTTGATGCCTTTGTGTTCTACTGCAGCTTCCCAGAGTGTTCTAAAGAACAACTAGAGAGCTAACAGTCTTACTTATGACAAAAGTATGGCACACCTGAAGCCATCTTGATTGGAATAAACTGGTAACACTTAAAACATTTAATTTAAAAAGGAACAAAATGATGGGGTTCATTTTGTCATAGAAATTATGGTTAGTGCTGTAGATAGAAAAATTAGGACATGTTTTAAGTGAGATCTCAAATATCTTCCTGTTATATTTCAACAGGAGCAGCCTGTCAGTTGATGTCTTTGTGTTCTACTGCAGCGTCCCAGAGTGTTCTAAAGAACAACTAGAGTGCTAACAGCCTTACTTATGACAAAAGTATGGCACACCTGAAGCCATCTTGATTGGAATAAACTGGTATCACTTAAAACATTTAATTTAAAAAGGAACAAAATGATGGGGTTCATTTTGTCATAGAAATTATGGTTAGTGCTGTAGAAAGAAAAATTAGGACATGTTTCAAGTGTGATCTCAAATATCTTCCTGTTATATTTCAACAGGAGCAGCCTGTCAGTTGATGCCTTTGTGTTCTACTGCAGCTTCCCAGAGTGTTCTAAAGAACAACTAGAGCGCTAACAGTCTTACTTATGACAAAAGTATGGCACACCTGAAGCCATCTTGATTGGAATAAACTGGTACCACTTAAAACATTTAATTTAAAAAGGAACAAAATGAGGGGGTTCATTTTGCCATAGAAATTATGGTTAGTGCTGCAGAAAGAAAATTTAGGGCATGTTTTAAGTGAGATCTCAAATCCTCTTCTATTTCATTAGAAAATTCTGACATGCAGACTGAAACAATCACTTTCAATACCAGCAGTAGACTTCCAGTTAACTCCCTGGTGAGCAGTAGCTTTACTACAGTGATCTAATGAACAACTAGAGCACTAACATTCTTACTTATGACAAAATTATGGCACACCTGAAGCCATCTTTATTGGAATAAACTGGTAACTCTTAAAACATTTAATTTAAAAAGGAACAAAATGAGGGGGTTCATTTTGTCATAGAAATTATGGTTAGTGCTGTAGATAGAAAAATTAGGACATGTTTTAAGTGAGATCTCAAATATCTTCCTGTTATATTTCAACAGGAGCAGCCTGTCAGTTGATGTCTTTGTGTTCTACTGCAGCTTCCCAGAGTGTTCTAAAGAACAACTAGAGTGCTAACAGCCTTACTTATGACAAAAGTATGGCACACCTGAAGCCATCTTGATTGGAATAAACTGGTATCACTTAAAACATTTAATTTAAAAAGGAACAAAATGATGGGGTTCATTTTGTCATAGAAATTATGGTTAATGCTGTAGAAAGAAAAATTAGGACATGTTTCAAGTGTGATCTCAAATATCTTCCTGTTATATTTCAACAGGAGCAGCCTGTCAGTTGATTCCTTTGTGTTCTACTGCAGCTTCCTAGAGTGTTCTAAAGAACAACTAGAGCGCTAACAGTCTTACTTATGACAAAAGTATGGCACACCTGAAGCCATCTTGATTGGAATAAACTGGTACCACTTAAAACATTTAATTTAAAAAGGAACAAAATGAGGGGGTTCATTTTGCCATAGAAATTATGGTTAGTGCTGCAGAAAGAAAATTTAGGGCATGTTTTAAGTGAGATCTCAAATCCTCATCTATTTCATTAGAAAATTCTGACATGCAGACTGAAACAATCACTTTCAATACCAGCAGTAGACTTCCAGTTGACTCCCTGGTGAGCAGTAGCTTTACTACAGTCATCTAATGTACAACTAGAGTGCTAACATTCTGAATTTATGGCAAATGTGTGACACATCTGAATGCCTTCTTGATGGAATCAAAGTAAAAACTGAAAGCATTTCCTACTGAGGAGACTGGAGTAAATGACGAAATTAGGAAACTTCATAACAAATAAGTCTCCCAAGATGGCCACCAGAGAAAAAAGAGCCCAAATGTAGCACAAATATCACCCAGATGAGGCCCACATATAGCCCAATGACAGAAGTGTGCAAAACACTTTTTATTTTTAGTTTTTCTGCAGTTTTATATAGTGCAAACTGGTTATTGGAGCGTTACATCTTACTTGGACCCCTTATTGCGTATTTTGCACGAAGTACATGAGATTGATCTTGCGAAACATTGAACTTTACGATTCTGTTAACCTGAAGTTGCTCTGAACCGGGCTTTGTAACACCCGTTTTTACCTACTGGTTTTAATTAATTCTCACTGTAATGTATTAGGAAAGAGGATTTACTGTTTTTATGTACACTTTTATGATCTATGTTTCTAAATCAGATCAAATAAAGTTTAATGAATTCTATGGCAGGACGGAGGCGAGGATTATGCATATCTTTCCTCACTTTATTTGCATAGCAGTTCAAAGAAAACGTAACACAACAATCATTAAACAAAAGACTACACAACCCATGAACCATTAGGGGTAGTCTCCAAGGCAACTATAGTCCAATCATATCACAGTCCATCGTATATAATATTGTGACGTCCCTTCCGCTTCCTCTTTCTTCACTGCTCGTCAGTTAAGTGCATTCCTTACATTCTTGGCTTAATCTGACGTTGTTGCTGTTTGTATAGCGGTTTCTTGTGCACGTTATTAGCATTATTGCCTTGGTATTGTTTCATATTCCCTGCGCAGCAGGCTCTTGCCCGAGCGCATTCTCCCCCTCGCAGTTTCTCCCACTGTGTGCTCTGCGCGCAGTGAGATCCTGTCAGGCGCGTCTGGTCCGAGCGAGGCAGCTCCGTCGAGCGCTCCCGCTGGTCTTTACGCGCGTTTGGGAATCCGGTCACTCCTTTAGTGTCTGCTTGATTCCCGACCAACCCTCGCCTAATTTTGACACCGCTATGCGATGATTTCCCCACACGGCCCAGCATGACCTCCCACACTACACAAACACCACTGCACTACCCTAAACCCTAAAACACTACCCCCAGCACGACCCCCTACACTACCCAAACACCACTGCACTACCCTAAACCCTAAAACACTAACCCCAGCATGACCCCCTACACTACCCAAACACCACTGCACTACCCTTAAAACATGACCCCCTACACTACACAAACACAACTGCACTACCCTAAACCCTAAAACACTACCCACAGCATGACCCCCTTCACTACACAAACACCACTGCACTGCCCTAAACCCTAAAACACTACCCCAGCACTACCCCCTACACTACCCAAACACCACTGCACTAATATAAACCCTAAAACACTACCCCCAGCACAACCCCCTACACTAGACAAACACCACTGCACTACCCTAAACCCTAAAACACTACCCACAGCACGACTCCCTACACCACACAAATACCACTGCACTACCCTAAACCATAAAACAATACCCCCAGCATGACCCCCTACACTACCCAAACACCACTGCACTACCCGAAACCCGAAAACACGACCACCAGCATGACCCCTACACTACTCAATCACCACTGCACTACCCTAAACCCTAAAACACTACCCCAGCACGACCCCCTACACTACCCATACACCACTGCACTACCCTAAACCCTAAAACACTACCCCCAGCACGACCCCCTACACTACTGCACTACCCTAAACCCTAAAACACTACCCCCAGCACGACCCCCTACACTACCCAAACACCACTGCACTACCCTAAACCCTAAAACACTACCCCCAGCACGACCACCTACACCACCCAAACACCACTGCACTACCCTAAACCCTAGAAAAGAAACCCCCACCCCATGCCCAATCCCCCTTACCTCTCACTCCTCATGGTTCCTCTCTCCTCATGGTTCCTGCTTCACGTCATCTCTGAGGGGCGGTGCACGTCGTTGTGAGGAAACGGAACAGCCTCTGTTTCCTTACAACGACATGGATCGTCTACATGTTTTTAGAACGCATGGTCATTTACCATACATACCTTTACAACAAAATTTGTTGTAAAGGCATGCGTGGTAAATGACCATGCGTTCTAAAAAATGCGTAGTAATGACTTCGTGATGTACAACGCATGCGTGGTAATGCATGCGTTGTAATGGTATCGCAAAGTAAAAAGTCGTTGTAACGGCTGTTTACCGATCGAAGCTGGCCCCTGTTCTTCAGTGAGACGTTTATTTGATTAATTAGGAGGAAGGAATGTGTTTTTTACCGAAAAGTGCATTCTTGGCTGTTGTATTGTGAAAGTGTCCGCGTGGCCTGGTTTCACTTCCGGTGAGAGAGTGGAAGAGTCTGTTTGGATCTAAAGGAGTTCTGTTGTTGGACGGGGCCGGCGCGACATGTCATCAGAAAACATAGCTAATGGAAAGCGTCCTCCCTGAAGTGTGGAGCAGTGCCATGAGAGGTCAACGAGTGTGCGTCCCACCGCAGTATGACCGTACCGCGTGACCCATGTGCCGCCTCCAGGGTACGGGAGGCAGAAGCGGCATCGCAGGTCCTCTTGAAGACCGTTGTAGCACTAATTCTACATTTTGGTACTAGGGCATTTTAACTTTGTTGTTCCTGCCAGATACAAAGAGAAGATCCTGTGTTATTCAGTGCCCTCGTTACCTTTTTTGTGGGTTGTGGTGCTTGTCACTTCGCTGCCCTGCCGGTGCATACGACTGGGCACCCCACCTCGTGTGCCATCTGCAGGGCCTCTGCCCTCGGATCACTGGTTTCGGTTTCTGGAGTGGCAACATAAACAGTTGCTCCCAAAGGACTAGCCTGAACACTTAGGTGAATATCCCCTGCACCAGCATTCCACGGAAATTATTTCCTAGCTCTCCCAAGTCAACGAGCACGGCTCCGCTCGCGACACCGTATGACGTCATCAGAGCCATAAGAGGACCTCGTCGGCGTGCTGACGTCAGTTCCACCCATTTTGTCCGTGCCACCGAGGCAAACAGGGGACCGAGACATTTTCACATGTATACATAGTATAATAAATATATATATATTCACTGAAAAAACCATAGGTTTCAGGTACGTTATAGTTAGAAATTAGCATTTAAAAAACCTTAGAAATTCACTGTAAAAACTATAGGTTTCAGGCACGTTATAGTTAGAAATTAGCATTTAAAAAACCTTAGAAATTCACTGAAAAAACCATAGGTTTCAGGGGCGTTATAGTTAGTTGGACATTTCACTTGTACAAAACCATAGAAATTCCCCGTTATAGTTAGTTCAGCTAACTATAACTCGCGCGCCCGCAATGCACTGCTGATGACGTCACATATTACATCACTCATGACATGGTCAGTGACATCACTCATGACATCACTGATGACATCTCAAATGACATCACTGATGACATCACTGATGACATCATCCAGTGAATGTGTGTTTTTCTGAAAATTAAATATGTTTTATATATGTATATCTCAAGGTCGATGGAAGAATAAATGGGTATATAAGTGTCTAAATGGATGATTTTGTTTTGTAAAATTGATTGTATAACTGACTAAGTGTATCTTAGTGAATACATGGCTTAGTGAGTAATGTTTAAATATGAAAATATCTGTATCAGTCTCTCACTTTGTGTATAAGTGGCTGCATGGGTTGGTGAGTAGCTACATGAGTGTCTATATGGGTTATTAGTTGGTTTTTGAGTATCAGTATGAGTGTCTGAGTGTCTGAATGGTTCGGTGGGGGTATTACTTAGTGCATAGATGCATGAATGAGTGACTCACTGTTTGTATGTGTTGAAGACAGCATGTGTGCAGGACTGTATAGGTGGATAAGTATGTGTATGGGTGTGAATGACTGTCTCAATAGTGTCTTTATGAGTAACTACATATGTTTTAAACTACTATATGTGAGTATTGGTGTATATAAGTGAGTATATGTGAGAGTGAGAGATTGGAAGAGTTCCTGTACAAATAAGTAGGTGTTTCTATAAGTGATTGTTTAAGAGAGTAAGTATGTGTAAGTTTCTGTAGAAGTAAGTGTGGTAGTGTGTGTATAACTGTATATGCAAGTAAATGGATGTTTGATACTTTGTTTGCATGTGTGACTATGTGTGTGAGTAACTCTATGGATGAGTGGCGGTGTGTAACAGGATGTATAGGTGTATGAGTACATATGATGAGTGAGTACATGTAGGAGTGACTGTATAGGGAATGTTGGTGAATGAGTGGATGTGTGTGTAGATCTTGGAATTACTGAATAGGTGTGTTGTAACTGGTATTGGTATGTCCATTGTTTTGAAAATGTTAGTTTGTATTTTTGAGTGTGTGTGTATCAAAGGTTATATTAGGGTGAGAGGAGGTCTGCCACTCTATCACAAGGATGATGTCATCAGTGATGTCATCAGTGATGTCATTTGAGATGTCATCAGTGATGTCATGAGTGATGTCACTGACCATGTCATGAGTGATGTAATATTTGATGTCATCAGCAGTGCATTATGGAGCGCATGCGAGTTATAGTTAGCTGAACTAACTATAACGGGGGAATTTCTATGGTTTTGTACGAGTGAAATGTCCAACTAACTATAACGCCCCTGAAACCTATGGTTTTTTCAGTGAATTTCTAAGGTTTTTTAAATGCTACTTTCTAACTATAACGTGCCTGAAACCTATGGTTTTTTCAGTGAATATATATATATATATATATATATATACACGTATATACATGCTACATATACAGATCTAGGCTAGGTAGATTTAGGCAAAGTACTTAGGGCGCGCATTTTATGAATATGCAGGTGCTACTGTTTTTATCTGAACTGCTTATGTTCATCTTATTAGCACTATGGTAGAAATGTATCTACTATTTACTATATTGGTACTTGCAATCTCTTTCGTATGCTTCTGTCTCCTGATTGTTGCAGCAAATATGTTTTACACAAGACCGACGCTGGACCCATAAATACTTATTGAAACGTCCTAATCGCCACCATGTGTATTTTCTGAGAATAAGTGAGCACGAGTGACTGAGCAAAAAGTGCTGTACTGTTTTCCACAATCCCTGAGGAATTAGGGTTGTCATGTTCAGTGGTTGTCAGAAACTACTTACATAGTAAGATACAGAGGGGTGGTAGTGGCACTGTACAGCTAGCTGGTCTAATGGCTAACATATCGTGTGGGGGTGTCCGGAAGCGGTCTGGACACCAAGCCCTCAGTTTAGGTCATCCAAAACGCGCAGGTCCTGGGGATTCCTGGGAACTACACGACAATAGCTCCAGGGCTTTAAGTGGGGCGGTTCCTGCTGGTGCTTAGCACCAGCAGATCTAAAAAGTTGATGCTGAGACGGGTCCCTACAGGGCTCTCCATTTTTGCCTTTACCGTCAGGGTGAAAAAAAAAACGTGACTCTGAAGCCGTACCACTCTTTACTGCCTTTGATGTAAATTCAAAGAAACTGGGTAAAGTTCTTTCACAGTCTCATCATTTCAGTACTGGGGGCTTTATTGATGAGGACCTTACGCCGCCGTTGCGTCACTTTTTGTGATGCTGCAGTGGCGTAAAAATGTGCCACACTGCGCTATATTTAAAAAGTGACGCATCTAGGCAGATGCGTCACTTTGTAAACCCCTGTGCTAAATTATACCTGCGTCAGGTATAATGTATGCAGGGTGGGCATTCCGGTGCAGAAAAGGCTCGTAGAAGTGTCACAGTGAAATCTTTGAGATTTCACTGCGACACTTCTACGGCCTCACTGCATGAAAGCAGGCGTAAGGGGTGACGCAGGCCTTTTGTTACCAGACACACTCCAACAATGCGCCATTTTGGCACCAACAGATACGTCAGGATTCCTGACGTATGTGTCAATCCTTGCGACAGGGAGCGCCATAAATAAATACAGCGCATCCATGGTGTCGCAAGGAGGGCTCACAGAAAAGTGTTGCATCACTGTTTTACCGCAGCAATGCAACACTTTTCATAAATGAGGCCCTGAAGCATTTTCAATGTTATATACAACAAAGCCATAGTTGTTGCTTATTTATCTTATGCAACTAACAACCATTGACAAAGCCAATAGTTCTGGCTTGTTGTAGGTGTATTGTTCCTTGTTGTAGTATATATCTGGATGTAATGCAGAAGCAGCAAAATACCAGTCGGGCGTCACACTAAGCACAGATTTCTATCTTAGGTGTTTTTAAGCCGCGCCATTAATTACATCAGTCATGCCCCTTTGAGAGACCCCACCCCCCGAACCATAGTCAAAATGAAATTTTGGTCTATAGGTGCTCTCTTTCGCCTTGCAATAATACTATTTAAGGCCATTTGTCACAAACTGGCAGGCTCTTGTAGCCTGTTTTATTGGGACTATAAGTCACTGCTAACGTTCATAACACCTGCCTTGGGTATTGCACAGTGGCCACATCTATTTTTGGAAGTGCTTCCCAGTGCCGTGTATACTTTAGCATAGATGCACGCTCATCTTGGTAAGCCTCAGGTGTACGTTTGGCTCAATGTCAGAAAACATTGGTTTTCAGAGAAGTCCATAGGCTCATTTTACACTGTTTTCAGCATTGTATGTTTCATTTGCTTGACGAAACATTTTCTGTAGTTGCACAATGTGCCAATGGACTTCAGAATCAAAACAATGTTATGTTAATTCCCAGGAAGTAACTTGTATATCTACACTCTATACAGTGTAGAGTGACTCATTCCTGTTACCATGCAACCCTTAGAGTCATGACAGTAAATAACTGATTAAACAAAGAAGGTGGTGTAAACTGGATCCTAATTCTCTGCATACAACTCGTATGTATGTTTTCTATTCAAAGCCGGCAATTAAAAGAAACGTTTATTTGACTAGTCTTGCCAACTCATTTTGCAATGGCTACCAGAGACACATGCATTGTAAAATGAAGGTGTGTCCTAAAATTACAAAAACATTTTTTTAGCTAAAGGCCACCGAAGGGTAGCACCCTGACATCAGAGAGTTCCCATGACAGCCAACTTCACTTTCGTCAGTTACGGGTTGGTTAGCAGCCTATGTGCTCTCTCAAGCATGTTCAGCCACACTGAATTCCAACACATAGGGGGCCTATTTATGAAAAAGTCACGCAGTGCAGCGCCGCACAGCAAGTCAACTTGCTGCGTGACAGGGAAAGGGCAGAAATGCGTATTTAAGGCAATAAAGCGCATTCCTGCCTTTTCCTCTGCCCTGGCACCCTTTTGGCAGCCTCGCCAACTTAGGCACCCTTGCACCATGGTGCATGGGTGCCTGAGTTGCAGGCAGGATTGTTTTTGTGCAGGAAAGGACACCTTCCTGCACAAAAACAATCTTGAGAGATATATTCCTCTATGTTTGCTGCAGAATTCTGCACACATAGAAAGAGGAAGTAACGAGGAGAAATAAAGATATTTCTCCTCATTATGCCTCTCCTGGGAAGGTGTATCTTTTGGGTGCATACAACCAGTTCTGGTAAATCTGGGAATGCATCAAAAACCATGGGAGTTGTGTGGGAACACCCATGCAACGCCCATGGAAGGCCTGCCCAGGGCAGAGTAAGGCAACACAGTGATTTGCGCTACGTTCCCTTACTTCTGATTTATGGGCCATTCAGGGCCACGCAAAGTGGACTTGCGTGGCTTCATAAATCTGACTTAAGGTTTGCGTTGCTCTTGCACCATGTTGCATGGTGCAGAAGCGACACAAACCTGCTTGTAACTAAGCCCCCTAATGTGTAACAAAATGATCAGCACTTTGATGAAGAAAGCCATTAGTATGCACTGTTATTTTTTGCAATTACTGAACCCTTTGAAGCATGCTACAAAACCAGAAATGATTTTACCTGCCCATTTATCCATCATTTTTCTCCCACGGGCCATGTCATGACCCTGTTTTCTGAGTTAGTGCATGTTTTGTTGATAGTAGAGTTCGCAAGCACAAAGAGGCAATTTGGTCTTGAACTTTGTTTTCAGTAAAACGTACAGTAACTCAAAGATATTTCTGTGCTGCCGCAACACAGAAAATAGGATCAAGAAGCACCCTCAGGGCTGCAGCAATGGAACCTGTACCATGCGATCTCTGATTTACCGATGCCTTGTGCTCCTCGTCCAGACTATTATTCTTGCGCTGTCTTGTAGTGTCCTTGTCTAGTGTTTATACTAAGTGTTGAGATGGAAAAGTCCTCTTAATGGTAATGGACATGCACCTCTGCCCAGAGTGCCAAACTGCACTGATGTCTGGATCTCTAATGCTGATTTTTTGTTGTCATAGGTAAACACGAATCATGCATGTGCGCCATGGTATAGACCTGTCTCAGGGATTGCGGTCTTGTTGGCCGGTAGGGGCACCCAAAGCACTACCCTCATAGTTGTGGAAGGCTACTGCCTTCACCAGGAGTTAAGCATCATGGTGGTGGAAGCATACTGTGTAGCGATCAGTGGAAGTGACCAGGTCCTTTCTAACTAGGGTCACTGGAGTGAGGCCTAAAATCTCACCCATTTTTAAAGTTCAGCTGCTATGTGCTTATCTCACCTTAGGCCTATATCAGTTTGGTGTGACGTGCTGGGCAGCGCAGAGGTGGTGTATCTACGCTGAGTGTATCTGTGCCTGGGAAGGGTACAATACAGGGATAATGCAGTACTGAGCAGTGCATGCATGGTGAATACATGTGCTGGCTGTCTAAGGGCCTATGAGGGATACAGTACCTGAAGGATGT
This sequence comes from Calotriton arnoldi, assembly GCA_963921515.1. Lineage (NCBI taxonomy): Eukaryota > Metazoa > Chordata > Amphibia > Caudata > Salamandridae > Calotriton > Calotriton arnoldi. The sequence goes on from CAWUFW010000188.1 coordinate 4,321,686, forward strand.
AGTGCTGTGCAGTGTGTGCAGGATAAATGCATGTGCTGGTTGTGTGTTTACCTCTGAGTGGTACAATACATGAAGAGTTCAGGGCATGCAGGATAAATGCATATACTGGGCGTACGTGTGCCTATGAGTGGTACAGCACATGAAGGATACAGTACAGGGCAGTGCTTGCATGTTAAATGCAATTGCTGGATGTATGTGTGCCTCTGAGTAGTGCAGTACATGGAGGATACAGTACTGTGCAGTGCATGTATGCTGTATACATGCACTGGAGAATGTGATCCTGTGAATGGTACAATACATGAAGGGCCCTTGGTTCCATTATGGGAGACCCAGGCCTGCATAGTGAAACATGGAGAGGAGGTAGGGATCCCCGCAGATAGATTTGTGTATTGTTGCATTTCTGTAAGCTGGGTGAGACACACACTGGAGAGGGGAGAGGGAGGCTTCCCAAGTACACTTCAAAGGGTGCTCTTGGATTCAGTGAGAGGTCATGAGGAAGAGGCCAGGGCACTTCTCAGAAAGGAGATGGGGCTGATACGAGAAGCATAAAGAGTAGGGTTGAGGGCCCTGGGCCCGGGGCCAACCTTTTGATGCACATATCATTGTAGCTGACATACAGGTGTGAAGTCTAGTCACTCCCATGACCTCTGTTGTGGGACTATAAGCCTTGGAGACACTCCTGCTGTGACAGACTGTTTTTCAAGAGGAAGAAGGAGCAGAGGAGTGGGCAGTTCAAAGGAAACAGAACCCCAACATAAAACATCAAAGACTCAGACCCTAAATCACATTTGGTGTCTGGAAATTGACTATACGAAGGGGAGTTTGAGACTCCAAAAATTGCATCTGCCAAGCAGCCAGACAGGCTGTGTGAGATGGGGAAGCTCTGCAAGATTTCTGCCTGTGACCAGGACTGGGAGCCAAGGCATGCTAGTCTCCCTGCTGGGTGAGGGGACATCACTCAGGGAATTCAAGACCACCTGCCTTGGAGTCTGGAGCACCAACACCTGCCTGCTTGCCAAGACCAGTGTACCCTGTGAGGAATAAGAGAGTGTTGGAGGGAGCAAGGTCCAGTGGGGAGCCCTGTTGAGTAGACTCCTTGTATGAGGAAACATCTGATGCACCGATCGGGTCGCTGCCCGTGTGCAGGACAAAGTTGGCAACCCTTGTATGCCAGGAGCAAGCTGCCGTGAATTGAGCCATGTGTTGCACTGCAACAGTCGGGTTGGAGCCTGTGTGTAGTGCCGAAACACCAACCCCTTATGCCAGGAAGGGCCACCGTGGAAAAAACGGCAGTGTGGAAAAGGCTGTAGCCTTGTGTGGTAGGGGACGGCAACCCTGTATGCCAGGAGAGGCCACCCCATGGAAAAGACTGCCATGCGGTAAAGGGTATAGCCTTGTACAATAGCGGGCGGTGACCCTGTATAAAAGTAGGGGCAGCCGGGAAGAATTTCAGTGTGCCAATTGGGCACATGCCTGTGAACTGTGATTTGCGGTGACCCTGCATGTCTTAGGCGGTAACTGGGAGCACCAAGGACTGAGGTGTACTTTGCCCCACCCCCCACCAGAGAAGTGAGGATGCTGTGAGAGTACATGTGCACCATCAACCAGCTGAGGGACCCAAGACAGGATCGTCACAGCCATCCCCCAATGGAAGACGAACCAAACACTTACATCGCAGGAGGAGCAGTAGAGAGCTTCTGGTCGCTTCAGCAGCGCAATGCGAGTTAGGGACTCTGCAGTGGCGTAACACAGGCCCCCGCATCCCCCGCGGTGCGGGGGGGCCCCCAAGCTACAAGGGGCCCCCTCAGCACAGTACTCTCGCTGGAGAGCCCCTGATTGAGTCCAGAGGGGGCCCCTTCACGTACCTTGCAGAGGGGCCCCCTCAATTTTCATTACGCCAGTGGGACTCTGCTCCTGCTGAGTACCGCTGCCTGGGCCACATGTGATTGACTCACCTGAACTCAGCTGCAGCCGCTACGAGCACCCACAGACAGGGTACACTCAGGAAATCCAAACGCTGGTTTTAGGACCGTTGGCCCTGGGACAAATGCTGCTAAATTAGCGCAGTAGCACTGGAACACTACTGACTTTAAGATAGAGTCATAGTGGACTCTTGAGACTGAGACTACTAGTGGGGCATACCCTGGATGTTACCAATAGGGAATGGGGAATAACCACAATCGCTAAATGCGAGAAGAGAGTGGGACAGGGAACTGCCAAAGAAACACTAGAGCCCCAACCTCAGTGGAGAACTGTGTAATTGTTCGTGAATGTCGTATTTTTCCTTCCTGTGGTAGAAATAAAATACTTCTCTTTTTTCATAAAAGTGAGTATTTGGCTAGACAATGATTTATTGCTACTGCTGCGCACATTTTGAGTTGTGAGCCTGCGTTCCTTATCCTGTTTCACCGCCCACCCCCCCCCCCAAGTGAGACTTGGACTGCTGGACCATAGTATCCTGAGAGTCAAGTGTGGAAGGGGTACTTCGTCCAGGTGTTCAGGGTCCATTGAACATCTGGCCCTGGGACATCATGAGTAAAAGGCCTCAACCCCCCATTGGCTCCAGTAGCCCCTATGGGCCCTCTAAAAGGGGTTCTGACACTAAGCAACTCAAATCAACAGCTTGAAAGCTTAAGTAAGTCACATGACTGTAGTAGTGTTTTTTTTGTTACGTCAAGGATTCCTTAGGTATTTATGGAAATCGTTACATTTTTGTTATCCATCACAACGCATTCTGTGTAATCTTTTCCAAAATGCCAATTTTTACTGATTTGTTATTCTATTTTAAAAAATCGATGCCAGTGCAACTCTTTTGGAAGTGATTATGTTTACACTTACCATAAATGCGAGTAATCCATAAGGTACCTTTCTTGATGTCACCTTCACGATGGCAAGCAAAACCCTTTTTAGATCTGGCCTAAAGACAGCTTTAGCTGTCTAGCCGGCCTCATCTTTTCCAAACAAAATCATACAGAAAATACATAGTTATATATATATGGGGCTCCCAATCAACACTCTTTCACCATTGGCCTGTTGGAATGTCACTCAAATTATACTCCCTCCCACCCCAGCAAAATGTATAGCTCAAGAGGCCAGCCCGTTCCAGCCATTGGATGCATTCACTTTGAGTGACTGTATTTTCCAATGCACATGTACACATACACCTAAAAAATTGTTCCCTAACTATAGACATTTTTAGACACTTGCACTTCACAATGACTGATAGTACAATAGGTTTACATCAACTATTTTCATAGCTCTCAAGACATTTATTTTAAATTGTAATGTTCATTCTGCACTATAAACTAGCTTTTGTATATTTATTCATCCTACTGAAAATTAGCACAAGCTATTAGAGTAGCTAGAGTATATATGCAGATTTTTGCATAATGTTGCAAGGGTGCCCTCATTGGCGCTAAGCCTCAGTTTGTGCGCCAGTGCAGGCAGAGAGCAGGAGTGCACCGTATAATGTAAAAAATTGCACATTCCTGCGATCTCCCTTTCACACACCGCAGCAAGATGTCTTGCTGTGTTGAGTTGCGTGAATATTTGATAAATCTGGCTCTTAGAACATTCTATATAACCATTGGTCTGCATTGCACCGTAATGAAGACCTGACACACAAATATAGGAAAAACATTGAATTCATCCAAACCCTTTTAAAATTACCATAATTTAGGAAGCTTTTTATAAAGATCATATACCATTGCATCAAAATATATACAGAGCACTTGAGATGAACAGAACGGCTTCCCTGTCAGAATTAAATCTATTATCACTTAATAATACAAGGTAGTAAAGTACTACATTCAAGCACCGAAGAAAAGGTTACTGTGAAGTTCTTTCTCAATGCAACTGCGAATTTGTGGTCTGTGTCCCACTGTGACCATTTGGACATGTGTTAGCTGTGAAACTACAAAGTCTACAGATAATATTGCGCAAATTAAATTCTCATATTTTGATTTTGCTGACCAGTGTCAGAATATTTTACTTCAATTACACTATTGACCCGATCCGTGAAAACAGGGGTACATTTTGTCACACCTGCTCACGGTGTAAGTAACACCTTTTTGCTTCTTGACATATCTTTCCTACTGAGGCATGTGTATCTTACATCTTTGATAAGAAACTAGTATATGTTAACGTCACTCATGAACAATGTAATTTACTCCTAATGTCCTATACTTGTGCTTGAAATGTAAGGTACCTTTTTTATTTTAACTTTGGTCTCTCTTTTTCCTTCATTTTGGAATATTTTGTCTAGTATTTATTTCCTTCCTCTACATTACCTTTATAAATCTGGGTTATTTGTGCACTCTTCAATACTCAATGCAGTAATTTCGGTTAAAACTTTTGCGTTTAGGTTAGATGCGTTGCAAGCAGTGGCGGCTGGCATGTAAGGAGGATGGTGAGGCGAGGGAAAAAAAATAAGTAAAAAAAAAACATTGCACTTACCTTCTTCCTGGTGCGACATCCTCCTTGCTTGAGTCTTTTTTCCAGGCAGACAGACGCCAGGAAACTGCAGTAACCAATCCTGGCACTGCTCTCATGCTGCATGAGAGTATCGCCAGGATTGGAGGGAGCGACCTCTCTCGCCGCTCCTCAAGGCAATGGAGCCCTATGCTGTCTCTAACCCAGCTGTCTAATACAGCTGGTTTAAACAGCGCATGTCTGGCTGGCAGTCGCAATACAGCTGGCTAAAAAGACATGCACACGTTAAACTTAAAGTGCCCTGCCTATCTCTGCTTTCTGCTGCTGCCTAACTGGTGCTCGGCTCGGGACAGGGTTTTGAAAAATAAAATGGTAATAAATTAACTTTATTACCATTTTATTTTTCCATCTCTGGGGTCAATTTTTTAGTGGGGCAACGCTCCTCCGCCTTAACTGAGGAGCTGCCCCTGATTGCAAGTGTAAGAAATTACTTCACACTTTCAAAAGAAAAACATAAAAATAATGCCTGAGATTTTACAGAGCAGAATAAATGTTGCCATACAAATATTTTGATAATTTCACAAAAACTGCTAGCTTTAACTGCAGAGTATAGCATGAGTCAGGGCAAGTGATAATAACAGCCAGACCTACTTGCATATATTAAAATGTATTCTTATGAACTGAATCACAACGATTAAGAATACAAATCTGAAATGTGCTTCTGTAGGACTACTCCCAGGTTTGGAGTACATTTTAAACTTTTTAAGGATTCACAGATAAGCTCAGGAGTCCTCGTGTTACTCTGACAGTAAGAGTTTTGCAGGAGTAGCAAAACGGGGAAATCTGATGCGAATGTGCAGTAGCAAATGTAAGTACCCAGAGAAAATACAATTTTCTATGAAGAAAAGCTTCGCTTCACACGTATGAAATTAGGGGCTGTAACCCACCCCATTGCCTACCTTGACAGCAGCACAATCACTCCTGCCCTTCCTTGTCCAGAGTAAAGTTGGGAAGGTTAGCCGGGTCAAGCTACTTGCAGGGAGAGTATGTCTTCACTTTTGCCATGGAGCTGTTCCCTGCACCAAGAATGTGGCTTTTGAGTCCATCTCCAACTAGCAATTATAGACCTTGCATAGTTTTAAGCCTTACTACTTGCTCTCTCTTCCACAAAACACACATCCTATACATAAATCATATGAAGTAATAGGGCAAACTTTCTTCACGATGAGCAGTAGGACAAATTCCTTCCTTGTGCAACCTGCCTGAGCAGCCTGGGCCCAGGGTAGGCCTGGGACAGAAAATGCAACCAGGCACCAAAAAAAAGTGCCCACATTATTGAATTAGAAAGCTAAAAAACTGACCCATGTTTGCAAATTGGAGCAATTCTGATCTTCAAAAGACACGCTGTAGAAGTGTTTTGCAAGATATGAAAGACTGTATGGATGTAAGCTTGCTGCCGGCAATGTTTGTTTTAATATCGGGGAAATTAACAGTAAAAACCAGCCCAGCTGGCCCATAAATTAGGCCCACAAACAGCCAAAAAACCGGCCCACACACACACACCTGCGGGACCAGCCCGTCGGACACTGTTTAGTGCCCTATACGCCAGGTCGACCCTGCCTGGGCCCGCTACCGTTGCACATTATACATTTAGTATTAGGGCAAACTTCACTCCCGTATAGGGTGGCTTCACGTGAGGCTGAGTGTACTAGAAGCACTGCTCCCAGAAGGCAATGCGGCTTCACAGGGGTGAGTTTTAACCAAGCCACCACCCCCGTCAAAACATGCCACAGAGTCCTCCTACAACGCGGCTCACCTTGCATGACGTCATGGCTGTAGGGACCAGTGTCCCGCACAGGAACAAGCTGGCCCGGCAGGGGACGGGGAAGAACGGTGCGGTCTTCCATCTCGGTGGGAGAGAGGAGCAGAGACCACTGTCCCCAGCGAGGCCATTCAGGCCCCCTTCGGGCCGCGTAGGACAGCCGAATGATACGGAAAGACACCAAAAGGGCCAACAAGGCATCTAAAATACCGGCTCACAACTGGCCCTCAGTCACCGGCCCATCCCTCCCTGCCTGAGTGCCTGTCTTATCAATCCGACGTTGGCTGACAGTCATTCCAGACTCAATAAGCAGCTGGAAGCCAATCAGTTCTAATCGTACTCAGTTTCCCGTTAGTCCACCTGCAGCGTCACAGTACACTGAGGGATGGGGTCTATTTCAGCCTCTATATTAGCTGTCACCACCCCTGCTTACACATTGATGCAGTATATCCCCCCTCCCACACCCCTGGTGACTGGACCAGCCAGATAGATTACAGGTCCTCCAGAACAAGCGAGAAGCACCCCAAGAAGCCAGCCCCTCCTTACTAGACAGACTGTAGACATCCGGAGAGGATCGGGCGGGTGACTGGAAGAAACAGATATTTATTCATTCACTTATTAAATAGGAAAGCGCATTAGATGGTAAAAGTTGTAAACCCTTTTATTCTGCTTTATAATGTAAGTGCAGGACGCAATCAGCACCTCAGGGGTTATGGCCGAGAATAATGTTCAGTGAATTTCATGCTCTGATTGGTTGAAAGCCGTGAATTGTGAGTGCAGCAGCTGAAGGGAAAACTCCCTCCCCACCCTTCCCCCCCCACCCCCGTCCCCATGCCACCGAACGCGGAGTTATTGACATGCATGGGGGATGGCGCGCAACGCCCATTGAGCTCAAAGGGCTTCAGCCCCCCACCATCCCCCTCCCCCCCGTCGTGTGTGTCAGCCGGGCTGAGACAACTTCCTGAGCACACACACAGCCGCACCCGAGTACTTCACAGGTCTTTAAAAAGACCATTTACTTGTTAACGAGGCTGTGTTGTTTTTCACCCCTTCTTAGAGCCCCTGAAGCTCCACTCTGCATATTGCTGGATTTTTAGTAGCCCCCCCCCCCCGAAATTTGTCTCTAGTTGCGCCTCTGCATGGGGGTCCTTGGTCCTTGTGCCGTTAAAGAATACATTCCACACGACATCCGAGCATGCACACATCGATGTGCAGGCTCTCACTGCAGTCCAAGAAAAAAAAAAGAAAACGGACTACCTCTGCGAAGCCCGAAAATAGAGCCCGATAGAGACCCGTTTCGAGGCCCCCTGAAAATAACTGCCGGTGCTCAGACCCAGACAGACCCGGCCCACTTAAAGCCCTGGCCTTAGCATGAGTAACAGTGGGGTAAGTTTCATTTGCGTGGAACCTGAGTAGCAGAAGGACAAGCTTCCTTCTATTGGGATGTGCGCAGCAGTTCATGGTAGATGTATAATTAGAAGCAAATTTCCTCCAAGCATAGCAGGATCAGTAGTGTGGCCACGTCCCTCTATTCGCAGCATGAACCGCAATCGTGTAAGCTTTTCAACGAACCCCGCAAGCATTAGCAGGGTAAGCTTCCTTCGTAAAACAAGTGGAGATCACAGCATCAGCAGCACTAGGGCATTGTTCCTTTTATCCATCAGGTGCATCAGCAGTGATGTCATTCTTTGTGCACCCGAAACTGACACATCTCTGTCACCACCACAGGAGAAGCCAATGGGAACGTTGGTTCTAGGCGTGAGGTGCTTGATGGGCCTTGGCATATCTTGGTAGCTGGCTGCTTACCTTTACTTTAAACCATGATTCTCCACTTCTTTCAAATGCATTGTCTGTTGTTTATCAACGATGCCAGGTACACACTCCCGCCTCGACCACTGACTTCTGCCCCACCTGCTTAAATTGTCGAGAAGCATAACTGATTACTACAAATGGGTGGATAGAACTCCCAGTCCAGCCTCGCCTGCGGAATCCCCATGAAAAGACAACTTTGTGTGGATCGGGGTCTCACAACGAGGGAGTATCACACTCCAGTAAATGACACTTCCCACAAAAATCTCGCCTGCTATTACCGTTATTTAAGGTTGCGAATATTTAACACGTAAAACTTTAGAAAAAGGTGTAGGTGTTAGCGAAAAGGGTCACATAAAGGTTATACAGTTCTACGAACAGTTCCATTTTTAAAACGAATAAAAAATAACTTATAGAAATTTATCAGACACTGCCTTTGTCAGCCACAATCCATTTCTGTAAAATACCAATTAAAAAAACCAAATAAAACCTTGTGGTTGCAACAAACATATATAGGCCCGTTTTCAAACGTCTTATGTTGGAGGCTGAAGAGGAAATATTTCATGTTTTCCTATGTTTTATAAGGTTCTTGGGAAAGCTGTTTTCGTCCACGACTCGTGTTAGCCCAGAATTGAAACCACCCCTGTTGTCTTGTGAAAGGCTGAAGCGCTCAGCTGTCCGTCTAGTTTAAGTGGCTTTAAGTGGCTGCCGCCAGTTTGTAGTAAAGTGCTTTAAAACAAACTCATTCGTGAAGAGTAATTGATCTTGTAACAGCCAATATTATTGTCGGAGTGAGCAATACCAGTGTTTATCCAATGCACAGCATGGGCTGGCGTATGGTTTTGTCCAGCCCTTCACCTTTGCCAGAAGTGTGAAAACACAAGCATGAGGAATCATATATGACTGTTATTTATTTTTCGTGTGGTGAAAATACTGGTCTACTGTTTCTTAAAGTTAAACACATTTTACTTTCTAAAAAATACTAAATTCGATTTATAGTCAGGGGTTTTCTACTTTCATGACAAATATCAAACTCATTTATTGTTCAGGTAAAAAACATTTCAGTATAGAAACGCACAACGACCTACTAATTGTTGTAATGGACTCTAGAAGATTATAAAACCATTACATTGCACTGACTTTAGAACCAATACACACAATAAAGCATCCCGCCCGCTGTATTACAAGGACTATTGGCTACAATGCACTTGCAATATGCCAAATGAGATATCCACCATCTTTGTGACAGAGTATCTCGTCCGAAAGCTCTTAATAGGGCCCAGTGTCTTTATTCATGTTTTTCCAGGTCTTGCACTGAAATTTCACAAAAGAAACACGCTATCTTCTTATTGGCTATTTCATAAAAAATGAACCCTGTTTTTAAATTTTTCATATTGTGTTGTAGGAGGCGTGTTCTCAATCCTTGCTATCTCAATACTCCACACAGTGGACGAAAAATCAAACAATATCTCATCTGTCTGGATAAATCAACACACTTTTAAGGAAAGTGTGAATGTTAGTTGTTACTGTTACTCTATAGTGTGGTTAGATCGGGACGGAGTGAAAGACAAGTGAGAAGAAGACACTTCATCCATATAGTTTCCTCATTCTCACCCAGTGGGTTTCCACATAATACCGACGCATATTACTCATGCCCCATCATAGAGTATAAGTGTTTGCCCTCCCAAGTAGCCAAACGTCTGGAACTGGCGATCTCTGCTGATAATGCATTTTAGCAAGTGACACATGTAGCTCAGGTCACACTCCCTCAGATCCGGCTCAACATATGGAAAGCAAAATAAACTAAGCACTTGTACAAGAGAGGGGATCCTAGCTTAGAGCAGTTTAACGGCAGAGACCAGAGGGCTTTTACCACACACTGTTGCCAGTATGATAAAATGCTAGGTCAAGTTTTAGAGGGGCAGTTGCAATTCACTGTCCTAATTGCAGCAGGGACCTCAGAATCCAACTCTTTTTAACTATTGAGCGACAGTTTATACGTTTCCCACAACTCTGTCCCAAAGGAAGCAAGTGCAACAGATTTGACATTGTTGACAGCTTGGAAGTTTGAGACAGAATGATCCCCAAATTGGTGGTCACACTTTTGAGAGGACCCTTAAGAGTGGAGGGTCTGTGTCTGTTATGTACACACACACACACACACACACTCCTATATATACATATCTTAGACAGAAACACTTTCATAAATGCCCATTTTTGTTACAAATATAAAAAACACCAAAGTTGTAAAATTATCAGCCTCAGAATAAGGGGGATTCGAATGCAAGTTAACACATTGCCTTATAGGGTTGGTGTGGTAGCTAGACTCTGACACATAATACTTTGAAGAACTCAGACTTTGTTGGCAAGCAGCCTAGCGGTGGAACTTCAGAAGCCAGTCAGCAACAACTGACAGTGTGATGAGTCCACTGTTGAAACGCACAGCATAGAGAACAGAGACCCATACAAGTTGCCAACATAAACATAAAAAACACAATACAACCATTGGACGCCGAACTGTATTGTGAAACATCACAAAGGTCCTATATTAATTCTGAACTGTCATTAGTCTACCGGGTGAGGATCCTCTTAATAAATGTATAGTAATTACGACCCTGGCAAAGGCAGTACAGAAACCAAGTATCTCGCCTAATGGAGTGAATCAAGTGGCGCAAAGTCAGCTAACACACAGATGGCACATGTAATGTAATGTTAATTGTAGATCCCTCCCCAAGCATAAAATAGAACTGTTCACCTTTTTAGAAGAAACCCAGCTAGAAGCTCTCTTTCTAAGGGAAACATGGCTCAATGAGAGCAGCTGGCCAGATATAGCAGTAACCCTACAACCAGGCTATACAATTGCTAGGTGTGACCGGGTTGATATGTTGGGAGGGGGGCTACTATCATTGTAAAAAACAATTTAGACTGTAAATTTATTACGGTCTTATTTCCAGGCAGTGAAAGCCTGTTATATTTGATCAAACTCTCTCCCAACAATACATTTTCAGGGCTGCTGGTCTACCGTTCACCAAGATCAGCCACAGAATTCGTGAAGAACATGCCAGATGTACTGGCAGCCCACAGCTTTCAGACAGGAAACTTCACATTACTGGACAACCTGAATATTCACGTTGAGGATTTAGCATTGACCCAGGCTGCTAACCTTTTGCAGCTATTTTTTTGCAGCCTGGGTACATGCTAAATCTTGTCGGCAATCCATTTATTTCAGTAGGTTAGCTCTCCCATGCATAATGTGTCACTTCTTGAACCGAATTTTTATGAATATATCCAACATGTCAGTAGAGCCCCCTTTGCAAGTTGTTTCGATGAACCTCTATATTATTCCTTTTTCAATTCCAAAAGTACGGGAGTTTACACCTAAAGTAATTTACTCCAAGACTACCCAGCAATGGTCCAAACTGGGAAAGACCAGTTGGAAGCTGGCCTTATGTAATTCAGGACCCAACCTAATACAAGATAAAGAGTTGGCCACGTCCTACTTAGAAAAAAAAAACTGGAACAATAAAGCCCTTGATTAATTATTCCCTTTAAAAACCAGTAAGAAAATACAATGGTGGGGTAAAGTTCAGTGGTTCTCTCAGGAATTAATACAATTAAGAAAGAATGCAAAAAATGTGAAGGAGAGTCAAGTACAACGACACATGCAAACAGGTCTACAAAGCATTCTTGAAAAAATATCAGCATGCTATTCATAGACCCAGGATCAATGACTTCGCAGAGAGGATTAAGAAATCCTCAAACTCTTCTGAAGAAATTTACAATATTTTAAATTTCTTTTTAAAGCCTGAGATACCAGAGGTTGGTCCTCCCCTACTGGCAGAACTTTGTGAGCTTCTTGCGAACCACTTTCTTGGAAAAGAAAGGAACATTTACGATGCTGTATCAGAATCGGTTTATCACAACGACAAGCCAGTAGGAAGGCTTACAATTAATACTGGTAAAACTGAACACTCTATGTTTCCTCAGTTGGTTAAAGAGGAAGTTATTGAGGTGGCATGATCAGTTAAATCAGGTTCACCACTTTAACCTGCTCCAATAACTATCCTTTTGAAAGGGAGAGATGTTATGCTTTCTGCTTTAACAGAAATAATCTGTCCCTGAAAAATTGGAGCATTCCGAAAGAATGGAAACATGCCATTATTCACCCTTTACTTAAGAAACCCATGCTGGACTTTGAGATGGTAAAAAAACTACAGACCCATATCATTATTACCTGGAGTCAGTAAGATTTTGGAGAAGACAATAAACAGGCACCTCACAAAATACCTGGAAGCCAATAACATCCTTCACCTCACTCAAACAGGTTTCAACTCAGGCTGCAGCACAGAAACAGTACCTTTAAAGGCCTCTGAAGATCTTAAAATGGTCCTGGCTCACAGTGGCTCAACGGCTCTGATCCTCTTTGATCTAAGTGCTGCATTTGCTACTGTCTCCTACCCTATCCTACTCCACTGGCTGGAAGAAGTAGACATTATGGAGAACGCCTTAAAATGACTTGCCTCATTCCTGTAAAAGAGAAGTTTTCAAGTGAGTGAGGGGTCTTTTTTCTCATCTAGCCATCAGTTGAATTGTGGGGTGCCACAGGGCTCCTCTTTGAGCACTACTCTTTTTAATGTGTGTGTCCGCCCTTTGTCTGATATCATCTGCTCTTCTGGCTTTACAATTGTATCTTACACAGACGATAATCAGATGATTGTCTCTCTATCACCACACATAGACTCCACCTCCATGAGACGCAACAGTTGTCTAGAGAAGGTCTCCAAGTGGCTGGCAACTAGCTGCCTAAAGCTTAACAGGGAAAAACAGAGGTCTTAGTGGATGGCAACAACCCAACACTCTGGGACCAGATAAGTTGGCCTCATTCTCTAGGAGAAACCCCACACCCCCCAAGCTGGAAATCAAGAGCCTAGGACAAGCATCTATCCATGGCATTCCTAAAATGGTGTCAGCCCATGCAGCACTTAAAAGTCTCCATTGGCTGCCAATAAGTTGTAGAGTACATTCAAGGGGTTATGCATCACACATCAGGCAAACATAAAGTGGCCCACATGTTCTCCATTAGCTGATCACCTCCCACCTGACCAACAGGTCGAGCAATCTCGAGCTTCTTGCTGTTCCCAGAGTTAAGAGAGCTAGAAGTGGAGGTTGTTCCTTCACATTTCTGGCACCAAAACTCTGGAATTCCTTGCCTATCAGCCTGAGAATGGATGATGATTTCATGAGTTTTAGAAAGAAACTAAAAACGTATCTGTTCCCTAATCACCTTTAATTACCTTCACTCCAGCCAGTACTGATAGCGCTGGGAAACCAGTTGTCGGATAGCCATGTGCTTTATAAAACAGGTGAATAGAATAGAATAGAAGTTAACCTGGTTAGCAAGGGTGAAAGTAAATGTAAAGTTGGCCAAATGAAGGTACAATGTAGTTCTCTCTTATGAAACTGTTCATTCTTTGGAGATGCTTAGTGATAACTCAGTTCATCAGTGCAACAGAACTTCGGAACATTTTTGCATGATTTGGAGGAAATGTCAAAATCATTTCTTAAGCTCCATTTATTATTAAACAAATTGACCTGGCAGTTTTGTGTTGGCAATTTTCTTTCTTGCATATTCTTCACCTGCTTTTGTCTTGATCAGGATATAAACTGGATGTCAGCATATCTCACGCCTTGTGTCCCTAGACACTCTCTTTCAGCTGTTCCTCAAAAAGAGAGGTGAGGGCAATAACATCAATGATGAAGTGGGAGCAAGTGGTGCAAGGCCACAGGCAGAAAAGGCCTGTGTTAGACTGGTGGAAAATGGCCCTTTCTGAAGGGTCACCCCAAACCTTTTGCCTTCCTCCTCCTCTTTTTTTTACCTCAATTTTATTGGCTTTCGGACTTTGGGCACTTTACCACTGCAAACCGGTGCTAAAGTGCATGTGCTCTCTGCTTAAAACATGATAGCATTGGCTTATCCACAACTGGCAGATTTAATTTTCCTATAAGACCCTAGTAGAGCGCACTACCTTTGCCCAGGGCCTGTAAATTAAATGCTACAAGTGTGCCTGCAGCACTGGTTGTGCCACACACTTAAGTAGCCCTTTAAACATGTCTCAGGCCTGCCACTGCAGAGCCTGTGGGTGCAGCTTTAAACTGCCATGTCGACCTGGCAAGGTAACCCTGTTGCCAGGCCCAAACCTTCCTTTTAAATACAAATGTCACCCTAAGGTAGGCTCTGGACAGCCCAAGGGCAGGATGCAGTGTATTTAAAAAGTAGGGCATGTACTTTTCAGTAGCGGCCGGTGTCAGAGGAGAGGGGTGGAAGATGAAGAACAACAAAAAAAAGTATTTTAAAAAAAGTACTTACCTGCCATCTGCAGCCCGCCGCCACTGCAGGCAGAGACTCCCAGACTCCCCTGCAGCCAATCCTGAAGCTGCTCTCGCGTATGAGAGCAGCTTGAGCATTGGCCTGAGCGCCGATGATTTGCGCTCCCAGGGACACTAGGAGCCTGTGCTTTGCTGTCTCCAACCCAGCAGTGCAGCTGGGTTGGAGATAGCATTTATACGCCTGATGGTTTGGCCGGCCTGAGATGGCCGGCCAAACCGTCATGCGCATTGATAACAGTGCATACCACTTTCCGTGGGTGCCTGTTATCCCCCTGGCCACGCCCCCCAGACTCCTGTAAACAAAATGAAAAAGATAATAAACACTGGGTTATTATAATGTTTTTTTGTTTTTTTTGCCCTGCTGGCAGGGGGGGCAACGCTTCTCCGCCATAGTGGAGGAGCCGCCCGTGGTACTTTTAAGTTTTACATGTCCTAGTGGTGAAAAACTCTTACATTTATTTTTCACTACTGCAAGGCCTATCTCTCCCATAGGACAACATTGGGATTACCTTATTACATTGCCATTTCCAATTGGGAAGAGATAAAACCCCCAAGTATGGTGTCTCAGGAATCACAATTTAAAAACACAACCTATGGTGAAGTCGGATTTTGAATTGCTATTCTGAAAATACCACTTTTAAAAAGATGACATTTTTCTTTTCTGAGCCCTTTGTGCCTGCAGCCTGTATCCAATCCACGTCTGTGGTTGGCGACAGCTTGGCTTTGTGCATTCCCTCTAGACAGCCACACACAAGGGGAGCTTAGGTATGACTTGATGGGGCATTCACATCCTGATGGGCCATCCTGGGCTGGATCGGAGAGAGGTGCTGGACTCAGCCTCACACTTACACCTCAATAGGCTGTGTCCTGTCCCCACACAAAGGACTGCATACCCCCCTGTAGTGAGTCTGGAGCCAGGTCAGGAAAGACAGGGACTCTGTGCACTTCAAAGGTATCTCTTTGAAGTCTCCCCCACTTCAAAGGAACAACTGGGTATAAGTACTGTACCTCAGACACCACCAAGACAGGACACTACTGGACCTGTAAAGAACTCTGTCAGGAGGAAGGACTGCCGTGCTGGTAGAAGGACTGCCACTCTGCTGGACTGCTGTTCTGGCAGAACTGTTTTTTTCTGCTGTGCTACCCTGCTGCCTGCTACCCTCTGCCCTCACTGAGGAAGGACTGGACACATCTCACTTGAACCAAGAAAGACTCCAGGGGCTTGTTGGTTTGCCCCCTATTCTAAGTCTCAGGGACATTAGAGACTCAAATTCATCCTGCAACAGCACCTTGCCTTTGCTTGCTGCAAGTCTTTCCCTGCCAAGTGGTGCCAATCCAGTCCTGGGCCCCCGGAAGTGGGTATGAAGTGCTGCTACAACCATAACCCACGCATTGATGCTGTTGCATCGATCATAACCAGTGCATCTCCCTCGACGTTGATGCATCGCCGCGGCTGCGAGGACTGCGGACACTGCATTGCTGACTGCATGCGCATCATCCCCAGTTTCTGACACATCTCTGACTTTGCACGGCACCAACGATTTTCCATCGATGCATCAACATCGACGACGCATCTAAGGTACTTTTCAGTGAGCCAAGGCTGGTCCCTGTATCCATCCCATGCTCCATCGCGGTCAGCCTGAACATTTGGATTTACCGGGTATTGAAACTCTCTCAAAGTATCAGGGGCGATGGCCTCCATTACGGGCACATTACCAATTTAAGGATCCTAAGAGTATGGTAGTGGTTATACTGTCTTAGTTTGGTTACCAGGGCCTTGTTTCTATGTCTAGAATATCTATTGGAGAAGAGTGATACATGACATCCTGTAGATGAACCCTTACACGTTAAAGGGAAGATATTGAATGCAATTAATACCTGTGTTGGCACTGACTTCTCAAAAATGTTACTAAATTGCATGAACTTGGCTGGAATATTGTTCTCTCCCTCTTTACTTTGCATGATGCTAATCTTATTTCATTTATTTTTTGTGATTCTATATTGCACAGACCTGGCCCCTGGGCATTAGAGCCCTGTACATGAGCAGCAGAATATCTTACACATTTTTTAGGCTTGGGGAGATTTCGTGATTTGCCCAGAATTGCAGGAAGTTAAATCAAGGTCATGATTCAGACCAGGTTCTCCAGGTCCAAGGTCAGCAGATCTAGCAGCAATGTCATGTTTGGAACTTTGTCACATGTTGCTCGTATTTCCAGCCTGGTCCCGCATGTGTACTGTTCCTCTTTGCCTACCTTGGTCGGATGACAGTGAGCATCATTCTTGCTTAGAATAGAGGACATGGACCAGACAGGTCCCATGACTGGTCTTATATTGGGCATTATGCTGGCTCAGATACCAGTTATGTTGTCTGTCTGGTTCATGTCCTCTATTCCAATCCTTGGCGACTGCATCCTGTCATAAAACTAAGGTAGGCTGGGGGGGCAGTTCACATGCAGTAGCAGATAGATAATAATAGAAGCTCTGGGTGAAATGCCATAATTGTGGTTGGGGTGGAAATTATGTTTATTTGAGGGATTTGCCTCTGATTGTTGCTCAACAACAGTGTATCTGAAATAACGCGTGTTCTGATGAATAATTCTGTGAGGCCATGTTTCAAACCTAGATGCAGATGGGAAGGGTCGACGACGGGGCGGAGCAATAAAAAGAACAAGCATTGTGCCAGGATCTGCCACTACTGTTTCATCTCCATCTGCAGCCATTCCAGTAAGTATGTCTGTAACAAAAAAAGGCCAAGCACTGCTCATACGGAGGGCTCCTGCTTCGCCTTTTAAGATGGTGTGATCTTGGTGGTAACTCCAGAAAAATCGAATTCAAAACTTGAATATTAATTAGGGAAGTCAGTGCGGGTAATAAAGTCAAACATCCAGTACAAGTAAAACACACTCTAACCTGTCATACTAATAAACTAAAACGCTAAATATTCACACCAAGAATCAGAATTTACTACATTTGAATTGTTCCTTTCATTTGCTTGCTATTACCTATGTCTGCTTTACATGATTTAAAAGATGTGCTAGGTGAGCAAAAGTGCACAGTTAAAAATGTTTTACCATAGTAAGAAATTGCATAAGCCTGTCAATATTATATGAAGTTCCCGCTTGGGGGTTCCTGATTGCCAGATGTTCTGACAGATCAGTGGCGGCTGGTAATTTTAGCAGGGAGGATGTGGGCGGGATACACACACACACTTACACACTCACACCCATGCATTCATACATGAGCACACACGCACACACACATCCATTCACAACACTTACTCCCAAATATTCATACATACACGCAGCAAACATTAAAAAAATCACACTTACCTTCACAGCTCTTCCTCAGGGTCTCAGGAAAGTAGAGATTGCTGCCTTCCCTCATTGGCTGACATTAGGTCAGCCAATGAGGGAAGTCAGCAGTCCCTACCTTGTCACAGAGTGGGATGGGGTCCGAAGCAATCAGTGATGCTCTCCCTTGTCATGAAGGGGGGGCCTCGAGGTGCTCTGCCAGGCTGAAGAGGTCACGCCACAGAAACTGAGACAACTGTAGCCCGGCAAAGTTCAGCTCAGGAAGCCAGGAGCTTGCGCATTTAGCGCATATCTAGCTCCTGTTGCCTGACCTGAAAATAAAGATTGTCTGTCAGGCTGACCTTTGCTCAGTCTGACAGACGCTCTTCTTGTTGGACAAAAAGTGAAGGCATGGTCCCTCCACCTGTTGCAGATCAGTGACAGATATTGGGCCTTGTGTATATGACACAATTGTGTAACTTGGTGCTGGGTGCCAGATGTGAAGCACGAGGAATTGACAGCATGTTCTAAGTACCTTCAATAATCTGGGACTGATTAGATTACTGTTCTAATTTCCCTTGTTTGGGGAATGCACTGGTCAGAGGGCCTGTTGTCAGCACAGCAGATGTCCATTCGAAACCCCCTTTCTATACACCCCACTACAAATATCTTTGTCCTGGCACCCCAGTATATATGTCCCTTTTTCTTTCTGGTGTTTTAACTTCCTTCTCCACCCAGCTATGTCTTCCTCACTTTCCCAATTCCCGTCCTGTTCCATAGAGAGCGTACCAACGGTAGGAACTCCAGCTATCCTAGCTATATGTTCTTTGAACCCCAAATCCAAAGTTTCATTTTCTTATAGTCATGTATGAAAACTCATATGAATACATTACAACACTTACTTTTATAAATGTCCCATATTGTTTTATCAACTTGCATATATTGTGAATAGCATCTGGTAATTTATCTGCCTCATGAACCTGAAACCACTGCATTATCTGTGGGCAGGCTGGGGCCCTTAAATCCACCCCATGCCTCTTTAACCCACTACAAGACACTCTCTGCCCCTTTATCTCTTTCTTGTTGGTTCCTGCTTTCTTCCTTTATGACAGTTTTTCTGTCTCTGTCTTTCTCTGTGTGTGCTTGTCTTTTCCCCGTTTTTGCTCTCTGTAAATGTCTGATATGGAAAAATAAGTGCCTGTCCCCAAAAATGAGTGTTGGTGGCCCCCACTGGCAACCTCCGGCTCACATTAAGCACTGTGGTGGACATTGCTGTGCACATGCTGCACTATACATTATGCACGACCGCAGGAGACAAAGCTGCTCAGAAGCTTTCAAGTAGACCTTTCCAACTACATTCAATACATTTTTGCATCAATCATAGAAGCTTTATGAGACTTATTTCTCTTAAACTATGGCTCCCTACGAATCAGGTTCAGCATACTCGATGTTACGTAGTTATCTTACGTAGTGCATGCCTGAAGCCTAACTCATGCCAGCTTCCTGAAGTGGATAAGAGTTGGAAAGATCAATACATGTCTTTTTGAACTTTTTGTTTTAGCCTTGCTCTGCATAGATTTCAAATTTGAACACGGCTTTCTGACAAACATAGAAATTCGGTACTAGAAAATATTGCATTTAATATATATTTTAATTTCTTTAAGCCCTCTGGAAAGAAGAACATAGTACTTTCAAATGAGGCAAGAAAAGAAATGGCCAAGTTGGCCAAAGTGACAAAGGAAGAGCGCCGCGCTCAGCTGGACGCGAGGCACAAGTACTTGATATCCAAACTATCCGATGGCGTTGGTATAAGTGAGAACGAAGCCGAAGACTTCCTTATTTCTGATGAAAAGGTGATGCTTCATGAGCAGTTAGCACACAATTTTATTGCAATTGTTTTACAACTTTTCTATGTTTTAACCGTCGCTGTCTTGTTTTTTCAGTTCAGCACTATTGGAGATTTCTTTGCAGCAAATGGATCTAAGAAGTTGCTATTCTTTTACCAAGAAGTCCTTCAAGTATGTACTGCCATTTCTATGTATCTAAGAATCTCTCTCTGTTCTGGCTCTACAATCTGCATATCTACCTACAGTCACCAGCCTGAAAAACTTAGAATTTGTTGTGATATAGTCACCGCCATGCCCGTACTACATGCTTATTTCTCAGCATAAGTCTGAGTATCTGGCTCTATATGATCAATTTCTCCTCTCTTTCTCGAAACTGTATCCCACTCTATTTGACTCAGAAATCCTATTGGTTTTTTGCCTCAACCAAAGGCACTGAGTTCTCTGTGCATTCCCAATTCTTTCAGTGAAAACAATATTAATTTAGCCAGATCATAGCTTTCAATGGGCTACAAACAATTTAATGTAATTAGGGATAAGGACATTTGGGGATAAATTCGCCTTCTCTGGTTCTTAATTTTAAAGATGTCAAGGTCTACTTGTGTAGGTATTTTTGTTCGTTGTGGCCTCGGCCAATGCCTGATGGCTAAAATACTGGAACGCGCTCTGGCATGGCTTTGTTGATTCCCCTTAGGACAACTCCTTACCAGTGGCGGCCGCCAGTAACAAAGGGTGGTGGGGCCGGTGGGGATAGCGCGGGGGTAGAGCGAGCGCAGTGAGGGGAGAGGGGGGATTAATAATATATTTTTTTTTATTTACCTGACGCCACCCGCCCTCCCGCATCGCATTGCTCCTGCTGCTCGTTTCCTGGGTCCCAGCAGCCCCTGGGACAGACTCCCAGCCAATCCCTGTGCTACAAAGCAGCGCAGCGATTGGTCTGAGCGGGCTGAATGCAGCCGGGCTGGAGAAACCTAAGTGCGCATGTGTGTTTTGATCGGCCTGAGACAGCCGGCCAGAACACATATGCTCACTTAGGGACTAGGGAGTGCACAAGCACTCCTCCTCCCCTTCCCATGCCCGCCCCTCCACGCACAAGCTGGCAAATGAAAAATAAAACGATGCTAAAGCATCGTTTTATTTTTCCTTTGCTGGCTCTGCGCCAGGCAGGGGGGCGACGCTCCTCCACCATTGCGGAGGAGCTGCCACTGCTCCTTACCTCCATAGCTAACGCCATTCCCTTCTGTTATTGTACATTGTCATATCACCCCTAACACTCTCTGGGGCTATTTTATAAATTAGTCTCAGGACACCATTAAATTCTGCTCTTCCCCCCTCCCCAAATAGACTGACCTCTCCTGTGAGGATTATACACTGCCGCCAACCCGAGCCCTTACTTGTTTTGCTGACAAATCCATGTTCCACCTTGGCATCTTTATTCAACTGTAAGGAACTTACAAGATTGTATTATTAGCTATATGTCAATCAATCAATAATTTTTATTTGATTCAGACCTCAACTGAGGTCAACAAATACAATTACATAAAAATAGAACATATTAGATTATATTTTTAAAAGCGATTTTAAAAACTCTTTATAAGATTAAACAGGTTAAAGCAGTTTGTGGTCCACAAAAACAACATACATTAATTAAACTGTTAGATTTGTGCACTTTTTAAAAAAATAGTTAAAAAAAACTCTTCAAAAACTTAAACAAGTTGTAGCAAACAAATTCATTAGGGGGAGACTTACACACCGTAATTAAATCTTGAGCTAAAATAGCATTGTGTCTTAAGCAGATTGGCTTTATGAATCATTGCCGAGCCTCTACCAAAATCGGGTTAGGACAAATTAGTAATACGTGAGAGAGATCTTGTGATCAGCCATTGCACAAGTCACATTTACCTGGAGAGTTTTCGGGGGAGATCCATCTGGCTGAATATGCTTTTAGAAGGAGAATTCTTAATCGCAGAAGAAGGATACAGCGCCTTACTTTGTGCTCTAACTGGAACTGTAGATAGTGCTCGGGAGTTTTGTATACTATGTTTTCCGCAAATTTTTTATAATACTTTCATTGGATACAATATTCTTTATCTAATTCATAGCTTATTCACGGCATCATATGTTTTAAAAAGAGCTTCAGATGCGCTGGGGACCAGGCCTGCAAAAGTGCTACAGTGCATTGAGACACATCTAGGGCTATTATGAGGTTCCTATTGAAGGTGTGCCAAGCCGATTCATCTCTAAAAGTCTCCAATTTTAATATATATCTTAGTGTGCCAGGGACTGCATGTAAGAGATTAAAGGCCCACCTGATGATGTTAGAGACAGCTCGAGCAAATGTGCTTGTTAGAGAAAGCTCGAGGCATATGGCTTGTACGTGGACTGATTGGGATACTTTAAACAGTTTCTGTAGAATTATCCCTTCCTTTACTTTTAATGATTGACAGGTTTTAATTTGTGTATATTCCAAGGCATAAGATAAAATAGGTGGGATTTTCATGCTGTAGACCTCCAGCAGGGATTTAAAATGTCTATTGCCGGTTGAGTTATAAAATCTCTGTAATGCCCCGACATGGGAGCCTGCCTTTCCCCCAAGATGTTGGAGATGGGGAGCGTCTTGTAAGTTATACGAAAAGATTTGACCCAAGTAGACATATTCTTTCACTATCTCAATTGGGTTGCCTCCCAATGACCATGTAAAAGGCAGAGATTTCCTTCTTCCACTAAAAGGTAAAATTTTGGTTTTAGATATGCTGGGGACCAAGAAATTTTGTTTTGCGTATTGATTTAGTTCATTTAGATTTCTTTGCAAGCCATTTGGGGTACAATCGAATATAACAATATCATCAGCGTACATTAAGCAGTGGATATCGCACTGTGCTAATTTTGGTGGGGAGTTATTAATTTGGGAAAAGCACCCCGGTAGATCACTTATGTAAATGGAAAATAACATGGGTGCAAGGAGGCAACCTTGTTTCAATCCATTCATAATGGGGATTGGATTGGTTAAGCCCTTTTCTCCCCCCATTTGAACTCTACACCATGATGCAGTGAGCAAGGAGATAATTACTGTAAGAAGATCAGTGGGATTTCCTAGACTCTCTAGCTTTTTCCATAATGTTGGTCTGTCCACGCTGTCAAAAGCGGTTGAAAAATTGATAAAAGCACAGTAAACTATTTGTGAATTTAACATAACATACTTATCAAGGACAGCCTGGAGAACTGCAATATTGTCCGAGTGTTTTGGGCGGAAGCCAGCCTGTGCCATAGGAATCACATTATTCGAGAATGCCCAATCTTTTAGATGATCTAATACGCAAGCTTCGAAGATCTTTCAGTGGCATCTAGGAGGGCTATTTGTCTGTAATTGGATGGATTCAATCTTGAGCCTTCTTTTAGAAGAGGGACCACAATGCTCCCCCGCCAAGATTTTGGTATTTTCCCAGTCTCAAAACAATATTGGAAAAGTGGGGCAAAAATTTTGCTCCAGTCATCGGTGTTTGTTTCTAGGACTTTGATCGGGATATTGTCCGGGCCCATTGCTGCAGATGATATGGCAGTTTTTATGAAAGCGGAGATCTGTGTAGCCGAAATGTCTGACAAGACCTGATCAGAACTTTCGGACGGAACATAGGCCGGGAGAAACTTGGTTGTTAATATTAGATTTATATAGTCTGAGAATGTGCTTTTCCCATTCAGATGATGAGACTGGTGTTGCTTGAATTGATTTTCTTATCCCCATTTGTGCGGCGATTATATTCCAGAATGCCTTATTGTTTCTGCGTTTTACTGCGGTTTGGATATCAACCCAGATTCTGTCTTTTTGTTCTTGCTTTTCTTTCTCTTTTTCCTTTGGCGGGGTTTTTCAGCTTTCTTATTTCTCCTTGTCTTGCAGCACAGAAAGATTGAAATTGCATTCTGGTCAGGTTATTTAAATGTCGAGACAGATGATCTATTCGCTTTCTATTTTGATGGATTTTGCCATTTTCTTAGCTAGTTGTATTTACCTGAAGGTAAGCCACAGCGGAATGTATTGTATCTTCGTTCTCCTTTTGTAAAGGCTGTCAGAGGGTAAGAAATTGCAGTGTTCATTTTATTAATTGCTTTGGAGTTCCAATAGATTCTACCTGTTTTTTGGTTTATATCTGCCCGGTCATCTAAAATACTTAAAGACCATGGGGATGTAGACTGTGTTATGATTTCGATTCCCATGGTCAAATATGCATGATCGCTTTCGTGTGTGTACTGAATGGATAATGATTGAACTTTCGTGAACAAATCTAAACTGCAAATTAGATCATCTAAAATAGAAGAAGTAAAGGAACCTAATCGAGTGAATGCAGCCGGAATATCTCCATCTGCCCTTCCGTTTAAGATGACGCCATTGATTACCACAATATGAGGCAGAAGCAGTTTCCCTCGTTTATCTGCTCTTATCTTTTCAGGGAATACGGGGGTTAGAATTGAATAAGCTGTCTCTTGTGCTGACTGCGCCCTGTTGTTTAATAAGGCGTTGGAGATTTTTCCGTTGAAGTCCCCAACTATTATCGTCGGAGAATACCCCCTAGATTCTAGAGTTTGATCGATTTTCATAAAGGCTTTTTCCAAAAGAGGGTCAATTGAAGAACCAGGTGGAACGTATATATTAAAGAGTAGTAGTTCTAGGAAAAGCTCCGTACTTTCTTTCTGGCACTTGATGTTAATGCATTGCACATTTGGGAGAGAGAGCTCTATTTCTTCGGGGTCCCAGTCGATTGCTTCTTTTAGTAGGATCGCAAGGCCCCCTTTTGAACGTCCTCTTCTTGAGGCCTCTACTGCAGTAACAAACACGAAGTAATCTTTTTGAGAGAAAGGTACCAAGGACCATGTTTCTTGTAGCAGCATGATAGGTGAATTTTCCAATATAAAAGATAACTTTTCTGGAGTTTTTCCGGCTATGTTCCATGATACTATTTTTAAGTTACTGCTAAAAAGGGAGTTTTAAATCTTTGCCCGATTTATTACTGTTTAAAGAGCCAGCAATCCGCGCCCAAGTATTTTCATCCGGATGGGGCGACTTTTTTGCGTCAGAACAGTTCCAGATTTGGCGCACTCCTTCTTTAAGGGAGATCATCAGAGGGCTGTCCTGCTTGTACTTCGATATTTTACAGCCCTTGGCTGTTGTTATTGAGGGGAACCTCAACTCCTTCTGGCTCTTTTGAATGATTATGAGCAACACCGATTTCTTTAACTACGGATATGTCAAATCCGTTTTTATGAAGAGTGTCTCTTTCTTTAATTATTATAGCAGGAATTACGTTGGCCCAGAACTCAACAATTGCCACCGAGCAGAGGGATTTATTTGTGAAAGAGACTAATTTTATTTCTGCCATGGTGAGAGATTGTAGAGACCGAATTGTATGTAATAGGTCTACTATTCTCCCGCGGTTAAGTGAAATATTGCGGCACTTGATGCTGGATATTCCTCACTGCCCTGGATATTCTGATTGGCCAGTTGATTTACAGAATCAGGGATGTTATGTTTTGGAAATTTTGTTATGACGTTTGGTGCGAGAGGGTTTAAATCTTCATAATCTGCTTGAGTTACAGATGAAGCAGGCTGTTGGCCTATGGTTTGAGTTGCATTACAAACTTTCATGGCGTAACTGATTTCTTCATCTGCTTGCTCTGTGGAGCGTACTTGAGGAAACATTACTTTTCTTGAGGATCTTCTCGTTATTCTTTTCTTTTTGTTATTCTCTTTATTAGATTTCCCTTGGTTATTTTTCCCTTTTTTAATTAGAGGTATTGTAGACTCTATTTGATTTATTTGTTTTGAAATGGAAACTTCCCCTGATGCCTTTTCAGCTTTTGGGGGAGGGAGGATAGGACCTCCTTGTCGATCTTTTTGAGCAAAAATTGGAAACATAGGGGTGGCAATTTGGGCGGTATTCTGAGAAGAACTCTCTGGAAGGGGTTCTTTGAATAGTTTTCAGAGAGAATAGATTTTGTCACCAATAAAACTGTTGGTTTTCTGTTTAACTTGAGAGCCCCCCATCTGAGTCGCCTTCTCCTGTTTTTGAGTTAAAGAATTACCTGATACTGAGGGGTTATAGCGACACTTGTCTTCTCTGCCCTTGTCAGTCTCTAAATTAGTGAGTAGCGTTTGGACATTTTGAGTGAATTGAGTAGATTGTTTTTCCCTCTTTTTGTCCACAAGGTATTGCAGAATTCCTGTTTGAGTTTCCAATATCTGGTCTGTATTTTCCATGTTCTTTTCTAAGAGTGATAATATGGAATCCATAATTCTCTGCAGAGACTGAATGGTACTTGAGATAGGGTCTTGCCTGTTTAATGATTGTGGCATGATGAATGACTGGAATTCAGAATATTGTGAAAGACTTTGTACGGCTTCTATAAAATTACTCGGAGTGCTAGAGAGCAAATGTACTGGATGTTTTAAGGTTTCTTTAGAGATAGGGTGGCGGGTCGATAAATGGTCTATATCCGGGAGAGTGATGTCAGTAGCTGGAATTTGTAGAGGTCCCTCCAGCTGTTCTGTTACGGGAATATGGCCGGAGTGCTCTCTCCCTGTCAACAATTCCACAGACTCCGAGGGCGTCATAGACTCTGAAACTTTTGTAAGGTCTGGCGTCTGGTTACTTTCGTGAGCTACTTCCTTAAATAGATCAGTATTAGGCGTCGAGTTCACCATTCTTGTGCCTACTTTATCTGTAGCAGTAGTTAGCTCCTGGTAGCCTTCCTGTGGAATTGGAGCTGATAGATCCCCTGTTTTCGATGTAGTTGTGAGGAAATTTGTTATTATAGATTTCTCTGTTGTTGCTCCAAAATGAGCCACTTTGCGGATACTTTTATAGTTTATAGGTGCTTGTGCTGTGCCCACTTTTTTCATATGTACTGTGCGGGACCGCAGCCTTTTGTAGACCATGCTGTTTTGTGTATTGATAAATGCCTAGATTTATCTTATTTAGGAGTGCTTATATGGCAGCGGAGAAAGGACTAAAAACTAAAAACCCAGCCACGACACAGACTTCCTTATGCTGATGTAGAGAATGGTCAGATCCTACCATGGTTGTTGAGAAGGAGATGGAGATGGTGATGGTGAAGAGTGATTGTTTCCTTCTTCTTGAAGAGATCCTCGATTATTCTCTTCTGATCCTGTTTTAAAACAGTGATCTCTTCAGGACTACTCTTATGTTCTTCAGTTACGTGACCAAGCCAGTGGGAGCCCCCGGGCAGACCGCAAGCCGCACCTGAACCTAGCCAGGCCCCATTCGCGATCACCCTGGGTCCCGCTCTCAGTAGGAACTGAGTACAGTTCCCACACTTGCTGTTTTTAGAAGATAGTCTTGTCTGTTTGCCAGACACTTGTATATCCAGGGATCCAATATGTGGACGATCCTGAGGTGATCCTGAGAGCAATATGGAGGGCGGGCCCGCGGTGTATCTGTAATTACCGGCCTGACTGGTGAAGGACGTCTTCAGGGGTGCCACAGATAGGTCAGTGCCCTGGGGAAAATCCTCCAATCCCCCCAGCCCTCCAGCCCTCCAGTCCTCTCCTTCGCCTCTCCTTCACCTCCTGCAGTGCCCTCACCTGCTTGTCACTGCATGGCTCGGTAGCCTCCTACGCCTTGGTTTTCCAGCGTGCCTCGGCCCCGACCCCCGATAAAAGAAACACGGCCGGCGTTGCTGCCTTGACCGCGCCCGTGTCTGGGGTTGCAGCAGCAACGGGGCAGCAACGTGGGAGCAGCGGATGCCAAGAACCTGCAGGCACCGGGAGTTGCGGGAGTAGCAGAGTAGCCGAGTAGCAGAGTAGCCGAGTAGCTGAGTAGCCGAGTACATAGCTATATGTCAGTTTTTTGTTTTACTGTATTGCAGATATTTCAACTACCACAGACCATAAATTCTGCTTTATAACAAAATATTTATTATGCTCTATGATCCTTCCGTTTTATTGCAAAGTATCGATGCTTGATTGCAATGCTTAAAATGTTAATAAAAACTATCTGAACATGAAAAATAAATAGGCATTTTTGTTCGTAAATGTAAGTTTATGGCCGGAAATACTTCTTATATGTCTGCCAGGAATCTGTAGTCATTAATCACACTCAAGGGCAGGGAAGTAGGTCTTACAAGGTGTGTTTTTTCTTGGGAACTCAGGAATGCACACAAACGTGTATTTGTGGCCATTCTAAAACTTCTCTCCAACCCCCTTGCACCCTGGAAATGGGTGGGGATTTACTCCATCCAAGAGCGTAAGTAACTCCCTTTCCAGTATGGGAAGGGTAGAGGTGGACCTCACAGATTTGGCGATGGTGTAGGGAATGAGTTTTTCCCATGAGGACAGATGTTTTTCTACCAGAGTGCATTTGCACTGGAAGCTGCATTCCACCTTCGTGGATTCCTATGCTATGTAGAACTTCGCACAGCAGGAATAGGAGCCCATGGGAGTAGTAACATGACATTGCCAATTGTACACCTGAAAAAACCTTCACCTTGAGCAGCTTTCCAGATGTATTCCTGGGAATGTTAGTGAATAGAAAAAAACGTGAAAGTTTATTTTCAGACGTCCATCAATATCTCTGCCGATACTTTTACATTTTTATTAATGAATAATGAATAGTCCACAAACTAGCTATCTTGATTCCTATATTGTTTGTATTTTTTTACCAACAAGTGCAGCCATGTCAAAATTATTAAATTCGGGAAAGTAATGTTGATGCGTAACTTTTCATTTTCTATTTTCTGCTCTTCTGTTCTGATCTTAAAATCATAACATGTCCAACGTTCTGACTTCTATAGATTTTGATAGAGTTGCCTACGGAAACAAATCATGGTCACAGCGTTTTCTATTATAATGCAATAATTTGCCATATTTGGAAACTAAAAACACAAGTGTTTTCCTTCTATTTAAAAATGGTATTTAGGTTATAACTTGATCAATCTATAATATTTTTCTCCTCCAGCAACAAAAAACGAACGTCCCTCTATGGTCCGATGCAGCCAGTTCAATCACCAGTAGTGCGCCATCTCAAAAGAAGCTTTTTATAACTATGGGCTCCACTGAGGTACAGTATTTGCAATAATGGGTTGAAGTCATTCTTTCAACTGGCAGCATAGCAAATCTTTGCCCCCGGCCACTAGAATGTTTTTTACTCATTCAGATTCTTCACCTTCATACCACTATTCTGTTCTGTAGGATTTAATAGCCTAGAGATTCTTGTATAACTGAGCAATGATTCTGGATTCTCAATTGGAATGCAAACATCCATCTCAAAAGGCTTCATGGAATATGTTGAATTGATTAAGGCATGCCCCCTTCGTGGGCTTTACAAGCTTTTGTGGATTCTAAGACAAATGCATTATTCCATCTGTGTCATCATCATTCCATAAATCTTTTATTCGGAAGCATAGAGCATCCATAAAAGTACATATCAATCAATCTAGGATTTATAAAGCGCTGCAAATCACCTGTGTGGCTCTCAAGGCACTCGAGCTGCTAACTGCTTTTTTTTTTTAAAACGAGGGGAAAGCAAGGAGCAGGCACTCAAAAATAGGGGAAAAACAAGGAGAAAGCAATGAAAACAAATGGAAAGTAAGGAGAAGGCACTAAAAAAACGGGGGGAAAAGCAAGGAGAAAGTAGTGAAAATAAGGGAAAAGCAAGGGGAAAGTACTCCAAAAGCAGGGGAAAACGCAAATAGATGACAGGAGCAAGAGCGATGCCGCAGCACAGGGAGAGCTGGGCCTGGGGTCTTCTCAATGGGGTCGCTCTGCAGCCTCCATTAAGTAGGTCCTGGGAGGAGGGTGGGGTGCTGGAGGCAGTGGGCGGGGCTAGGCAGAGGTGGGAAAAAGAGGACAAGTAGGAGCGGCAATGAGGGAAAAAACAAGGAGAAAGTAATGAAAATTTGGGAAAAGCGAGGAGAAAGCACTCAAAAAACAGGGGGGAACAAGCAGAAAACAATGAAAATGAGGGAAAAGCAATGTGAAGGTACTTAAAAATGGGGGGAAAGCAAGGAGAAAGCAGGGAAAATGAGGGAAAAGGAGAACGCACTCAAAAATGGGGCGAAAAAGGAGAAAACCATGAAAACGAACTGAAAGCAAGGAGAAGGCACTCAAAAAATGGGGAAAAACACAAGGAGAAAGCAGTGTAAATGAGAGGAAAGCAAGGATAAGGCACTCAAAAAATGGGGGGGAAGACAAGGTGAAAGCAATGAAAATGAGGGAAAAGCAATGAGAAGGCACTCAAAAATAGGGGGACAGCAAGGAGAAAACAGGAAAAAAGCACAGAGAAGACACTCAAAAAATGGGGGAAAAAGCAAGGAGGAGACAGGAGCAAGAGTGATGCAGCAGCACGGGGAGAGCTGGGCCTGAGGCCTGCTCAATAGGGTCGCACTGCGGCCTCCAATAAGTAGGTTTTCGGAGGAGAGAGGGCAGCTGGGAGGTGGTGGGCGGGGCTAGGCGGGAGGCATGAAAAAGGCAGCAGGCAGGAGTGGCAGTGAGGGAAAAAACAAGGAGAAAGCAATGAAAACAAGGGGAAAGCAAGGAGAAGGCACTCAAAAACGGGGAAAAAGCAAGGGGAAAGCAGTGAAAACGAGGGAAAAGCGAGGAGAAGGCACTCAAAAACATGGCAAAAAGCAAGGAAAAAGCAATGAAAACAAAGGGAAAGCAAGGAGAAGACACTCAAAAACAGGGGAATAAGCATGGAGAAAGCAGTGAAAATGAGAGAAAAGCAAGGAGAAGGCACTCAAAAAACGGGGGGAAAAGCAAGGAGAAAGCAGTGAAAATGAGGGAAAAGCCAGGCAAAGGCACTCAAAAAACAGAGGAAAAGCAAGGAGAAAGCAGTGAGAATTAGGGAAAAGCAAGGAGAAGGCACTCATGAAGTGGAGAAAAAGCAAAGAGGAGATAGGAGAAACAGCGATGCAGCAGCACGGGGAGAGCTGGGCCATAAACATGATACAACCATAAAAAAAATACAGATGTAAATATTATAAAACAATACATTGTTACAAAAACTACATCATATAAAAATAATCAATCAAGGTGTATAGTACTTCGTGGACGGACGGCTAATTGCAAA
Source organism: Calotriton arnoldi (assembly GCA_963921515.1). Lineage (NCBI taxonomy): Eukaryota > Metazoa > Chordata > Amphibia > Caudata > Salamandridae > Calotriton > Calotriton arnoldi. Next base: position 4,352,347 of record CAWUFW010000188.1, read on the forward strand.
AAGACCCTATATATAAACAGCATTCATTGTCCACCAGATGTATGAGGTAATGCAAAGCTAATCTACATTGTCACATATTACTTTCTTGATAAGAATAAAAAATTGTCTAGTATATTTCTGATAAAACTTACAGAAAAAGAAACGATGTAACAGGGACTGAGTGGACATACCATCACATGGACAAGTGCAGGCCGTAGCCACTTTAAAGTGATCTAGCGGAAAGCACAACAGATCCACAACACTATCAGACCTAAAACGAAACAAGAGGGATCTTTTCCACCTGCCATAAGTAATAATGAAATACTCCTCCAAGGCCTCAGACATAGGTAGGCTGAAACTGATGATTTATTAATTTCTTTGGATAACCTGTGGGCGTATGTGCTAGTTATCAGATGGTCTCTCAGTATCTTTTTATCCACCCGAAACAAGAACTAGGGTCATCAAAAAGTTGCAACTTGCCCAGGACATAAAGTGTTTCCTTGACATGGGCAAGCCAAGAGATGCTGAGACCCTTATTCCATGCTAAGCTGTCTTTAATAATTAGTTGGTACAGAGCAGCTTCCTCTTTCCACCATATGGGAAATCCATCTGTGTATTCAGGAAGTTAATATAAATGTAATCTACTCGTTGAAAATAATTGATCACATTATCACAAAAATACACTTATTTAATATAATTAATCTTTTTATTTCATATAGAAGTTTAAAAAGATGATAAGAGTAAAAAAACACTGAAAATGTTAATCTCACATGGTTCATACACAGATCCATGGAAGCTTGATAGCTTCACCTTAAGCCAGAGACATAGGTGTTCTGGTTTAATATGGCAAGCTACTGGAACAATTCATCACCTCTGTTGTAACTGCTGCCAGATCCCAGTTGCTTATCAGGGAACCACTCCCTTTCCGGACAGCCAAGTTTCTTCTCCATACACTTAATATGAGAGCTTAAACGTATGCAACAGCCTGAAAGAAGGCATCCCCTTGATAAAATCATTAATTTTGTTGCTTAAATATTCCACAACACACCTCATCAGCCCACCACCATCACCCTACATCCAACTGGTTAACTCTGTGCTCAGAATAGTGCACAATGTGCTGCTATACATGATTTTATGATGCCATTCACAGCATAGCATCCTCCTATATTTCTCAACTTTCAGTGCACCATGTTCGCACTCTGCTCCACCAACTTTGACCTCCTCAGTCATGATACCACCAGACTACAATTTCTAATTCTTAAACTTCAAGTCTGACTCCACTGAAACAACTTTACATTTCGTATTTCTGTCACCACTACCCACCATGATTTTAAGGGACTCCCCTTTTAAGAACTGAAGAGCCTCGCTCCACAGCAGCCATGATAAACTGCTGTCTCTTACCCAAAAGCTCACACGGTGTCGGTATGTTCTGTGTGACTGTAATGTTCTTTTATAATTCCATAATCTTGCCCTATTCACAAGCATTCTACGTCAATCTGTATTGCATGTGTCTAGCTCAGTTAAATACATAACTTCTGAAGTTCATATCATACCTATTCAAGGCATCGGTTCTGGTAGAACGATCTTCAATAAATTTCAGATTCAATTTTAACAATAAGATGAGCAGTATACTTGTATTCTTTTTCTCAATCAGATAAAATATGTTAGTATTTAGAGCATATAGAATTATTTCTTTCAAACATCATAAACATTACTGATAAAATGGAAGTTTACTATAATGGTTTCATTGCTGCATTTATAATCCCTATCAATCAGTGTAATGAATCATGTAAAGATGTGTACATTTCTCTTCATTGCCAGGGATTGACTGGAACCTGCTTATTTTTCCTGCGGACTACTGAGAAAGCAATTACAACTGCCAATGTGTTCCAGGTTAGTGTTCAACATTTCTGAAATTTATGAAAATTGTACTAGCACCACCCATCATTGCATCGGACCCTGAATCCTCAACACACTGCTAAACACTAAAAGCCTTATTGCACCCTACCGTATATGCACCTCCAGAGCTACTCAGCCCACGGGAAAGCTGGAAACCTAATTTCCTTTTGCAGGCTCCCAATCCTGACAAAATAACCAAAATGCTGCATTCCTTAAATACCTCGTCCTGCTGTGAGCTTAGCCATGGAATGTACATTTGTAACAAAATCAGCACTTTATGCCTTTGAAAACACCTTAATTGAATGCACTTTAAATGGGTTTGGTAGTGAAACGCAGATTTGGGGTAAGGGGATCATCCCCAGAACTCTTTGACTTGTCGTGGGCCCAGCCTTGTAGCCCACACTTGGGATAAAATTAGCACTCTAGGCCTTTGAAAGCAACTTCATTTAATGCACTTTAACCTTGCTTGACACTGAAATGTAGAGTGGGGGCAAAGGGAGCAAGTCAAGCAGCGGTTAAATTGTTATTTTTTATGTCTGTCCATCAGCACTCACTTGTCTGCAGATATCGCTTTCTCTTCATCAATTGCTGTTTATTAATTGTCTCTTAAAAAATAAGCATGTTCTTTAGCTTTTACTTGCCAGTAGTCAACTTTGTACCTCGCTCGCCAGGCAGCTGGGAGCCCCATTGTAATGATTTTAATTAATCACACAATAAAGAATTTATCTGTCTTATCTGTCTCATCCTGAATGTGTTTTCTGTGATTTTGGGCAAAGGTAAATATTTTCACCACTGAGAGTGTCAATCTCAGATGGGGACTTGAGCTAATTGATAGAAGAGGGCATTAATATGAACTACATGAAGAGTTTTGGGCACAGAAAGAATTTGTGAAGATCATTGTGTTCTTTATATTGGAGCATACATTGATAAATAGTATAAAAAATATCTTTCAAAGAAAAGAAGATGAGATAACCTATACATTGTAATTTGCACACACCTCTCATTTCTGAATTGATTCTGCCTCAACTGAAGGTTTCCTGGAATACTGTACTGCATTGTTTTTCTTAAAATAAATATTCTAACATTTTCTTCCACTCATCAGTAAAGGACTGGGGGTTCTTTATCTGTCCCCTTTTGAGCAACAGCAAGTGAAATATACATAGCAAAAATGTATCTTTTGGTGTTGGTGTACACTAAGGGGCTGATTATGATGGCGGTTGGACGAGCGTCCGACTGCCATCTTTGCGGGAACGGGACTGGCCGACAGGTAGTCGGGGGTTCCACCCGCCAAATTATGATCCGACCGTCCTGGAGGCAGCCGAAAACATGCATCTTTGCATTGAGGCTTGTGCTGCGGCTGGGAAAAGGGCCGCAGCACAAGCCCCAATGCCAAAAGGCATGTTTGTAAACATCCCTGCACCCTGTGGCAGGCCACAATGCAGGGATATTTAGGGGGGCACCACAGATGTCCCCCAGGGTCCATAGCGGAGGGCCATGGAGGACAGGGTTCTGCTAGAGGCCCCAAAAAGCCTTTCCACCAGCCTTTTCACATCAGAAGAACACATCAGAAGACTCTGCGTCTCAACTTTAATTGCATTGGGAAGTATTTCATAATGTGCCTAAATACAGTTGTCCATAATTCCAAAAGCTTTGCACAATGAGAAAATCTCTATATCCTATCAATGCCGTGAGCTACAGAACTGGAACAATCTGAGGTTATCTTTTTGCGCCATTGCTTAGACCTAACATGAGTGTCACAGAAGTGAAATAAGGACTTATATTGCTGAAGCTGGTTTTTAGACTCAGTATGCATATGGGTTTTTAGCAGCACCTGCAAGATTGTCAGCGTGCATCTCCTCTGTTACAAGTATAACCCTGCCATGCACACCAATCGAAGATGTTTGTTGAGCTGGTTAGACAAATAAAACGTCTAAAATATCGATAGTTCGTCAAAAGCAGAGATTAAATTTATTAAAGCATAGATAATATGAAATATATCAGACGTAAATATAGTTAGAAAGAGTTTCTCTTGTCATGTGAAGGATGTGCAATACCATCCAAATCATACTCCATGAATCTCCCTCATTCTTACACTTTGGAAAGCAGCTTAAGATCCAGCTCTTCCAGAAACATATGCCCTCTTCTCACCCTGGCCATGCTCACTCCACCTTAATATGCCGCTGTGGTTTTGCTCCTCCTTCCCTCTACCATACACTCTACTGTTCCTCTGCTTCTCCTGATTCAAATCCACACCTGAGATGTATCATCCCTTCTTTGTACAGTGATTTGTTGCTTATAACAAGCTGTGCATGATACAAGTCGACCTTTACAAACATGGCTTCGAAGGAATCTGAAAGAAAAGATCCTAGGACACTAAAATCCAAGTCAACTTGCAAAATTACTTTAAACCGGGTCATGATATTGTTGAATAATCCTTCGTAAAGCCAGTGATGTCCATTCGTTCTAACTTACTTATGGAAATAAGAAATGGAAGTGCAGATGGATGATAAACCATGTAGTTTAGGGATGTTTTAATATAACGTCGCGTCGGCTCAGCCCCAAATATTTATACATTTAAATTTGATCTGTTTCAAAGTATGTCATATCTGGTTGGGATGAAAGAGAGGACTCAAAGTTACTACCCTGCATTAATACAATCTGGCATTTTCCACAGTGCTACCCAATAGTAAACCCTCATGTCAGGAAGGGCTCCTCTATCAATGATGACATATAATTTCAAGAAATGAAGAGCACACTAGGGCTATGTTTCTATTTTAAGATCAAAAGGATTAATTTAATATTTGAAATTACGAGATAGGTGCATAAAGCCATAAAGTAGGTAGAGAGGGAGGCATTTGAAGAGGAAAACCAATGTAAACATTTACTCTACCCATCAATGAAAATGAAAGCTTACCATTATCTATAGACATCACATATTTTTGACGGCCTCACCATAGTTAAAGTAGCAGACATGACCATGTTTGCTGGTGAGCAAAGGGAAACCGCCTTTACTACGCGGGCTGAGGCACAAGTGCTGTTTCCCTGCAGGCAAAATCATGCTTGCCTTAACCACGCATATGCCTTAACCACGCATAGGCGTGGTCTAGCTGTCCGGATGGGCGGGGAGACTGAGAGGACGCATCGGGAGAAGAAGTGTCGGAACAGGAAGCTCCGGACGCGGACAGGTATGTGGGGCGGGTCAGTTTTAAAGGGTTGGGGGTTGGTTTTAGTGCTCGGGTAATTTTTGGAAAGAGGGGCAGGGGTTTAGGGCTAGAACTTTAGGGCTTGGTTTTATGGGCTCAGAGAGGAGGGAGGTTGTTGGGGTGATTTTAAGGGCTGGGGCTGGGTTTGGAGGGGTTTAGGTGTGAGGGTAGGTTTTAGGGCTCAGGGTGAGGGGGTCGGGGTGTTTTTTCTAACAGGGCAGGGTTTAGGCCTCAGGGTGGGGGGAGGGGAAGGGGTAATGTTACGGGCAGTACGAGGTATATTTTAGGCCTCAGGGTGGGCCGAGGTAGGGGGGATAGAATTTTAGGGCTTAGGGCAGGAGGGGTGTCGGAGTAGTGGCAAACTTAACTACGCATATCCCCTTACCAATCATGCCTTTACAACAAAATTGCGTGGTAAAGGAATGCGTGGTTAAGACGCATTCGTGGTTCTGGCTGCGTTGTAGAGGCATGCGTGGTTTAGCCATGCATGCCTCTGTCATACAACCATGAGCAAAACCCCAAGATAGTCAGATGTACAAGTGTCCCCAGAATGTGGCCATGTAGAGCTGCCTGCTAGCAATGCCTATTCTTTATCTGGGTCAAACTTTCAACTAGCTTAATATACACATTTCAAAGTGATTGCTTCTATTGCAGGTAGTGTTGATTTTTGGTGTGTGTTGCAACATCCTTTGTGCATATTTTATTCATATTCATTATATCTTTGCATGTTTGCTATATCCTGAAGTAAAACATGGAAATGGGCCCAATGAAAGGGTTAGTGACAGAGGGCAACACTGGTGGTAATCTGTATTGTAACTGTAATGGGGTTATAGCCATAAGTCTCCATCAAAGCAAATGTTTATTTATGTAGTGCCTGAATCTACTTAATGAAGTTCCACTGCTGATACGGCCAATGAGCTAGAGAAATGTACAAAAGTACAATGTTGAAAGCCATCACAGCGTAAAAAATAATTACAGCTAAAAGATGTTGAAGGGTTTATACCCAGGCAATTGAACCCATTGTCAAATTAACACTCGAGACAGTTCTGTTGAGAGTAGTTTTGAGAGTTTTTTAGTACATGCGTTTTGAAGAGAAATAGAATTGTAAGAGGTGCAATCAACAGGTTATTTCCGTATCTTCAGAAAAACTTCTGTCCTCATCTCAAAAGAGAGAAAGGGACATTCCCCGTGACTTTATGCAGAGATCCTAGATAACCTGGAGACTAATCATTCTGCAAATGTTTATATAATTCAACCTAAAGTCAGTTGATGATGAAACATGTTCTTTCTACCACCCTTTTCTTCCCCCCTCAACTTTGCCTAGGACCCCACCCTACACTCACGACATGAAGAGGGAAACATAACATAATTTGGGCTAGCTTATTTGTCCACCATGAATGTGAAATCTCTATGTATGTACAATCCATCTGCCTACACTAACCATCCCATAATGGGTGCTTTTTACCTGGCTTTGGGTTCCGATAACCCAAATCTACATTACCAAATAGAGTGTTTATACATTGGCATACATGCTTAGTACTTATTATCACCTTTGTCTTTGATACATGGGTGCTCTTAATAAACATCCTACCAACTGCAAGTAAATCAACGTTTTTAGATGAAACAGTCCTCCCACAAAAATCACAAAAATCTGTCACTCATGCAAGGAGCTGAGATAAAGCTCAGTACTTAATCTATCTCGTCATAGAGGTCTTCCATCACTCTCCACTGCAGATCATGTTTCGTTTCATTAGGACTTCGGCACTGATCTACCTCAGCTAGTGTAATACGGGTTTTCTCTCTTACCTACCCGGACCTAGGCACTTCATGCACCTTTTCTCGGATGGTGCACAATAAGGCAGTGATGCACAGCTGAGAAGTGTAGACCAGAGAGAGGATCTGGCCTTTCTGTGACCTACATTAGAACTCTGAATGGATCAGGCACGGCCATGATCAGAGAGCGAGAGAGAGAGAGAGAGAGAGAGAGAGGAGAGAGGGAGAGGAGAGAGAGAGAAGAGAGAGACGGAGATAGAGAGAGAGAGAGAGTTGAAATAGTAGAACTATTATTTTATGTTTTTTGAATAGTTGACAAATACAGGGTCATAGAATAAGCCCAGATAAAATGTGAATGAGCGTAGGAAGGTAAGAGACTACTTTCTTCTAATATTAAGTGTAACTGGAGAGTGATAAGAAACACACGGTGGCAATACCTATATGTGACAGAGGCCCGCAATGCAAATGGAGGCAAGAGATAGATTAATATGCAAATACTGAAAGTCTGGTATGGAAATAAGTGTAATATCTTCTTAATGGATTGTCAGCACACAGTGAGTACTCCTGTACAAAAATAAGAATCAGCTAAAATACAGTGATGCAAATTTGGATCTTGCAGTTTTCAGTAATACTCAGTGGTAGTGTCTAGCTTAGAATAAATAAGATAATAAAAGTGCCCATAAAAAGAAAGGTACAATTCCGAGTAGATATCCCAACCAGTTGGTCCTGAAAAAGACGCATATCATCTGAGGTAAACCATATAATGACTAGAGGATCAATAAATTAAAATACAAGGGTTTTTGTTCATATATTTTTATGGGTTTTTTTCCAAACAAACACCGGCCATAAACAATTCTGAACCATATTCCCTCCATAAGCACTGGCAGTAATCTTAATCAATGTATAAGGCACAACATATCTTCCTCTCAATCGCTGTTTCAAGTGTCTAACAGTAACAGATGTCAGTCAAAATTATTTTTTCGATCAACAAGTGACCATAAAAGATGCAATAAAATACATTCTTACATGATAATAACATTGCAGCCTGTACAGACATAATTGAAAGAGAATAATAAACAAATAACTAGAAGAACAACACTTTGTCTTCGAGAGAGATTCAGAACAAAAGAGAATTCATAATACAATGTCTGATCTCAAACGTATGGCGTGCTGTATAAAACAAACGACTATAGAACACAATCTGGGTGATGACACTGATTACAAAATGACCATAGCAGCTCTACATTGCCTAAAATGTGCTTGTTTTTGGAAAGGTGATATAAGAAATCTCCTTGGTATGGAATAAAACTTGCCGAATAGCAAAAAGTGCAGCGTGCTTTGAACAAAATGACCATCGCAAGGGCAAGCAGGTACATTTTTGAAATATGTGCCCTGCACAGTGTGAGCCACAAGAAAATGTACAATATTCAGTCTCAATCTGGTCAAAAGAAATCTATGGTTCATACAAACCCAAGTCAAATGGGGTTTTATACCAGGGCTAGTGCAGATCGCAGCATAAGCTCAAACTGTGGGCATCCCAGAGACATTGTGCAATCTTTCGCTCATACATTTAGTCATGAACATTAACCTTAATTATCTGGAAAAGCTAGCAGAAAAAGTAGCTGGATTTTCAAACAAATCTTGTACATTTATTGCGCTACAAGTAGTATAAATATACAATATCCAAGGGATTTTTAATTCTCGATTGAGTTCATGACAGTCAGCTAGTACTGCTTGATTAAAAGCGGTGTCATTCTTAGTCCATATCTTCAGCCACAGCAAAAGTGGTTGTAGGTTAATCTGACCCCTGTTCTGAATACAGATATAGGTATTAGACGTTTTTGGTACGGCCAGCAGTCTTTTAATAAAGTCATTCTCAACCCTCGTCTTCAGTAACAGATGTCTTTTTACAGTCACAGTGGAGATTTATAATTAGGTCCCAACAATGCATATCTTTACCTATAGCAGATCGTTGTTTGATCATCAAATCAATTCCTGACTGATTTTGGTATAAAGCTGTAGCTATGTGGCTTGTCCTCTTAGTGGTACATCTGTTCAGTCAGTGTCAAGTCCCAAAAATCTGATGCACTTCTTGAATAACTTAATACGCTTTGTATCCTCTGAACTTTCTACCTGTATCCAAGTTAAAATCTCTGATTTCCAAATCCTTTCTATAGGGGCTGTTGCAGGTTTCCAAATATTGCTATCCTCCTTTAGACCAGTGCAAGACAAAGTGAAATGAGCTTTGTGGTGGATTTGCCCTTCCTTCTAAAAGGGATGGCACCCAATAAACAAACCTTGGGAGTCATTGGAATATTCCAGCTTGTTAACTCTTCATTTGGAATAATCTTTATCTAGTAGTCGTCAATGACAGGACATGCCCACTTCGGATATATGTATATATATCCACTTATGGATTTATGTACCCACTTCAATTTTCCATCTGACATAGTTCACTATTAATAATACCATCTTTATGCATCTGTAGTGGGATTCGATGTTTATGCCCTTCTAATTTTGTGGCTTTGATTCCTATCAGTCAGACAGTAGGTAAGTATTGTGGTAGACTTTTGCTCTTATTCTTCGGCATTGATGGGAGTGACAAACAAGCTATTAGATATATCAATTCTATGATAAGTTGGGTTATGTGACCTAGCTCTGAGTCTCAAAATAATCAGACTTTGTTTCTAACGTTGACATATGTAATAATACATTTAGATGTCTGGGCTTAATATACCTCCTCCAAACTCCCATGGCAGTCTGAATAAATGAAATGTAGTCTTAGCCGTTCCTGTATTCACACTAGTATCTTCAGCATATTGTCAATCTCTTAGAGTAGCTTCATTATCATTTTAGTGAGCGCTATGTGCCTCATAAGGGACATTGGGCATTATAACCAACTTTTAACCTATTCTCTCAATTTATTTAACATTACTTCTACACTACTGCAGTATACTTCTGCCAGGCCACAACTCATATAGACACCCAGGTATCTAGAGGGGGGTGGTCACTGAACACTATGGGCTTATCATTTAGGCTCTTCTCATCACAGTTCTATAATGGATGTAGTGTAGACTTAGTAATGTATAAATGTAGCATGGATTACTTTAGTTACTTGATCAATCGTAGTACGTCATCAGCACAAAGTGATATCACATGGTTTATGTCCCTAACTTGTATCCCCATCTGTGTATATCTAAGACGTAAGAGGCTAGCTAGCAGTTCTAATGTGAGAGTGAATATTAATGACAATTGTGGGCAGCTTTGCCCGGTTCCACTCTCTATCGGCCCGAAAGATGAGATCATTTACCTTACCTTAATTTCATCCCAACCGCTCTTACATAGTGGTAACCATCTAATTAACTTCAACAAGCTATATCCTCATAGACTCAATCAAAGATTGGAGTTGAGCGTTTGCACTGGTAATTGACACACAGCTGCCCCATGCTTCATTCTGATGCAGACACATCAGATTGAAAATTGATGTAGTGTATGATTTCTCAAGGCTGCTAGTAGGTAGATAATTCTCTGGTGAGGTATTTGGACAAAATATTGAGTTTAAAATATTGTGATCCAGAAATATTGTGAACAAAATATTGTTATTACAAAAATATTGTGACACAGAATATTGTTGTCAACAGTATAATTTTTTTAGTAGAAATATTGTTTTAAAAAATATTAACCCTCATTCTGATGTTGGTCGGACCGCAACAGACAAGCCATCGGTTGCAGTCCAACCGACATCTACTGCTGCGGCTTAACCACCGCATTACAATGCGTGCGGTCGGAGGCAGCAGGCGTAGGGACCTTCTGACACTTTCCGACTGGCTCCTTGAGCCCGTTGGACCATCAGAGGGACAGTAATCCCTACAATGGAGGCGGTGCCTGCTAAGGCACCGCCGCAGGGATTACAGTGTCCCTTTCCGCCTGCCCTTTCATGGCAGTTCGCCCGCCATGCAAAGGCAGGTGGAAAGTGATTTTGGGGACCCCCAGCAGGCCCCCCTTCAGCCCTGGCCCTCCGCTATGGGGCCTGGGGGGCACCTATTGTGCCCCCCTAAACATCCCTTCACCATGTGGCAGGCATCGCGGGTCTGTTTTTTGATCGATATTCTTATAAATGATATTTTTTGACACAATATTTTGATATTTTACATTATAAGTATTGGACCATGATATTTTTGACAACAATATTTTTGACACAATCTTTTTGTATTCCAATATTTCTACACACAAATTTCTGTCAATGATCCTTCTGGTGATTTATTTTAATAGATCAGGCTATGAAGCAGAAGTCGTGGAAATTTAATGCTCATATATAAAGCCATATGATTGCTAGCAATGAAGTTAGCCTCCTCACTGAATTTGGAGTCTGATTAGTGTACATGCACGGTGGCGCTGGTGGATGTCTACCACCACCAGATATGCAACACAGTTAGACAATGTTTATGTTGATTATGTTACATCTCATATTGTGTTTCATATGTGAATTGTAGATTTAATTACAGTTACATTACAATACATGTAGACAGAAATGGTTTTAAAACTTTTATAATTCTGTTTTCTCACTTTTATTAAGGAGGTGAATTTCAGCATGTTTGAGTGTACGAACGGGAGTGTTCTCCAAGGCATTGAAATGTTGCTCTCCCATGTTATGGTACCAGCACTTAAATCACAAGAGGTATGTTAAGCATTTTGATTTCTAATTTTGTTCGCTCATAGATTATTTGTTTTTTCATGAAGGAAGTGGAGTGTGATGCTATCTTCAGATTTGAGCAGTTCCAGACACAGGCGAATGGTCCGTCCACTTAACATGAGTGGCAGCCCCTCAAATACAAAATGTGTGCATAATCCCCACCTGCTAGGCAGTGCTCTGAATGGTAATGATACATAGCCACTACCTGTCTAATCAGAGCCATACCAGCCGCTTATTCAGTAAAATGTAAGCCAAGCACCGAGAACCTGCCAGGCTGCTAGGACGAGAATGGAAGATCCTACAGGGTGAATTTGCAGTGAGAGGAAAGGAGACAAGAAAACCTCTTGCCAGTCATGTACAGACCACTATGCTGGTTTGCACATCTGCATATGGCATGGGCAACACACTCTTTGTGAGCTTCAGGCTCTGAAACATCTTCATTATGGCTGTACCTCTTAACATAATTCTCTGCTTCAGTAATGTCCTTGTTTTAGTAAAGGCAAGGTGTGACACTCGTCCTGCCGAAGCTGTCCCCACAGATGTGTGAGCCTTGGTGAAAAGAACTTTTTGTAGCCACGTTATATTATTCATTATATTTGATTTGCAGTAAACATTCTGGTCGTTGGAGAAAGGGAAAAGGCTTTTGAAATAAAAAGATAGTTATTAAAATCAAAACAGTAGGATAAAAATTGAAGAAACAATACTAAATAGGACCAAGATTAAATAGAGTTTCAAGTGCTGGCCTGTTACAGAAATTAGAAACTGCGAACAAATGTGATGTTGTCTCCTCAGCGCTAGAATCAGCTGCTTTCTTGTAATCTCACCCATCCTGTCTTTGTATGAGGATGAAAGGTACATTGAGGTCAGTATGACCTTCCTTGAAAAGCTACAGTGAAAGCTGTTTGGACTCTCTGCTTCCTCGAAATGTGTAATAGCAGGGCTTTAAGTAGAATGAGAAAAGTGAGAGTCTCTAAAAGGGGTGTGGCCTGTGTAATAAAGAGTGTAACTAAAATACGTAAACTAAATTTCTGAGATTCTTATAGTGTGCAACCAACTGGGATTTTGGTTTCTCACTGAGCTTTCTGTTATTGCATCCAGATACATAACAACTGACATTCACTTAAAATCAGCCATGACTCTTGGCTTTGTCAATGGTGTTTAGCAAATTAAGATAAATGAGTAACAACAATGATTTTATTTTAAATAAATAATATTGAAAATGTTTAAATTCTGAAATTATGAGACTGCACATTAAATTTTACTCAGGCCTGTGGAATGGTTAATGGTCTTCAGAGAGTCTCTGTCACTCCTGTTTTGTTCACTCGATGTTAGAGATGTACACCCCTTTTCTCTCCACATCTCTGCTTATCTTACACCTTGTAGGACGCTGCCTCTCTATATGGTGTACTAAAATGAAGTACACTGTGCAGAAAGTCTAGTGGGTACTCAATAGTCATGCAGAGTTAAAAGAGTTGATTGTAATGCTCTTTTTGTGGTAGTTTGGGGGAGCAGTTAGGCTTATCATAGGGTAGTTGCTAAGCATTTGTTGTCACACACAGAGGCAATAAATGAGACACACACCCAAGAGTAAATCCGGGACCAATTTGTAGAAGAATAAAGTTGTATCCTAATATATATTTTTAGAAACCAAGAACTTTGTTTAACAGTTAATAAATGCTTTGTATGTCGATTTTTAACCAAATGCAGTTCAAGATACAAAGGCTTACAGGTTTTAAGCAACAAGGGTCAATACCGTCAAGCAGATACTGTTGCGGTCTAGGGGAAGAAAAGCATGAGGTTAGATAGCGGAGTACTGCCAAAGCATTTACCGTCGCAGTTGATGAAAGCAACACTCCACCACTGATTTTTGGGGGGCACGGGTTGCCCAGAACTCAGGGAAAGTTCTACTCCGGGGGAGTCTTGAGTTTTGGAGGTCCCAGGGCTCAGGCACAGCATGCAGTTTTGGGTTACCTGGACTGGAGGTGCAGGAGGTCGTGGGATGCAGAACTGTTTCTTCACCGGTAGCGTTCAGCTACAGGTGTGATGAGGACAGTCTGTCACGGTCGGGGCAGTCGTGCCCAAGTTGCTGCTTTCAAGCAGTCAAAGCCACCAGGAAGCGGGTACATGCTCACAGGAACGGGGCCTCTTCCAGTGTCCGTCACAGGAACTGTGATGATCTCTCAGGCTGGTGGATGCGTTGAAGGGGTCAGTTACCGGACTGGTGACCAACAGGCCTTGGCTGTTGCAACTTTTGGGTGACAAGGTGAAACGTGTCGACACAGTCCGTGTCGGTCTTCACCTTGTGGCGGTCTTTTACCGGCGGTGTGCCGGGGATTAGTACCACTAGTCCAAAGGGAGATCCCAGGCAATTGGTGAAGGCTGGCAGGGCTCCGGGGTTCTTGGAGGCTGCACAGGTCTCAGGTAGGGACGACAGACCACAGTTGTCGAGTCCTTTCACAGTTGGTAGGGTTTGGGGCCGGTTTCTTCTGCAGCAGTTCCTGGATCAGCAGCACATCTTCTTCCTTTATCTTCTTTAGGTCAGTGGAATCTGAAGTCAAGGTTTCGGGGAGCCACCTTAATACTGAATTCAGGGGTGTTACAAGGGGTGACAGGTAATAGCCAATAGGCTACTTACCTGTAGGGTGTCTACACCCTCTAGTGACTACTTTTTGTGGGAAAAGGCACTACCTTAGCCCTCATTGGAGGTTTTCTCACCATTTCAAGATGGTGCAATTTCAGGAGAGAGGTTCACCTCGCCTGCCCTGCCCTAGGAGTGGTGTAGGCTGTGGGGGGCCAACTCCTCATCTAACTAATTTTCCCGCCTTCCTTCCAGCCAAAAGTGGAGCAGGAACGGGGGCTTGGCCTCCCCCACTATCCTGGGATTTCCTGGGTTGAATTTCAAAGGTGTAAACGACTTTGAAGCTTCCTGCCCAGAGCAGGTGTTGTTTCTGTCCTCTGACAGCACTGGTTCTCACCCCTGATGTCAGAAACATGTCTGGTGGTGGCAGCCTGGTGAAAACCAGCTAGAGACCCCACTAGTGTTTGGTTAGGTTTCAGGGGATCCTCTAAAAGTCTCCTGTATGAATTTATTAATAAATCCAACACTGGCGTCATTGAGGATTTATTAAAACAAGTTGTTTGGTACCAAACACCTTAGAAATCAGTGATGCCATCATGAAACTCCTGTTGATGAGTATCGAGTCCATGTACTCTTTATGGCTTCCCTGTTCACTTACAATATCACAGAATAGGCTGGACACTGTAGAGACCTATCTGCTCATTCAGATAGGCCCTCACATAGGATATAGTGTACCCTGCCTGATGCTGAAGGCCTCCAGTAGGGGTGGCTTACCTATACCTTATGCAGTGTATGGGAGGCATGGCACACAGGGCAGTGTCGAACAATGGGGGCAGCTTTTCTGCCCCACACCCATTCACACAGCATTAGGGGTAGAAAATACTGCGTTGCTCCATACTAGTAATCCATTTCACTGCATTTAATCCATGTACTCCTCGATATTTTGAGCTTTGATATTTAATCACATTAACTCCACACGTAGGGATGTCATGCTATTTCCAAAGTTTCTCATGCTCGAGATGTGCCCATCCGGACCTCTTGTCAAGAACATGAACTGACGCATGGTTCGTCCAAAAGCAGTGTTTATTTAAAAACCCAATGCATTTCGGGCTATGACAAGCCCTTCTTCAGAGGTCACTACAAATGACAGAAAACACTCACTGTTACACCGTTGTTCACTGTTGTACATGAAAAGTTCAATACTACCAATCATTTTATATAAAACAATTATATATGTCCATTTAAATATCAATGTCACAGAAATAAACACACATTTCATGGAGCCTTGCCAAGTAGTTACTTCAAAAACCTCGTGAAACCTAATTTCATCACTCATTTTTCTTTGGCTTATAGTAGCTGGTCATCACATTGACTCACACACTACACACTCAACTACGTTTACGAAACACAACACACGTTCTCCCCACTCTTAACCTCCATTTTTATCAATTCAGTCTTTCTCACGTTTTTTTCTAACTCTCTTGGGTTCCTATCACCATCTGAAATTGCGCCCTGTTCTTGTTACACCTTGCCTGGCAATGAACTCTCAATTCATCCTCATGAGCGTAATCCCAAACCCACATGCAAACCTACAACCACTCTATTCATATTCACACACGCGCCCGGTCTCTCTATGAAAACGACCTCTTTCATTCAAAAACTAACTCACATTGCTAACAGCCACTCCGCAACTATACACCACTTTCATACTCAATCATTCTCCCTGTTCTGCAACCGCTAAAATCACGACAGTCCACGTACCTGCCACAGGTTTCTTAAAGCCTCCGTCCTAACCTCTCGTTTCAGAAATTTTTTACCTCCCACTATGAATCACCCGGTTTTTTAAACCAAACTTTCCTGCCCAAGACTCTCCTTCATTCGTGCTATCTAATTAGACACGTAATCTCCCCTGACGCAACCACATCAGCCTCGATTACCAACAAAGAAACTTCAACACCCATAATGCAATCTGCGTACCATTCCGGAACGTTTTCAATGACAAAATATCCAACATTACATGTTTCTAAGTTACGTCTTGATGCGACAGTACAACAAATAATAACACACGAGGTTTAAAAACTTGACGTTGTGAATGTTTTAGTGTACGTTTATAAACCATGTAAACACGAACTTGCTCAACGAACTCGATGTTTCTCCGTACGTGTGGAATCGAAAACTGTCGGCTCATTTGACCATTCTATACATTTTAACTGCGGGTGCAAACCCAATAGGGCAATTTAACATGAAATTATCAGCAAAGTAACAGGGATGCACACCAATCTTCATTCTCGAGTTTCACCATGTTTGTCCAATACTCATCACAGGATGCGTGCTGAACTGGGTAAAATGCCTTGCCCTGGTAGCACATGAAGTCTGAATCGAACAATGGGGGCAGCTTTTCTGCCCCACACCCATTCGCACAGCATTAGGGGTAGAAAATACCACGTTGCTCCATACTAGTAATCCATTTCACTGCATTTAATCCATGTACTCCTCGATATTTTGAGCTTTGATATTTAATCACATTAACTCCACACGTAGGGATGTCATGCTATTTCCAAAGTTTCTCATGCTCGAGATGTGCCCATCTGGACCTCTTGTCAAGAACACGAACTGACGCATGGTTTGTCCAAAAGCAGTGTTTATTTAAAAACCCAATGCATTTCGGGCTATGACAAGCCCTTCTTCAGGGGTCACTACAAATGACAGAAAACACTCACTGTTACACCGTTGTTCACTGTTGTACATGAAAAGTTCAATACTACCAATCATTTTATATAAAACAATTATATATGTCCATTTAAATATCAATGTCACAGAAATAAACACACATTTCATGGAGCCTTGCCAAGTAGTTACTTCAAAAACCTTGTGAAACCTAATTTCATCACCCATTTTTCTTTGGCTTATAGTAGCTGTTCATCACATTGACTCACACACTACACACTCAACTATGTTTACGAAACACAACACACGTTCTCCCCACTCTTAACCTCCATTTTTATCAATTCAGTCGTTCTCACATTTTTTTCGAACTCTCTTGTGTTCCTATCACCATCTGAAATTGCGCCCTGTTCTTGTTACACCTTGCCTGGCAATGAACTCTCAATTCATCCTCATGAGCGTAATCCCAAACCCACATGCAAACCTACAACCACTCTATTCATATTCACACACGCGCCCGGTCTCTCTATGAAAACGACCTCTTTCATTCAAAAACTAACTCACATTGCTAACAGCCACTCCGCAACTATACACCACTTTCATACTCAATCATTCTCCCTGTTCGGCAACCGCTAAAATCACGACAGTCCACGTACCTGCCACAGGTTTCTTAAAGCCTCCGTCCTAACCTCTCGTTTCAGAAAAATGTTACCTCCCACTATGAATCACCCGGTTTTTTAAACCAAACTTTCCCGCCCAAGACTCTCCCTCATTCGTGCTATCTAATTAGACACGTAATCTCCCCTCACGCAACCACATCAGCCTCGATTACCAACAAAGAAACTTCAACACCCATAATGCAATCTGCGTACCATTCCGGAACGTTTTCAATGATAAAATATGCAACATTACATGTTTCTAAGTTACGTCTTGATGCAGCAGTACAACAAATAATAACACAAGATGTTTAAAAACTTGACGCTGTGTGCCATGTCGACTCTTCGGATTTTCCTGCACCAAGACACGCAGCCTGCAGTGGCGAGTGCATAGCCTTGGTGAGGGGGCCCTGGGGTGGTACAATCAGTGTTGCAGCCCCAGAGGTCCCTCTTCCGTACCCGTGGGTGCCAGGGGTACCTTTTACTAGGGACTTATTGGAGTGACTAAAGTTGTGCCAATCGTGGTACAGTTTTGGGGAAAGAGATCTAGCACTGGGAACCTGATTAGCAGGGGCCCAGTGCACTTACAGTTTGAAATAACATCAGGCAACAAGTGGGGATTAACCATGCAAAAAGATGCACTTTCTTACACACCTTATCTCTTTCCTCTTTAGTACCCTCTTCTCACTCTCTCTCCTGAATGCACTTCCTTGCATCGCCTTCATTTCACCACCCTCCAAATACACAGTATACCCACTTACCTCTAAGCACTGGATTTTGTTTTACTTTAGCCTTGTCAATATTTTGACAACTGTGCACCTCCTTCACACACATTTGCAACTGGAATACGTGACCATTGCTCTGTGTGCTCTGTGTGTTCTGCAGAGAGGCTCAGGATTGGTTGACAATGAATTATGAACACTTTTTTGACCCACCTTCGGCTTCAGCTCCAGAACGCTCAATCGTCCTCATCATAAACACCTGGAGATGACTCAGTTCAAAGTACTATGGAAAAGTAATAAGGTACCAAAAACATATGCAAATACAACATCCTAGAAATAGTTAACACACTTAGGTAATGCAAGATTAAGTTAAACATGAAATATAAACAGGAACTATATCGCTGACATGGATTACCTTAACATTTTTTTACATTCATTGTTTTGGAATCAATAGTTATTTTGCCATTACAGTTAAGGACATGACATATAGGGTCGGACCTGGTGGGGCTCAGCCCACTTAAAGCCCTGCGTCGTAGTGCTTACATTTTCTGCAGAGTTAGGACCTGATTATGAGTTTGGCGGTCCAATGGACCCCAAACCCACGGTGGCGGTGCGGCAAACACCGCATGGGCGGTCCGACCGCCGTATTATGACTTTGGTGGTCGGACCGCCTTAGGATCGCTGCTACCACCAGGGATCTGCGATCCCTGGCAGGCATGCCGCGGTCTGAGGGCACAATATGCTGGCGGTGCAACTGCTGCACCGCAAAGCATATTATGAGTTTCCTCACTGCCCTCCTTTTCATGGCCGTGAGCCCAACATGAAGAGGGTAGCAGTGAGGAAACTAAGGGGGCCCTATGGGCCCCCTGGTGCCTCGGTGCATGGGGTGCATGCAGGGGGGCACATGGTGTGCCCCCTATCTTTCTGCATCCCCAGTTCCTGCATGGCATGGACCCTACAGTCCATGCCGTGCTGGAATGTGCTGGGGCGGTCCCAGGGTGCTGCCTTGCTAAGGCTCTCCAATGAGCATTTGAAAGACAGCACCATGGGCCAGATTTAAACTTGTAATCCGGCGGGTGGTTGGCGGTGGAGTTTGGCGATGTGGGAGCGGGGCAGTGGGGTGCCACCCCCCTCCCTCACTCCCAAACTCATAATCAGGCCATTAGTCTTCATATGACATATGCATGCTGCTGTACACCATTCATTGCTCTGTAAGTACACCTGCTTTAGACATCGCATGCGGTTTGTGAAAGTTGCTCGAAATTGACTTTTCCCCACCAGAAGCTTAGTTCTCGTGCTGCTTTTCCCTCTGTATCCCTCCAGCCACATATTTGGATGCCAATCATATTGTTTATTTTCAGATTTCAGGATTTACGCCCATTCACAGTTTTTTTTTGCTTTCCTGTATTTTGGAAGGATTTTATGGGTTTCCAATACTTAATATACATTAATCTTTGGAATCCATGCGTTTAAGAGCAGTGATCACACATCAACGTAGGCCTTGGCAACTGCAACCTACATTTGCAGCAAACCTTCTCAGTTGTAGTCTGTGCTTTCATTGTGGTGGTATCTGTAACTGCATTCTGATATTTTCTTTAATTATACACTTGCTTTGTCCAGGTATCTTGTACCATCTTCGAATGTTGCTGATTTGCTGCTGCTCTCCTTTTCAGTACCCGTTTACATCCCACTTTTATGGATTTCAATATCAATTCTAATTTCTAATCCAGCTCTTACATCGGAAAGTTTTCCTTGAATACAATGCATGGTCTGAGGTACTTTGACTAATGGCCAATGTCATTCGGCCTGTGGTCAAAGGTTTCCTCTGGCAGAGCCAGCAGAAACATGGTTGCTGCCTCATTCTAAATATAGTTGGGGAACTGTGAGTTTGATGAACTCTTTGCTTTACATAAGTGAAGCCAATGGTGGTGAAAATAGCTTTTACCAATTTATTGCAAGTACTATACAGATATTGTTTCATGGCTACAACATTTTGACACCTCACAGAATTGTTGTTACTCAATTGCTTGGGCAATGCTTATTCTCTTTATCCCATTCAAAATGACCTTGGCCACCATATTCAGTTGTCTTTCCTGTTATTTATCTCTCTTCATGCCTTCTGATACACAAGGCCATGCATGCGACAGCTGGGTTCATAGACTCATGCATTAAAAACGCTTGTACCCTCTTTTGATCCTATTTCTCAGCACTTAACTATGCATTATGGCTAGCATGTCATAAACTGAAGTGGCTAACCCACACTGTCCTTCTTTTCATTTTGTTGTAAAACCAAGAACTGGGGAGCAGTGAAGGAAGGTCTGCAGAGCTCTCAAGTAAAGGATTTCTTGGACTCGCTGGATACTTTTGTTGCAACCTTGTCTTCTGCCCGACAGAATTTAGAGGGGAAAATTGAGCTGCAGAAGGTGGATGTTGGTGAATTTCTGAATAATTCAAATAACCCTGCAGACTTTATAACAGCAGGTTGGTATTGTTTTTCCTGAATGTTAGCATTTCTTGCATCCACGTATTTAGTTAGTTCCTGCAAATCTAATTGCATGTAGTTGTTTAGATAACGGATGGAAAAGACCAAGACAAGTCCATGCAAACTCAGATCATGTATGTCTTCAACAGAGAGCCTGGGAATTTAAGCGAGACATCACTACATTTATGTAAAAGCAGACTGTTTCAGAGATGTGGAGCCATGAGAACACATTGTCTACTTCGAGCCACAAAATAGGATATGGAAACAATGAGAAATTTGAAATCATGCATTACAAGGACCTTTATGGTTTTGATAGTATTTGACTAAAGGAGAAATTGCTGGTGCTTCCATCACCAAACGCTTATTATTCATGATATATCATGGAAGGTATTTAAAAGAATATGTATTTATTTGAAATTATATACTGTCTATGTAGAGTATGGATTTAGCTCTATAGGAGGAGAAAGTTAAAAAATCAAGTCAGAATTATTTAGCTCAAGAACTGTAATAGGGATACAAAAACGCAAGAGTCTGAGGACACACAAACACTCGCACACATAGTGAATACCTGAGTTAACGTTAACAAACAAAATAGGCAAGACTTAAAAACCCTTGGAATGTACCAGATAAGGTGATTACACAACATTACCAACAAATCAATCCCCAAACCACCCAAATGTACTACTCATGACCTCACACATGATGTCACTGATGCAATGGAAATAGGCTGATTCCTTTGCAGTGATTTATACAAACAGATGTTTTTCAAAAGATGAGGATCCAACAGGATTTGTGTGTGAAAACCTTCTATTCACAGTGCACACAATAGCTTTTTCAATCCAATATACGAGCTTGCCACTTGTATGGTTATGGTAGTCTCAGCATTGAGAGGTGATATCCGTTTTTTGTATGGTATATGCTTGATTGTTTTGGCAACTGGGGAGTCTCATAAGCTGCACAAACCGGTTGTAGAGGTCCTACACACAGCATCCCTATGCTTCTCCATCACCACCATGGACAATGCTTGCAGGTTGGTTTAAAATTTAGAATCTCTAACTATGAAGAATTTTTTATGCATTATTAGAGGTGTTTGGGGACATGGAGATGATGATTACTGATTCTGGGAAGGATCTGATGGATACTCCACATACGTGTGCATACATACTAAATTTTAGGGTAAGCAACTGTCACAAAAATATGCATGCATACTGGCTAGGTTGTCTGAATGTCCAGCTGTGCAACTACAAAGTGCGAGTGATTTTGCATAGTGCTTAAGGTGACATGAGCTATTGTTAGCTTGCCACACTAAAGGAGTGTCATGAGAAAACAAGTAACTAACTACTGAGGATACCAAACAGCTATCCAACCCCCAAGATAAGGAAGAATGAGATGTGAGTCACTTTGGTCAGCTGGATGTGATCCACCAGTTCAAGGAATGAACCATTGAAAGTGGAGAGGGTGATATTCTTGTACCAATATTGTTAAAGGGAATAGAAGCATATGGGTGGGATCAGTGAACCAATACTACCCTCGTCCATGTCTTTTATTTCCATCAGAAAGTTTTGTAGAGTTAGCGCTTTATAACGGAATGCGTCTCTAATGTAAAAATGTAACCCATTGGGTCTGATTCAGATTCAAACGGAGCAAAATTACGAGCATGGAATTTCACCTGGATGATACATAGTTGGTAGATTTTTCTGCCTGTAATTTTGGCCACAAAAATCACAAGAGGCTTTAGTTGTAGAAGCAGCCAAGGCTCAATCCGTTAATTATCTAACAGGGGGGAGCATACAATGCTCAACTCTGCTTGAAGAAAGAATCCCTTGCCTTCTCTACTCGCCCACCCTCTTCCATCATGCCTCACCCCACCCCTCCCACAGGCCCGCGCATACATAAACTATCTATTCAGAGCATTTTTAAAGGTAGGCAATAAAACCCCATAAAAATGGGAATTCCGTGTGGTTTTACAACCAGACAAAACAGTCGCACATGGTAATTCGCAGCTTGCCATGATGTCTTCTCTGAAAGGCTTTGATATTTTATGCATCAAACTTTCATATGTTATTTAGTTCACTCCTTACCAACGTGGATCTCTCTAAACACTTTGTTCCAGTATAGAAACTGATGTATGTTGTATGCTTGCATTTCAGTAAAAAGCTGACCAAGTTCAGATATTGGTGACTAAGGGATAAATCAAAGGGCCTTGTTGAGGGCCGTGGGGGTGGGAGGGTGGCACTTTTCAGTGGAATAGAAAGGAGATGCCTGTAAGAGAGAGGGCAGATGAATGTGCTGCTTATCTCTCTTCACACAGACTGACATTGACCTATAGAGACTCCCGCACTGCTGTCCTTCACAGTGCAGTTTCTGCATCACATTAAATAACTGAGGGAGTCTGTCAGGGGAACATCCCTTATCTGAGCCATGCTTTTCTGAAGCAGAATGAGTCAACAAAATACTCCTGCTAATTTAGTGGCTTTTTTGCAAGCCCTTTGCGCCATCGGTGCATCACTTTTTTTTTACGCACCGGTGGCACAATGGGCTTGCCCATATTTATAATGCTACGTAAAGTCACTCTGCATGACTTTACATGGCTTTGTAAATATGGGCCCCATTCACGCATTACTCTGCGTGAAAGGGGCGTTCCTTGGGTGTTACTGTGGTTGTTCCCACGCAACTTCCATGGAACCTGACGCATTCCCAGATTTAGAACATTTTGTCAAACTGGGAATGCTTCAGAATCCTACGTAGGTCATTCTGCAGCATGCATAGAAAGAGGAAAATGCCATTAATGATTGTTTTACCTTCCTGCACAAAAACAATAATCCCTGCAGCACAGGCACGCTTGCAAAATGATGCAAGGGTGCCTTCACTGGCGCGTGGCAGCCAGTTGTGCACCAGTGCAAGGCAAAGCACAGGGATGCATCGTATTGATGTTAATAGCACATATCCCAGTGCTTTGAGAATGACGCAGCATGGTGCAAGTAAATGGCTTGCGGCGCTGTGCTCATCATTTTCTTGTAGATGAGGCCCTTAGTCTGAATTTGTGGCAGAAGATGAGAATGAGCACATGCTCTTAGTCGCATCAAATCCTTGAAAATGCAGCTCTATCTAGAAGAGCCCTGGCTTGCAGGCATTGCACCCTCTTTGATCACTATTGAAAGCTGTACTTATGGCATTGCTCTTTTACCAGGTGGTAACAGTGAGGTCATTGAGAAGCTTGAAGGCGCGCTCATGGTTTGGATAAAGCAGATTGAACAGGTCTTGGTGGAAAGTGAGCAAATGAGAAAAGAAGCTGATGACATCGGTCCCTCGGCAGAGCTCGAGTACTGGAAGTCAAGAATGGCTTCATTTAACAGGTAACTTCTCCCGCTTCTAACGAGAAATCCAGGCTTAACACAATAAACGAGTTTGAGTAAATAATTTATTTTGCATTTTTTCCCATTTATAGTCTTTTGGATGAACTCAAGAGCCCAAAAGTGAAAAAGGTGCTGAGCATTCTTCAAGCTGCAAAGTCCAGGATATTAAAACTTTGGAAAAAGCTGGTAATTATCTGTTCATTGTGGATGAGTTGTGTATTATATTCCTGAAATGACTCGTGGGTAAAGAGTACATGAAGGGTGCTGTTCCCTCGATGATTACCTGTGCCCATTAACTCATACGAAAAGCCCTGCATTATCAGCTCATGGTTTGTGATCGAAACCCCTTGAGTTGAAAGAAGCTGTCCTGAAGGCTACCATTGAACGACAAATTGAAGCACAATGCAATATTTAGCTGGTTCTCTTTGCTCGTGAGAAAGAGGAAAGTGTTCTTTTTGCTCTCGACAGTGCTTAATTTGTAAAAGAATAAGTGCAGGGGCTCAAAGGTGTTTTCCTAGGGGCCTGCTATCGGCGCTGCCTAAGGATGGAATTGCTGATACCAAGACTGTCCAGACCTGATTCCTCCTCGTGCCTCTTTCTTCCTTCATCCAGCACTTTTTGTCTGCTTATCTTACTCTTGCAAGTTCTTTGTTAACCCTGCTTTTCCACTGGTATCCTATCTTTCTCTTCCTCCTTCTTTCTCTCTTTCTCTGGGTCAAAGCCTAATGATGAAAAATAAGTCCAAGCTCACAAGAATGAGAGCTTGTGCCCATCACCTACCAGTGCTGGCACAGATTAGACAACAGTTCTGCACTCTCCATTGTGAAACATTCGTCAACAGAGCAGAGCTAGGGTGCCGCACTCCATTCCATTCGCCCTCTTTGCCCTTCATGGTGTATGGTTTCAGGAAAGGGCTTTCACTACTTCTGTCTTTCATCTTCCGGGTCCCCCCATTGTGCCATGAATGGGAGGAGAAAGAGTCCAAAAAGTGGCAATGTCCATTGTGCTCATGTCTCCTCTCTGACCTCTGTTGGCCTTCTTGAGGTGAGGGACCTTTTAATGAATTTCACATTGGCCTCTGAATCATGTGATGGCACCATAGGCCGCATGGATTCGTGGATTGGGGTCTACAGTATGTTGTTCAAAAATCGATCATAAAGTAGAGAAAATATTGGGTACTCACAGGCCAAAAAAAGTTGTCAACAAAGCCATGCAAAGTAATGTCTACAAGGCTCAAGTAGTAGGGCAAGAGGAGAAGGAAGGAAACAATGAACTTGTGTTAAATGTCAATCCTGAGGACCGCAGTCGAGGCCAACAGAATCATAAAGGGGGAGGGACAAGAAGTTACACGGCTAGCTCTCATAACCAGTGGGTGCAGTGTCCTTGCATAGGGGGCCCTATGTGTGTACGAGCTGCTTCCTCTGTGTGAGTAGCTCTAAATGGAAAGGTTTTAGCAGTGTCCAAGTATGTGAACACATTATGTACTAAATAAAGCAGTTCTGCATGGCAAATGTGCAAGGCACTTTATCCAAGTATAGCCAGTATATTATGCAAGAGTTTGCGACCTTCTTCTAACTGCAAGCCACTGTTCAGCCATAAATGTATGGTGTCTTTATGAGTTTTCAAGGCTGTTTCTGTTTTCTTTGGTATTGTAGGATGGCAGCGTCACAAACGCAGCCAACGAAGCGAAGGACAACGTCAAGTATTTGTACACCCTTGATAAGTTCTTCGGTCCTCTGGGTAAAGCTTCTCCAGTAAGTATTGCGGGTCACAGATTGGCACATTTAAGGGCACACAGTCGCTGGTCCCCTGGCACTCAATGATCTTTGTTTCTGTCTTTTTCTAATATTTTACAAAGGTACCCAAGCAATGCACAGCGCTCAACCTCCCCACATCTCTTCCACTTCTAAAAGCTCTTTGCCTAAAGTGTATGAGTCACTTAGCTTAAGTGAGTCCAGTCACAACACATCTATTCCTAGGGCTCTGCACAGAATGCCAAGGATTTACTATTTTGTGCCATTTTTTTTTTAAGAGGTCAGTGCTGTTTTACAACAGCAAAATCAACGTGCGTGTTAGACAGAAATCAGCATTGATTATTATTACAGCAAACCAGGACAAAAAAAGTTAACCAGAATAGCACACTCCTACTAACCGGCAAGCGGAAAACAGGAGCGCTTAAGTACAGATTAACAAAAACAAAAATATTAGCAAAGCAAGAACAGTTTATGTAGTCCGGTTGATAATTTGCAGATAAAGTCGGTGTAAGCGGTGTTTAATCTGTTTCCAAAGCTTCATCCTGCCCCCTTGCATGGTTTCATGTTTGCACAAACATACAGCTGGCTGTCTCTGTTTGACATGGCAGGACACCACAGAGGTTGGCTGTCCATCTGTTTACGTGCGACGTACCGTTAGTTGTCATCTCCCCGTTGCGGCTGTTGGCGGGAGCAGCCTGCGTTTATTTTGTGAATAGAAAACGTTGCAGTGCAGTGTTTTCTTTACTTTCAGGCAACGATGGTGGAGCACATACCCAGCCTAATGAACAATATCCGCATGATCTACAGCACGTCGCAGTACTACAACACGTCCGAGCACATGACATCTCTTTTTCTCAAAGTCACAAACCAAATGATCAACACATGCCGAATGTACCTCAATCAGGGAGTCGCTAAGATCTGGGAGCTTGAGAGGTAATTTTTTGAATTATTATTCTACTTCCTCGGTGACGCTGTGAAGTCTTTCACGTGTGTGATGCATTTTCTGATAATCGAACAACTGCACAGTAAAACGTGGTACTACCCTGTAGGACAAACATTACACTGATAGTCAGGCACCTTTTTTAGATCTGCGCTCTAATCGCTATGTATCCGCGGATTCGCAAAGCAATGATAAAAAGTTGTTGTCCTTGACACTTGGTCACTGGTGTCGGCTTGTGGTGCTCTTGCCTTGTCCAGTGGAGTACAAGCTGGTCCTTGCATGTATAGTTTGAAGATTCATATGTGGAGGCACTCCTGTATGGGAAGAATTGGAGGTCACTGGTGCTACGACTAAGGGCTTGATTATGATTCTCGCGGTCCGTGGACCTCCAGACTCGTGGTGGCATGGCGTTGGCGGTTCCACCCCAAAATCACTGGCAGTCTGATCGCCTCATTTCAAGTGGGTGGCCCGACCGCCGCCGCCAGGGAACCGCCGTTCCCTGGCATTGGCGCGGCATTTCTGAGGCTGCAATATGGTTGGCGGGACCGCTGTGGTCCCGTCCCGCCAAGCATATTGCGAGTTTCCTCTCCGCCGGCGGTGTCATGGAGGTTCCTTCTCCATGAACATTGTGGCGGAGAGAAAACAAAGGGGGCACTACAGGGCCCCCTCTACCTCCTCCGCTTGTGGATGCATGCAGGGGAGCATAACATGTGCCCCCCTATGTTAATGCACACCATTTCCTGCATGGCATGGACTTTACAGTCCATGCCGTGCAGGAACCTTGTGTGGTGTTCCCATTGTGGTGCTCTTTTCAAAGGCACTGCGGCCTGTGAAAGAGGCACCGCCACGCCACCCGCCAGACCATTTTTTAGTTGTAATCTGGTGGGCAGGCCATGGTGAGTCTCGACCGTGCGGGAGTGTGGCGGTGGCAGCCCACCCGCTCCAACGAAACGCGTAATCGGGCCTTAATTATGCTGCTGTCTCAGAAAGGGCTATTAGTACAAGCATTGTTATTTCTTCACTTTCCAAATTAACATATGTTGTTTTGATGGGACTGCTTGAAAGCTACAAAATGATGATAATGCCAATTGTACTGCCTCCTTTATATGTGAACCCTGTGTCACTCTCTGTAAAATTCTTTAAAAAATATCCTGTATTGGTTAAGATAGCATAATGTAAATGACAAATGAGTAAAAACCTTGGTAGCATGATGATCAAGGTCTATGGTAAATATCTTTAAACCTTTGCAATCCATCAGTCATAGAATTGCCTTAAAATGGTACCCAAAGATTGCTAAAGTAGAGAAACAGTTGACATTACCATTTCGCTTGGTTTTAATTTCTTCAGTGTCTTCCTGGCTCCATAAGAAGAAGACAAAGTGCTATAATAACGTAGGCTTGAGTTTCACTTTGTTTGGCATCTGTATTTGTTTTTAAACTGGCCTCTGGATAGTTCCTTAACTGCGAGCCTGTTGTACTTTAATTGACATAGCTATTTTAGTGGTCACTTTAATTAGAAAAAATGGCTTGCAGAATGTTACCATACTTAATATGTGCTGATAGAGTTGCCATTTACCAGCATTCATTGTCATATGCGTAATCGTAATAATTTCGTCAACTTTCCATGATTTTGTGTGTGAGCAAGGATGAATACCAAACATCATGATTCCCATTTATTACACAACAATGATTTTCTCTACTTTGAAATAATATTCACATGCATATTTTAAGACACTTTGCATTGCTTTCTCTCTTCTGTGTGTTGTTTGCTGTTACTGGCTAGCGAGGGATCCACTGTATATTAAACAGTTAATTGATTGGGTCGCAGACAATTCTGAAAGCAACCAGAATGAAACGACACAGAAATCTTGGCCAATGCACAGCAATTGAACTTCCTTGAACATTCAAATACTACCTGAAATGACTTATATTTTCAAGTTTTTTTTATTAGCATGTGATCATCTTAGATATTCTTTTCTGTGCTGGATGTTTTTCTTTACAACTTACTTCATTATTGTCATATTTCAAATTCAGGAACGAACTATTGCAGAGGATCCAGGAATGTATTAACCTGAACAAACAATATCAGAAGTCTTTTCACAAAATAAAGGAGAAACTAAAGGAAACTCCAAATGACAGGCAGTTTGAATTCAGGTAAATTCTATTTCTTACTATTTATTTTTGGATCCCTCTATATAAATGTTGTGTTGTAGTGTTCAGTTTAGGGCTGCATTAATATTGTATCCTTCTGAAAACACATATTGTTGCCACGATTTTCATAAATATTGTCTGTGTTCCAATTATCTTTTAGTGAAAATTACATCTTTGGAAAGTTTGATACATTCTCCAGGCGTTTGGAAAAGATATCAGAAATGAGTAACATTCTGGAAAGTCTTTCTGACTTGCAAAATATTAGGACTGAAGGAATTGACAAACTCAGCATTCGATACCAGACCATCCTAGCAAATACCAAATCCAAAGCATATGATGTGCTAGATCACAGGAAATTGGAGGTATGAAAAACAAAAACTGATTATTTCACTTGTGCAATATACACTAGAGGAGGCTTTGTCATCTAATTATACAATTACATTTGCCTGATTGATGTAAATCAGTTCATCGAATATTCATACAGAATATGCCTGCAGTGGGTGAACAAGGAGCTTGTTTCTTTTCGAGAGATAGCTGAATTGTGTGATGGAGTGGATATATTACAGAATGGCAAGACACTTTAAGTGAGAAACACACTGAGGAGTTGGTGGCTTGCAAAGAAAGCAGTACAATTCAGAAATAAATTGAGATGAGTAGCAGTCCTTTCAAATATCGATGTAATCTACATATTTCGAAATTTGCAAGGATTCCTTTGGAAGGATTTCATGAACAACTAGCCATATTCAGTCACAACAGCTCATTTATAAAAGACTCATACATTTTGTCTGATGTGTTTAGCATGCAATATGTCATTCGGTGTGCGGTTTAGGAATTACCGTATGTGGTGATGATAGTAGGTAAGGTTCAATTCACTTTAGGATTTGTATGGAAACCGCAATTTGGTTCAATATTTTGCCATCTAAATATGAAATCTTTTAATAAAAAAAAAGAGTTCGAGAGGGTTGCCTCGACTTCTCAAGTTTAGAGAATTGTGTTACTAACGAGGGGACCACTCACTCGCCTAGCTATCACAGATCTCTAACCATACTTGTCACATGGGTAACCCCAATAGTGTTTTTAGGACTCTCACCTAGTTTATGACACATTATGCATGGCATGTTGCCGTTGCATTTGACTTGCATTTTGCTTGTTCATTCTTGCAGGGGCATAGTTAGCGCTATTGTCATAGCACATACAAATGACTTTTGTGTCTGCACCATCACAATTTTGAAACTGCTTCTCCATTCATAGGCACGTGTCTGTGCCAGAACATCCTCCTGTCAGTGTTATAAGTAGTCTGTGCTTTGCCCTCACCTCTGCATGCATAGGAGAAGGTAGCGGGCCCACGTGATTTGAAGTTCTCTGTGATACTTCTTAGTGCTGTCAAACAGTTCTTCTCAAACTCTATGCAGTTGCCTCAAAACTAGTTATGCAGTCAGCTGTTATTTGCTTATCTCTAAAAGATAAATGCCAGCTTGTTGCATCACAGTTGATTGTGAAATGTTTGACACTTGTATCTTCATCATCTACCCTGCAACTGGCAGTTGCATTCCTTGTGTGATCACCGTGTTTACCTTTCCATTTTTAATGTGTCCATGGCTGCACTGACCAAGTGGTTTGGCAGTGTGCTGGTCTGTTCCTCCTTTCATCCCTGGTTGTTGACTGCTTTGTTATAAGGCATGAGGCACACCTTCGTCAGATTGATTAATACTTGTGCAGCATTGTTTCTGAAGTACTATTCTCCTCACTGTGCGTCTGCCTGCTCTGTGCCCAGTGCTATGTAGTTGCTTTCCTGCTCAAAGGTGTAGGACCGGGCATTATCAGCCATGAGCTAAGTATTCTGCTGCACACCTGTTGGAATGAAATATGTATAGACACGGTTCAACTGTATTGTGTTTATTCATGGAGGCGTGATACCCCCTTGCTCAGTATGAAACCTTCTCTACACCAGCGTTCCACATACATCTCAAAACATGATGGCAGTCAACAATTCTGACTCATGCCATAATGCCCACAACCACACTGGGTGTGCAGTACACTATACATTTGTCTCTTCCTTTGAACGTATATATCAAAGAATGCAGCCTGCCCAAGATGAGCTTGTGTTCAGTTGTTAATAGAACATATACAGATTGGCTTATTAGACTATTATTGGCTATAACAAATTTATGAAATGATATCTGGAATACCTACAAGCTAGTTACAGGCTATTCAGCCAGTTGTGATATTATCAATCCTAGAAAGGAAGTATAAGGCCCATTACCTTAAGTTGCATTTTAAGTCGGCATAGAAGAAGAAAATCTTTAGTTGACTTGTAGACTGGAAATGCCCTAAACACTTTGACAATTAAATGGTTAGCTACCTTTGATGATCCTGGTGCTGGTATCTCCTCCTGCCCCGATGCATTGATAGCGGAGAGACTAGGGGAATCAAGGCACTATTGAGTTTAATACATGTGTAAAGATGCCCGTGCCATTCTGTCTTTCTTCAGGACATGATAAACTTCAGTCTTCGTTGCATGATTATGGGCTGTATGTTCATGCGGGTGAAGAGAATGTGCATTGAAATAGAGTGGGATTCCTTCAATGAGGAGAAACCTAGAAAACGGCACAAAGTGAAATATGTTTAGGTGGTTGAACCTAAGCTAAATGTTTAGGATTATCATGCATCATATTGGCCCTAAATGCGTGTAATTGTAAATTGGAATAATTCATGTAAGGCACCAGATCATGTTATTTATTATTACAAACATTCAGTTAAGTATGGTTATATATTTATAGCAAATTAGGAAAATGCCTTTGGGGTAAGATCATGATGGTCTAAAAGGTGAATTGCAGGAATACCAAGACAGAAGACCTTACCAAATGATTTTTCTTCACTTTCACTGCCTCCATCCTTCTTGAGGTCTCCTCATTAGAACTCAGCTCTCATGCTTTTTTTCCTTTTTCCCACGTTATGTATGTGAGATAAGTTGGAATTACCGCTGCTCACTGCTCTTTCCATTGTCTGTGAGGAAAGGGTGCGTGTGTGTATGTTTGTGTGTGTGTGTATGGGCGTGTGTGTGTGTTTATTTGTTTGTGTGTGTGTGCGGACGTGTGTCTGTGTGTTTATGCAGCCGTTGTTGCTACCTGTTCTTTATGTACTGTTCAACACATTAACATTCAGGCCCTGGACAGGGGATTTGATACATTTACCTCTAAATGTCATGTTTGTGCGAATATCTTAAAGTTTAGTCCTAAAAGCACTGCTTGACTGCAAATGCAATCTCACATTAAACGTTTACAGGTCACATTACTTGGAGGGTCAGGGCAATATATTTTTACACAGAGTGGGCTCAACATAAAAACGTTTGAAGAGCACTCCTCAATGGAGTGTTTTGTTTCCTAAAACCATGAGCTACAAAGCCACAGTGCACTGTGAAACAAGCCATATTTAATGGGTCTTACAGCATTTTCACTTTACTAATATCGCAAACCTGTCACTTTAAATGGATTTCACCAGCTTATTTTGAATTTTAAGTGGCAACATGATGATTAGATTTTTTATTAAGTCTAGGTCTAATCTACTTTTAATTATTTCTCCCTATGCCATTTTCTTAAATTCAATTCACTAAAATCTCTCCCCTTCCCCATCCCTTGTCCCGGCTGGTTTATCTCGATGGACGTCTCTTCACCACCTTGGACATACTGCACATTATATGAAGGACTAACCATTGTCAGCGCCTCACTACTGAGCACTTTGGTGTGTTTTTGTTGGGAAACCTATGTTGGACAAAGGACACCCCCTTTCCTACTCTTTCTTTTCTTTTTGTTTCTTTTTAAATTTCTTTATGCAGTCTTTGGAAAGCTTATTGGCCACTTGAGTCTAAAAAAAAAACATGTTAGGAAGAGCGCTGCTAACCGGGACCTGAGCTTGTAGCCAGGACTCTGTGTCCCAGCCACCATCGCGCCAGGAGGCGCCAGCAACAGCCTGAGGGTCAAGGACATGCCCTTTTCCAGCGCTTGAAAGCGCATCGTGGGCTCCCACTGCCTGGAGAGTGCAGCTAACCGGGGCCCGTTACTTGTAGCAGGACTTTGTGTCCTGGCCACCATCGCGCCAGGAGGCGCCAGCGACAGCCTGAGGGTCAAGGACATGCCCCTTCCCGGCACTTGAAAGCGCATCGTGGGCTCCTGCTGCCTAGGAAGCGCCACTAATTGGGGGCGTTACTTGTAGCTAGGACTCTGTGTCCCAGCCAGCATCGCACCAGGAGGCACCAGCGACAGTCTAAGGGTCAAGGACATGCCCCTTCCCAGCACTTGAAAGCGTGTCGCGGGCTCCTGCTGCCTGGGAAGCGCTGTTAACCGGGGCCCATTACTTGTATCCAGGACTCTGATTACCAGCCACCATCGCACCAGGAGGCACCAGCGACTGCCTGAGGGTCAAGGATACACCCCTTTCCAGCGCTTGAAAGCATGTCGGTGGCTCCCGCTGTGCATACGAAGCTCAGGCCAAGGGCGGGCCCATCCTGCGCCCGTCAGTGCCAGGAAGAGGCAGGGCAGGGCCACCCCCTCTTGGCCTTGGATTTTCATCGAAGGACTTTATCTCAACCCAGGTACTATATTATTTTATTTGTTCAGCTATCCTGTCGTGCCCGTTGTCCCTGGGTGAGGGGCAGGAGATGGCCACTGATCGGCTTGGATTCTGATTCCCATCTGGCTTGGGGTGCCATTTGTTTTTGCTAGTTGCTCCAATCTGCATCTGCTATAACACTGCTCATCTCAATGCCCAGAGGCCAGGATGGGCAACACAAACTTATAGAGGGAGAAAAGCCCGCACCCTCAGTGCCCTTAACTACCAACACTACTCTTGATTCTTTCTTGGCTAGAGCCCTGGGGGCTGTCACCAGGGAAATAGATCTAGCTGAGTGAGGGCTCTACCTGGAGCAGGGCGCCCCCTCAGTGATGCTTATGCCCTGACATGAATAAAGGTTGTACCATTACCTCTGAACCGCCCTCTGAACAGCAGGACGTTTTGGACAACAATCATGCTGATTTTCATTTGTCACCCCAGTTTAACTCTGAGGCGCGCAGCCCCCCACCAGAGGAAGGTCCATCTGGGAAAAGAAAAAGCCAGGCCAGGTCCGTTGGGCACCCCGAGGTCAGGGCCACTTAAATCAGAACCAACGAGAAAGGGAAAGGAAAGGCAGCTGGGAAAACCAACCATAACAGTGATCCCCTTGTTTCTGGACATATCTCCTGCCCAGAGGGTCCAATAAGTGATCCTATGTTTGACCAGTTGCTTGATAAGTTGAAAGATCTAATCCAAGTCTGCATCGCCCCTCTAATTGACAAAATCACGAGCCTTGAATCTATTGTTTTAGAACACTCTAAATGTGATTTCACTTCTAATATAGGGGCAGTGTATGCTGGCACCGACAGTGCCTCTGCCCCTTCTGTTTCAATCTTGAAGGAGGACTCAAGGGGTCACATGACGTCTCACTCTGTTGAACCCAATAAGGATATCTGCCAATCAATGCGGGATGGGGGCCCATCATTTATATCTCCACCCTCCCGGTCCATTGCAAATTGGGATGTTAATTCAGCCCACGTAATCCCAGAGAGTGCTGTGCAAGACAATTTCTGCCCCCGGTTGCCAACTCTACTTGTCTTAACCTCCCACCCGAATGCTGCCCCTATGTTGTGGTTTTGACCAACGTGCCTTGCTTACCCAAAACCAAATAAGAATCTCATGCAGTGCTCAAAAACAAGGTATGTCATTAGCTCAATAAAAGCGAGGCCATGGTTTGTGCTGAGTTTGAGGATATCTGATTTGTAAGAAGGGTGGGCTGGATAGGACCCTCTCCGAAGGCTGTGCCAGGTGATTGTGTAGTTTCTCGGTCCTTGCTGAACGTTAATTTTCAGCCATGCCCGCCCTTTAATGGACCTCACCAAGAACAATGGTATAACAGCACTTCTATTGGGTTATTTTTATCTTCATTTTGCTGAACCCCAAGTTACTAATAGAGGCCCATTCAATGGGCGAAAGACAAACTCTCAATTTGCAAGGAGGAATACAATCAATAGGGCTCCGGCCCCGAGTACAGAGTCCCTGCTCCTTGCTTTTCTACCTTCAACAGGTTTAGCGCCTTATCAGGCATGAAGGAACTGGACTGACTGGGTCAAGAGCAAGGGGAATTGGACGACGCTGATCAATAAGGGATTCCTCAGCCCCATCAGATGAGGTTGCTTCTCAGGGTTTAATTACTACCTCCCAGCTGATGTTAATTTCCTGAAACATACCATCCAAACAGGATGATCTGGATTGGTTCTCCCACATTTCTAAATTTGACATTATAATGTTGCAGTAAACCTGGAACACAGGGTAGATCAGCTGGGATTGGTTTGAATCCTTCACCATACCTGCAATACGCTTAACGGGAGGGAGGCCCGAGCGGGGGCCTGGTGACCATTGTGCGGACTACAACATTTTCTACAACTTTTTCCATTGCATGTACCCATCCAGAGTTGTCCATCCCTCTAACTTTTTTGTGATTCATTTTTATAATGCAGTTGTGGAAATGGCCTGCCAAATAACTGTGCTTTGCAATGTCATCAGGATACTTAAGCACAGAGCTCAGTGTAAGCTGGGTTGACTTTTGGCAATCGTGGGGGGGGGGGATTTTAATTCCAAAATTGGCTTTTGTGACACCACTACTGATCCCTATTCTGTGACCACCATGGTAGGGCCTGGTAACAAGGTCAAATGTAGAGGGCGCACCCTCATGGAAAATCTATTGGAATTAAACTTTTGTAACTTGGCAAAAATTGGAGGACTCGAAGAACCATATATCCCAACCTTTATAGGCTGGGACCAAGAAACTACCATAGTCTATGTTTTTTCATCCCGGGAGATGGCCAACTGGGTTGTGACCTGGAGAGTCTTTCCGAGTGGCTTTAGAGATCATAACGCTATAGAAATTACACTGAATCTCCCTTTAGGCGAACAACCAGTCCCATTGAAAGGTATAGCTAACCTGGCCATTAAGGACAAGGGACTGAGGCTGAGATGGAAGGGGATAGACATTCCCATTGTCACAGCTAAGGTAGTCATGGCTAATCTGAGCCTGATCATGGATCCCTTTCTGGTCGAAAACTGTTTACCCTTACTGACTATCACTTCATTTGGAAATGCTTAATAGTAATATCAAAGTCAAAGTCATGCAAGCTTTATTCGGCACATTGTATACGACACGACCACAGCATTCTAATCACAAAAAACAATATGCATTTCAAAAGCGGCTGTAAAATTTGTGCTAAGGTCAAAACATAGTTTTACATTCAGTATACACAGTCCATTTTTAATTGATAGTTCAGGATAAATTAGTCAATCATAATTCTGGGATGATAGGGGCCTTTAAAACCGCTTATAAAACCGCACACTTTAAAAACAACAAATTTCATTTTCATATGGGCAGAGTGCGTTTGCCATAAAGTGCATAGTGCAAGTGCAAGATAGTGCCTTATATATAGCAGAAGAAAGATATTCCTAACTTTCTTAATACAATCATCAGTTGCTAGAGAGGATTCTCCTAAAGTGCATGGAGTACAAGACGGTAGCGACGGTCAGAGTTAGGAGAGCATTTCAGCTCCAAGTTTGGGTCATCAGGTTGTTCATAAATTAGAGCATCTAGGGTAGAGTAATCCTTCTTCTCCTGATAGACATTTGCATAAAACTGATTACTGCGTTCTGCAATTTTCACTTTCCAGACTACAGATGAAATTAAAAGCTTGTTTATGGTGATAAAAATATTAGCTAAAAAAAAGTGGTTTTAATACAAATTCACGAATGTCCCTGTAAAAGTTACAGAATAGTATAAAATGCAGCGTGGACTGAGGAGATTTTCCATCGCATGGACAATTCGGGAGATTATGACAACCACTTTCCGAATCTGGGGAATGCAATTAAATAATGCAGGGTGCCAAGCCTGAGCCTCGTTAAGTAAAAAACCTTGCTGAGTGCTTCTTACCATAATAAGATATGGTTGTGTGGTCATAGGTGCAGGGCGCTTCTACAGTAAGAGATAATACTTTGATTTAAACTTGCTTCTCGCCTCTGTACTGATTCCATAGAAGCAATAAACTGAGTTTTCAGTTCTTTTTACTGTAACCCGGTATAGATGAAGGCTTTTTTTCGGTCTGGAGCTGCCTCCTACAACCTTTTACGAGGGTGTAGATATACTTCCTAGCCAGGGTGCCTTCCTACTATTATCGAGGGCCACTTTGTTTCTTCTTTCATCCATATCCCATGCCATAGGGTAAGTCCTGCTATACCTATAAGGTCGCTAATATAAGGAGTGGACAATTCTTTATGGGCTATATAATTAGCTGTGGAGCTTGGAACTGCCAGCAATCGTTTTAAGAACTTATTCTCTTGGGTTTGTAAAGAGGTAGTGTTAGCCCTTCCCCATATAGCTGCCCCGTAGCATGCAGTTGTGATAGATTTACTCCTATATAGGGCAAGGATTTCCCTTATGGGTTTATTTCCTATTTTTGTGAAAAATCTAAAAATGCCCCCGATTTGTTCGTAGAAATTTCAGATTAGATCATTCTATATGTTAGCCGCAGTACCATTCCTACTAAACAGTAAGCCCAAATATGTAAAACTTGAGACTCTATTAATTATGGTGCCACCCACATGATGCTGTCTATTCCTCACTCTATTTTTACCGCATGTCATTACAAAAGTTTTTGAAAGATTCAACTGCAAATCTTTTTCAGTCATGAAATACGTAAATTATTCTATAAGACATTGCAGACGTTACGCTGTCCTGGAAATTAGGGACGTCTGTCCGCATATAAAGTACTGGGGTGGGACGGGCACCTACCCTTGGTGCATCTACCTTAAATTTTGTGAAACAGAATCAACATTATTTATATATAATGAAAATGAAAGAGGAGCTAAAACACAACCTTGTCGTATCCCGCGGGTTACCCTGAAGTCCGGGGTACATTCACCCTTTCAAATCTCCCCTCCTAACTACGGGCAGTGTGCAGCTGCCACTAGCCCAGGCTGGTTCGATAGAGAATGTAGAGCCGCAAACCAAAATCTGAAGGTTGCTCTTAATTCCAGGTCTAGAGATCAGGATAGCATCATCATTAGCTACAGCATTATAAATCTGCCACTAAAAAGAGTAAGGCGGATATTAAGGAAGAAGCCTGTAATAGCCTTGTAATGGCATGTCAGGAAAGGAACCCCCACAATTCTGGGCAATAGTAATTGACAAGCAGCACCCCGCAATTAAGGGTGAGGGTTTGGGTTCAAATATCCACGGGCTGGAAAACCGCTTCTGTAGGTGGTTACTTGGTCCTGGCAGTTCACAACACTTTATACATGAAGAACTAGGTCTGGCCTATGCCTTAGACCTGGTGGGGCTTGCCCCCCATCTCCTATGGATATCTATTTGGAGCAGCCCCTATAGGGCTCCGTTAATCGCAAGATCACTGAGGATTGCCTGTCCTGTGACAATGGCTTAAGCTAAATTAAAAAATATTGAAAGCCATTGCAAGACATGACCTGTTTTCTAATTGGGAATCTATCTCAAAGGGGGAATCCTCAAAAGTAAAAGTTCTATTTTTAACAAAGGTAGAATCTAACAGGGAAGACAGGGAGATTATGATGCCCAATATGGGAGAAGTGTTGGGCTTACAATAGACAGCAGCTGTAGAGTCATATTTGTTATATGTCAACAATACAAGGGAGAGGACTTTATTGACGAAGTTTTATCTATGCACCATTAAATGCCATTTGGGCTTTCCCCTTGGTCAATTTGGCCCTAAAAACATCATGATCTGTCCTTGCGATTAATTATTACCCCAAACATTAGGACATTTTATGTTTTCTTGTAAATTTTACGAGGCTCTGAGGAAATCTTTATTACTACCGATATTCAAAAACTTTATGATTACATTTTTTAAATAAAATAAAGTATCTTGATTGATTGATTGATTGATTGATGTTGGATCAATCTTTGTAATCTACCTTTTGTAAATGTACTGAGTGAATGGATTTAATGAACACGTTGTGAACTGAGTAATTGGCTGAGTGCTGGTAAGCTTTGTGTAATTTTGAACTTTAAAAATGAAAGTGGGTGATGATTATAATTGCAAATAGAGACATTTCAGGTGCATAAATGCTTGTTTTTAAATCTGTGATTGCAATTGGTCACATTGAGATATAATGTTTGTTCTCTGAATCTCCAAAATCTTGCAACCGTTTTTCTAGTTGCTCAATTACTTTTCCTTGTTACTATTGTAATTATTTATAAAACATGAAAAATCAGAATGCTTATGAACTTTAAATATTTGATCACTGAATAAAATGTTCCTTATTCCAACTGTACTCATTACCAGCCAGGGACACCAGGCCTGTTCTTTAAAGTGAGAATTCTACCCCTTAATGTCTTGTATTCACATGTTTAAAGTAGATTTTCCAATTTACAAATACTACTTGTGCAGATTGTTTTTTAGCACCATTTTCATGCATTCTATTTTTTTTTTATAGAGAAACCCCTTCCTCTTCTTTCCCATTTTATATTATAATATTCATGACACCTTTTGACTGGAGAAAGGCAAGTACCCCTGTGTTTCAAAGTTGTAAATTTGTGTATGCCCTCAGTGGGATACTGGCTGCAACATGTACATGAATACCCCAAAATGTACTGGTTTTATATTTTTACCTCTGCATTCTGGTCTGCCAAATTTCCATCATTAATTCACCAGTATTTGTGTAGCACACTTCTGCTATTTGTATCCACAATTGCTGGCAGATATTCCACTATTGTAAGTAGACTTGACAATTATAAAATTTCACAAATCCAGATTCAGGTTGTATCACATAATGCTATGACAATATTTTCAAACCGGGGCTTATATTTTTAGTCAAATTACAACATTTATGAATGTTCCCAACAGAGCTGTTATTAAATGAAATATTAGGTATCTACTGCAAAAAACTGCTTGGGCAAATACCTACTGATCAGATGCAATTAACATTCATTCTCTGTGACCATATGATTTCTAATTGAGCTGTCCAAAGCATCCTGTATTATAAGGAACTTTTTTTTTTATTTACAGTTTGACAAAGATTACATTGAATTTAAGAATCAAATAGAAGGTCTTTACCAATCTCTTCAGATGTTTGTTGATTCCTGGTTTGAGAAACCATTAACGGTAAGTAGACGTTGAGGGTATATAATTAATAATGAAGCATTATTGTTGACTTTTGTTGACCAACAAGCAAGCCTATTCGAAGGGTCATGAGAAAGACTGACACCTATTTGTTGCTTTTGTTGCATCATCATCACTGATTTAACTTTTCAAATAAGTAACTCACCCCTATGAAAGAAGGATTTGCAATAATATTCATTTCTTCATATGAAAGAAATGTACTGTGTTTCAGAATTGCAACATTAAAAAATGTATATCCCAGTGATGGATTGTTTTCAAATCAGAATGCAGTGCTCTTACAAATGAGCAAAGTTCAGACCTTCACACTGTTAATTATAAGCAAACAATGAATATCAGAGTGACTTCAGTTCTGAAGTCGGAGTAGTTTGCTGATTAGTATTGCTTGATTGTTTACATTTTCAGCTTTGCAGTAGTCCAATTTCATCACTTTAAATTCATCCATATTCCAGCATGTGATTCACAACTAATGATGTTGCTTTTTCAGGACAAAAGATCAAACAGTAAGAGCTAGTTTATCAATGCAATTGTAGATTAGGTATACGTTTAATTATGTTCCTATCTGTTTCCCTAAACAAACCAAGACCAACAAAATTGTCACAGTTGTTCAAAAACTTGATAACTTGTCATTGAGATCAAGGTATTGTATGCCGAAACGCATCAATGAGGCTGAAGTGTTTCACAATATGGAATAAACCCGCTGGGCAAAAAGAAACTTTGATTGACTGACAGTTCTTCTCTATGTGCTTTGATTGTGTTTTGGTGATACTAAGGATGTTCTTTTGCCTCTGGCCATGTGACACTCACCCTGAACGGGCCCTGTACAGTCCTGTGGTGGTGACTGCCTGTTTGGAACGTGTCCAGTAACAGTCCTGATTTTAAGTCTTATAGTCCAGCTAGATAACCAACAGCTCACCATAAATAAAATAAACCAAGAACTCTGATTCAAAAATTGAAGTGTCTCTGATATTCATTGATTAAACATCCATTCTGCAAAATATGTGTAGGTAAAAGGCAGCACTTTCAAATTGTATTTTTCATTTAATTTAGCAATCTGTCATTATCTTTAACTTAATTAATTGTTTGATTGTCTTGGACATGTCACTTATTGTGAATCCTGTTTTACAATGATATTGCTTCCAGGTCAGTTAGCAAGATGTAGACAAAGAAACTGTGAGTTACAATTAATCTCTGTTTGGGTAGTTTACAAGCTCTCTGCTTTCCCTTCTTTGACTTTACATTAGAGGGGAACAAATGATCCAGCTTCAAATTACCATTTTTTAGATATTGACAACTACAAATGAAAAGAATATTGTAAGTTGTAATAACTTGAACTGAAATATTAGCTCACAATAATTTTAATTGAGCAAAAGAGTCTCCTGGCATGTTTACATCACCCCTTCACAGCCATTTCCAGAATCTAATATGTAGGACGGGGAAAGGCATGGTAAGAGGATCACCTTGGATGCATCCTGCAATGGGATAATGAGAGAAGATGATGCTCATATCTGCAGGCACAGGAAACAGAGGCTATAATCAAGAAAAATTATAATAGTTTTGGGTAAAATTTGCTGAATTCACTTTGTGGAAATTACATGAAATGTCAAAAAATTATGCAAATGTATGCGTTATTATTCGAAATACCAGCGTCAACATTTTGCACTACCACTAAATGTGTCATGTCCATTTTTTGCACAATGAATCATTTCACCCCAAAAAATAGAGCAAAATCACACATGACGCAAGCAACAACTACTCGTGTTCAGTTTGTTGTCGTTCTTCCAGTATTCCTGTGATAGGATTTTTACCCACACAAAATCTCAGTTATGGGATGTTGCATAATAGCGTAATCTTAGGAATTTTGCGTAATGATTGTAATTTGAAATGTCAGAAATTACACAAGATTATGCCCAATTAAATGAAACTTTTCTCAGACCTCTCTTACAGTCACAAATCTCTATTAGCATTCAAAGAAGTTGGCCTTGAGGATAACAAATTCCCTCTGCAAATCCATAAAGGAACATACAACCTTGTAATGGTTTAGCTTTTCCAGCAATTTAAGTGGAGTGATAAGCAAACAGAGCCTTGAAAAACCCTTGGGAGTGTCCTACAAAGGGGTATACTGAGTA
The DNA here is from genome assembly GCA_963921515.1 of Calotriton arnoldi. Classification (NCBI taxonomy): domain Eukaryota; kingdom Metazoa; phylum Chordata; class Amphibia; order Caudata; family Salamandridae; genus Calotriton; species Calotriton arnoldi. The sequence goes on from CAWUFW010000188.1 coordinate 4,394,547, forward strand.
GATTAATGAATTTGTGAACACCTGTGTCCTATCCTTCCATATATAAAGAAAAGCTGAAAAACTCTTAAACACACCCACTTGTTACAACTGAGTTCTAAATAACATAACCCAAATACAGGTGTTTTTACTTTTAAACATAAATGAAACATAGAACATACTTGCATCCTCTTCCCAGTAATACAGATAATCGGATGCCCATTAACTTTTCTACCCCTCCCCAACCCTTCTCAATCCAAATAACTGACTAACATATCCACCACTCAAATTACTTTCATGTTTCGGCATACTAATTCATCAGTAATCCTTATGGGTTCCAGAGTAGCGTGCTACTCGCCAATAAAGCGCTTCAAAACCCCATCAAGGGGTAGCAAGCGCTATATAAATACAAACCTCTTTCCCTCTTCTATCCCGCAACCTACCCTTCTCTATCCAAATAACTGAATAACATCATCTCACCACTCAAATTACTTCATACTTCACTATACTAATTTTCAACACTAATCCTTTATGGGTTCCGGAGTAGCGTCCTACTCGCCAGAAAAGCACTTCAACATCCATCAGGGGTAACAGGTGCTACATGAATGCAAACCTTTCTTCCCTTTTATCCCTCCGCCACCCTTCTCACTCCAAATAACTGACTAATACCCACCACTCAAATTACTTTCATATTTCACCATACTAATTCAGCACTAATCCTTTATGGGTTTCCGGAGTAGCGTGCTTCAACACCCCATCAGGGGGTAACAAGCGCTATATAAATACAAAGCTTTTTTTTTCCCTCTTCTATCCTTCTGCTATCCTTCCAAATCCAAATAACTGACTAACCTATCCACCACTTAAAATGTACTTGCATGTCTCACTATACTAATTCAACACTAATCCTCTATAGGTCCCGAGTAGCGTGCCACTTGCCGAAAAAGCGCTTCGACGCCTCGTCAGGGGTAGTAAGCGCTATATAAATGCAATTACAATACAATACAATACAATTAATGTGTTCATAATGCTTAAAATTGGGAGAAGCCCATCTTACTGTAAGAAGGTGGGACTTCTGTTTGCAGCACTCAACAAGATTATATATAATACACGATGAAACCATAAAAAATCTAAACCATTCAATAAGAAAAAATATATTAATTAATGCAGATCATAAATAAAATATTAAAAATGTTAAACCCCAAAAAACACATGTACAAATAATACTATAAAAATTAAAATAAATTTCAAAATAAAATATAAAAATACAAACAATTAATACTATAAAATCTATTTTACCAATATTATGGAAAACATTGGAGTCTAAGAATAATAAATATACTATTCCCACTGTAGTTTATGCAACATTAGGAAAAGTGTTGAACTTCAGAGTGGTTAGATTTACTATTGCTACTCCAGTCAGTGCAACAGTAGGGAAAGCACTGTTCTTCTGAGGGGTTAAATTTACTATTCCGACTCCAGCCTAAGCAACAGTAGGGAAAGCGTTGGACTTCAGAGGAGTTAAGTTTACTATTCCCACTCCAAACAGTGCAACAGTAGGGAAAGCATTGGATTTCGCAGGGGTAAAATTTGCAATGCCCACTACAAACAACGCAACAGTAGGGAAAGTGTTGGACTGCTGAGGGGTAAAATGTATTATTCCCACTCCAGACTGTACAACCCCAGAGAAAGCGTTGGATTTTTGAGTTATAAAATTTACGATTCCCACTTCAAACTGCTTAACAGTAGGGAATATGTTGGACTTTGGAGGGGTACCATTTTTTTATTCCCTCTCAAATCTGTGCAACAGTAGGGAAAGATTTGGACTTCGAAGTGGTTAAATTTACTATTCCCACTCCAAACAACATAACAGTAGGGAAAGTGTTGGATTTCAGAGGTGTTAAATTCACTATTCTCACTCTAAATTGGACAACACTTGGGAAGCATTGGATTTCGGAGAGGTAAACTTTACTATCCCCACTCCTCTGTGAAACAGTAGGAAAAGAGTTGGATTTCAGAGGGATGAATTTTACCATCTCTACTCCAAACAGCGTAACAGTAGGGAAAGTGTAGAAATGTGAAGAGGTTAATTTTACTGTTCCTACTGAAGTCCAAAAGAGTAGGGAAAGTACTTCACTGCAAGCACATTACATTTGTAAGTAACCCCATGAATGTAGAAAAAAATCTTAAACTCATACTTAAACTGATGTAATATGTGGGGTAATTAGCAGTGCATGGCAAGTTATAGCTACCATAGGGCACGAGTTATAGTTTCTTGAGATAACTATAACTGCTGAATTTCTATGGTTTCATGTGTGTAAAATCTGAACCTTTTTTTGTGTGAATTTCTAAGTTTTTAAATTCTGTTTTCTAGCTATAAAGTCCCTCTAACCTTTGTTTTTTTAAGTGAATTTCAATTTTTAAAAAAATGTAAAGTAATATTTAATTACTATACATTAATCCAACCACCGCCATGCATGGCCTGCTGCCTTGTGCAGTGGTGGTGGGTTGGCTGCTGAGCCTGCCTGTGGCCAGGCCCTGTGGCCAACACCTGCATGCAGCCAACTCCACACTGAAACTGACTTTGGCTGTGCACAGTGGGGGTTTGGCTCCAAGGCCTGCGGCCAGGCCCTGTGCCCAAACCCCATAAGGTGAACCCGCCATCCTCCACAGGGCCCGGCGCATTTTTTAGGCCATCCCCATCCCCCGGCACATCTTGTGGGGAGGGGGGCATGGGACCCCATCCCTTGGGGCCGGTCACTATATTTACGGGGGAGATGGAACGTGGCCCTCTCCCCTGGCCGATTTCAGCCCTGGGGACCCCATCCCCCAGGCCCGGCCATACTGCAAAAGGGGGAGGGGGTACACAGTCCCCCTCCTTGGGCCTGTATCTGCCACGGGGACCCTGTCCTACCCTATCCTCCAGGGTCCAGCCAATGTCCAAAGGGGGACAAGGGTCCAGACAAAAAAGACCTGGTGCCCACCCAGAGTACCCAGCACACTATGGCTAGGGCTGCAGGGTGGAGCCGGCTCCCCGCCTCCAGCGGGAGCCGGCATTGCTCCTGCCCGCAGGACGCAGCATTTTTAGCTTCAGTCCGGGCAAGGAAAGAAATGAAGAGTACGCTCCCAGCAGGTGGAAGCATTTTTCATGCTCCCGCCAGCTGGGAGCGGCCTTGGTGTTTGCTCCTGCTTGGTGAGAGTTTTGAATTGATCCCACTTAGCATCAGATAACACTGGTTTCCCTGCCCACTCCAGTGTGGGCAGGAAAACCGCCATTTCCCCGGGTAGGGAACCCAGGACATAGCATATGAGTCAGCTCTGGGGATGGGGTCCCCAGGGCCATTATTGGTCCAGGGAGGGGCGTATGCACAGCCACCCTCCTCTTTGTAGTTGCAGGAGATGGGGTCCCTAAGGCCGAAATCGTCCCGTGGAGATGGTCCATGGGACCATCCTCCCCTTTAAGTTATTGGCTGGGCCCCAAAGGATGGCGGTCCCTGGGCCTTAATTGGCCCATGCAGGGGCACTCCATGCCCATCTCCCAGATTTCCTGCATATGGGGTGTTGGTCACAGGGCCTGTTTGCAGGCCAGGCCTTGTGGCCAATCCCCGGCCGAGCATGACTGAAGGCCATGCGAGGTGCATGGGTGGGTGCCTGCATGTTGGGTGCAGGGCCTGACTGCAGGCCAGGCCTGGCAGCTGCTCCACCTCATGCATGGCCGAAGGCCATGTTTGGAGTGGGGTTGGGTGCCAGTGGGGTGTTGGCCTGTAGGGTGTTGGCCACAGGCCAGGCCCTGTGGCCAAACTCCACCATGCACGGCCAGCCAGGCCCCGTGGCCAACACCCGCCACGTCAGCCGTGCGCAGCGGGGTTTGGATTAACGTAAGGTAATTACATTTTAATTAACGTTGAAAAAGAACCTAGAAATTCACTGAAATAAAAGGTTACAAGGACGTTATAGTTAGGAAATAGAATTAAAAAAAACCTTAGACATTCACTAAAACACCAAAGGTTATGGGGACGTTATAGTTAGGTTCAGATTTTACATGCACAGAAAGATAGAAATTCAACAGTTATAGTTATACTTATCTCAAAAAACTATAACTTGTGCCCTAAAGTAACTATAACTCGCACCCTCCACAGGCACTGCTACTTACCCCACATATTCCATCAGTATTGACATCTTCTATGACATCATTCATAACATAACTGCAACATTTGCAACAAAATTATTGATGAGAAAACTGTGCATGGCGGGTCGCGAGTTATAGTTATAGGGCATCAATTATAGTGTCTTGAGATAAGTATAACTATATTATATATATATATATATCCAAGAAAGAAGTGACTCAAACAGATAGATTCACCAAAGAACAAAAATATATTTCAACTACTAGTAGTTGAAATATATTTTTGTTCTTTGGTGAATCTATCTGTTTGAGTCACTTCTTTCTTGGATATTTTATTTCTTTGTGACTCATTGTATCCTTTGGGATCCAGATTTTTGCCCTGGCTGGCTGTTGTTTTCTTGTGATCCTCCATCTTCAAGTATATATATATATATATATATATATATATATATATATATATATATATCCAAAGGCGAAAATAGGTAGGCGCACTCTCAGGATGCAGCACAAAGTAGTCACAGATATGCAGAAAGCTGTTTAATTCACACGATGCGTTTCGACTGCCCAGCAGTCTTGGTCACATGTGTTAACATCACCTGTAGGGTGTCCTTAAGAATGCATGGTAAACATAAAGATATGGACAACAATGTGGTCTAATGAGTCGGACATCTTGGAACGTGATTATTGGCACAGGATAAGAAGTACATACCGTGTAAAACATGTCGTATAGCAAATAGCGCAAAGCCCAAAATGCACATGACGGTTGGCCAAATTTAAAGAATTTGCTAATTGCAAAAAAAAAATGTTTTAAATGAAATCCAACTGGTCAAGGTTTGACGAATCTTCACGAAATTTTCAAAACTAATGCCCTGCTCCGGTCAGCTTCTGTCTTGAACGTTTCGGGGTGATTCGTCAAGCGGGGGCCAAGAAAAAAGGGGGTCCAAAAACGTGTTTTCTCCATGTTAATTTCCATAGGAAACTTTAGACAAAGCTACAGCCCGAACTGCTGAACGGAATTACACCAAATTTGGCAAAAATGTAGCTCTTGGTTCAGAAAGCGACCTTTTTTTTAAATGGTGTAAGTCCGTTCAGTAGTTCCTGAAATATTCATATTTAAAATATTTATATATCTGGTGACCGGGGTGGATCCGCGAACCGTCCCGAGCACGAGCTTGATTATGATTGGCTGCCAACACTCTAAACCAAAAAGTGTTGGTAGCCATCTTGTTCGATAGAACCGGGTCACAAGAAAAAAGGTCATAAAACAAGAAAAGGGGGCAGGGTAGAAACACCTAGGCCTGGTTAGGGACCCCCAGGGTAAAAAAAATCAATCAATCAATCAATCAGGGAATTGTAAGCGCGCTACTCACCCGTGAGGGTCTCAAGGCACTGAGGGGGGGGGTCCGCAGATATGTTTAGCCGAAGAGCCAGGTCTTGAGGGTCTTCCTGAAGGTGTTCAGGGGGGGGGATCAGATGTCTGCCGGTAGCTCGTTCCAGGTCTTGGCTGCAATGTGAGAGAAGGATCTTCCGCCTGCTCTGGCTCTGTGGATGCGCGGGGTTTCGGCCAGTGCGAGGTTGGAAGATCGGAGGTTTCTTTTGGGTACGTGGAAGTTGATTCTGTCGTTGAGGTATTTGGGTCCGTTGTTGTGTAGGCATTTGTAGGCGTGAGTGAGGAATTTGAAAGTGACTCTTTTCTCCACGGGGAGCCAGTGGAGACTTCGCAGGTGTTGGATGATGTGTTCGTGTCGGGGGATGCCGAGGGACGAGTCTGGCAGCGGTGTTCTGTATTGTCTGGAGTTTGCGGAGTAGGGACTTGTTGATGCCGGCGTAGAGTGCGTTTCCATAGTCCAGTCTGCTGGTGATGAGTGCGTGGATGACTGTCTTCCTTGACTCAGGGGATCCACTTGAAGGTCTTGCGGAGGATGCGGAGGGTGTTGAAGCAGCTGGAGGTGACGGCGTTGACCTGTCGGTTCATGGTGAGTGATGAGTCGAGTACGATGCTGAGGTTCTTGGCGTGGTCTGAGGGGGTAGGTGGGCTTCCGAGGCAGTCGGCCACCAGGTGCTGTCCCATGCAGAAGGGGTGGTACCGAGGATGAGGACTTCTGTCTTCTCGGCGTTGAGCTTCAGGCAGCTGTTGGTCATCCAGACTGCGACGTCTTGCATTCCTTTCTGGAAGTTGAGTTTGGCAGTGGTGGGGTCTTTGGTGAGGGAGAGGATGAGCTGGGTGTCATCGGCGTAGGATACGATGTTGAGGCCGTGTTGTCAGACGATGGCTGCGAGGGGGGCCATGTAGATGTTGAAGAGGGTGGGGCTCAGTGATGATGAACCCTGTGGGACTCCGCAGGTGATTTTCGTGGGGTCGGAGAGGAAGGGTGGGAGTCTGATCCTTTGGCTTCTTCCGGTGAGGAATGATCGGATCCAGTCCAGTGTTGTTCCTTGTATGCCTGCATTGTGTAGTCTGGCAACTAGTGTGCGGTGGGAGATGGTGTCGAAGGCCGCTGATAGGTCGAGTAGGATGAGGGCTGCGGAGTGGCCTTGGTCCAGGAGGGTGCGGATGTGGTCTGTATCGGCGAGTAGGGCGGTCTCTGTGCTGTGGTTGCTTCGGAATCCGGATTGGGACGGGTCGAGGACGGCGTTCTCTTCAATGAATCGTGTCAGTTTCCTGTTAACTGTTTTCTCTGCAACTTTGGCTGCGAAGGGGAGGAGCGAGATGGGTCGATGGTTCTTGAAAAAAGCATTTTAAAAAAAAATTTCGGCGGGATTCGCGTAGGGTCTGCGAATCCCCTCCCGCGCTTCGTTTGTTTTAAGCCCCCGGGTGTGCCTGGTCCCGGGGGCAATGCTTTATTATGTAGCGGAGGCCCGCGGGGGCCTCCCCAGCCCCAGGGACTGCCACCTTCCCGGGGCTTCATTAATTATGCGCAGGGGGCTTATTCGAAAAAATGCGTGGGGGGGCTCCTTCTCCTCCACACTGTCCCGGGGACAGCCACCTCCCCGGGGCTTCAATTTATTAGGGGCAAGAGGGCCTTGCGGGCCCCCCCCATGCCTCGGGGACGTCACCTACCCAGGGCTTTGTTTAATATGCTCGGGGCCATGGGGCCCCCCGCAGCACCGGGGACCGCCACCTCCCCGGAGCTTTTAAAAAAAAAATGCATGGGGTGCTCCTGCCCCCCCACGCTGCCCTGGGTACTGCCACCTCCTCAGAGCTTTAATTAATTAGGGTGGGGGGCCTCGCAGGCCCCCCCAAGCCCCAGGGATCGCCATCTCCCTGGGGCTTGATTTAAAAACAAAGTGTGGGGTGGCTCGAGCCCCCCCACACTGCCCCAGGGACCACCACCTCCCCGGGACACTAATGATTCAAATATGGGGGTCCGTTGCGGACCCCAGGACCCGGGGACCACCACCTCCCCGAGGCTATGTTCAAGTTGGGAGGGGGCTGCGCGGCCCCCCTCCTGGAGCCTTCGATGGCCCTGGGGACCGCCACCCCCCAGGGCCGGCTCCAGCAATGTCCTGGGGTGCCCACCCCAGGGACATTGCAGTTTGCAATGGCAGGGGGGGAGCACTGCTCCCACCCTGTCATTGCAAACTCCTGCTTCGCTTCATGGAAGCAAGAGCAGGAAAACTGCTCTTGCTTCCATGAAGCGAAGCAGAATTGCTTTTGGACAAAGGGCGCTGCATGTTAGCAGCTCTCCTTGTCCGAAAGCAATACTGGCTCCCGCAGGAGGTGGGGAGCCGGCAGGGACCGTGGGGCATTGGGGCTCCCCCCGCAGTCCCCAACGTTGAGACCAGGCCCCGGGGGCTGGGGTCCCCGGGCCAAAAGTGGCCTGGGAGAGAGGGCCACTCGGCCCACTCCCTTATTTATTTTTTCAATGGAAGACTGGCCCCGTGGGATGGTGTCCCCGGGGCCATAATTGGCCTCAGGAGGGGGGCCGCGCGGCCCCCTCCAAATTTAAAAAAAAAGGCTGGCCAGGCCCTGTGGGATGGGGTCCCTGGGCCCAAAAGGCTCAAGAGAAGGGGCTCCACACAGCCCCCCTTCTTAAAAAAAACAAACAAAAAAAAAACAGAAACTCGCCGGAGGCCCCGCCCCCTCCCTGCACGACTCTGCAAACGCGCCTCCTGGTGCGCTCTGCATTCAGGGATTAAGTCCCCGTCGCTACTGAGGGTCCCTGGGGGCCAACTAGGCTACCAGGTACGTCCAGTAATCCCCACACAGTGGGATTGCTGAGAGGTGGTCCGAGGCCATGCCCCTTTATACACCACTCTGCAAACGCGCCTCTTGGCACACTGCTGGTGGGGTGATGAGGTCCTCTTGTGTCCTGAGGACCTCAGGACTAAAGTGGACTTCATCCCCTGAGCAGCAGTGCACCAAGAGTCGCGTTTAAAGAGTGGTGTCAAAAGGGGGGGGGGGCCTCAGACCACTCTCAGCAATCCAGCTGTGTGGGGCTTACTAGAGATAACAGGAGGGCTAGTTGGCCCCCAGGGACCCTCAGGAGGCAAGGGGACTTCATCCCCCAACCAAGAGTGTGCCAGGAGGCGCGTTTGCAGAGTGGTGGAGAAAGGGGGCGTGGCCTGTGTCCACCTCTCAGCAATCCCACAGTGTGGGGCTTACTGGAGGTAACAGGTAGGCTTGTTGGCCCCTAAGGATCCCCAGCAGCGAAGGGGACTTCAATCCCCATCCAAGAGCACGCCAGGGAGCGGGTTTGCAGAATGGTGGGCAAAGGGGGCATGGCCTGCTATGAGAACTTACCAATGCTGCTGTGTGTGACTTACTGGAGGTAATAGGAGGGGTGGTTGGCCCCCAAGGTTGTCCTTGGGGGCCAACTACCCCTCCTGTTACCTCCAGTAAGTTCCACACAGTGGGATTGCTAAGAGGTCTTCGGAGGCCACGCTTCCCTTTCTCCACCACTCTGCAAACGTGCCTCCTGGCACACTACTGGTTGGGGGATGAAGTCCACTTTACTCCTGAGGGACTTTGGGGGCCAAGAAGCCCTCCTGGTACCTCCTGTAAGTCCTACACAGCAGAATTCCTGAGCACTGGTCGGATGCCCAGCCCCCTTTCTCCACCACTCTGCAAACGTGACTACCAGTTAAAGAAGCATTTGCAATGTAATAGGTCTCGGATTTGCAAGAGTTAGAGCTATTGGCGTTGTAAATGTAAACGTTTTTTACTAATGTTTTTGGGAGTGGAGTGGATGTAGGTTGTGTGGTATTTCGTGTATAGGAATTATGTAGAGTGGGATTATGTGTTATGGAGAGTAATTATGTGGTATGGTAGTCTGTGTTGTGGAGTGGTAACCTCATGTTTAGTCTTCCTCATTTCCATAGAAGCTAAACTATAAACTCAATGAGACAAAAAAAAGAAGGAACCACTGAGGAGCACTTCTGGACCTAGTCAGAGGTATGAACAGGGCCACTGGAATAATGCGACTGTTTGGCAGCACCGACTTTCGTACAATTATAGATTTTCCGCATTTGCCACATAATCCATCATCTGCTGCATAATCTGCAGATGCAAACAAAAAAAACCCTGTTTCTAGCTTAAACGGCTCAAACGTTACCAAAAATGCAGTGACAAGTGTTACAGCGTGGTGGAAGGCCCTTTGCAAACTTAGAATGGTCACCTGTTACTTATTGCTAAATGTGGGTGTTAAATTGGTACTAATGGCATGCAAATCCATTTTTCTTCTCTCTGCGCCTCTCGCCTCTTTCTGCATTTCTGTTGCTTCTTTCTGCATCTTTCTTTCTTTTTCTGCACTTCCCTTGCCTCTTTCTGCACATCTCTTCCACTTTCTGCACCTCTGTTGCCTCTTTCTGCACCTCTGTTGCCTCTTTCTGCCACCTCACTTGCTTCTTTCTGCACCCCTCTTGCCTCTTTCTGCACCCTTCTTCCCTCTTTCTGCACCTCTCTTGCCTCTTTCTGCACCTCTCCTGCCTGTTTGTGCACCTCTCTTGCCTCTTTCTGCACTTCTCTTGCTTCTTTCTGCACCTCTCTTGCTTCTTTCTGCACCCCTCTTGCCTCTTTATGCACCCTTCTTCCCTCTTTGTGCAACTCTCTTGCCTCTTCCTGCACCTCTCTTCTCTCTTTCTGCACCCCTCTTGCCTCTTAGTGCACATCTGTTCCTTCTTTCTACACTTCTTTTGTTTCTTTTTGCAACTCTCTTGCCTCTTCCTGCACCTCTCTTCCCTCTATCTGCACCCCTCTTGCCTCTTTGTGCACCTCTGTTCCTTCTTTCTACACTTCTTTTGTTTCTTTCTGCACATCTCTTGCTTCTTTCTGCACCCCTCGTGCCTCTTTCTGCACCCTTCTTCCCTCTTTCTGCACCTCTCTTCCCTCTTTCTGCACCCCTCTTGCCTCTTTGTGCACCTCTGTTCCTTCTTTCTACACTTCTTTTGTTTCTTTCTGCACCTCTTTTGCTTCTTTCTGCACCCTTCTTCCCTCTTTCTGCACCGCTCTTGCTTCTTTCTGCACCCCTCATGCCTCTTTCTGCACCCTTCTTCCCTCTTTCTGCTCCTCCCTTGCCTCTTTCTGCATCCCTGTTCCCTCTTTCTGCACCTCTCCTGCCAATTTCTGCACCCCTCTTGCCTCTTTCTGCACTTCTCTTGCCTCTTTCCGCACATCTGTTGCTTCTTCTGCACCCCTCTTGCCTCTTTCTGCACCTCTGTTGCTTCTTTCTGCACCTCTGTTGCTTCTTTCTGCTCTTCTCTTGCTTCTTTCTGCACCTCACTTTCTTCTTTGTACACCCCTCTTGCCTCTTTCTGCACCCTTCTTCCCTCTTTGTGCACCTCTCTTGCCTCTTTCTGCACCTCTCTTCCCTCTTTCCACACCTCTCTTCCCTCTTTCCACACATCTGTTGCTTCTTCTGCACCCCTCTTGCCTCTTTCTGCACCTCTGTTGCTTCTTTCTGCACTTCTCTTGCTTCTTTCTGCACCTCACTTTCTTCTTTGTACACCCCTCTTGCCTCTTTCTGCACCCTTCTTCCCTCTTTGTGCACCTCTCTTGCCTCTTTCTGCACCTCTGTTCCCTCTTTCTGTACCCACTGCCTCTTTCTGCACCTCTGTTCCTTCTTTCTGCACTTCTTTTGCTTCTTTCTGCACCCCTCGTGCTTCTTTCTGCACACCTCATGCCGCTTTGTGCACCTCTGTTCCTTCTTTCTGCACTTCTTTTGTTTCTTTCTGCACCTCTCTTGCTTCTTTTTGCACCCCTCGTGCCTCTTTCTGCACTCTTCTTCCCTTTTTCTTCACCTCTCTTGCCTCTTTCTGCATCCCTGTTCCCTCTTTCTGCACCTCTCCTGCCTGTTTCTGCACCTCTCTTGCCTCTTTCTGCACTTCTCTTGCCTCTTTCCACACATCTGTTGCTTCTTTCTGCACTTCTCTTGCCTCTTTCTGCACCTCTGTTACTTTTTTCTGCACTTCTCTTACCTCTTCCTGCACCTCACTTGTTTCTTTCTGCACTCCTTTTGCATCTTTCTGCACCCTTCTTCCCTCTTTCTGCACCTATCTTGCCTCTTTCTGCACCCCTGTTCCCTCTTTCTGCACCTCTCCTGCCTGTTTGTGCACCTCTCTTGCCTCTTTCTGCACTTCTCTTGCCTCTTCCTGTACCTCTGTTGCTTCTTTCTGCACTTCTCTTGCCTCTTTCTGCACCCGTCTTGCCTCTTTCTGCACCTCTGTTGCTTCTTTCTGCACTTCTTTTGTTTCTTTCTTCATCTCTCTTGCTTCTTTCTGCACCCTTCGTGCCTCTTTCTGCACCCCTCTTCCCTCTTTCTGCACCCCTCTTGCCTCTTTCTGCAGCTCTGTTCCTTCTTTCTGCACTTCTTTTGTTTCTTTCTGCACCTCTTTTGCTTCTTTCTGCACCCCTCGTGTCTCTTTCTGCACACCTCATGCCGCTTTGTGCACCTCTGTTCCTTCTTTCTGTACTTCTTTTGTTTCTTTCTGCACCTCTCTTGCTTCTTTTTGCACCCCTGGTGCCTCTTTCTGCACTCTTCTTCCCTTTTTCTTCACCTCTCTTGCCTCTTTCTGCACCCATGTTCCCTCTTTCTGCACCTCTCCTGCCTGTTTCTACACCTCTCTTGCCTCTTTCTGCACTTCTCTTGCCTCTTTTCGCACATCTGTTGCTTCTTTCTGCACTTCTCTTGCCTCTTTCTGCACCCCTCTTGCCTCTTTCTGCACCTCTGTTACTTTTTTCTGCACTTCTCTTACCTCTTCCTGCACCTCACTTGTTTCTTTCTGCACTCCTTTTGCCTCTTTCTGCACCCTTCTTCCCTCTTTCTGCACCTATCTTGCCTCTTTCTGCACCCCTGTTCCCTCTTTCTGCACCTCTCCTGCCTGTTTGTGCACCCCTCTTGCCTCTTTCTGCACTTCTCTTGCCTCTTCCTGTACCTCTGTTGCTTCTTTCTGCACTTCTCTTGCCTCTTTCTGCACCCGTCTTGCCTCTTTCTGCACCTCTGTTGCTTCTTTCTGCACTACTTTTGTTTCTTTCTTCATCTCTCTTGCTTCTTTCTGCACCCCTCGTGCCTCTTTCTGCACCCCTCTTCCCTCTTTCTGCACCCCTCTTGCCTCTTTCTGCAGCTCTGTTGCTTCTTTCTGCACTTCTTGCGCTTCTTTCTGCAACCCTTGTGCCTCTTTCTGCACCACTCTTCCCTCTTTCTGCACCCCTCTTGCCTCTCTCTGCACCTCTGTTCCTTCTTTCTGCACTTCTTTTGATTCTTTCTGCACCTCTCTTGCTTATTTCTGCTACCCTCTTGCCTCTTTCTCCACCCCTCTTCCCCCTTTCTGCATATCTGTTGCTTCTTTGTGCACTTCTCTTGCCTCTTTCCCCACCCCTCTTCCCTCTTTCTGCACCTCTCACGCTTCTTTCTGCACTTCATTTGCTTCTTTCTGCACCTTTCTTGCTTGTTTCTGCACCCCTTGTGCCTCTTTCTGCACCGCTCTTCCCTCTTTCTGCATCCCTCTTGCCTCTTTCTGCTGCTCTGTTGCTTCTTTCTGCACTTCTTTTGATTCTTTCTGCACCTCTCTTGCTTATTTCTGCTTCCCTCTTGCTTCTTTCTCCACCCCTCTTCCCCCTTTCTGCATATCTGTTGCTTCTTTGTGCACTTCTCTTGCCTCTTTCTCCACCCCTCTTCCCTCTTTCTGCACCTCTCACGCTTCTTTCTGCACTTCATTTGCTTCTTTCTGCACCTTTCTTGCTTCTTTCTGCACCCCTTGTGCCTCTTTCTGCACCGCTCTTCCCTCTTTCTGCATCCCTCTTGCCTCTTTCTGAAGCTCTGTGGCTTCTTTCTGCACTTCTCTTGCTTCTTTCTGCACCTCTCTGGCTTCTTTCGGTACCTCTCTTGCATCTTTCTGCACCCCTCTTCCCTCTTTCTACACCCCTCTTGCCTCTCTCTGCACCTTGTTCCTTCTTTCTGCACTTCTTTTGTTTCTTTCTGCACCTCTCTTGCTTCTTTGTGCACCCCTCTTGCTTCTTTCTCCACCCCTCTTACCCCTTTCTGCATCTCTGTTGCTTCTTTCTGCACTTCTTTTGTCTCTTTCTCTACCCCTTTTCCCTTTTTCTGCACCTCTGTTGCTTCTTTCTGCACTTCTCTTTCTTCTTTTGGCACTTCTCTTGTATCTTTCTGTACCCATCTTCCCTCTTTCTGCACCTCTTTTGCCTCTTTCTGCAACTCTCTTCCCTCTTTCTGCACCTCTGTTGCTTCTTTCTACATTTATCTTGCCTCTTTCTGCATTTCTCTTGCCTCTTTCTGCACCCCTCTTGCCTCTTTATGCACCTCTGTTACTTCTTTCTGCACTTCTCTTACCTCTTCCTGCACCTCACTTGCTTCTTTCTGTACTCCTCTTGCCTCTTTCTGCACCCCTCTTCCTGCACCTCTGTTCCTTCTTTCTGCACTTCTTTTGTTTTTTTCTGCAACTCTCTGGCTTCTTTCTGCACCCCTTTTGCCTCTTTCTGCACCCCTCTTGTCTCTTTCTGCACCCCTCTTCCCTCTTTCTCCACCCCTCATCTGTCTTTCTGTACTTCTCGTGCTTCTTTCTGCACGTCTCTTGCTTCTTTCTGCACCCCTCGTGCCTCTTTCTGCAACCCTCTTCCCTCGTTCTGCACCCCTGCTTTCTCTTTCTGCACCTCTGTTCCTTCTTTCTACACTTCTTTTGTTTCTTTCTTCGCCCCTCTTGCCTCTTCCTCCACCCCTCTTCCCCCTTTCTGCATCTCTGTTGCTTCTTTCTGTACTTCTCTTGCCTCTTTCTCCACCCCTCTTCCCTCTTTCTGCACCTCTGTTGCTTCTTTCTGCACTTCTCTTTTTTCTTTTGGCACCTCTCTTGCTTCTTTCTGGACCCCTCTTCCCTCTTTCTGCACCTCTCTTGCCTCTTTCTGCACCTCTCTTGCCTGTTTCTGCAACTCTCTTGCCTCTTTCTGTACTTCTCTTGCCTCTTTCTGTACTTCTCTTGCCTCTTTCTGCACCTCTGTTGCTTCTTTCTGCACTTCTCTTGCCTCTTTCTGCACCTCTCTTGCCTGTTTCTGCAACTCTCTTGCCTCTTTCTGTACTTCTCTTGCCTCTTTCTGTACTTCTCTTGCCTCTTTCTGCACCTCTGTTGCTTCTTTCTGCACTTCTCTTGCCTCTTTCTGCACCTCTCTTGCTTATTTCTGCACTTCTCTTGCTTTTTTCTGCACCTCTCTTGCTTCTTTCTGCTTCCCTCTTGCCTCTTTCTCCACCCCTCTTCCCCCTTTCTGCATCTCTGTTGCTTCTTTCTATACGTCTATTGCCTCTTTCTACACCTTTCTTCCTCTTTATGCACCTCTCTAGCTTCTTTCTGCACCTCTCTTGGTTCTTTCTGCACTTCTGTTGCCTCTTTGTGCACTTCTCTTGCATCTTTCTGCACATTTCTTGCCTCTTTCTGCACTTCTGTTGCCTCTTTCTGCACATTTTTTACTCTTTCTGCACCTGTCTTGATTTTTCTGCACTTCCCTTGCCTCTTTCTGTACTTCTCTCACCTCTTTCTGTACTGAAATGGGAAGCGCAAGCTGTCAAGTTTAAAGGTCTGCGTGCTCTCAGGACTGAGGTATATGTCTACTTGTACATGTATTCTTATATGTGTTATGCATCTGAAGATGGTGGCTTAAAAAGCGGGTAACTTCTCCTATAGTTGCTCAAATCTTCTCAGTTCTGCTCTGTCATTTGGTTGCACAGGCAGATATGTCTTATGTTTATAGGTGTTATAGAGCCCCTCAAATATACTATTGCATACCCATGTAGCCTGTATTGTGAGCAGAAAGAAATGCATACACCTTTTTGTACACAAATATACAGAGAATGCTGTTTGAAACACAGGTATTCAAGTATTTGTATGTTTATTTTTATGTAACATGTCACTAGGTAAAAGCAGAGACACACGCATGCATACCTTCACAAACTTGGTGAGACTTACAACAGTGATATGGTTAGGATTGCTGTTTTACATTTGGTAGGACTAACATTCTGGGCAGTCGATGAATAGTGAACCTCGAAGAGAAAAGTGAGTTTTAAGACATCTTGGGAGAAGGATTAGTGATTAGGCTACTTTGTATGAGTCTGTGGAAAGGTACAGTCAAAGTGGGCCTTTTTCTGCACCTCTGTTGGTTCTTTCTGTACTTCTCTTGCTTTTTTCTCCACCTTTCTTCCTCTTCCAGGACTTCTGTTGCTTCTTTCTGCATTTATCTTGCTTCTTTCTGCACCTTTCTTCCTCTTTATGCACCTCTCTTCCCTCTTTCTACACTTCTCTTGCTTCTTTCTGCGCCTTTCCTACTCTTTCTGTACATGTTCTACCTATGCAGGCATAGTTAGAAATTAGCATTTAAAAAACCTTAGAAATTCACTGCTAAAACCACAGGTGTCAGGGACGTTATAGTTGGTAATTAACATTTAAAAACCTTAGATATTCACTGAAAAAACCAGAGGTTTTAGGGACGTTATAGTTAGGAATTAACATTTAAAAAACCTTAGAAATTCACTGAAAAAACCACAGGTTTCAGGGACGTTATAGTTAGGCTGACATTTCACTCGTACAAAACCAGAGAAATTCAGCCGAGCTAACTATAACTCGCGCCCCCGCAAAGCACTGCTGATGATGTCACATATTACATCACTCATGACATGGTCAGTGACATCACTCATGACATCACTGATGACATCTCAAATGACATCACTGATGACATCATCCACTCAATATCTGATGCACCTCCTCACACCCTAATATAACCTTTCATACACCCACTCTAAAATACAGACTATCATACACGAAACCATAGACACACCAATACCAGTTAGTACATACCCACTCACTGATTCATAGGTCTACACACCTCCACTCACTCAACCATACAGTCACTCACACACGCAGTCACTCATCAATACAGCCACTGATATATGCACTCATACACCCATACAGACACTCACATACTGCCACTCACCCTTAGAGATACTCACACACCTAGTCAGTCACCCAAAGACTGAATCACACTGCCATTTGCTCACCTATACAGTTATACACACACCACCTCACTTATTCATACAGATACTAACACATACTTACTCTCTTATACAATCACTGACACAAGCACACACTCATCCATACAGCCACTCTCACAATCACTCACTCTCACAATCACTCACTCTCTCATATAGTCACTTATATATTCCAACACTCACATATACTGCCTTTCACATATGTAGTTACTCACACATATACCACTGAGACATCCATTCACTCACCAACACAGCCATACGCACACTCACTCACCCATACAGCCCCTTGCAGACACACTCATGAACCCATACATCCACTGAATCACCCACTCACACATCCGTGTAGGGAGTCACACACCCCCATCCACCCACCCACACAGACACTCAGGGCAGTAATCAGACAACCAATCATTAACCCATATAGACACTCATGTAGCTACTCACCAACACATGCAGCCACTTACACACCAACTGACAGACTGATACAGACATTCACACAGATTAGTCATTCACCCATGCATTCACTAAGCCACGTTTAATCACTTACTTATACAGTCAGTCACGCACCCACTAAATCATCCATTCAGACACTCATACACCCACTCATTCTTCAATAAACCTTGGCGTGTATATATATAACATTTTTAAACTTTATAGAAACACTCAGTCACTGGATGATATCATCAGTGATGTGATCAGTGATGTCATTTGAGATGTCATCAGTGATGTCACTGACCATGTCATGAGTGATGTAATATGTGACATCATCAGCAGTGCATTGCGGGGCGCGAGTTATAGTTAGCTCAGCTAACTATAACGGCTAATTTCTCTGGTTTTGTACGAGTGAAATGTCAGCCTAACTATAACGTCCCTGAAACCTCTTTTTTTCCCAGTGAATATATATATATATATATATATATATATATATATATATATATATATATACTAAAAACAATCAATATACATAATTACTATTCAATAAATTGATTAATTAACAGTTAATAAATAATTGTTATTCAATTATTAATTAATTAACTTCCCACCTGTACCACTACAAACCTAGCAGGTCACACCTAAAATATAACTAAATAAATGTATTCCATAATTTATATATTTATAATTCAAATAAATAATTAATTTACAAATTAATAATTAATAGTTAATTAGTACTTACTTAACTTCCCACCCTATATCCTACAAATCTAGTATCCCACAACTAAATTATAAGTAAAATAAATCAGTATTCCATATTTTACATAATTAAAAATAAATTAAATTATTAATTACCAATTCATAATAAATTGTTAGTTGAATGTTACTAAGTTACCTTCCCACCCAGACCCCTTCAATCCTAACAGAACACAACTGAAATATTTGTAAAATAAATAAGTATTCAATACATTTCATAATTGAAAATCAATTCAATAATTAATTGATGATTAACCATTAATTTTAATTACTTATTACTTAATTAACTTCCCACCCTATACCCCAACAAACCTAGCAGCCAGCAAATACCATATAATGGAAATAAATCAGTATTAAATAATTTACCTACAAAATATCAATCTTAAAATTAAAGAAAATGTATTAAATAATTCATAATTATTTTTACCGAATAAACTTCCCACCGTAGCCCACCAACAACCCACTACAACACTATAAATCACTATCAAAAAAATTCAAATCATTTAAAATTACAAGCTATATTTTAAAAAATGAATAACATTTATATAAACAATAGTAACATAAAATTAATATATCAACTAAACAACATTCAAATAATTTAAATCATATTTTTAACCATTATATTATTGAAAATTATATTAAAAACATCAATATTTTTTTTTTTTAAATCACTTACCTCGAAAAACTATATTCCTGTCAACTTTATTTGTGCACCTGGATGTTTGTGTGTCACAATCTTTAATTTCCAATATTTCTGTCTCCTGATATTTTAAATCAATATCTCGTCAAAACACCATCCAAAAACTGATCCCACATGCCATAAAAACTCTCAATAAAATATCAAAGAATTGCTTTAACAAGTCCACAAATATGGCTTAGAACCCATTTAACAAAGTTAGAAGACCAGTCTAAAGTAAATTGCTCCCACTTTTTTAAAAGTCATTTGCATTTTTGAAGTACAAGGTCATAATTCAACTGACACTCTCCCTCATCTGTGGAGACATTATTGCTCCAGGATAGTGTGCAGATTACTCTGCTCTGCGACTCCTTCCATCAATCTGAGTAGCTGTCATCTGCGTCCTGTTAACAGCGTGAAGGTGCTTGCTTTGATCATTCCTATTATTTTGAGAGAATTGCACTATGAAAAGAATAATATGATAGGGATGTGAGTGTCAGATGACACAACAAATGCTAGACTTTACATGTATGTTATTTTGTTAGCACTTAATAGATTTCACATGGGCATTATACTATTGAGCATTATGTTTCAGGAATGGCAAATAAATACACAGCAAAATAAGGTGAATTGATGATACTGAATAATATGAAGCCACTAGTTTCTCATTGTAGTGATATATTATTGTCTAACAGCTTTCTGTGTTTTTGCCTCCAAAGACGGAACAGATGCTTGGGCTGTTGATGAAGTTCGAGCGCATTGGCAAAGACCATCTTGATTTCACAGACAAATACTTGATAATCTTGCAAAGATACGGTCGGGATTTGGAAATGGTCCGAAAACTATACCAGAAACAAAAAGACAACCCTCCTACACCCCGCAATGTTCCTCCTGTAAGAAGCAACAACTTGCTAGAAGAGTATATTTCATCATTAAAAGAAAAAAAGTATTATCTGGCTATATTTAAAATATTTCTCGAAATACATTCACATTCGAGAGGTTATTGTAGAATGAACTACTACATTCAAGTATGTTTTGTGTAATTTGTTTAAATGTTTTCCATTATGTGATATTTAGAAAATCCTATTCTCCCAACTCTTTATTGGATTTCTCATACTTATTCTTGCAGAGTTTCAATTATTTGATGTTTTAATGTTGTCATAACTTATGACCTGTACCAAATGAATATTTGCTGATATTTTGTTTTAACATGATACATTAGCTGAGTAAATAGCTATCAGCAGCTAATTTATAATGATTATTCATAGCTAGTGTTATTTATTGAAACAGATTGTTTCTTTTAACTTTGAATCTGGCACTTGGCATCTAAAGAATTGCATTGTTAACTCGTTTCTCTTGGGTACTGAAATGAATGTGCTATTTATGAAGATACCTGATGCACAATTTCTTTATTGTAAAAGTAGGTGGATTCATTTGCCTGATAGTATTTTCTAAGGATAATAATGTTTTTGCTTGGATTACCCCCTTAAGAATCTTCTTCCTTACAGTAGTCACCTGAATGAATAGGTAAAACATCAAGACAGGACAGCATAGTTCCTCCCTAAAAGATTTGATAATAGTTTCACGATACAGCAAGGAGAAATTTTTATCACAGTACTCTGGCGGTAAGATCCACAGGGGCGTGAACAGTGATGACCTTGTAGTTTGTCACCTTCCTGCCTGTTGTACCAATTCCCTCATGTTTCATTACTTTTAAGGGTTTATCTTAGTTGCCCCATTTCCCTTGATCCCTTTGTTCCTTCTCCTGGTACACATTTGTGTGACTCCTCTTTGGTTACACTCAGCCCTCTCTTCTCTGCCATATTCTGTAAGGCTTCGTTGTTAGGTGCTTTGCCTTGTAGCTGGGAGATTGTAAGAATCGGGTTGCAGAGGTAATGTTGCTATAGGAAGGTGAAAATGGAAATACAAAAATCTTGCTGACCATCCTCTTTGGCAGTCTGAGTGCCATTCGCCCCATCTTTCATCCCTGTGTAGGAAGGAAAAGCTCAAGACACAATCACATATTCAATTATTATTTTTTTCCAGTTTTTGAGGGATGTGTTCCTACTAGGGTTATCAGTCTGCAACCACAGTCAGTTTATGTGACTCACTGTCTGGAGATTTTACAGGACAACCCTAAGTCAGATAATTACTTAAGGCTTTTGAGCACTGAAGAACAGTGATACGTTCTGTGGCAACATGCTTGCTTTGTATCACAAGAGAAA
The DNA here is from genome assembly GCA_963921515.1 of Calotriton arnoldi. NCBI lineage: Eukaryota > Metazoa > Chordata > Amphibia > Caudata > Salamandridae > Calotriton > Calotriton arnoldi. The sequence continues at coordinate 4,415,220 of CAWUFW010000188.1, forward strand.
GATTATTTCCCCTTCAGCCAAGGTGATTTTCCTATTCACAATTACTGCTGCCGAGTGGAAGAATAAGGGCCCTGGTACTCTAAAATGACTCCTAGGTGTAGGGACACTTAGGCCAGGGTCAAAGTTTCCCTTTTCTGCATTCATCTCAAAGCTGGCTTTCTCAAGCTGTACCGAAATCTCTAAGCTAAAAAATGACTCTCTATTTACTAATTATTGGAAGAGCCTCACATATGTATTTGCAAAGAACAGGTCAAATATCTCCATGTTTGTAGTATCTGGTACAGCAGACAAACGTAAGAGGACCTCCCAAGCCTATTAGATGCCTTTGCTTTACAGTATCCAAATCTGAAGAGGACACTGGAGTCTCACTTGCAGCAAAGGCCTGGATGACTCCTGGGCAGAAGCTCAATGGGTTGCTCTGTAAGACATGTGCAATATGTGGGCACCCCTCACACATGCATTCAGCACTGTTGGTTGATTATTGGTTGATGCAATTCACAGAATTGTTCCTTTGTTTCGAGTGTCAAAACCTGTAAGGTAAAAGAGTATAGTCCTTAAAATCCACATTGGTGCAACAGCAAATATAGAGTATTCTCGTGTTTCAGCATGGCGCCAGAATATTGTGTTTGGAATATCGTCCTACTTAGATATTGTGCCCTAAATATTGTTTACAAAAATATTGCCGCATTTGAGTTAATAATAGCAAATCTACACCCAATGGGATGATATTTTTGTAAAAGGTATTTAGGCCACAATATATATAAGAAACGATATTAATTTCCTTGAAATTTTGACATAGAACCCCTGTTTTTGGGTGTGAACAGCTTTGTACATCCTTATTTACAGATGCATTTTACCAAGGAAAATGGACAAGGTGATAATGGCATAATTACTTACCAGTAATCTTCATTACTCTGAGTCTTATGCTCCTTTGTTACAACCCTTCAATTCGCTCTTTCCCTGAACCTTCGGCCGGCCGAGTGAGAGACATATTGCTTTTGTCGAGCACAGGATTTTCAATTAGAAGGCTCGTTGTTTAATAGAAAGTAAGGTAGGGAGTGAGGACGCAGCTGAAAAAAGAAATTAAGTATTGAGGACACCAAACCTGGCTTACATTAGGAGAACACTTTCATGTTTTGTTTTTAGGGTGAAACTACATTGTTCTGCCTCAGAGGGAAGATCCTACTCATTTACATAAAAAGTCTAATAACGAAATTTAGTATTTGTAGTAATGTTGATCATCAGCAAGCAACAAGTAAATATCTTTCTGTTCCACAAAGTGTCCTTAGGACATGAAAAAGAACTTTATTCTCATAACATTTTCTAGCAAAAGTTCCTAGCAATGCAAATACAATCGTATTAAGGATTTGCAGGCGTTTTTCTCACCATGCTTATATTGTTTGATAGAAGCATAAATAAGCTTCAGAGGTGTCCTAAATTATGGGAGATTGGTAACTGGTGAAAGGAAATTCAAATCTTTTCTCCCAGTTCAATTAATAAAACCAGGTATTGCTTGAAAGAGAAATATTCAGTGATGGCTGGTGCAGGTAAGAGTGGTGGGGAGGGGCGGGGGGGAGGAGGGGAGTCAATAGACGACGACAAGGGAAAATAAATAGTTTTAAAAACAAAAATGCTTACCTTGTGCTCGCCGCATCGCTGACTTGGCAATGCGGCGAGCGCAAGGCAGTGTAGTTTTCTTTTTTTTTTTTATTTTATTTTCCCTCGTTATCTGCCTCCCCTGCCCCGCCCCACCGCTCTTACCTGCACCGGCCATCACTGGAAATATAATTGAGGTTCAATTCCTTATTTCAGCAGTTTTACTTGCTCTTGTTAAGACATTCCACCGACTGATCAAAAACAAGATTGCCATGGTTTGCAGAAAATCACTAGTGCTTTAGGGCCAGATTCACTAACATTTTGCATCATGGTTGCACCACTTTTGTGGCACATCCATGAGGCAAAATGCTAGTTGATATTTACAAAGCCACCCAAGGGGCAATTTGTGCCGCCTTATGTGGCTTGTAAAAAACATGTAATGCATTGCAGTTACTTGCACTGCATTGCGTTACATTTCATTCTGGGAGGTGTTCAATGGGTGTAATATGGGCGTTCCCATGCATCCACCCATGGTTTTCACACAGTCCCAGATTTACAAAGGTTTGTAAACCTGGGGTTGCATGAAATCGCTACGCCTCTCAGTCTATGGGGTAACTAGGAGAAAAATCTTTTTTTCACCTCGTTATTTCCTTATTCTATGTGTGCTGCAATCTGCAGCACACATAGAAAGAGGATAATGCCTCGAGAGATTGTTTTGTGCAGGAAGGAATCCTTTCCTGCACAAAAACTACTCTCCTTATCACACAGGCGCCCTTGAACCATGGTGAAAGGGCGCCTGCGTTAGCGCTAGGCTGCCTGAAGGGCGCCAGTGCTATGAGAGAGCAGAAGTGTGCCATACCTTATTAGATATGGCACATTTCTGCTCTCTCCCTTTCACACAACACAGCACAGCTAGTTACCTTGCTACACTGCATTGCGTGAAAGATTAGTAAATCTGGCCCCAAGTCTTTAAGCAAGATCAGCAGCATAGCAGGATTTCATCCCAAACAAAGCCGTGGTGTTGCTGTCGCTGAGATGAACCTATTTTGCTCCATGCCATAGCTTGCTTGAAATATTATGAATGGTTTAAGTCCTAACATCAGGTTGAATAAGAATTCAACTCGACCACATTGGGACTTTCATCATTTCTTTTTGTCAATAATCTCAAGTTTGTCATGGCCCCGATCATTATACAGTCTCCATTCCCCACCTCGCTCTTGTTAAACAAGACTGCATGTGAACCTTTTATCCTACCAACAACTTGACTCAGGAATCCACCAACATATCTCCAAGGCAACAAACTTTTCTTTCGAAGGTACAACTCATCAATCAAAGCTGTTGCCAACGACCACACCCCTCTCTCCAAGAGAAACCTAAACAATAGCAGAACCCTCAAGCAAGGCCACTGGAATTATGTGATTGTGCGGCCACGGCGATTTTCACATAATTATAGGTTTGCCGCATTTGACACATAATCCATCATCTGCCGCATATTCTGCAGATTTAAACGAAACAAAATGTGTTTCTAGCTCAAACGGTTCAAAAGTTACAAAAAATGCAGTGACTCTTGTTGCTACGCAGTGTAAGGCCCTTTGCAAAGCTGGACTGGTCACCTTTCTGTTGCTTATTGCTATATTTGGGTATTAAACTGGTACAAATGAGGTGCAATCAATGCCCAAACAGTGTTGTCAAGTTTAAAAATGACGAAATAATGAAGTAATACTACTTCAAAATGTGCTGCATTATACCGCATAAATTGCCTTTTCTTGCTGCATAACTTACTTAACACTGCTGCATAGTTTGGCCCTCTCCTTCTGCATGATTCCAGTGGCCCTGCCCTCAAGGCATTCATTACGAGTGGCCCATTTTTACCTTTGGGGCCTTTAACCGGAGTTACCTATTGGAATTGTCTGTTCAGCAAAAACATCACTGTTAAGTGGTATTCCACTTGCAGTCTCCATGTGGGATATCATAGGAAAACTTAAGAAAACGCTTGATAACTTTGGTGTAGCGTCTCTAAAAACAGTCCAAAAACGCTGTTTGAGGTCATCAAGTGTCACACTAATAATTTCTCTCCTCGCCCTGAATAATCCAGTTGCTGCGGGTATCTGATAAAAATAGAGGAACCTGATATCTCTAATAAAATCAGCTTTATCAGAGCAAAAGGTTCTAATACTTCTTCCCAAGATCATTTATTTAAAACAAATAAATAAATGTACATTCTAAACTTGCATCATGCCAGCCTACCTTTGAAGCTCTTTCTTTTTAATGCCGTGCCTCAAAGTTGCACCCTTTAATCCTCTACTTAACAGCACATAATCTGCCTTTTTCTTTTCCTAAGAAATCAAGAAATGTGGTGCCACACAACAAATCTGACACAGTTGTAAATTGATATTCTGCCTTTAAAGCAGCTGTGCAGAAATATCAGCTATCTATATTGAGACAGTTGAAAAGTATATGAATTAGTTTGTCGTTCAGATTAATGATTCTTCTTTTCATATTCAACGCTTTTCCGTTAATTTACCTATTTTGTCGCAATTTTAGATAACTGGGAAGATAATGTGGGCTCGACAGCTGTTCCGAAAAATAGACATCCCAATGAAGTTCCTAAAAATGAAACCTGACGTATTAAAGGTGAGGAGGGTCTTTAATTTCTTGGAATGCATCTTTTAATAACATTGTTAGCTTTAAAAAAATCTTGAAAAGTGACAGTTGTGCAATAACGCTTTTCTGCTTGTTTTGAAAAATATATGCACATTTTTTAATGGATTGAACGTGAGAATACTTATATGCAGCGGCGGCTCCTCCGCTATGGCGGAGGAGCATCGCCCGCCAAAAACAGCAGGAAAGGAAAAATAAAACGACACGTGTTTTATTTTTCCTTACCTGCCGAGTCTTGGTGGTGGGGCCTGGTAGTGGCAGGCACTGAGGGGAATGGTAGTGCACTCCCTTCACTGCGCATGATGGTGTGGCCGGCCCTCTCAGGCAGGCCAAACCTTCATGCGCAGTGAAAGCTCTCTCCAACCCAGTAACGCAGCTGGGTTGGACAGAGCAGTGTCAGACTCAGTCTGTCCAGGGGCGCAAATCGAGGGTGCTCAGGCCAATCCTAAAGCTGCTCTCATGTGTGAGAGCAGCTTAAGGATTGGCCTCAGGGCATTCTGGAAGCCTGAGCCTTCCTGAAGAGGAGGAGAAGAGCTTGACGGGACGGCTGGAGGTACTTTAAAAAAAAAAAAATTATTCCCCCCCCTATGATCCCCTTTCCCCCGCCTGTCGCTGCTCCAGCATACCGGCCTCTCCTGCTTCTATGAATCGAGTGGCTGTGGGATTGCTTTATCTGCTACTGTACTAATGACTTTGTCATGTAAAACAACCCCTTATGAAAATGCCAATCAGAGAAATTTTTTGGCATGGGCGAGCTGGGTGCAGGCCCAGGACGCCAATATTCTGAGGGGTGCACGGAGCTGTGTGCAGTAAGGTTATACCAACTGCAGCAGCCCTGCCATCTTGCTCCAGCTTGTCCTTGTCCCTGTCTGTTCGTTTCTGTCTGATTTGCCAGTTTAAAGTGGTTTTAAGCCTTCATTATCATACCATGGGCGGTGTTTTTAACACCCCATTAGAGCCTTCCTTGCCCCCCTCTCTCCCCTGCTGACAAACACCAACAAAAGCATCATCCCCATTCCCTATAAGGCAGCTAAGCTATGGGTGATTTAGGTGCTCTGGGGGAGGTCCAGGGATGTTAGTGTTCGGGGGCGAGTCCCTGCTCAGCCAGGTACTGACCAGTGAATACAAAAGGGACTCCCTGCTGCCTCATTTCATTCACTAGCATCAGCGAGGGCGCCAAAGTTCTCTCTGCCCAGGGGGCTATCTGAGCAAAGGCCGGCTCTGATGCCAATATTAAAATGAATGTGTCCTTGTGTAACGTAACCGGTGCTCATGTAAAGCGCTCCAATACCTTCGGGTCGACTTCGCGCTATATAAATCTGCATTAAAAAATATATATATATATGGATGAAGCAGTATAAATGTCAGAGTTCGTTTCTCTAAAGCATACTCTATTGACTGAATATTTCTTTGACATGTTGCTAAAATTTATGAATTAATTTAAAAAAACTTGTTATTCCAGAGTGTAGAAATGAAAAAGGTGATTCGAAACTACAACAAAATGGCGTCAGTTCTGATGGAATTTGAACTCCTGTACCACAGAGGATGGTGCAAATGCTCCGACCTTGCTAAGAATGGGTTGAATGCCTCGGTGTTGGTCAGACATCCTGAAACGAAGGTAACTATGCTGTTACTTTATCAAACACACCTTTTAGGAAAATATTGAAGGAGTGATAGTTGTTGTTGGAACACATGCACACCAGAGGGCACCAGACACCATTCTGTAGTACACAAGTATGAAAAACAAAACACAGGAAAAAAAGTTGGCAATAGAAACGATAGATTGCAGAAACGATGCAATTACATTTAGGGTTGACCATGTGTTATAATACTAAATTTACCCTAGAGGGCACCAGACACCGTTTAGTAACGTACAACAACCTAAAATGAAAATTGACAGATTTTATATTGGTACGAAAAAATCTGCAGGAAGCATTTTAATATGCTGTATTAGACATGGCGAAGCAACGCTATGTCAAGTAATCAGGGAGCGTAACATACACTCACGGAGGCATACTGTCTCCGAGGAATATTCGGTAACAGGCACGCGACGTTTGAACGATCTCTAGTCGTTTGTCTTCACCCGCAAGGACCTGTGCAGCGCTCTGCTTTGTGACTTTCAATGGCAGGCAGGCTTGGTACGAGACTAGGGCAGGGTTGGATTGGATTGGGATTAAAAATCGGCCCGGGCACGCAAAAAAAAGTGGCCCACATTTGCATATTGCTTTTCCGCAAAACACTGCTTCAGCAAAATTTTATTTTAAAAAAGAGGGGCGCGGGGGGGGGCGGTGGAAAAAAATTCACGGATTAGTTCACACTGGTGAAACACACCTGAAAACAAGTGAGGCCACTTCTGCTCAGTCCCCCCCTTGCCCCTGCTGCCCCCGCTCAATATGCATATATTAATGGACCGGCCCAGCAAGAGAAAGGGAGTGACACCTCTGCCCGTTGATAAAAGGCGAGGTATTGGACGCCCATCTACCTCCAAAAAGGCCACTCAGGCACCCACTGGGCCGCTGGCGGCATCCGAACAACGCAGAAACCACCCAAATCGGCCCCCGGGGCTGCTCAAAAAAGCAGCCCACAGCTGGAATTCGGATACCGGCGCCTCGGGCATTGCCCGAGGGCCCGCATTACCAATCTGACGCTGGACTAGGGTGGCCACCTTTCCCAGAGAAAAATATCGATTATCTGTTTGCGTTTTAAGATTCTGCAAAAGCCCGAACATGATTCTGCAGTAAAGCTTTATATGAAGTCGCCTGTATTCATTTTACCACGCCTTTTCTGTCTTTGTTTATTTACTTTAACAGACAGGAGACATGAGGGAAGCCGTAGAACACATTTGAAGTGTGTTCTTCCAACGTATATTATTTAAAGTATGTACTGATGGGGGAGTGGGGTACGGCTTCAGGTGATTTTCCTAGCTTTTTTTTTTAACCAGCAGGGCATTAAAATACATGTCTTGTCAGTTTAAAACTGGCCAAGTGGCAACCCTGTTAACAAGCATTTGCAATGCAATCAGTCTCGCCTTTGGGATCTTATAAGTGTTTAACCAGAGCTATTGGCTCTGCTGATGCACAAGTGTGGTTACAGAAAGGTTATATTTCAACAACAACAAAAAAGGCATGCATTATGAGACTGGCACTGCATTCCATTTTTTGTTAGATACAGTTAATCTAACTCATTAGTGAATGCAGCATTTTCCCAACAACCCCTGTTCCCGTAAATGCTCCTAGGGCTCTTTCTACTTTTCACTACCAATGACCCCCGGTTTCAGTCATTTTCAACAAATCATCTAGGTGCTCCTAACACACATCAGAAATCTTGAGAACATTCAGGAAAAGTACTTCAAGCCACATGTTCCCATAGAATTTCGAAATTATGAAAATGTCTCACATAAGCAATCTGAAACCTTAGCAACTATTGGTATACTGACGCTCAGGTGTACTAGAGAAATAAAATCCGCCCTGCACCTGCTATAAGCATAGAAGGCATTAGTTACTGAGCACTGTGCAGCATAAAACACGCTGTAGTGTAGTGTAGCCCGGGGTCGGAAGCTGTGAGACCAGGAATCGCAAACAGAAACCACGTCGCAGTATGTGTTCCTGTGTTATACTGATAGCAGTGCCACTGGAGTATGCGGCAGGGATGAGTAAAGTAGGCAGCCAGAAAAGGCAAGTTATGTGCCCTAATGCGGCAACCCACCTGAGCTTGAATCAGCCCTGGGAGCATAGGAACCACTAGGGCGCTAACACTTGCCCTGGAAGTCCATAAACTTAAGTGTTCATTGTGGCCCTGGAGGTACATGCATGACCACCAACTCCACCTTCTTTGGAGGGTGTACCTTCTTTTCAGTGATATTTACCTTCCCATAAAGCAACGTGCCCATCTGCAAACCCGCACCCCCTCCTAATCCCCGCCCTGTGCAGAGCCACAGCTCTATCCAATCCTCCCCTGAGACAACAACAAGAGTTTATTACTTGTCACCGAATTCCGTTCACCCCGCATGCTCTAGATTATTTTAATAGGATGTAAACCTCCGAGATACCGCTGCAAAGAGGAGCAAAATGCACTCCTCCCTGGGCCAGTGTTTTCTCCCTCTCATCCCGGTTTGTTGAAATCCGGGCGCTCAACTAATGCTCAATTTTGTTTCCACTGTTCGGGCCCGATCCTACTCCCCGATATCCATGACCCAAGGATACAACCCCTCTCTTATGGACGTCACAGCCACTAGTGCCAGATCCCGCAACCTAAAGCCTCCCCCCTTAAAGTTGTAAATCGACTCTGGGCCGTCCCCTGGCCAAGGTTGCCGAAATGCGCCCTTCGCACCCCACCCATGTGCTGCCCCCCTTGCGCGCGCTTCCACGTCACCCTTAGCAGCCGCTATTGTTTAAAGCCATTAACCCTGCGTTTACTTAGAACCCTTCCCTTGGCTGACATAGCAATAAACAGGCAGGCATTTCCGTGTCCGTCCTTAAGCTATTAAATCAAGAAAGCGCTCTTCCCTACACTAGCCCTCCTCGGATCCCATCCACGCCCTTAAGCCCCGCATGTTATTAATTTGCAAATCTTTAATAACCGCAGCGCGTGGGATGCGGGGCATGTGTTTCGCCCCTGCCAGACCCCCTCAAGAGCGTCATTCCTGTATCCGATCCTGCCCGTACCTCCACCCGGAGTGCCCCAAGCTCTGGCAATCTGAGCAATCAGTCACACAGCATTCACGCAGTGTCCCAAGATCCTTCCACTCTGCTGCCGGCTGAACTTAGCCACAGACTGTTCTCAGTCAGCGCTGCTGCTCGGCCGCCTAGGTGGTTCCTGGGCTAAGTCTCTGGCGTTGCCGCGCTCTACCGCCTAGCGAACTTGAAGCTCAGACTTCCCCCAACTGTACCAGGACCCTACGTACGTCCGTGTGCTGTCCGTGCACATTTTAACATCACAGGACTGCATCCTTGTCCACCTTGAAGCTCACGGTTGTGCACGTGTGTGGTGTGCACCCATTGACCTCCCAAGCCCTTCCGATGGCACTGCTCTGCCATCCCTGGGTGCTCGGTTGTCCCCAATACCCTCGGCCCAGAAAGCCACTTCCGCATATCTGAAGGTGACTGTGATTCTTATGTCTGCACCATCCCACAACTTCCCTGACCACCGCCTGTGTCACCTTGCCACCTCCTGCATATCTGGACCTTCGTCGGCCTCTTCTTCCAGTTCCCAGTCGATACTTTTGTTCTCCCCAGCCTTCGGTCGAGAGCCTCGCACACGTGGCCCAGGGGGTGCAGTGTGCACGAGTGCCTGGACCGCAGCATTCGGACGGATAATTGGGAAGGCATGGGAAGAAAATAGTGCTCACAATGTAAATAACACATACCATGCAACACTCGAAGTAAAGGGGCCAGTAGCCATGGAAGGATACAAATGACGACATGACCGTCATAAGGAGGGACTAACAGACTATAAACCAATGGGAAGGCAGCATTTAGAAAGGACAAAGACACAAGCCAATGAAAAAGATGGGCGGGGAGTGGGCGGAGCTTCCATGGAGCTTCCACGCTATACTGAATACTGCATGCCTCGCAAAGCGAGCAGCGCATGCGCGCTGCCACTATAGGCTCGACCTAAAAAGACTTATGGATGAACCATGAAGTCCCAGGAGATGTCTTGTGCTCCTTCTGGTCTCCTTCATTAACAAAGCAGCAGGTGCCATTTTGAATAGGCTACCTTTCGTCAAATGGGGGGAGGCCTCCATCGAACAGCATTCTGAAGCAGAACCCGCTACAATTTTGCGCTATATCTGTTTGGGTTCAATTAATAAAAGTACTCGTTTCAACAGGGCTGGACTATAAGTCTAAAGCAGCCCTGGCAAAAATGCTCAAACCAGCCCTGTTCCATTTATTTCCTGTCCCCCTCATCTACCCATTCTCATCTCTCTCTCTCTCTCTCTCTCTCTCTCTCTCTCTCTCTCTCTCTCTCTCTCTCTGTCTCTGTCTCTGTCTCTGTCTCTCTCTCTCTGTCTCTTTTTTTACTCCCACCCTATGAGCCTGCTGTAATTAAACCTTGGGAATTCGAATGTGACAAGACTCTTAGCCTTCAAAAAACAGCCTCCAGTCACTACAACCCACTGGGAAAATGTCCAATGGAATAAACGGCCATTCCACTCTGCATTTGAGTTTACATTCACCACTTTTTATTTTCAGAAATATTCACAGCTGCGACAGGTGCAGATTTCCAGGCATACTATTGGAAATGTCATATTACTACCGCAGATTTCTTCACACTACTGATATAAAAATAGGCCTTCCTAGGTAATCCTAGTTACGCCTTCCGGGAATCCGTTTGACAATTCCTGGCCGATGTAAACACTGGACTTTTTGACAAATGTTTACAGACAAAAATACCTTTGTGAACTGCCCTGATTATGTCTAATTATTCGGAGGGACTGGGCATGAAAGTGAAAGTCTATTTGAGGCACATCTCTGCAGTGAAAAATTAATTCTTAATTAACTAAATTGATGTCAAGTTTTGGAATGGACTGTATGCAGTATTAGGCATTTCTCAGGCATTTCGTAGGGAAACAAAATACGCCTACTTTTCGTAACAATGTGAAACTTCATATGTAAATATGCAATTTAGTATTGATGACCTTTCTGTGTTTAATTTGTGTTTAGCAACTGTTTGTGAATTTGGATCCTGTGGTGCTGGAGGTGCTTTATGAAACAAAATATTTGCATAAATTGGGTTTTGATATGCCAGACGTCGTCCTGAGCATGTGTGCTAAAGAAAAGCAGATCAGAAATCACCAAGTCAAGTCAGTACATCTCTTTCAAACTTTCTATACCCCTCTATTTTTCAAATTGTTTACAAACGCTCTTGGGTGTGATTTGTTTACAATGTGATTAGAATTATAATCATATTTTCACAATCTGCAGAAGATATCAGATCCTTCTTGCATATCTCGGTAATGTGTCAAAGTTGCATGTGTAATGTAAATGACTTAGTACATCAGGGCTGCGGCATGCATTACCAATATAATTGTTACTAATGCTATGCGCATAGGGCTTTATTCCTTAAGTCATTTATGCTTGTAAATTTGACTTACGTGAGCAAAGGCTGGCTTTAGAATCACAAGGTAATCCCAATAGATGACCTTTTCCCGGAAACCCTTTTACTCCCATGTAATAGTAACCCAAAAACGGGCAAATATTATGCTAGAGTAAATCCCAGGCATGGGGTGTTGAGGGTGCATTTCAAGGCGTAATTTTCCTTCAAAGTTTTTGGACACTCACAAACACATGAATAATTTTCACAAACTCCCCTCTGACTGCTCCCTGCCCTGGATAAAATGAGGCACTGGGGAAATACCAGTACCAAAGAGAAACAAGCATTGGTAATGCATCGGCTTCGCCAATGTAATGAATAAGAGCTGTTTTCATCAATCATCATCCGGGAGAAGGAAAGAGCTCCCTGACAGATAACACAGGAGTGGAGAGGGTGTGGCGCAGTGGCCAGAGCTTCTGACTCAAGAGCTGGGGATCACAGTTCGAGTCTCGGCGACGCTGCGCAACATCCTGGGATTCTATGCAAATCCCTTAATCTCTCCGGGTGATAAATTCTTATTAAATATGCTGCAATAGTAAAAAGCAAAATTAGATGAAAATATAGTTTCACCAAAGCGGATGTTAACAGTATTTCGGCGGCAGGAAACTGATAAGAGAAGCAGACGAGGAACAAGCATTGGTAAATGCAGGAAAATATGCTGCAGCAAATAGGAATGGAGGAAAAGTAAGTGGCACGCATAGGAACCAATGAGAAGCCAGGAAAGAGAGGAGGCGGGATGTAAGTCCCATTTAAGTTTATATTAAAAACAATAGATTTCTCAAACACAGCTCAAGCGCTGTGCAGGCGAAACCTAAAAAGAGGAATTCACAAAACATTTCCAGGATCATGCCTGAAAAGCTATGACTGTTGCAGGGTTTCAAGTGTAAATTTGCAATTGTTTGTGCATTTCACAAATGACTACATCTACATCAATGAAAAGTTATAAATGCACTTAGTTACTATGCCTTCTCCCAATACAAAGTTAATTAATTATCTGTATTGCATTACTTGTTTGCCTTGTGCCACCACATCAAATTGCATAATAAATTCTAGATTTAACTTGTATGAGCAAAGATAGAAATTCTTCATGATGCAACACATGTTTTTATTGTGCTTTGCATATATGTCAAACACACTTTTCCAATAGCACCATCTTTAGCTTTTAGGTTGAAGAAAAAAAGACGATTTACAAAGTTACTTGCGTAAATTATACTCAAATAGACCACAAATATTGGAGCACTCTTCCAAGGAAACACATCTCTGCATTAGAGGTAGAAAGTTCTTTTGAGGACTTGAGAACTCTTTATGGCGCCACAGGCTTTTACCTTCTTTAAGTTTTGGCAGATGTAACCCGAGGAAGACTGCGAAGCAGTGACAATCATCACAGAACTCGGGATTCCGATCCCTAGGCAGACTACGGCTTTCACAGACATCAAATTTAGCCCTTAAATTGTAATAATGGCTTTCAAGGAGATTTTAAAGAATCTCTGGCACAGACTTGATTTCAACAACAAGCATTGGCAAAGTCAATCAGTCTCACTTTGCCAATGTCAAGTGAGTGGGCTTTCCAATTCCTGATCAGCCATGTTAAGAACATTGCTTTCTACTCTTTCAAGATGGCCACTGAATTTTGTGATGCAACATGTGTTGCGTTGTCACATGTATCACGTGCATTGCTGTGAATTGATGATACAATACATGTTGCATGGTTTGGCAGATATTTTTAATTGGATAGTCCCACTAATCAACCTAGTAGCCAAGTAGGTTGGTATTAAATCAACTTCTTGACCAACCCATACCAGATGATTTTGCACTGCATTACACCTATTATATATATATTGGTGCAACCTGTCACTCAATGCATCTTTTTTATTTAGTGCATAGTGTGTGTGGAATACATTTATTAAACTTTTTCAATGCAAAAGCACTTGGTTCTCCTTGTTTTATTCGATGGTACTAGTGTGTGTTGCTAGTTTTTGTGTTTCTAGCCCACAGCACCTCTGAATCAGACTTGGACTGCTGCACTTCACTATCTAGAGAGTCAAGGGCTGTAAGAGATACTTGGTTTCCAGTGTAGGGGCCCTCTGTGAGAATGTAGATTATTATATGCTATAGTTGTGCGACCTCACAGTGTAATAAAGTCACAATTCCGTATCAAGTCCAGTCAGGTTAGTTTATAAAGCCTTAGCTCAGTCCTGGGTAGCTGTGACACAGAGCAGTTAGGCCTTCTTAAAGGAACATGTGTAAAGCATCAAGAGGTACCAAACAGTAAATAATAAAACAATACAACATAATAAAAATCTAATCCCATTTTTTAAAAATAGGTTATATTCAGGGCCACTGGAATCATGCGGCCGGAGAGGGCCAAATTACGAAGCAGGGTTGAGTAAATTATGTGGCAAGAAAAGGCAAATTATATGCCATAATGCAGCACATTTTGTAATAGTATTAATTCTTTCTTTCATTATTTTTAAATGTGGTAACACTCTTTGGGCATTGGTTGCACCTCATTATTACCAGTTTATCATCCAACTATAGCAATATGCAGCAGAAAGGTGTGCAGCCCAGCTTTGCAAAGAGCCTTCCACTGCACAACAACAAGTTTCATCGCATTTTATGTAGCTTTTTGAACCGTTTGAGCTAGAAACACATTTTGTTTTGTTGTTAAAATCTGCAGATGAGGCGGCAGATGATGGATTATGTGACAAATGCAGCAAATTTGTAATTATGTGAAAAAGAGAGCGGCAGCACAATCGCATAATTCCAATGGCCCTGGTTATATTTTTATCTTTGAATAGACACATGAATGACAAAAATCCACCGAGGTATGCGTAGATATGATTTTTAAAATGAAACAACAAGTCAATGCTTTTTACTCAGTGCAATAAATCATTGTAATCGACTGCGAAAGCAGTTTACACTTAGCCGCAACAAGCAAGTTGAAAATGACTATATGCGCAATCTTAGATGGGCCAATTCCAATAGGGGACCAGTCACAGGGACCAAACAGGTCTGGAGGAACAGTTACCTGCCACTTTTAGCAGTGTCCAGTCCAGTTTTGAATCTTTAGACAGGACCGTTATTGTAGTCAATGGAAGTGGTCCCGATGCAAGGCTTTCAGGATGCTGAAGGATGGTGAAGATGCTGGGGATGCTGGGCTGATGTGGTGGACCTTCCTGTGGCCATCCCTTGGTCTTCGACTTGGGCAGTAGCCTTGGCTTCAGGGGTCAATCTCTGAAGGTGTCCAGCGCACGTCCAGTTACTACTGGTCAGCTGGTCTCTGGTTACAGCAACCTCAGAGGTTTTCTTTAAATGGCAATAACTTTCTTGCAGGGCGACGAGTGGGCACTCTGACTTACTTCATGGATCCAGCGAACTCGGGAGCACCTTGTGAGGGTCAGGACTCAGTCTCCCAGGCTGCACCTTGGCATCCAGCAGTGGTCAAGGTTCTTGCTGCTGAGCTCCCAAGGGTACAGGCTTCTCAGCTTTTATGGCCCTGTGGCTTAAACAGGGAATCTGATTGCTAACTTTTTGAGTCATTTCTGTCTGGCACCTGCAGGCAACTTTTCCACCAGTGAGGCACCGCAGGCACAGCCCTCTTTTTGCCAGTCCTCAGGTTCTGCAGCTGCAGCCCAGACTTTGGTGCAGCCTCTCTTTGTTGTATCCAGGGAAATGCAGAGCAGTCCTTCTGTTTTTTAGGTCTCGGCCTGCACCAGCGCTTGCGCTGGTCTGGCCGAGAGTTTTAGTAAGCGGGTTTTGGAAGTGCAAACCCACTGGCTTTCGGCTGGCGACCAGCTTGCGTTCACGATAGCGTGCACGCGCGCAGCTGCCATCTGGGTTTCCTATCTCTTCCTCATTTCCTCGTCATGGCTCATTAACTCTCTGGACTCTGATGTTTCAATCGCAGCAGCAGCTCACATTACCAACTGACGGCCCTGGACTACAGTCACATGAAAAACAACAGCGATTAGCATTGAAATGCAAGCTTTTTTTGTCTAGTTAGAAATATTGCTTCGGTGGGTTGATTTCACCTTATATCGCTATTTGTTTTATATTGGGAGTCACAGCCTAATTACCAGTATTTTTGTCTCACTCTGTTTTTTTTTTTAATATTTATTCGCGCAAAGCACAAAGCTATATTTAAGGTTACTTTTTCCACGTCACTTCTTCACTCTATTTAAACTCCACCCCCCACTCTTATTGTCTCTCTCCTCTCTCTCTCTCCCTCTCTAATTCTCTCTCTACTTAATTAACTCTCCCTCTCTATCTTTTTTAGCCTTTCATTCTCTCTCACCCCTTTATCTGTTTCTCTTTCAAACTCCTTCATTCACTCTCTCTCCCCTTCTTTCTCTCTATCCCGCTCCATTCTTTATTCTATGTACACCCTTTCTCTCTCTTTCTCTCTCACCACCCTCTCTAATTGGGCATTATATCTTCACTCTATCTCTCACTCGGCAACACCACAGCATCCCTCAGCATCACCACAGCATCACTCAGCGCAACCACAGCATCACTCAGCGCAACCATAGCATCAATCAGAGCCAGCACAGCATCAATCAGAGCCAGCACAGCATCACTCAGCACCAACACAACATCTCTCAACGCCATCACAGCATCACTCAACGCCATCACAGCATTACTCAGCAGCACCACAACATCACTCCGCGCCACCTCAGCATCACTCAGCACCACCACAGGATGACTCAGCACCACCACAGGATGACTCAGCACCACCACAGCATCGCTCAGCACCACCACAGCATCGCTCAGCACCACCACAGCATCGCTCAGCACCACCACAGCATCGCTCAGCACCACCACAGCATCTCTCAGCGCCACCACAGCATCACTCAGCGCCACCACAGCATCACTCAGCGCCACCACAGCATCACTCAGCGCCACCACAGCATCACTCAGGGCCACCACAGCATCACTCAGGGCCACCACAGCATCACTCAGGGCCACCACAGCATCACTCAGGGCCACCACAGCATCACTCAGCGCCACCACAGCAAATGTAAAAATGTAAATCCAGTACTTGTATAGCGCACGAATCACCCTCGAAGGGGTATCTCGGCACTGGGGCCGTTGGGAAGATTAAGCAAGCTATTGCCCAGAGTCGCATGGTGCTGGGCAGACCCCTGCCGCCGGAGCCAGGGATCGAACCGTGATCCCCAGCATCCAGCGTCAGTCGCCCTGGCCGCGGCGCCACACCTCTCAGGGCCACCACAGCATCACTCAGCACCAAGACAATATCACTCAGCACCACCACAGCATCACTCAGTGCCAAGACAATATCACTCAGCACCACCACAGCATCACTCAGCACCACAGCAGTATCACTCAGCAAGACCTGAGTATCATTCAGCATCACCTCAGCATTGTCTCCGCAACAGTCACCATCACCACCACTACCACCTCAGCATCACTCAGCCTGCTCTCGGAATCTGGCATCTGTTGACTCTCCCCTAGCGTCTGGCCGCTGCTAGTGTTATAATACAGGTACTAGTTCCCAACCTTCACCCTCCGATTGTTTATGCCTCCTCAAAAAAAAGGCTTTAACAAACAACCATTGCAATAGGCACAAACAAGTTGCCAGCATTGCAAGAACAAAAGAAAACTGAGGATTTTTTTTTATTGTAAATACTTTTTTTAATATGGTCGTTCAGTTTTACATAATGCCTTCTTGGTCATATATAAAGTAACAAAAATGCTTCTGACACTTTTTTATTATAACTTTTCAGCATGCTGCACAGCAGCCACACTTCTCTACAGCACAGCTTGAAGACATTGGCAAAGTCAATAGCTCTGGCTAAACACTTATAAGGCCCCAAAGGCAAGACCTATTGGCTATGCCAATGCTTGTTTTTCCAAGACGGTAGTGATCTGAGTTCTGGGTGCTAGGGGTGCCCCTTTTATGCTCGCCATAAGCTTACAGGGTTGTAGCAGCTAACTAGTCAATGGGCATCAAGGGCCCATCCCGCCTGATTATGACTTCGCTCACTCCGAACATGGCAAGACCATTCTTTTAGTGCCTGTAGCTCCGTAGCCCAACCCCTAGGTGTGGCTACCCTGGGGCTACACTTCCCACTTCCCTTGAAAACCGGTTTGACAACAGGTTTTCTCCCTCTGCCTGAGTTGACAGCCTGTCTGCCAAGGCAAAAGGGCAGCCTCGACCTAGTGTGACTAGCATTTGCCATTCAAAAATGGCTTCTACTTTGAAGCTTGCCATTTGGGCTCACACCCACTCTGGCCATCCTGCCAGGAGAAGATCACACCTATTTCCTCTGCAGGTCCTTTGTTCCCTCTTCCTGAGATTCGATATCCCTTCTCCTAAGGGTGGATTTGGATCTAGCAGATGGCATCTGGCCTGGAGTGGCTCACAGATTCTTGTTGCTGCGTTGCCTGCCCTCTCATTACTCCTGGGCAAAATGTATATTACTCCAACATCATTTGCATAGTGTCCGAAATTTTGCATTATGCTTGTTGCTCGAAATTCCCGAAATTACTCCATTATGGCATGTTGCATAATTACAACTCTGTTGAGGCAACATTATAGCAGGGAGAACTGGAAACGAGATGAACACACTTTTTAGAGTGAATTGCATCCTCGCGTCAAAAATTCAGGCGAGGAGCATTTTGTACTAAAATTTTGCATATTTTTCCAATAAATTTGCTTAATTGCACAAAAGCAAATTTCTCAAATTTCACACTCCCCTACCTGTCACCTGCCAGCCTGTTGCATCACTCCATCCCCAGCTGATCCGCCCCAACATGGTTGTATTAGAAGCAGCTAGAAGCAAGTGCTGGGCATATTTCTAGGTTTTTGCAAGGTCTAGGGGTGCCAGAATGAAAAATCCCGCCCAAAACACTGCATGTAAAGATGGTCGAGGAATCTCAGTTGGATGCGCTGAGAAGTCATTGGCCATCACGTGACTGATTTCATTCCAGATATGTGAAGCTTGCCAACATGGATGCAGCCTTCATGTATCTGCTTTTCAAGAGTGCAAGGCTCCTTAGCCTTTATCTGACAGCATATGGGGCGCAGGATTGTTGCAAGTTCCTCTACCACCAATGTGACTATGCATGGGTGCACCCTCGCACCTCCCATTCACTCTTGGTCCCCTTCTCTTAAACAGTCAGCAAGAGACGTAAACCGTGGCTTGCTACATCCACACAACGGATGACCTCTTGCCACACAGTGAATGACTTCTGGCCACAGTGCTCTGGAGAGGAACCTGAGGGCAGAACAGAAGGCAGAGTCTGTTGGAGGAAGGTGTGGTGGTGTTACGGCGAAAGTAACACTCAAATGGTTTTGGCTTGCACAGTTTTATGGTTATGTTAAGAGTTTAATATTATACCACGCCAGGTTATTAGCTGTGTATTATATTGGTGTTTAAATGGCACTTTCCATATCCCTTGTGAGCGTAAAGCAATTTCTGGATGATCAGGTGACATTTTCATAAAGCACTTTCTACGCCTGGTGAGGTCGTGAAGCACTCTAAGTTGTATCAGGTTTCTGACTGTGTCATTTAGAAGTGATCCACGTGCCACACAGCACACCTGTGTACTGACGCTGCTCCTAAAATGCTCTATCATGGTTGCAGATGTGGTGTAGGTCTGTCTTGGTTCTGTACGCAGAATCGACGACACACCTGATCACTGATTTTTGCTAGTGGATGAGCAACAACATTTTTACCACACACCACACCTCGGAAGCTCTCTCTAGAGATGATGCAACGTTTCCTGACTGCAGCACACAAGAGCCCTGATTTATGCAGTCATTTCGCAGACACAGGGGGAGATTTACTACGATTTTGCACCATGTTTGCGTCACAAAAGTGATGCAAAACAGCACAAAATCTTTTTTTCCTTATTTACTTTCCAGCGCTAAACTTGTTTAGCGCTGGAAATAACGTAAAAGTAATGCGAAGCAGCTTATAGCGCTGCTTCGCATTACTTTGCCTCATGGGGGTGTACAATGGGTGGTGCATGGGCGTTCCCGTGCAACCACCCAAGGTTTCTCACATTAAACCCAATTTACTAAACACAGTAGGTTGGGTTTAGCGTGAGAAAACTGCGCCTTTTTAAACTAGGAGCAAGTAAGGAGAAATGCTTTCATTTCTCCTTCGTTTTCCGACTTTGTATGCGTGCTGCACTGTGCAGCACGCATACAAAGTGGGAAAAGCTTTCCCTCGTGTCTAGGCATAGTATTTTGTACAGGAAGGGTACCATTCCTGTACAAAACCTATGCTAGACTCACACACACACACACATCCTAGCGCTATGGCGCTAAGGTGGTGCGTGGCGCACAGCAGCTGTAATCAGTGCCGGCGCAAGGGAAAGGGGAGGAGAGAGCCATATCTTTGAAAATATGGCGCTCTCCTGCTCCTTCCCTGTCGCTCGAAACAGCGCAGCCTAGAAGGAGGCTGTGCTGCATTGCGTGGAGATTTGGTAAATCTCCCCCACAGTGTTCCAGTTCTAACTTTGGCTAACGGATCTCAGCCATTTGCTAGATGTAGGACCCTGTACCAGTGGCACACATGAGAACAGTAGCAGTCCTGTGTTATTAGCTAGGAGGCGTGGCAAAGGTTGATTGGAGTAGGCTATACTGAGGAAAAAATATGAACACCAGTGTAGGATTACTGTTATTAGCAGGCATAAATGACACTATTTTTGTGCACTATGTAAGAATATACATAGTTTAAGATTATTCTTCTGGCATGCTTTATATTTTACTTTTTTTATTTGCAGAGAAGGGTATTGCAACAGTTAGCAATCTCCTTTTATTTGTTTAGCTCTTTAGTTGTAAACAAATATTTGTAAAATGATTGACCATGCCAAGATTCAAAACTGTGCACTCCAGGTTATAGACTCCTCTGAAGTGAAGACATCAATACACTGAGGTATCTTACTAGCTCAGCTGTGCCCCAGCCCTGCTCTGGAGGGACCTCCAATGAGCTTGTCCTGAAATCTCCTACATATGTTGGGTTCCACCTGAGTTGAGAACATTCTCCTTGTCTCCTTGAAGATGGTCTCCTTGAATATGCCCTTTCAATCCTTGCCTTGGCTTTAAGAGGAGCACCCGAAACGCAATCAGAAACACGTGTCCTGATGGATTAGGGTTTTTTTTTTAAACATTTTTTTTATTTTATTTAAAGCTTTTACAGTATATCATTAGTATATAACATTAATGGCCGCCAGCTGCATCAACACATTGCAGATTGTGGAATTGCATACATATAATAATACTCGTGGTGGTATTACATTATACGTCAACAGTATACATACCTGATACATATAAGATAAATGCTACTTCCTCAATTACATAAAGCACATCCCACCCTGCTTATCACCAGTGCCTCCAAATAATAAGAAAGAAAGCGATTAAGACATCATCAAAGCCTAAGCAACCAAATTTCCTTCCACTTCCCCAGTTTCCTTGCCAACCAAATACTGTTGATATAATCCCCAGAAATGTTTAGGGCGACTCTGGGGCGGTAATAACTCATTGTAAATTTCAGATTGTGTGTTACAGTATAGCATATCCCTGGGCCAATCCTTTATTTTCGGGAGTGGACCTTTAGCCCAACATATTGCTATTCTTCGTTTAGCGAGTAGAAATCCCATTTCCACCAGCCGTCTAACATTTTTTTTGAGATTTTTAGTATAACCCAAAAAAACGAGTAACGGGTCTAAAGCTAATGTGAGCCCTGTAACCTCATTAATTGTACCAATGATCTTATCCCAAAAATATGCGATCTTTTGACATTGCCAAGCCATGTGTAGGAACCCAGCTTTATTCATCCCACAGCAATAGCAAGCCGATGAATCTCTGAGGCCATAATGATGTAGCCTCTCCGGAGTGTAATAGACCCTGTTCAGGTATTTGAAATGGATAAGGCAATGTCTACCATTGAGTGATATGTACTTGGTCGCCTCACAGCAATGCCTTCAAGTGCTGTCATCTAAAACTATCCCCAGCTTGTCGTATCTGTAATAATGGTATTGCGTGAGTGGAGTGACGGCCTGTCCCCTAGTCGTTATGTCCGCCCACTCCTGCAGCCCTCCATCTGAAAATAAGTCACATATCTTGTGGATGCCCAGTTTCGCCACCGCCTGTATGACTTCTTTGTCCATGCACACTGAAAGCCAGTGGCACCACTCCATGGGTATTAGGGGAGAGTACATAAGTGCCCCAGCTTGCCTGTTTAATAAATCATGCCATGCATGTACAGTTGAGTTAATGGAGTCCAGGGTACCAGTTTTCCTAATGGGGGGTGCCTGGAGGAATGGGCGTGGTTGTGGGTGCGGGTGTGGCGACCCAAGCTGCAACCTACAGGCCACGGATCAGCGGACCAGCGTGCCTGACATCATCAAGGCTCACACACCCGAGTCTGCGCAACACGACGCCTCGGAGAAAACCTGCCGACGCCCCTCACCCAGCCACTTTTGCCGCCTACCAGACCACACTAGATTCTCCCTGGAAATTCCACCTACAATTGTCAGAGGGCTAGTTAGCTGCAGCAAGGCGGTAAGGAGAGGTGGGCTGGTGTGGGGGGGGGCAGAATGAAAGGATTGAGACACAAAAATTAAACAACCTAAAGCGAGGACTGTGATCCCGTCAAGCCCCCCCAAGGCCCACAAAGCCACAAGGCCAGAAGGCCACATGTCTACATGACTACATGACCACAGGAGTGAGGAGCATAAAGGCATAAGGGCACAAGAAAGAAGACACTGCAGGAGGCGCCACTTGAGCGAGCATACACAGCGTTCATTGTATGCACTGTATGCACTGGATCCATCTCTCCTGATCGAATTGGCTTGTATAAAAGCGAGCCAGCTCACGCAAAACCCTAGCCCACACAGGCAATATCCAAATATCCAACTTCCAAGCACCAACTTAACCAACTCAATCTAGTCCAGACCCAGCCTAGCCTAGTTCCAACCCGCCGAGGGGACAAGGATAACAAGGACAGCGAGGCAAGGGTACTCAAGAGCAGGCAAGGTCGTCCAAGGAAATCAAGGAAACTAAGGAAACCGTGGGGAACTGCATGGTAGTCAACTCAATCGGGTAATATAGGGGAAAGGAAAAGAAACAGGACAAAAGGGAAAAAAGACAAACAAGGCAACGACCGTCTGGCAAGGACCAGTTAAGGAAAAGCGGGGAATAAGTGAGAAGGGGCATTGATAACAACTACAACAACAACCACAACAATGAGATCGGGGAAGGCAAGGCAGCAGGTGGTATCGAACCCTAATAAGAAAACGCGCAGGGCAACAAAGAAGGCCTTCTCTAAAGAAATCAAAGAGGATCTGAGGAAGAAGAGGAAGAAGAACGAGGAGGAAATCCCCCTGATCTCACCACTCTTCACCAGCCCGCAGGCACAACCAACTACCAAAGCAAGCGATGCAATCACCCGGACCACTCTGACCAAATCAAGCCATCAACCAAAAATATACACTAAATTCTCCTTTATAAAAGACGCTGGGCCGGTTTTGTGCCTGAGCAGCGACAAGGAAAGCAACCTCCCTACTCCTCTCCAACCAATTAAAACACACCAAATAGTGCAACAGCAGTCGAAGGTAGACTGCGGAGAGTCTGCAGCCACCAGGGAAAGTTCGAGCGCAGCAAGACTATGGAATGCAAGTGAAGAAGATGAGAAGATCAATGGGAACAAGGAACTCGGACAAACAAGCATTGTCATACGGAACCAACCAGAGCTGATCGCGCTAAAAAACATAAATAAACCTAATGGGAGGGAGAAAGACGGCCCAGGACAGGCCATAAGTTATGCAGAGGCAATGGAAGAGGAAGGAAATGAAAGGACCAACATTCATATCCCTCCCAGTCACATCAAGGAAGAATCTCCGGTTAAATGTTCACCACACCAACTGGGAAAAGAGGATGCAAAGTTACAAGAACGCGGAAACCCCACCAATAATAACACCATCTCAAGGGGAGAATCAGGGTCCCCTGAACTCCCTCAAAGAATACTTAGAAGAAGACTCCAATCAAGAAAAGCAATCTAGCCTCTCATCCCTATTAGCGCTTGAGCCCATGGAGGCCATGACGGGTAATAAAGACCCCACACAAATGCCTACCAGAATGGCGGCCGGAAAAACTCAAATCGCTCCTCAGACAATGCCAGAAAGGCCGGACCAACTAACCGAGGAACAACTGCATGGCCAACTCCTAACAGGCACTGTGCAACCCGAACCAAAAACAAAAACACAAGGACCATACATTTCAATAACTCAGGAAGCTGAACCAGAATCATCTTACCTCACACCAGAGGAATGGGAGGAACTGGTTGCCTCATACTCTCTCGCGCCCCAAGTTGAACCCCAAGGAAGAAACAGCTCTCCAAAGCTTAACACGAAACAGGTCAAACCTCATGAAAAAGAAGATATCTGGACCACACTACTGCATACAATGCAAATGTCGGTAAATGCCATGCAATACCAGTCCGACAAAATGGATATCCAACTGTCAGTCCTCAATTCACTCTCGATCTTCGTCGCAAACATCGACGACAAATTGGCAGATCTCAACAATCTGATCAGAAGGGCACAATCGGAGACACAAATTGTACAGGCCAGCTGTACCTGCGTAACAATCGTAGACAAGCTGGCAACCTTCCCAACGGTAATGGACAATCTCCTTTCTGACATGAGAAATGCTGTGACACACAAACCAGCAAAAAAACTAGCCATTATGAGAAAGGTCGAGCAACTACCAACAAATTCAACAACCCAGGATCTGACCCAGTGTACTCCGGATCTGACATCAGAAGCAAGACTGCCCAATGAGGGCCTGGACCCGACAAGAACAGATGTAAAAAATCAAATAAGGCAAGGATCGCCAACATCCTCAAAGCGCAACACAGCATTCAAAGGTAATCCCCCTGTAAAGATTGTTTTAACAACTAGCCTGCAAACCTCCAAACAGCGGAGGAAACAGAGGAGGAAGGGGCGAAACAAACACTAATACAGACTATATCACCTTGCAGGGGCAAGAGTCATGATTCTGGAAATGACCTAAAGGAAGATCCTCGAGACACTATAATGCAGGTGGGTGATGCGACAGAACCTGACCAAGAGTCACCAGAATGCCCGACTCGGAAAGAGGTGACAGAAGCAAAAGGAAGCATCTCCCCTAACACAATCACAAGCGGTGGTGCAGACCCTAAGAGCGAACCCTGGAAAGGCAGAGGATGCACACATGGGCGTTCAATTACAACAGGCCTTCGCACTGAGACAGATTCGATATGTGGAAGGAACACGTTCGGTACGGAAATAACCATAACAAGCAAACCCCTTGAGTCAGCAGATACACCAATAGTTAAACAGGATTCGCCTATAGACCAAACAGCACATCTGGACTCTACAACAATAATGTTCCATCCCGAGTACAAGTCAAAGGGACGGGTCGACATATTAAATAGGGGAAACATTCTACGTCTACTAAAGTCCATCAGTAGCTTGAAGAACCTAAAAACCAATGACCTAGAGCCAATTGAATTTGTGGAGTCTCCAGATCAACCGGGAGTGGAAGCAACTAAAACAGTTTGGGCCACACCAGACGTAGCCGATAAAGTCTTAAAAGAACATACTAAACTCAATGCCTGGGGCATTAAGCTACGGCCCTTCATTAAACCAAGATATCCGGAACCCTTAATCGCCATTTTAGAAAATCAAAAAGAACACGGGCAGGCTCAATCGAGTATACGTTCATACTCAGTGCTGCGTGGAGCACGCAGCAAAAGTACCGAGAGCAAAGATTCCAGAGACCAGTGGACTCACAGGACAAATATAACTAAAAGCACAGATCCACAAGAGTGGAGTTGGTTATCCAGGACTATAAACACCAAAAGCCAAAATCCGTGACATACTAAGCTCCCCGCACTCAAAACAAAAAAAACCCTGAAACTTTGTTCCTGGAACATCAGCGGCATGGGAGATAAGACTCTGGACCCGGAACTGCAATCTTACCTCCAAAATTTCGATATAGTCTCATTCCAAGAATGCAGGGATTCAACATGCACTCCCTACCAGCCATAAAGAGTGCCAAATTTGGCCATAGTAAGGGAGGCCTTGCCACATACAGCTCTATAAAGAGCATTTTCGCAATGGAGCCAATGGGGCACAGTTTTGTACCTCCAAATGCCATGCAAGTGCTTAGAATCACCGTACAGGGAGAGGTTAAAAATGAGCAGATAATCCTCATAAACCGCTATTTACACCCGTGCGACAGAACTAAAGGCAGCCAGCAGCTGAAGGAAGAACTTGAGAAAATTTTAACGGAAGAGCAAACTAACAGCTTGATCATCACTGGGGACTTCAATTTAAATATGTTCAGGAACATATCTGAAGATTCCCACATGGAGGAGGACCCATTTGTATGGGATGCAGCAATACAGGACAACAACTCAGGTGGAAGATGCACAAAAATAGCTCAGAGGCTTCTAGCGACCCTGGAGCAGCTGGGCTTTCGAGCATTAAACGGAAGATTTCCAGGAGACCGCCCACAGACAGCAACATTTCATAATGCAGTAGTAAGCACAACAACAGATTATACATTTACCTCCCGCTGTATGTTCCCAAAAGTAACGGATTGCCATATTGGAACCTCAGACTACAGCGATCATTTACCACAGGAAATTACAATAGAAGCATCATCTACACCTCAATTTCTGCCTGTAAACGCACATGGCCTGGAATATACATCTAACGAGAAGAGAATAAAATGCAAAACAGATGACCCGGAAGGCCTCCTCTTCTTCACAAAACAACTTGTGGAAGAAGCACAAGCTGCAGAGCCTGATAGCATGGGAAGTTGGGAGATGAGGAAAAAAATATGGGGTAAAAAAAGGGAATCCATCTAAACAAGAGATCAGCATACCCTCAAAACAAACGCCCCTACTCCAACATTGGAAATAATACACAATTGAAAAACCTCAAGGCGCTGTTAAACCATGCGCTTCGGAGATTGAAGAAAGGTGACTTAGATCCCACGGCCTTACAAGAATTGAGGCAACTGAAAGCCGAGCGCAAGAAATTAATTTGGCGCCTCAAAAAAGACGCTGACGAGGCACTCTGGGCTAAACTCCTGCATGATATTAAAAATAATGACAGCGCGCAATTTTGGCAAAAGATCAACACCCTCGCCAACCCGTCAAATCTAGGCATCAATTCGCATGTAACAGAAGAGGCATGGGCAATCTTCCTCCAAACCCATTTCAACAAAGACCGAGAAACTGAATCCCGTACTGACAACCTCCTGCCCGAATGGGAAGTACTAACATCTCAAATGGCTTCTAACACAATACTGGAACAGCCCTTCACAATTACAACCACACAAATTTGCAAAAGAATTTCCAAAGGCAGGCGTGAGGGAGCTCCAGGTCTAAACGGGATCCCGCCTATACTGTTCAAACAAGACCCGGAATACTGGGCTTCAGTATTAAAACAAACTTTTGAAACAATCTTGCGTACATCGACGATACCATCATCATGGAGGGGCTCGATCATTTCTCCCATTTACGAAAGAGGCAATAGGAATAACCCAAAAAGCAACCGGTTGGTAGCCTTATTGGATAACGAAGCCAAATATTATGCACGATTACTCCTACAAGAACTAACGTCCTGGGCGGCAGAATCTTCAGCAATCCCATTAAACCAAACAGGCTTCTGTAAGAATATGGGGACTACTACCAACATCTCAATCCTCTCACTACTGATAGACGCTGCACTTGCCATAAAACACCCCCTGTACCTGTGTTTTATCGATTACAGTACAGCGTTCGACCATATAAACAGGAACTTACTGTGGCAAAAATTAAAAAGGCTGAACATTTCATCGCCACTTCTAAAACAGCTAATCCTTTTACACAGCAACACCTGGGTGCAAGTAAAACTGGGCGCAGGAGACCACCTAACAAAGAAGATCCCAACAACCTCTGGACTGAAACAAGGCTGCGTGCTTGCCCCAATACTTTTCAATCTCTTTATGGCGGAGCTTTCGGCCACTCTCAAAGGAAGCAACTCACACGCTCCCAAGTTAGGTGGCCTCCAGTTATCAAACTTATTCTATGTGGATGACTTGGTGCTTATTAGCCGGACACCAGTAGGTTTACAGCGCCTGCTTGATATTACATCTCGGTACTCGGAGGAGAACAAACTCAGCATTAACCGAGAAAAAAGAAAAATCCTGTGTGTGAACATCCACAAAAAAAAGTCAAAGCATCACTGGCATCTGGCGTCATGTAAGCTGGAAGCTGTACAAAATTACAAGTATTTGGGAGTTATCATCGATAACAAAGGGAACTATATAGCTCAACGTGAGGCCATAAAAAAAAGAGGAATAATGACTGCTGTGGCATTAAGAAACCTAAAAAACAACATCTCCGGCCCAAATTTCCTGCCCTTAACCAGAGTGATCCAGGCGAAACTTATACCATCTATCACTTACGGAAGCGAAGCCATGAGAGGGAGGGACGCTGAAACTCTGGATCGCACAATAGTAAGAGCAATCCGAATGATTTATGGGTTACCAGGATACACATCCCCCGCACAACTGAGGCTGGAGTTTGGGATACAAAGACAAGAGCTCGCCCGTAAAGGAGCATTCATTAAAAGCTGGTACAAAATCAAAAGGAGGCCGCCAGATTCGCTTAATACCTATTTGTGGAAAGAACTGCAAACCAAGGACGCATGTCCAGCCAGACGCTATTTGGACAGCTCACTCAACCAACTGGGGCTGCAGAACCTTTGGGAGCTATCAGGGACCTTCGCAAGCTTAAAAAAAATAGTAAATAACACTTAAAAAAGAATCACTCATAAAGGATAAAGCTGCCCTGACAGAGCGTGCTCACGGCTGGTTCACCATACAGTCCTACAGCAAGGAGTCA
The DNA here is from genome assembly GCA_963921515.1 of Calotriton arnoldi. Classification (NCBI taxonomy): domain Eukaryota; kingdom Metazoa; phylum Chordata; class Amphibia; order Caudata; family Salamandridae; genus Calotriton; species Calotriton arnoldi. Next base: position 4,443,482 of record CAWUFW010000188.1, read on the forward strand.
CCCCAAGCCTATCTCCACACTAGCTTCTCTAGAACCATCAAAGAGAAGTTCTTGAAACTCCGCCTAGGCATATTACCATCTGCATACCATATGGCGCGTGGCTACGCCCTCCGAAGCCAGCAATTTGCCGACTATGCGGGGAGGGAGAGGAGTACATAGTGCACCTGCTAACCATATGCAGGACTCTAACACAGGAGCGTCGGACCCTCCTTCGACCACTCTTTAATAAGAAACACATTCGGACTTGCAGACAAGTAGTGTTAGCAAGCTTCTCCGGCGAGGATGTCCAATTAAGCTGCCGCCTGGTAAAATTATTATCCGCCGCTGAACTGAGCATTAAAAGACAAGCCAACCAGCTAGTAGACGGTAATGCAGCCGAGCGGACCATGGTACTCTGACTCAGCTTTCGCAAGACGCTGATTGCGCTGCCTCCCTAATGAGAACTCCAGCACAGTTAAATAACGGCACACCACGCACTTTAAATGGACCCGCTCTGGGTAGATCGCTCCATAGAAATAAATTTTATGATTGATCAATCAGTCTCTTCTAAGCATATAACGATTTTAAATGTATGCGTTGTTTTATTCTATTGCAAGATTTCTTGCAAATAGCTGCTTTGCACCCAGCACCTTTCTCTGCTGTAAGTCAGGCGGAACACTTTTGACACTTATAAGAATCTTGCAGAGGTAAAAAATTGCTGCTCCTGCACTTCGCACTCTCCTTACATACTCAGGCATGTTGCTTTCTGTTATTTCACCTAACCTGCTGCTAAGTATTTGATTAACGAGGTCGGCTACTATCGCTCTGCTGCTAAGTTTATACCCACAGGGAAATAATTGCCTGTTTACAACGAATGGCGTGTGGAACACGCATGAAATTCACTATAATCCCTGCATAGGTTAAATTGCTGTCTTGCACATTGCACTTTCCCTTGCATGCCCCAGCACTTTGTTTCTTGCTGCTTCATCTGTCCTGTTGTCAAGCATTGGATCAACGAGGATAGCTTTGTCTGTCAAGCCGCTAAGCTTATGATTATAAAAAACAGTTTACTCGTACTTTTCTCTCGAAGGTTTTAGGTTACTCCCTAGGGAGTATTGGGGTTACATTTTATCTCAATTTTATTGTGTTTTAACGGTGACTTATCTTTTTTGTTCAAACTGTTGCATTGAAAATACAATATGAGATGCACGTTTGTAAAGGTTTTAATTAACTGTACAATAAATTCAATTTCAATTTAATGGGGGGTGCAAACAACCTTTGTGGGAGAGTAAGAGGGTCCACTGCCACCCGCTCGATCTGTAAGTGTGGGAGATTCTGTGGGCCGTGAATCCAGTAATGGGCGTGGGTACTCTGTGCAGTTCTATAATATAATTTTAGATCAGGAGCGTTGAGGCTGCCCATTGAGTATGGTAATGTAAGGGTGCTCCAACTGTCTCTAGGCTGCTTCCGCGCCCAAGCGAGCTTAATTAGTAATGTATTGATACCCTGGAATATATGTTTCGGAAGTATTATTGGTATGTTTAGGAATAAATACAAAAACCTGGGTAGGACAATCATTTTCATGAGAGAAATGCGGCCTATTAGTGACAGAAGGAGGCAGATCCAACGATCGATATCCTCTTCAAGCTGGGAGATCGCCTTCCCATAGTTCTCACTAATCACCAGGTCCGAGTTTGTGTGTACTTGTATACCCAAATAACGTATGGGGTCTGTGGTCCATTGCAATGAAAAATCTAGTGTCATTGGGGACATAGCGGGGGTTAGAAGGAAAATCACGTATTTGGCCCAGTTGACTTTGAGTCCTGACACGGCACCAAATCTAATGACCTCGTTAAGTAATAGAGTTAAATTATTGCCTGACTCTCGGATGTATAACAACATGTCATCAGCATATGCCGATAGAATGAGATTGTATCCAGGGAAACAAATACCTCTATGCCCATGGTACTCACTTAGGGCACATGCTAAAGGTTCCGCCACAATGGCATACAAAAGGGGAGACAACGGGCAGCCCTGCCTCATTCCCCTTGAAATCGCAATGGGAGATGTGACTGCATCTCCGACCTTGACTCCGGCAACCGGCGAGTTGTATAAGAGTGTGACCAATTTAAGGAAAATGTCTCCCACCCGACCCGGAGCAGGACTGCCTTCATAAACTCCCATTCAACAGAATCAAAAGCCTTCTCCGCGTCTAGGAAGATGGCGGCGGCTTTGACCTCTGGATTTGTATGTTGAATGGGGAAACGACCTTAACAACGCGGTCAAAACACCGCAGTACATTCAGATCGCTGCTTTTACAACGCAAGTCGTTACCACGACTTGCACTGGAGGGCGCTCTAGACTAAGAAATAGTGTGATTTACTATTCCAACACCTTCCCTACTGTACGTAGGCTGGAGTTGGAATAGTAAATCATACTATTCCTAAGTCCAGCGCCCTACAGCGCAAGTCGTGGTAACGACTTGCGTTGTAAAAACAGCGATGTAATGTCCCGCGATCTAAATGATCGCGTTGTTACATCATACATCCGTTGAATGGCACCGAACACAGTTTTCAGATTATATGTTAGTAAGCGTCCCGGAACAAAGCCTGCTTGCTCCGGGCCCACCAAGTATGGGACCAGGGGGGCAAGTCTGTTCGCCAAAACTTTGGCAAATAGTTTGGTATCAACATTTAAAAGTGATAGCAGCCTATAGGACGAGCATTCATTTGGGGGTTTCTCCGGTTTCAGCAAGGTCACAACCATCGCCTCTCTCATCGAGGTGGGCATTACTCCTCCCTCTACCATTTCTTCAAATAATGTGACGAGATGTGGTATGAGCAAATCTTGATATGCTTTATAGAAGGACACTGAGCCCATCTTGGCCAGGGGCGCTACCATCTCGCATAGATTGGAGTGCAATGCGGATTTCAGCCGGATCGAGAGGGGCCATAAGGTGCTCTCTATGGGTGTTAGTGAGCCATGGCATTTGTATGTGCTCTAGGTAGTCACGCGTAACAACTTTGTCTGGGAGTATTTTGGAGCTATACAGTTTCGCATAGTATCTGCGGAACCTGTCTGCGATTTCCAGAGGCTCACGCAGCAGATTCTCATCCTCATTCCGCATCTCTACTATCGAGGTGGCTTCTCTGCAGCGCCTCTGCAGAGCCGCGAGAACTGAGTCAGGTCTCTCACCCTCATGATACACCTTAGCTGTGGCATACTTGCTCATATGCTTCACCTCGCTGTCTGCGACTTCATGGTATTCCTCTAGTATTTTTTTTTGATTCTCTAAGACCTGATCGTCCCTTCCTTTCAGTAGGAGTAGCTCCATCTGAGCCAATTGCCCTTCGAGTAATGTCAATCTGTTTCTCAACAAGCGGAGCACGCTGGCATGCTTAGAAATAGTAACTCCTCTGATAAATACTTTAAATGTTTCCCACACCGTAAAGAAGTGGTCAACCGAGCCAACATTTGTAGCGAAAAAGTCTTCAATCGAAGTGGCCAGTTCCGTTTTAAAGACGGAGTCTAATAAAGAGTATGGGGGAAACCTCCACGTAAAAGGAGCGTTTTTCTTGGGGGGAATGCTAATGTCCAGTAACACTGGGGAGTGGTCCGACAATGAGCGGGGGAGCGGTCTGCAAGATACCACCCCAGGCGCAAGTGATCTGGAGATCAACCAGTAATCGATTCTGGTGTGGATGTTATGCGGCGCAGAGTAATAGGTGAAGCCTCCTGCACCGATAGATCTAGAACGCCATACATCTATAAGACCCAGCTGCGTAATAATGTCCCGATAGCCCTAGCAGCCGCTGAAGGACAGCGGGGTGGTTCCCCTGAGCGATCCAATTGAGGATCTAGGACTCAATTGAAGTCACCCTCCCATATCTGTGGTATGTCCTATACTGTCAACAGTTGCACCGCCAGTGAGTGATAGAAGTGCAGGTCGTCGTAATTTGGTCCATAAATATTGATTAAGTGCATGTTCACGCCTTGCCCTTGACAACAGGTGGTCATGTATCTTCCATTGGGGTCAATTTCTAACCCTTCCAAAGTGACACCACACTTTGGTTTCACCCATGTGAGGACACCCCTAGAGTGTGTGGTGAATCCTGTTGCATGAAAGTGACCCTGTAGATGCTTATGTGTTAACATGTTACTATTGGGGGGCAAATGTGTTTCTTGAATAAGTGCAACATCCACCTTGTGTCGCTTAAAATATGCTATGACTTTGCGTACTTTCCTAAAGTCGTTGAGGCCTCCGACGTTCCAGGTCAGGAATCGGATCTTCCCACCCGAGTCAGGTATTATTGTATTAGCTGCCATCTAGTATGCTATCCCGTTTGTGCCCACCCCCATTCTTTATGCGTCTTCGGCCGTGTCTGATCTTTATGTCTGCACCATGTGTATACTGAAAAGTTAACAGCAAAACACTACCCCCCTCCCACGCCATGCCCACCCCAAGCTGGCATAGACGCTACATTGCCCACCCTCCACTGATAGAACTTAAGCCTGATTAATATAACATCATAAAGCTGATAAGAAGAACAAAAAAAGGGGAGGAGGGGAGAAAGGGCCCCCCAAAGAAAAACAAGAGCCTCATTCTTAAGTGAGTAACACACAGGGGCGGATGTTGCCAGTGGCTTTTGCCCCACTCCGCCGGCACCATTCATGTAATGCAGTAAAATATGTTTCAGCCTTAACGTTTTAACCCAATAACGAGAGGCACTAAGGAAGAGCAGTTCCAAAATAGCTTAAGTAAAACAGACCATAATCTGGGATAATTCAGATGGAATTCAATAGGGGTAAGTATTTCCTAGTTCTGTGTCTCAGTCTCCAACAACAAACAAATCTTCAACCAAGCCAACATATGCATTATCATTAGCAACCTACATTTAGTATGACTTCATTGTGACAAATTCTGGACATGTTCCGTGCCCACAACCATTTTGTTCACATTGTTCCCCAGTTAAACATATAGAGAGCAAGACAGTCAGCCCACCTGCCGACATCAGAGAGGGTGTGACTGACAGAACAAAGAGGGGCGTCGTAGCAACTCACAGTAACCAGTATGCATTATACAAATGATTGCTCATTATTGTCCGAGTCCGTTCCTCCTACAGCCCCTGCTGAGTGTGAATCCTCCTTACACGGTTTACCCTGCTCTCGTTTCTTCAGGAAGTGCAGAACTTGTTTTGGGTCTGTAAAAATATGTGATTTCCCATCTGCTTAAACGCGTAGTTTAGCGGGATACATCATGTTATAGTCTAGGTTCATGTCACGTAATTTCCTTTTGATGGGCAGAAATTGTCGACTGGCATCCTGGACTTGTTGTGTAGAGTCTGGGTATAAGGAGAGGGCCATGCCTTTGTATTGTAACTCCTGGAGTTCCCTAACCTTACGAAGATCCCGAACCCTGTAATTAAGGAGTTTGGCTATGATAGGTCTTGGAGGGATCCCGGGATCGGCCTGCCTGGGGGCCAGGGATCTGTGGGCCCACTCTACAATGAACACCGTCGAGAAGATGTCCCTTCCGAAGAGGGTGACTAAGAGATGTTCCACAAAGAGTTCCATATTGGGAATGTTGGTGGATTCAGTTATACCAAGCAAACGGATGTTGTTGCGCCTGGATCGTGCCTCCAAATCCTCCGTCTTGTTTTGTACCATTTGTAGGACCTTGTTGGCCTTGGCTTGGGCGAGTGAGCCAGCTGCCACCACATCTTCTGCATCGGAGACCCTTTTTTCAACGGTGTCAAGTCGTTCCGTGTGTTTGTCAAGGCGCTCAGACATTCTATCCATGCGAAATGTTAGCCCATCAATTTTGCATTGCCGACAGTATGTGCTTCAAGTCTGGTTCAGCAATAGAGTCACCCGCCTAAGAGCCAGATTCCGAGGCGTTCCTATCCAGCTCCTGCCGCTGAGGCATCTTGGTGGCCTCGAACTACAGTTTAAATTGCGATTTGTCCGTGCGCCCCATCATGTACCAGAGGTATGTGCCACTATGTCGTGTAGATCTTGTCTAAAAGTAGGGAATGGGTGTAAGCAGTTACTCGCATCCTGCAGACCAAGAGATAGCAGTGGCCAAGAGCCCCCAAGGCACCAACAGTACTGGGTATTCCACTGTGACGGGCGTTGATTATCCAGCAGATAAAGTCTGCGCCACCAATCAAGGGCAAACTTAAAGATCACTTGAGGCGCACAGAGCCAGGACCTACTGCAGTGGCGCTGAGTCGCCCAAGCGGAGACCGAGGCCCAGAAACAGGAAGGGAAGGGCACTCACGTTGCACCCCCACTCAGATGGATTTCCCAAAGTTTGCCCTCGCTGTGATTGCAGGCTTTCAACCCTCCGGAGCGGATTCGGATATCCCGTTAGCTGGTCAATGCAGTAGTTCCTCAGGTATCGTGCCCCCAGCAGAGATCTTACCGGTTATGGATCCCCAGCGATCAAGCCAGGCACAAGCGGACATCAGCTGTACCCCCCAACCCCACTCAGGACTCCTCCAGAGTATCCAGAAGGGAGCAGGACTCTATGTATGTGCGCCGTGTGCACGGTGAGGCCGAGGGGGCGATCCGACCGCCCCAAGGAACAGCCGCGTCGAGGGAAGCTTGGACCAAGGATTGGATCCCTAGGGTCCTGCCTTCCCCATGGCTTGCTGGGGCCTGTAGACTCCCTTGTCACAGCGGCAGACAGTTTACCTTGGCAGCGGCCCCCGGCCAGGTGGTGCTTTGTATCTCCCCTCGGCCCAGCGGACAGGCACTCGGCAGAAGACCGGGAAAGGAAGTCAGGATATGCAGGTTGCTGGGAGCCGTTAGATTCTGTGCTCGGTGCTGGCTCACTCCGGACCAGGTGACGCAGCGCCGACGTATGCCGCCCACCCACCGTGCTCCACAGCTCCGCACTAGGCCGCAGAGGAAGCACGATCTCGGGTTCCCAGTGGACCTGGACTGCCGAAGTTGCAGGAATCATACACCACCTCCACTCCGCAGTGCAATCAGCTGTGGTTGCATCTAGTAGGGCAGGCTGAAAAGGAGGATTATGTAGGATTGGTAACCGGGCTTACAGAGCTGCACTAGATCACGGCCATCTTGGAGCCAGGCAAGCTCCGTCACCCCGGATTCGGGTTGTTGAGGCAAGTGAGTAGACCTGGATTCAGGCCATTCCTAAGGCCGCCATTTGCTTTCCTAAGAGAAAACGCCTCACCTGCCGCTATATTGACACAAATTTGAAATGACGACCTAGAGGAGAGCAATCTCTCAGCTCTACAGCAAATATACAAGCTTTTGATTCACACCTCGCAAGCACTTTGTGTTTTGATTCACCACTGATGTTATTAAATGTCAGCCTCCGAGGGATCATCAATGCTGCTCTTTATTCAAACTTTGAATCATCAGAATCAGGTAGTCTGCATTTGACGGACTGCAGCCGAGTGATGCTAGTGCTTTCAGGAGGGATGATAACATTATTATTAAATGTTAGCTAAGAAGTGAAATTGATCTTTCTTACTTGGTCTTAAGGGAGGCAGCAAAGGCGGCAGGAAAGAAGTCACCAAGGAGCAAATGGAAGTGACAGCAAGGTTTTGCATCCATTTACGAAAAATGAGTTAAACTTTCATCTGATCTGTTGTGAGACATTCAACATGGCGAGCAGGATGGGCTACTTGTTTGATTAAACGGATAAACATCCAGTGCAATGGAACCATTCCCAATCTTTTGTGAAACCATAAAAAAATATAACAACTCATGCTACAAACTCTTCCAGTCCTAGACATACTAGGCATTGAAAGGATAAAAACACTATGAGCTGATCATATTAAGAGAGAGGGAAAGACACTTGTGTCACACGCTTTTCACCGCAGAAGATGCACCTCCATTGTTTGGTTGTACATTAGCTTGCTCACTTTTAAAAGGACTCTTGGGGCCTGCATAGTCTCTGGAATGTGGATTTGTTAAAGTAATCAGTGTTGTTGTAAAATGGCACTGATCATTTTGTCTTACATGTGTCTGCCTCTGCCTCAGTCTTTCCCGCCATTCGGATGCAATAGCCTCAAGCCAAACCTCACACTTTCCATTTAGGCCCAGGGGTGACCCAGCATTTAGGGTCACCTTCACACAGAATTCCAATGCATGTTTGTCAATCATCCTGTTATTTGCTCCAGTCATGGCCCCCATGTTTGTTGTGCCTAAGGACCCAGGTCTCACAGAGGTTAAGTGCTGCCAGTGTGCTTGCCTCTTAAATTTAGGGATCAAAAATTGTTTTGTCCCTTCTGCGGGTGGCCATCCTGCTGGTCAACCTGAGTCCAGTTTGCCCCACTAAACCGGCCGAAAAACATCCATGGCAGCTGTGGGACCGACTGGATGTTTTTACAGCCAGGCCCAAGGCTAAGCAAGGCCAGGTATTTCTTTTAGAGGAGTGCAGGTGACACTCAGTGGTGACAATGCAGTGGAAGTGGGTGGCACACGATGGTAGAACCAATGGAGGAGAAGGTGAAAGTCCCCTAAGAAAAATTATGGGCAATTGCCTTTTTTATTTTTCAAAATTAGCGCTTGGGATGTGCATTAACTTAAAAACTGGATTTTCTGACTCATAGGTGAAAGTAGCATTGAGCCAACAACTACACAGCAGGGGGTTGTAGAGCATAATGTGGCATTGAATGTAGGCAAGACAGGTATCTGATCTCTGAAATAAATTCTGCTGCAGGAACACAAGCACAAAGGGGACATAAAAGGATCACGTGGGATGTCATGGAATATTGCGCATGTCTATTACAAATTATCATGTGCACTTTTTTGAAAAACACAACTTATGAACAGTAAGTATGTATTTTGTGAAACAGTATATATAAGACATGCAGTAGATAATAGCATGTTGCATTGTGCTTGTACAGTTTGCAAAACATTGCACCCTTTGCATACTTTTGTGTGCATTTTTAGTTCAAAGCGTACCAGACAGCGTAGCTGTCTGTTTTGCTAAAGACATCTTGGGGACATTCTAAAAGCTTCCCTGGGAATGCATTCCGCCTGTTGCTTACCATTGGCTTTGTGGTTTGTAACTCACATTTTCTGGCTTTCTATTTGCTGGCTTTATTTGTTTTAAGCTGTCCAGCTTGAGTTTGTCCCTCCCAAGGAGTAAAGCCTTTTCACACTACCTCTCCTTGCATTGTTCCATGAGTGTTCTTTTCTGTGAAGAGGCCTGTAAACCTTGTTCTTATCTTATCACATTTGCATGCATTCAAAAACAGAGGTCAAATGTCAGGCTATGTATTCCGAGGGAGCTTGGTGTTTACTTTTCTTTCTCTTCAAAAGTGGTGGGATTTATGTGACAATCTTGCTGTATACTGGGTGTAGGAAATTGCTTTTTTCACAACACAACAACATTTAAATGAACTGTGCAAGTATTTCAGAACATATCAGAATTATGAAAGCACAAATGAAACACATTTTTTGTTAATTCTGAAGTGTGCTGGAAACAAATACTTTAATATGATCAAAGCAAATCAATACACTAGGTGATACAATTTCCACACATTGTTTGTGCACTGTATAGTTTTATTTGTCTGTGTAAATGCAATGGTCATTCCAGTTGAAAATGTGTTGTGTGATGGCAGTGTGCTACACTATGCATACCCCACTTTACGCCACTCCACGCCACAGCCCTCTACTACGCACCACTCCACTTTACACAACTCAATGCCAATGCACCCTGCGCTACAGCACTCTACTACACTTTGCACCACTCCACTCTTCGCCACTGCACTCTATTCCACTTCACTCTACGCCCCTCTACTCTACTGTGCACCACTCTACTCTAGGCCAATGCACTCTACCCCACTGTGCTCTACATCACTGCACTCTTTTCCATTGCACTTTACACCACTCCATCTAGGCCACTTCACTCTACTCTGCAGATCTCTACTCTAAGCCACTCGAGTCTACGCCACTGGGCAACACTGTACCCTACGCCACTGCACTCTATGCCAATACACTCTACGCTAATGCACTCTACTGTTTACCACTCCACTCTACACCCCTGCACTCTATGCCAATCCACTGAACGCCACTCTAATCTAATCTGCATCACTGCACTCTATGCCACTGAACTCTACAGCACTTTACTGTATGCCATTACATTCTACGCCACTCTATGCTAATGCACTCAACTCTGCTCCACTCCACTCTGCACCACTCCACTCTACTCTGAAACGCTCTACGCCACTGCACTCCATGCCACTTTACTCTGCACCACTTCACTTTATACCACTGCACTATGCACCACACTACTCTAAGCCACTGCACCCTATGCCACCTCATTCTACTTCACTGCACTCTACGACACTGCATACTGCTCTGTGCCACTGACTCTACACCACTGCTCTCTACGCCACTCTACTCTACACCACTGCACTCTACGCCAATGCACTCTCTGACCCTCTACTCTGCAACACTGCACTCTCCGTCACTTAACTCTATGCCACTCTACTCTGCACTCTATGCCAATGCACTCTGCACCACTCTACTCTGCATCACTGCACTCTGCAGCACCCCGCTCTATGCCACTGCACTCTATGATACTCTACTCTACCCCAGTCTACTCTGCCCCATTGCACTCAATGCCACTGTACTCTTTGCAACTGCACTCTATGCCACTCTACCCTGCACCACTTCACTCTGCACCACTGCACTCTACCATGCACCACTCAAATCGACACCACTGCATTCTACAATGCTCAATTGTACGTCACTGAATTCTATGGTGCTGCACTCTATGCCACTATACTCTGCAACACTCTATGCCAATGCACTCTACACCAGTCCACTTTACTGTACTCTATGCCATGCCACTCTACGCCACTGCACTCTACTCAATTTTGCACCCCTCTACTCTACACCACTGCACTCTATTCTGCACCACTGTACTCAACGCCACTGCACTTTATGCCACTCTACTCTACACCACTCTAACCTATGCCACTGCACTCTACAACAATGCACTCTACAACACTGTACACCACAGCACTCTGCGGCAATCAACTCTGCACCACTCTATGCCACTGCCCTCTATGCCACTCTACACTGCACCACTCCGCGCCACTTCACTCTGCACCACTGCACTCTACTCTGAACCACTCTAGTCTATGACACTGCATTCTACAACGCTACATTGCATGCCACTGCACTCTATGCCACCACACTCTACTGCACTCTACACCAATCCACTCTACTCTATACTACCCCACTGCATTCTACTCTGCTCAGCACCACTGTACTCTACACCACTGCACTCTACACCACTGCACTCTACTCTAGTTCACTGTAGTCAATGGCACTGCACTCTATGCCATTCTACTTGACACCACTTTACTCTATGCCACTGCACTCTACGCTAATACACTCTACACCACTGCACTCTACGCACTCTACTCTGCTGCACTGCACTCTGCACCACTGCACTCTACTCTAGTCCACTGTACTCAATGGCACTGCACTCTATGCCATTCTAGTCTACACCACTACTCTACACCACTGCCCGGCTACGGTAATACACTCTACACCACTGCACTCCACGACACTCTACACTGCAACATTGTCCTCTATGCAACTGAACTCTAATCTACACCACTGCATTCTACGATGTTGCATTTTACGTCACTGAATTCTGTGGTGCTGGATTCTAGTCCACTGTACTCAATGGCACTACACTCTATGCTATTCTACTTTACACCACTCTACTCTACGCTACTGTTCTCTACGCCACTATACTCTGCAACACTCTACGCCAATGCACTATACACCCATCCACTCTACTCTACTCAATGTCATGCCACTTTACGCCACTGCACTCTACTCTATTCTGCACCCCTCTACTCTACACCACTGCACTCTACGTCACTGCATTCTACTCTGCACCACTGTTCTCAACGCCACTGTACTCTAAGTAACTCTACACCACTCTACTCTATGCCACTGCACTCTACACCACAGCACTCTATGGCACTCAACTCTGCAATACTGCACTCCACACCACTGAACTCTACGCCACTCTACTCTGCACTACTGCATTCAATGCCAATGCACTTTACACCACTGTACTCTACACCACTGTACTCTACCCCATTGCACTCTATGCCATTCTACTCTCCACCACTCCACTCTGCACCATTCCACACTGCGCCACTGTACTCTGCTCTGAACCACTCTAATCTAAGCCACTGCATTCTAGAATGCTGCATTGTATGCCACTGCACTCTATGCCACTATACTCTGCAACACTTTACGTCAATGCACTCTACACCAATCCACTTTACTCTATGCCACGCCACTCTACACCACTGCATTCTACTCTACTCGGCACCACTCTACACCACTGCACTCTATACCACTCCACCTTACACTGCACCAGTACACTCTGTGCTGCTGTACTCTACGCCACTCTACTCCACTCTGGACCACTCAACACTGCACCACTACACTCTACTCTGCAACACTCTAATCTACATTATTGTGTTCTATGACACTGCCTTGTATGCTGCTGAATTCTATGACGCTACACTCAATGCCACCCCACTGTACACCACTCTATGTGACTCTACTCTATCTCATTCTACTCTACGACATTCTACACTCCACGCCACTCTCCTCTATGCCACTAACATTTAGCCATGCTGAACAGCAGCCATGCTACTATACAACATGGCTAAAACACATTGGCAAAGCCAATAGCTCTTGCATAGGCGAGACCTATTGGCTTTACCAACGCTTGTTTATTAAAGCTGTGTATTTACTCTTGTCCATGTTGCACAGTGAAAATCTTTAAGCTTCTAATTTAACTGAGGATCAGAACATCAAATGTACTGCAAATTTTGTGCTGCATCGTTACCTGTTACTTTTCCTGATGCTTGATTTCCACATGCCAACATAGGTATTTGCAATCCAGTTTCATGTTTACGGAATTTGATAGAGAAGACTGTTTAGGATCCATCAGTGCCTATGCTAAACCAAGAAGACAGGTTTGGTGAGGGCTCCATATGCTACACCATCTGTTTGCACTTGGTCCTAGATTGTGCAGCCTGTGATATTGTTTAAAAGATTACTAAGGAACACCTTCGCTAATAAACATCTGTTTGGCTTGTTCTTTCCATGAGCATTAAGATGATATAGATTAACTTTTATTATTTTAATCTCAACCAACCGCATATTTTGGATTAAATGCCACTGCGTAGAATGGGACATTGACATTTTGTCTTTGTGTATTGTATCTGTCTTCTGTTTGAGCAGCAGCCATGTATAGCATTATCCTGTTAAAACTAATCATGGCCCTCTTCTCTGTTGCAGACTGCAGGGTATGTTGCTCGACTACCAAACCTTTGTGGATGGCATCCATGCCATGCTGAAGCCACTGATGCGGCCCTTTATAGGGCAAATCGAGGAAGCTCTCACACCAGGACTAACACAGCTCTCCTGGACTTCCCTAAACATTGAGAAGTGTAAGAATCTTCATTTTGCAACCAAATTACTGCAATACATATGCAAACATTTCGGACTTTAGAGGCAATGTTTAATGTTCAGATTCACTGTTAGAAACTGGGCTTCTTTGCAGATGCCCACCCATTTTTTGCTCCATTTTACACTGCTGCATGCTGTTTTTTGACTCTGATAGTGCACTGGGGCCTGCTAACTAAGCCCCAGTGCTCGTGCTCTTTCCCCTAAAAGTGATGTTAATTGGTACACCCACTTGGCAAGGTACTTTGCCCCCTTATAAGTTCCTAGTATTTGGTACCACTGGTATCCAGGACAAGGGTAGTACAGGGGTCACCGGGGCTGCAGAACTGTATTATGCCACCCTGTGTGACCCTAGTAAAAGTGTGTCTGCAGGACTGCCATTGCACCCCTGCATGAGCAGCCTGTCTGCTCAAGAGTGACTCTGCACACACCATGTGCTGCAGAGCCACACCACTGCTTGATTATAAGTAAGTCACTCTTAAGGTTGTCCTCCTAATCCCAGGAGGTAGAGTGCATTATATTAAAGGGGTGGATATGTATGTTTATTCATATATATCCCTCCAGTAACCCTGTAAAGCAAGGTTTTAACATGTGACCAGTGGTCCATAGAGTAATATGGGCTGGCTACCGAGAAAACTTGAGGTAGCCAGCTCCATTATAGGCCAACCAAATTCTGTCTTGTTTGGTGTCAAAGACTGTGCTTCTTCACCCACAACACGATTCACGTGTCGAGGGTGAGCTAGTATGCACAGGGGTGCCACCCTGAGTGGGTGCCCCCCTAGGATCCAGTGACCCTGTGCCTTGGCAGGCTTCCCCGCCCCGTTTGCCATGAAGACAATAGTCTGCCCTCCTGGTGGGATGTGCTAGCAGTTCCCCAGGATAGAGAGAAAGGCCTGGGCAGGAAGATGGTCCCACCTCCTCCCTCCCAGGATGGCTAGTGTTTACAGTAATCAAGCCGGTGAGCCTCGAAGGCTTTCACCACCCTTGATGTGTAATTCCTTGTCCCCCACTCGAGCACAAAGACCTTCCCGCCCTGTCCAGCCCAACAGGGGGGAAAATTAATTATTCAGGAGGCATACACCTCCAAAGGGCTAACCACACCTTTAGGGTTGGCTAGGAGGTCTGCACAGCCAAGCAAGGGTCTGCCATGTTGGCAGACGCTGAAATAGAGGACTCTGGATGGAAAGGCGATGTACACCCAAAGAATGTTGTCACCTCAGGGGTGGGTTAGCCGCAGGGACCAGTAGCCCATTGACCACTGTCCCTAATGCCCTTAACACCCACCAAACTAGGATTTAAGGGTCTCCTCTGGCACTAGAATCTCAGTTCTGACTTTGAACCTGAGAAGATGCACAAAGAAGACTACGTCACCAACAACAGAACCATGGACTCTGCTGCTGTGCGATGATAGAACACTTAAGTGCCCTTAAGAGACCAAATACTGGAACTGTGTGTTCGATGTGTGACCATGGCAAAAGCTCATTGCTCCCAACAAAAGGGACTCCAGTGGACGCCAGAAACCAAAGCAGACTCCATTGGATTGGTGGGACCAGTCCCCTGCTAGCAGCAGGAAAATCGACATGCTGCACGAAAAGAATTGCGACCCGCTGGACCTGTCGAGAGTGAGCCTGAAGAGAAGTGGTGTCCTGCAAGCCCAGAGTGGTAGCTAACCTTTCACTAAGTTTCAAGCCGCTACTCCACTCCTGTCGACCTCCAGCCGCCGAAGTAACCGTAGAATACATTTGCTGCAGCCAAGGCTTGTTGGTCACCGGTCGGGTGATTTACCCTTTGAGTGGCATCTCCAGCCCGAGAGAAAGTCACAGCAACCGCCGTCATCAACAACCCCGTTGCTTTGTTCCTGCATCCCGAGTTTGGAGTCGTTGAGTGTGTGGCAAAGCATCTTTAGCGTGACCTGCCCCCAGTGATTGACAGCTGCCAGCTACCTCTGCATCTGGAGCCGCCGAGCAAGGTAGAAGAAATCCAACTGTTGAACCCGGGTCATAGGACCCCAAAGGCCTCCTCTCTCCGTGGGTAGAGTGGAACTCCATCTCCAAGTGTGGTTTTGTCAAGTGCTGCAGGTTTGACAGCTCCTGTGGATCCAGTTCAGTACCAAGGACAGCTAAGTCACCTCTCCACCCGGACTCTCTGGGCAAGGTAAAGAAGGAATGACTGTTGGAACTTGGTCTAGGGACCTGCATGACTTTATCCACAAGAGGGTTCGTTTGAACTCCCTCTACAAGTGACTGTCACCTGTGTTTTCCCCATTGACTTCAATGGGACCGTTTTGAGAGGTTTACTGCATTTATTTTTCAACACTTCAAAAATCCACAACTCCGGTTGTATGTATGATACAAAGTTCATTTTGGTGCCTATATTTATATAAAAATACAACCTCTTTTTATAAATTGGTATCAAGGTTTCTTTCGAGTCATGTCTCTTATTGTGTATGCTGGTACTGTGAAATGATTAACACATGTTCCTCTAAGTACTCCTGACCACTGTTCCCAATAAGGTGCGCGCGCGCCCGCGCACCAAAGTCCCCACAAGCGCGCCGTGTCCCATTTTTAGCGCGCACATACCACACAAAGCACATTGAGACCGTTCGCGCCGCCGCTTTTAAAATGCGAGCGGCACGAAAAACGGTCATTTCAAGTGGCTCCTGAACTTGCTGCAATTCTTTTCCTAATAGTGGGCGGCTGCGGGGCTGATTGTTGGCCTTTGAAAGAGTATTCATGTTAATTGCAGCACCCGTGTGGGGCGCTGCAATTAACATGAATACTCTTTCAAAGGCCAACAATCAGCCCCGCAGCCGCCCACTATTCGGGAAAGGAATGCAGCACATCTAAAGCACGACGTGTGCTTTCAGAATCTGATCCTGACAGGATCCGTGGCAAAGTGTGGAAACGAGGGCGAGGATCTGCAGATCCCATTCATCACCGACAACCTGTGCATCTCGTACGTCTCCCAGGTAAGAGCCTCCCAGCCTGTCTCGGAAGGGTGGTGAGTCTGTCTTCCCTGTTAATGCGTTTATACTAGAGCCAAACCTCCGCAAGGTGTGAGGTCACAACGCCAGACACAAACAGCCCAGCGGCGAGTTCACGCTGTGGAAGCGAGTGAAGGCAGCGGGGAAGGCACAGCAGGTGCACCTGCACCGACCAGGCTGCTGCTGCCGTGGAGCGCGCCATTTAGTGTTTGAGCATGCGCATTCGGAGGGTGCCTGCAGGTGCAGTGAAGGGCACCCGAAGCTATGTACCCGGCAGTGATTCACTGCACTCCGTTAGGTAGAGAACGCACATTTGTGGCGTGTTTGTGTGACTGTGTGTGCTGGTGTGCACAGGGTTATTTGTGTGTGTTTGCCGGCGTGTATGTGCCTGAGTATTGGCTGTGTGCACGTGTTGGCTTTTAGTGTGTAAGTTTGCGTAGTTCGGTCTCTGTGTGCCATAGTTTACGTGTATTTTTATGTCGGTGTATTAACCTGTTTGCGTGACTGTGTGTGTCGGTGTGCAGAGGTTTTTTTTGCATCAGTCGGAGCGTGTGTGACTCTGTATAAAACTGAGTGTGAGTGCGGTATTTTAGTGTGTGGGATTGTGTATTTCGGTGTCTGTATTCCACGAACCTTATTTACATGCATTTTTTATGTCGGTGTATGCCCCTGTTTGTGTGACAGTGTGAGTCTTTATATGTGCATCGGTTTGTGTGACTTGGTGTGTATGTCTGTGCAGTTCGTCCGGGTGTCCCGTGTGCTTGTATATGTGTGGGACGGCGTCTGTTTGTGAGTTTGTCTGGTTTGCTCTTTGTGCGCAGGTGTCGGTGCACCTGTGTGCACTTCTGTCTGCATGTCTCTGTATGTGTGTGAGTTGATATGTGTTTTTGTGCCGTTCCCTCGCCTCTCTCACTCCCCCTCTCTTCCAGTTATCAAACACTCAATGTTTTACAGCTGACAGCGAAAACTGTGTACCCATTGCTCCGTTTCTGGTTTCGAATGTGATGCCCTTGACAGTCCGACTAGCTGCAGCAACAATGTGGCGGTCAGAATGTGACAGTTCACTGCTTGTGGTGATATCGTAGTAAAGAGCCCAGACACGCAGCCTTTAAACTGCAGCACAACCCTATTTAATTATTATCTGCTCTTGCAATCTTTCATTTTGCAACAGAAAGCACACAACTGACAGAAAGCTCGAAACTGCTTTCATTCGTCCCTAAAACTGCTGTAATTTTTTCCGAGTAACATTCACTGCTGCTTTTATGGAAGCAACGCTGTCTCTTCGGAGCGATCAGATCTGAGTGCAGCGTTTGTTTAATATTACCCCAGTCACCTAGCCATGATAGTAGAGGCTGAATATTTGTCCGAATTGTAGACTTTGTTGTGTCCGTTGAAGGTGTGCTGTATTTTATTCTGGGATTTAACATTCCATAGTAAAGTTTCTTATTTGATCAGGTCTGGTGTATATCCAGGGTTAAAACTTTGTCTGGGTCATTGTGGTGTACTCAAAACTTTAAGTGAAAAGAAGCACATTTACTATCCATGTTTACCTAGTTTTACCAAGAAGGTCTGTGTAAGGCTTGTATGCGGATAGGGTAGGTATCTATTCGTTATAAGACAATAGAATGCTTGTGAGTTTAGTGGGCCTTAATTGTTTTGGAAAAGCTTGTGGTTTGATTGTATTCATGTTAGTATGTAGGTAATTACATTCAGATTTTAGACTCAAGAATTATCAGCAATATACGTAGTGGTTGAAGGCCATCAATTAATGTGTAACGAAAAACTAGAAATGCTAACCAGAGACAAAACACACAGACACTAACCAGCCATGTTCACTTTAAATTACCTTCTTTGAAAGGGTGAGAACAAAAAAAGAACATATCAAATGTTACACGGTCTCAGAAATGTCCGTAAATAACAAAACACATTATCATATAACATAACATGTGTATTTGTAAAGCGCACGTTCACCACTACGGGTATCTTGGCGCTGAATAACAGATGTTTGTTGTTACCCAACTCAATGGTACTCATTTTATCGACCTCAGATGGATGAAAGGCTGAGTGGACCCGCCGGGATTTGAACCTGTGACCATGAGGTCGAACACAGGCCCCTGCAGTAGACGCATTTGTCCACTGAGCCACCAGACCCGGGTGGTCACAAGAGTAAAAACAAAAAAAAGAGAGGCTCCTACTGTTTCATCTACCTCTGCAAGGTTCGCACGGCTGTGTTAAAACCAGGAAGTAGAATTCTGAATACCTAACATTTATCGGACAGTGAATCTTTTATGTCTAGGGAGTCTACTTTAATGTAGTGATTTAGATGCTTAGGGCCTGATTCTCAAACTTCACTATGTAGTACCACAAAACATACTACAAAATGTAAGGTTTGCCTATACTTATATGTGCAGAGTTCTCCGCCCCAACTGTGAACGCAAACCATGATAATTATAACTTCAATTGTTAGAATGCTGGCGATTGAAAAAATTGATAATTTTTACCCAGGAATAAATTGTGTCGGATTCAGCGAGATCTCCAGCAGATAGCAAATTTATATTATGATTGATCAGGTTTATCTATCATCATTTTTTAATTTTGCATACATGACACATCAAACACTGGTATAAATGCATGACTAGAGGGAGGATTGTTCCATTAATGTTGTGTAGATGAATGATCTAATTTAAAGAACTACATTACCCTTGGGATGGCTAAAATCCAATGAGATACTCTAGTGTCAGCACACTGGACAAAACAACGCATAACTTTCAGGTGTTCAGATAGGAATTGTTGAGTTTTTGGCTATGGGCTGATGTGGGACTCAGTCATTCTATGTCTGACATCCCACACAGGGGTGCAAAACGATTTTGCAAGGTGAGGGTGGCAATAGGGCTGTTAGATTAATTTCAGGCTAGAAGTAAGCATGGTGCTTCCCTTGGCTGGGGGGTTGACGAAGTAGAATGTCGGTAGAAGAAACCCATGGGAGAGGCATACATCTTATCTCGTTGGATCTATATGTAGTCTAAATGATGTAACAGAGTTTAACAGCCCAGATTTTTAAAAATTGACCACTACACACTACCACTAAGCAAAAGTTTGAAGTGATATTTGGCACTGCACCCACACACGCGGTCTGGTTCCCGGCGCACATAGCCTTGGTTTCAGTGCACAGGGACCTTACACTGCCGCACACAGAGGAAAAAAATTAGAGGGAACATTGCTCCTGACTGCTCTGTGCCACTCTACCAGGACCGAGCTAGGGCTGCTAAGGGTGAATCCAAGGTCCACTTTTGTGTATTGTGTTAGTATTACATGATAAGGCCCACCAGCCATAGCACATAATCCTTCCACTTTGCAACAATCACTTACTGAAGAAGAACACAGAAAAGGAGTTTGCCCTGTATTTTTTGAAAAAAGGAGCAGAAGAGTGAATTTGCAGTTTGCACTCAGGGGTTTATCTTACTTTTTTCCCATCCAAATCTTTATCAGCATACAGGGCCTTTAAAGCAAAAAGTCACCTCACCGGCCTCACCATCAGGGTGAGTAGGACATACTATTTGGAGTCCTAGTAAGATTTATAAATAATCTGGGAAGATGTTGGCATGCTGCGGCTAGCAATTTGGGTTTCTGAGAGGGAAGATAAAACAGGCTTGATGGGAACTGTGTGACAGCTCGAGAGCGAGAAATAGTGACAATGAAAAAGAGAAGAGAAAATAAAGAAAAAGAGAATTGAGACCATACACCAATGGAGATAGAGAGAAAAAAAGCAGCAGGAATACAATGTAATTGGGATAAAAATAGAATGTTAGGTGGAAAGCATGAAGAAAAATGGGAAAGAAAAAGAAATGCAGTGAAGGAAATTAGGAACGCTTGTAAAAAGAGACCAAATAATATTCATTAAGAGACAAGGAAAGAGAAATAGTGCATGTTAAAAAAACAAAGTATTTTGGGAAACTTGAAAATTAGTTTGCAGAAGAGAGAACTTGTTCTTGTTGTGAGATGTGGTGGAATTCCTATGCTGCCTAAATGGAAGGGATACTCAGTTTTCCCTAGTCAATTTGTAGATTTTATCTGGCTCATGGTGCACACACATTGGGCATCAAAAGGCATTTTGGGAGTAGGGAAAGTGGTTCACCTTCCCAGAAAACAATGGGTCAGATAGCTTCATCACCAACATTGGTCCTCCTCTGCCTGAGTGGGGAGCTGAAAAATCAACTTTTTAAAGGACCGGTGAACACTAACCCCAAAGCTGAATAGTACAGACTATAATCTGAACACTAAACTCTGTAAGACGTTATGCTGAGCATTATTGGTGTTCACAATCAGCATTATATCAAGTGGTATTAAGTGGTAATGGATTGCATATCCTAATACAAAGTATCCAGATTTTGGTGGGAGGATTTCAGTCTTCAGCTTTCAGCATGATGTTTGTGATGGGTTAGCGACTAGTATATTTTTGTGACCCTTATATCAACTGTGTTGAATCATCTACCAGTTCTAGAGGCAGTGACTGCATGGTGCTACATTTGGATCTCTTTCAGGAGTTAATTGATGTTTGTGATTAAATAATGATTGCGAACTGTAAATAATGTGTGCATTGGTGCCCTGTTTTGTTTTTCTATTGTATTTTTAATGTTTTGTGTTTTTATTTTTAATTAGATATATGTTTTCTGTTATTTGGTCACAATTTTTAATAGGCGTATAGTTACATTTTCTGAGACATTATTAAATTATTGTATGTTAATATAAAGTCACAAACCTGAGCGGACAGTCTCATCTTTATTGCAACTGTGATAACTGTGTTGTAATGTTCACTAGCTCAACCTCACGGCACCTCCTTTGATGTAAACCATGAGAGTTCTTCCACAGCTACCCAGAAAGTTAATTGGACTTAAGATGCGTGTTTCATTGCAGACCGGGTACCCACTATTTTGGTTTGTGGTAAACTCATGCAATCTCATGTTTGATATTGCTAGGTTGTCCCTGTGACAACTGCTGAATTACTGGATAGCAATTGGAAGGAAATGGAGTCAAGAAGACCCTCTTGGAGGTGCGGCTTAAAAACCTGTCACCTTTCCTCTCCCCCTACCCCGCCAGGCAACTTGAAGCGTTCAACCACCAAAGAGAGGCAGAGAGAAAGCAAAGTGGGACCAACGCCATGACCTCTGCACTGGCTTCAGCTGCCACAGGTTTGGCCACAAAATATGAGGAAGGAGAAACAAAGTCGGATAGTCCCACCCGCCAATAGCTGGTCATTAAAGTAGAGCCCAAAACAAATGGTAGCCTGGCCTGAAAGTGGCAGCATGAACCAAACTAGCCAATAGACCAACAGCTCTTCTACTGTAAAGAAAACTGCAAACCTCCAGATCTCTACGTAGTAAAGACTTCAGCAAATATTAACTGCCTAAAAGAAACAGGTCTTATGTTTTTCCAGACTCTAAGACTAGGGTTGGATAAAAGAAAGGCTAGTCTTACCAATGGGGGCTGTTGGTGAGGGAAGAATGCAAGAAAAAAAGAAGGGACACCAGTGAACTAATGTTTCCATGTCTAGAACACAAACGGGCTCAAAGATGGTAACCTGGGCTTAGGTTTGTAGTCCACGGTGAGATACGGAAGAAGAGGGCTAGAGACAGGACAGTCCTTCTAAGGGTGTATGGGGAGTTCTGTTGAGGTGCCTAAGTGGAATAGGTTCTACAATTGGCAAATTTCCCCATTTGTTAGCTTTGCCTTTTAGGATCACTTCTTCCCCAAAAGAAATACCAAAGGGTGTGCCCTCAATAAATACTCCAGATAAGGAGAGGTAGTGGAAAAGCCTGGAAACCATAAGTGGTTCACACCCTTGTACCCTCATGCTGAGAAACGCCAAAGCATCATGCAAAGCTACAATTGGACTACACCATGTCAGCAAGGGCAATCTGGGAAAGGATCAATACAAAGAAAACAATGCAACAGAATGCAAACGGAATCCTGAGCTAAACTAATCTAAGTAGCATGTCCCACTCCGTGATGTAAGCTCTTCTGGTTCCCATTGTCTTTTGGTAGTTCTCTGTAAAGAAGGAAAGATTAGCCCTGCTCCTACTCCCTTTTACACCTTTCTGTAGATCAGCACAGTTGTATGTCTTTTTCCTCTGGCTGCATTTGAGTGGACCTCTGAGTTCAGGGTTGTCTTTCAAATGTAGAAATGTATTATCTTTTCCCATATCACTTACAAAAACAGGGCTCCTCGCTATAGCAGCACACCCTCGCCAAGAAGCTGAACCTCCCAAGCAATTACATTTCTAGAAATTGTGGTGTGACTGTTGGGTGTTTGGTCAATAATGCCCCTTTCCAGTGATAAGTTACTGTTTCATAAACCTAGGTAAGGCCCCAACCCCTCTTAACACTCGAGTATTGCCTGCAATTTGTTCAAGAAGAGCTTGTTGCCAGTGATCCAGCGGAAGGCCAGGGTTGAATATTTCACAAAACCAACATATTTCACTGGGCCCATATACTCCACACTCCCTGGTCGAACCGCTGGGGGGTCAAGTTTTATAATTTACTTACGTTCTGATTAGTTATTTCCCTGTAACCACAAATCGGGTTAAAATACCATCTCAATGCCTAACTAATCTTCACGAATCAACACTCTTCCTCTGGTCGATTGACCATTAGTTGAGTTAGTTGATGGTGATATTAACAATTTCTTAACTAATTCACAGTTCTTAGTGAAATAACCACAGACTCTGAGTAAGATTCATAAGCTTTATCTAAAACTTCAGTCATAAAATTGAACGCTCATCAATACAGATTTAACAGTGCAAACTCCATCATTCTTCAATGGGAGAGAGAAAATTCATTTAGCAAATACATTCAATTACACAACCTCATTCAACAAATCAATGCATAAGAGTGGATAGATGTAGAGACAAAAGACACATGATAACATACATTTGCAAAGAAATATGCACATTTTGAGACAGAATGACATTTACCTAATAGAGATGGCCGAAAACCACCCCTCTGGCCAAAGGAATGGTGGGGGTCCCCTGACTTAGAATCAGGAGACAAAGACTATAGGACAGGATCAGGACAGGGCTGATACTTACTAGACTTCTCTACAAACCCGACGCACCAGGGCGATTCCCTCTCTTACACTCTCTCCCTCCTCGATATTTGTTAGATTTGGGGGTCTCTAGTTGGCATAGGTAGGTACCTGTGACAAATAGGGACCCTTGCGTCTAGTCAGGGTGAGGGGCTACACTCCTAAAATAACCGCTGCTCACCCCCTTGGTAGCTTGGCACGAGCAGGCAGGCTTATCTCAGAGGCAGTGTGTAAAGCATTTGTGAACACATACAGTAATACAGTGACAACACTACAGATGGACACCACACAGGTTGTATTATAAAAATAGTATTTTTATATAGACTTAACACAAGACCAAACGACAAAAATCCACAATACTGTACTCAAAAATAGACTTTAGAATGTTATAAAATAGTTCAGTTCTCTCAAGTTGTAGATGCAACACTTTACTCTCAATGTACCTTGAATGCGTAACGCAAAGAAAACAAAAGGGTCGCAGGGAAGGTGATGCGTCGGTTCCTTACACTCAGGGGAGTGGATGCGTCGGTTCCTTACTGCTGCGCAGGGGAGTTGATGCTCGCTTCCTTACTGTGTGGGGAGGTGATGCGTTGGTTTCTTACTGCTCTCCGTTGCGATGCGACAAGATGGCACCTCGATGCGATACTCTTCTCTGGTGCGATGCGATGAAAATGGCGTCTTGGCTGCAATGCAACAACGTTGGTGCGATGCGTGCACGCCCGGCGGCCGTGCGGCGACTCGATGATCTTTGGAGCCGCGACAGGCCCTGCGACGCGCTTCTCCGGTGATGTGACGATGTCCTCTGCGGCAGCGTCCCGCTTCTCCGGCGATGCGCCGCGCTTCGGCGATGCGATGATGACAGCGGCAGCGGCGTCTCGCTTCCTCGGCGATGCGATGACAGCGGCTGCGGCGGCGACACGCTTCTCGTTGTTGCGTCGCGCTTCCAGCTCCCAGCGACACGCAGTCTCTCAGAAGGCCCAGCACAACAGCAGGCACTTCAATTCCCAGCAAGGGAATTCAGGGGGAGCTGGTTGGTGAAGTCTTGTATCCCTGAGACTTCAGGCAGGAGGCAAGCTCTAGTTCAAGCCCTTGGAGATTCTTCTTCAAGTTGATAGAAAGCACACTCAGTCCTTTTCTCCTTTCTTTGGCAATGAAGCAACCACTGCAGGCCAACCCCCAAACACACAGCACAGGGGTAGTCTCCTCCTTCAGCTTCCTGGTTCTTCTCCTCAGCAAAGGTTCGTCTTGATTCCCAGAAGTGATCTAAAGTTCTTGGGTCTGGGTCCCAATATTTATACTACTTTTCTCTTTGTTCTCTGAAGGCAGAGAGGCCTTTTCCTAGTCCAAAACCAGTTCTGGTCAGTCCTGGAGCACTTTGTTGACAAGACTCCTTCTTTCCTTTCACAGTGTAGGCCAGGGACATCAGACACACCACAGGAGGTGGAGCCAGCATTGTGGAGGAAAGGCACAGCCCTATTCAGGTCCCAGGTGCAACTCCTCCCTCCTATCTTCATGCAGATCTCTCTATTCAGCCCTGTGCTGACTCACCCTGTCTCCTGGAAGCCCCCAGCCCCTGTCACTCAAACTCCAGACAAGGAATACACAACCTAGCAGAGGCAGGCTTGGATAGTTAGGCAAGAAAATACCTACTTTCTAAAAGTGGTATTTTCAAACACAGAATGTTAAAACCAACTTCACTAAAAGATGTATTTTATCATTCTGAGTTCAGGCGTACTAAACTCGAATTTCTACCTGGTTCCCTGAGTCAGTTAGGATTATAAGATGTAATCATCTAACTGCCCATTCTGGCCTATGGGGAGCAGGTAGCCTTGCAATAGTGAAAAACGAAAATGGCTGTAATTCACTATTAGGACATGCCACACACACCAGGGCATGTCCTACCTTTTACCTACAATGCACCCTGCCCTTGGGCCTACCTTAGGGGTGACTAATATGTATAAAAGGGAAGGTTTAGGGACTGGCAAGTGGGTACACTTGCCCAGTCAACATGGCAGTACCAGACTGCCCACAGGCTCTGCCATGGCAGGCCTGAGACACACTTTACAAGCTGCTCCGGTGGGTGGCACAACCAGTGCTGCAAGCCCACCAGCAGCATTTGATTTACAAGCCCTGGGCACACGCAGGGCACTGTACTAGGGTCTGACAGTAAGCCAAACAAGCCAATCATGGAGTCACTAATCCATACATCAATTTACCATAGGGAGCACTTGCACTGTGGCACTGAACAGCAGTGGCACAGTGCCCAAAAGCATCTAAAACCAGCAAAAACATAAGAGGCAACAGCAAAAAATGGAAGGGAGGCCCACGCCAATGGTGCCAGGTCTAACAATATTCTTCCGCAATCTTTGAATCTAATCAGGCTGTTGTTTCGGATCTGAATCTTCCCAGTCTGCTCTCGCCTCTCTCTCTCAGCATGATCTTGATGCTCTCTCTCGTTGCAGCATACTCGTCTCTCTCAGCGTCGATGAGCACCTAACCTAACTTAACTTAAGTCACTCTAGTTATAGTCTTTATTTCTACATTTCCCACCCTCGAGATTTGCTAATTTTACTAAAATACTGAATATGATTGGACGGCGCTAGGGGAGTTTTCATCACACCATGCTGACATATTCATTTTTATTAAGGTACTTATTGTTTGCTAGCCCTTCCCCTTTAGCTCATGCATGTTGTCCTCTTCCCATGCACATATTGTTGCCATTGTAATAATTCATTCAATCCAAACTACATAGACGAGTGATACATGTCTTCTTTTTCTCATGTCTTCTGTCCTTGATATTTGGCAGTCATTCCGCTCTTTCGGTCACCGGGTCACATCATGAATTCACTGAGCATGCAAAACTTTTGGTTATCCGTCGCCATTTTCTTTTCCCGTTATGCTTTAGCAGGCCCGAATGCACACTATTAATAAAGGAATCATAAACAGATGTTATTTTCTTAAACATATAATTCTCACTGTTCACCACCCACTTCTACTCTATCCCTTGTTATTATTATCTCTCTGGACCAAAGCATTAACAACAGCAGCTTTCTTTTAAATTCAAGCAAGCAGATGCCGGGCATGAGGTACCTCAAGACCACATGTTAGTCTTTCTTGCGCATGCGTGAGGGTTTTCCCTCTCAAAGCAAGTTAGTCACGTTATCGCTACGTAATTCAGTTTTGCACATGCGCAAAGCGTTTTCGTAAATTAAAGCGGGTTTTAGTCGTGTTGCATTTTATTCCACATTAATTTAAGCATGCGTAAGCTTTTCTCCCCATGTGTCGGTGTCTACTGTATAGTAGTTTCGTCTCATCTACAGTTTTAACGATTAGTGAAAGTTAATGGAGGATTTCTCCGAGCAAGTTTCATTTTCTTGAATCCTTGCTCCATCAATCCCCCCTCTGATGGCATTTTTGAGCCATCATAAAATACGCATCATTACCAAGTGCCAACTTTATTCATCTAATTTTAGTGTCTTCCTTTCTTTCTAGTAATTCTTTGTTTTTCTCTTTCATGTCTAATTCTTTCATTTCATCATATAAACTTCCTTTCATTTCCTCTAACTCAATCTCTTCCCTTTTTCTCTTTTTTCCCATTCTCTTATTCTTTATTTCGGCCAACATTCTTGCTCTTGTTTTACTCTTGCAACATCTATATGTCATCATTGTTATCAGAGCTATTATTGCTATTGAAATTACAGGTATTAGGATCTTCCCTAATAGACTACTCCCTAAAGTGGAAAACCAACTACCTATAGCGGAAATACCTTTACTAAGCCTTTCCCAGACACCGTCAACCTCCAGTTGAGTCAAATCGTCATGAATCTTTGTAATATTCTTAATATATCCCTCAATACCTTTACTTTGTCTGGGATATATGTACAGCAATGTTGGACTTTCAACATGCCACAGACTCCACCCTCTTTTGGCAACAATATATCAAGTGCAAGTCGATTTTGCAAAACCATAGATCTAATTGCAACCATTTTGGTATTAATCATTAAGAATCCCCCAGCAGTATCTGTCGATAGACGATCGACTATTGTTGACAATTTTCGTATTTTATGTGAATTCAGTATGACTCCAACTGTCGGTATCAGTGCACCAAATATATCACCTTCTATTTCTGAAAAACTTGTTCTTTTACTCCGTTTTAGTCCTTGACTTACTACATCCATTTCATTGTTCTTAGTTATGTGATATACTTTTGGAAATACTATTCCAAAATAACAACTACCATACCATCGCGTGGGCAACCTATAATATGCATTTTTACCACACACGTAATAAATCCCTGGAAAAACAGGATCAGTTTCACCTTTTAGTCCCCATCCCCCCATTATTAGGAAGGTATGTTCACATTCACTAGAACCAATGAAAATGTTGTTATAGTCAGTTTTTAGTCTATGCAGACAGAATTTTCCCAATTTTGACAAGTCTAGGGACATTGCAGCATGAGTCTCACCTTTCTTATAGTCCCCTTCCTTATTAGCCCATGGAGGTACATGTGACTTCTGTTCAACAGCCTTCCTGTGAAAATCCTGCCTTCTTTCCTCTACTAAATTTAGAAAATCTTTTTCTTCATCACGCAAAATACATGTTAGATTATTCTTATGAGCATATGTTATGCCTATTTGGTTTGTTGTTAAGAAGAACTCGCCAATAAATTCTGCATCTTTACCACTAAGCACTGGGTTCAGGTTTCTTCGAATAGGGATTTCTGAAAATACTAAATCCATATTCGAATAATAATACTGCAACTTGCCTGTTACATAGAACAAACTGGACACAACACTACATGATACACCATATGTTAAAGGAAGATGGTGATATGTCACCCCTCCGAGACAGACGAAGGTAATTTCATGCAAACATAACAATGACTCACATTCATTGTATCTACGTATTCGTAAAGAAGTTTAGTAAATACATTTAATGATGAATCACTATTTGATTTGTCATGATGATACATGCTCTCATCCATTTGCTCTAAATTAGTGGTAGTTGTCCTTTTAGTAACTGCATTCACTCGATTACTTGTATTAGTGTTATTTCTGTTATTAGTTACCATTAGAACAGGTATCTCAACAGTTAGCAATAACCACATTAACATTAGTATTAAAACACTATACAAACAATATTTAACACATCTTCATTTTAAACTAGATTTCGAATGTTCAGTCACTTTCGTTTCTGCCATTTTTAGTATTCTAAAATTAATCAATATCTAAATTATTTCTTCTAAATTCTAAAATTTATTCAAAAAAAAAATATATATATAAAAAAATCTTTGTGTGATCCCACACTTCAAGAGCTTTTCGTCTTTGTTCACCTTTATCTTTATTTTCTTTTTCTTCTTTGATTTCTTTTATTCTCTTCTTTATTTGTTTGTCAATTTCCACCCTTTGTGTCAAAGTCTTTTCCTTTTAAGGTGGTCTCAATTTGCTTTCATCAATTCCTTCAATAGTGACACTTTCTTGTTCTTCATTCAGATCAAGATTCTCAAAGTCCTCGAGGATGATATATGTCCATTCAGGAGCCTTATATTTTCTGCTCGGAACTCTCACTCTTTTTGATTTTCGTAAAGATTTTCTTCTTGATTGTTCTTGCTCAGTTTGACTTGATACTTCATTTACTTGTTCTTGTTCTTTCCCTGTTTTTCTTCTTAAAAAATATCTCAGTCCTTTTACTCTACTTGGCCAGTGATCACCTTTTCTGACCCTCTTTGTTTGTACTGCCTTTTCACCTTCTTCGCCTATTTCTAGTGTTCTTTTATTTTCTCTTTCTTTTAGCTGAACTTGTTCTGAACTTTCTGATCTTTCTCTTTCTTCTTCTGACTGAGCTCGATCTGGATTTTCTGTATTACGATCTTTTTTTCTTGGCCCGATTTGTTCTGGTCTTTCAAATTCTTGCTCTTCCTCGGCCCCTACAGCAGTCTCTTGAGACCCAGTAACTGGTGCCCACCCTACTTGACTTGTACTTGGTTGTTCATCATCGATGCATTCTTCAGAGTCTGTTTCTCTGACTTCTTTGACTTCACAACTTTCAGCTTCTGGTTCTTCTCTTTGCTCTACCAGTTGCTGCTCTTGTCGTTCAGGTGGACTTGGGACTCTTTGTGTATGACTGGCATGGATCCAGTTTGGCACACCAGCACACTTCACTGCTGTCGTCGTGACCAATATAACTTGATGAGGTTCTTTCCACCTGGGTTCTAAACACGATTTTCTTGTGTGCTTCTTTACCACAACCCAGTCTCCTGGACACAAATCATGAGCTTTATTCAGCCGTGCTGTGGTTGCATCTTCTCCAACCTAGTGAGACACAGAACGTACCAGATCAGCTAGTCCTTTACAATAGTCCAACACTAGATCATCAGTTATATTCATCAGTTTGTTTCCAGGTACAAATGGTTGTCTCATTGCTCTTCCCATGAGAATTGCATGAGGACTCAATCACGTCCTTCTGTCAGGGATGCTTCTAAGGCTCATCAATACAAGGGGCAAAGCATCAGGGCATTTCAGTGAAGTGGATGCACACACCTTCCCTAACCTGGATTTTATTGTGCTATTGAACTGCTCAACTACTCCAGAGGCTTCTGGTCAATAGGCACAATGTAGTTTCTGCTCAATTTTGAAAGCTGTACAAATTAATCGAATTATCTCATTGTTAAAATGAGGTCCTCTATCTGATTCTAAAGTGACTGGAAATCCAAATCTGGGAATGAGTTCTCTCTACAGTAGTTTGGCAACTGTGAGACTGTCATTCCTTCTTGTGGGATAGGCTTCTACCCATCGGGAAAACAGACACACAATGACAAGGACGTACTTCAAACCATTGCACGGCGGCAGATCTATAAAGTCAAATTGCAGTCTTGTAAATGGTCCCTCTACCTTTCCAATCTTTCCCCAACTGACAACCGTTTTTCTACCTGGGTTCTGCTGTTGACATGTCAAACACCACTGACAGAGACTCTCTGCAATTGGCCTAAACTTGGGATTGTACCATGTCTGCCTAAAATGCCTAATCATGGCATCCCTCCCAATGTGTGTAGCTCCATGATATACTCTTGCCATTTGTGATAATAAACGATCTGGCATTATCGGTCTACCATCTGGACACACCCATACTTCATCATCTGCTCTTCTTGTGCATCCTGATTTAATCCAAAGTTCCTTTTCTTTTGCATCTGCCTCATCCTGTAACTGTCTAACTTCATCCCATGTTTCAAAAGCAGAGAAAAACATTAGTTGGCAATTGGTAACTTCTTTTTCCAACCCTCTGTTCAAAGACGTATTTCGAGCACAAAATTGTGCAACTTGGTCAGCATACTTGTTACCCTGTGTCACATAATCATTTCCTGACTTATGTGCGGCACACTTGACCACTGCAATTTCTTTTGGCAATTGTAGTGCTTCCAATAGTTCTTTGACATTTTTACTATTCCTAATAGGAGAACCTGAAGAAGTCAGAAATCCCCTTTGCATCCATAATTGGCCAAAGTCATGCACAACCCCAAAACCATATTGACTATCCGTGAATATGGTTACTCTCACTTTTTTCCCAATCTTGCATGCTTTTGTCAAAGCTATCAATTCGACTATTTGTGCAGTCTTGACTCCTCTTAGACAGGATGCTTCCTGAATAGCAGATACAGTACATACACATAGGCAGAACTCAGTTCTCCACTTTGTTTTCGCAAGCATGACCCATCAACAAACAATACATAGTCTGATTCTTCCAATGGGACATCAAAGATGTCAGGTCTGGGCTTTGTACACATTTCTGTCACATCCAAACAATCATGATCAACCTCTTCTTTTATTTCTTCACAGTATGGATCCGGCAGTAAGGTTGTTAGATTTACTGTGGTGCATCTTATCACACTTACATTTTCAGCACCCAGGATCACTCTTTCATACTTAGTCAGCCGATTAGGGGTCAAGTGCTGAGTACGAGTCCTTGTTAAAAGGATCTCGACTTAATGTGGCACATATACCTTTAGGGAATGTCCCATTACAATAGATTCACTCTGCTCTAGACTCACACAAGTAGCAGCTACTGCTTTTAAGCAGCCAGGCAATGCCGCAGCCACTGAATCCAGGGTGGCAGAAAAATATGCCACTGGGCGTCGTGACAATCCATGTCTCTGGGTTAACACTGAAAGTGCACATCCTTCTCTCTCACAACAGAACAAAGCAAATTCTTTCTTATAGTCAGGCATTCCTAATGCTGGTGCTTGACACAAACAATCCTTTTGTGTCAATTTTAGTAAAGGCTTTGCAAGCAATGAAAATCCACTGATCCACTGACGACAGTATCCAATCACTCCCAAAAACATTCGTACTTCTTTCTTAGTTTTAGGCAGACTCATTTGTTGAATCAATTTTATTCTCTCTGGTGTCACTTTTCTAACTCCCCTTTCTATCTTGTGTCCCAAATATTGGACTTCTTGTTGGCAAAACTGTAATTTTTCTGGTGACACCTGTGTCCACCTTTTGCCAAATGGTTCAGTAAGGCAATTGTGTCAGTGACACAAGCCTCTCGTGTCTTTGATGCCACCAATAGGTCATCAATGTACTGAACCAAAACCAAATTTCCTGGCATAACCAATGTTTTCAAACACTTTTTCAGGATCTGATTGAAAATCGAGGGGCTCTCTGTGTACCCTTGAGGAACCCGACACCATGCCAATACACGGTCTCCGAACCGGAATGCAAAAAGATATTGGCTGTCCAGGTGCGAAGGAATCGAAAAGAATGCTTGGCACAGATCAATCACTGTGTACCAATGTGCATCCCAAGGTGCCTGATAAAGGATCACAGCTAGATTTGGTACTACTGGACAACAGGGCACTACTATCTTATTAATTTTCCTTAAATCTTGCACTATCCTATACTTGCCACTAGGCTTTTTAAGCCCCATGATTGGCGAATTACAAGGACTGCCCATTATCTCTTTCAAAATACCTTGTTCAATCATTTGATCAATTACTGGAGCAACTCCGGCTTTTACTTCAGGGCTCATTTTGTATTGGGGTGTGTTCGGGTAAATTGCACCTTCTTTCACCATTATTTTAATTGGGTCTACATTTGCCATCAGACCAATTTCCTTTCCTGAAAAATCCCACACATCTGATCTCACTGTGTTTTTCAGCTCATCAGGCAAACTGTTTTCAGTAAGAAGTGAAAACATCTCATCCACTTCTGTTCCTTGTTTCGCTAGCATCATTATAAAAGCAATATCTTCATCAGGTGTTTGGAAAGCAATACCATCAGGTGTACAATAGATGGTTCAGTTCATTTTGCACAACAAATCCCTCCCTAACAAATTTACTGGACTTGAATCACATACCACAAACCGATGCATGTCTTTGAAATTCCCAATTTTCACTTCTATTGGTTTAGTGACTGGGGTTTTTATTTGCTTATTTGAGACTCCTACAACTTGAATAGTTTCTCCCGAGAGGGGTAGGTTTGGAATTTCTGCTGCTCTCACAGTAGAACGGGTAGCACCAGTATCCACTAGGAAAGTGATGTCATTACCTTCCACTTTTCCATCAACAAATGGACCTGACTGATCTACCGCCAAAGATGCGCCAAGCACACATTCTTCCTCCCCCCTCAGGCACCGTCATTGAGAAGTGTCCGAATCACTATCATTACTTTGCATCCAATATTGTTGAACCGTTTGGTATTCTTACCACTCTCTCCACGAAATCCGGTGTTCACACTGTATATCTGCACCTGAGCGTTCACATGGTTGGGCATAGGGGCTTGTGGCACCTGTAATTGTGGAGTAACTACCTGTTGCTGCTGGTTCACAACCACCTCATTCTGCATCTGTGGATTTAAATTTTGATTTACCCCATTACTCTGTTGAACATTTCTACACTCATTCTTCCAATGTCCATGCTTTCCGCACGCATGACAAGAATACTTCTTTCTCGCTTCTTCTCTACTCATTCACCCTTTTCCTTTATTTCCATTTGATCCTTGACTATTCTGATTCTGATCGTTCGACTGATTATCATTTTGAGAACCAGAATTTGCCTCTTGGTGTTCTGCTAGCTTCACTTGTGCCCACATCATTTTTTCTTTCAGTTTCTTGTGTTTTGCATCAATATCATCACTACAATACTTCGCATACTTCAAGATATCATCAATGGGCTTGCTCTGCCAGCAAAGCATATGTTGCTGAATCATCTGACTAATTTCTGATCTCAATCCATACACAAACCTATACACGAAATGTCACATATCCTTATCACCAATATTTTCAAATCCACTATACTGCTTAAATACTTGCAATAGCCTTTCGTAATACGCGTGCACTGACTCTTTTGGTTCTTGACTTGTTCTATCTATTTTAACCCAATCTGTTTCTTTTGGAGGA
The DNA here is from genome assembly GCA_963921515.1 of Calotriton arnoldi. Taxonomy (NCBI): domain Eukaryota; kingdom Metazoa; phylum Chordata; class Amphibia; order Caudata; family Salamandridae; genus Calotriton; species Calotriton arnoldi. Next base: position 4,477,414 of record CAWUFW010000188.1, read on the forward strand.
ATTTTCCCTTTCAGGAAAGTAATCACCTGTTGATACTTTTTCATCACTTCTTCTGAAGACGCACCTGTCTTTGTGTCTCTAGGATACTCTTCAGTTGGCCAATCAACAGTAAATAAATAAATAAATCCAGTATTTGTATAGCGCGAACAGCTACCCGAAGGCATCCCGGCGCTGGGGGACGTCAGAAAGATTAAGCAAGCTATTGCCCAGAGTCACATGGTGCTGGGCTGACCTGCCGCCGGTGCCGGGGATCGAACCGTGAGCCCCAGATTCCAGCGTCAGTCGCCCTGGCCGCGGCGCCACACCTCATCCCAGTAATTTTACATTCTGTCCACAAATCAGTTGGTACCACTATGTCAAACAGGCCATCCAAATCTTTTAATAATACCTTTGAAACTTTCACAAACCTCTCTACCTGCTTCCATTCAACTGGTTTCTCTCTTAATCTGGGGAAATCATTCGTAAAAGACAAAATATCCTGTCTAGACCAAGGAACATGAACATATCCACCACCAGGAACTTCTCTCATTGGACACACTCTTTCAACCTGTTCTGTCTCTCTTAATGGAAATGCAGATGTTTCGTTTGTAGCTGCCTCATCCCTTTTTCTTGTCCATCTGCCTCTCCACCGGTCTGCATCTCCCCATTTCTTCAAAATATACATTAATTCTTTTATCTGTAATCTCCTTCCTGACGCTTTCAAACTTTCTAAATCCTTCTCAGTAAATTCTGACCTATATGGTTTTTGCAATATTTTCGACTTTTCTACATCTATTCCAAATTCTGAAGCCACTTCTACTATCTTCTCATGAAGATTCTTTGCTCTCCAGGTTATACTTTTACACAAAAACAACAATTCCTCATCTCCATATGAACCTAATCTGTCTGAGCCTATAGTACCAATAATCATTTCTTCTAAATCCACTTTCAACTTGCCTACATCTATATTTGGGGTTTGGGGTTTTTTCTTGTCTAATCCTTTTGCCCTCTCCTCTAGGTCTTCTGGTGAAAATCCTTTAGAGTTCCCTGCTACTGGAGTGACAAATCGGTTCTTTTCTCCTTGTATTTACTGGTGAAATTCTCTTCGGGGTTTCAGTCACCGTTTCAAGGTTAGGGAGATCTAGTAACGAGTTCATTCAAATCACTCTCACTAGTTTGATCTGTCTAACATTACTGCCTCTTTCCTAGCATTATTCTGTGGGACTGTCACTGTTTGTAATCTCGGGTATCTCGTTTATCCCCATATAATGGAATAACAGGACCAATTGTTACTGGTACTGTCAAGGCTTCAGCATTCAAACCTAACTGATTTATTTTCTGAATTATCTCTTCTTTTGTCTTATTCAACGTATTCCTTTCTTTTTCCGGTAATACTCGGGTGACTGTTGGATCATATAAAACCTGTGAAACTAATGGCGTTCCCTTCATTGGTGCACTTGGAGTTGTCTCTATAGCATTTTCTTGATAAGGTGGAGGTCTTTTAACTAAAAGGTCCACTAATAACTCATCATCAGATTCATCACATCCTGTTCCTGTCATACCTATGTGTTTAAATTTTTCTTTACACTTGCTCCCTACTTGATCCTCAGTCATCAACACTGTATACAAGCCTTCCGTTACTACAGCTCTTCTCCATCTTTTCATCTGATCTCGAGTATCAAACGGATATCTGGGTAAAAACCCTCTATTTATTCTTCTACCTCCTCTGTATTTCTCTCGTTCAAATGCCTCAACTTCCCATTCCTCCAAAGCTTCATACTGCGTTAACCTAGGACTTGGTTCTAATGAATTCATCCGATTTCTCAAATTCTGAAGAATCCTTACATTAAACGTACCATGTTCAGGGAAAGCTAGAACACCATCACCTTTCGTATACTCTACCCAATTTTCCAACCAGACACACGTATGATATCCTTGTTCCATCATCATAAAGGAAGCAGGTGTGTTAGGAGGTGGCATAAGAATTCCTTCTCTGGTTACCACACGTTTATCTTTTTTAAAGAAATTTTTGATTTTATTAATCAGCTTCATTCTTCCGGTCCCTGTGACTAATTGTTTCAGCAGGCAAAACCTAGAGACTCTTCCGTATTTTTCACGTATCCTATTTGCCAACACTCGTCCTATACCAGCGCGACTCACACCATCAGTCCAATCAGGGCTCACTACGTATTCTCTTCCACAACCAATACCAGCGCGGTTCTTGTCTATTGGCCAATCAGAGCTTTCAACACACCCACTTGTCTGACCAATGCCAGCGCAGCTCTTTATGATGCCAGTATTACTCCTACTACTGACCCTCCCTTTACAATCTGCACTTGTTACACGCCCGCTGTCTCAACCAATACCAGCGCGGCTCTTTGTGACGTCAGTATGACTCCTGCTACTGACCCTCCCTTCACAAGGAAATACGACAATGTATTTTCCAAATTTTCTTTATAATTTTCTGTTAGTAACAACGTAAAAACAGCGCTACTCTGTCTGCTCCGCTAATCCAAAGATAGTTTATTCACTCGCTTCAAAGAGAAAGTACTTCCTTACAGTGCGAGTAAAAACCACTGTTTACCCTTCACTTAAGCTCGGGGAGGACCTATTACTCCTCTAGGGATACTCCTCCTTTGGGTAAGGCCAAAGTTTCACAGGCGGACCCTTCGCTATCACTCACTCTCTGCTCTTATACGATATAGTCCCTAATATAACACCTACAGCCCTCCGTAGCTTTTAGGTATTATGACAACAGACGAGTAACCTTCTGCAGTGTGATTTCCTTACCACACTCTTCTAAATTCCATTCCCGGGATTCCCAGGTATCTTCGTACCTGTACTTCCAGACAACATAAAACGCAATACTAACTCTTAATGTTAAACATGTACTTAATGATCAATAATCAATAGTCAATAATCACCAAACTAATCAATAATAACCATAACTCTGCTACCAGAAAAACTGATCCAGCGGAAGGCCAGGGTTGAATATTTCACAGGGCCCATATACATTTATCCAAAATGCTCATCCACACTCCCTGGTCGATCCACTGGTGGGTCAAGTTTTATAATTTACTTAAGTTCTGATTAGTTATTTCCCTGTAACCATAAATCGGGTTAAAATACCATCTCAATGCCTAACTAATCTTCACGAATCAACACTCTTCCTCTGGTCGATGGACCATTAGTTGAGTTAGTTGATGGTGATATTAACAATTTCTTAACTAATTCACAGTTCTTAGTGAAATAACCACAGTTTCTGAGTAAGATTCATAAGCTTTATCTAAAACTTCAGTCATAAAATTGACCGCTCATCAATACAGATTTAACAGTGCAAACTCCATCATTCTTCAATGGGAGAGAGAAAATTCATTTAGCAAATACATTCAATTACACAACCTCATTCAACAAATCAATGCATAAGAGTGGATAGATGTAGAGACAAAAGACACATGATAACATACATTTGCAAAGAAATATGCAAATTTTGAGACAGAATGACATTTACCTAATAGAGATGGCCGAAAACCACCCCTCAGGCCAAAGGAATGGTGGGGGTCCCCTGACTTAGAATCAGGAGACAAAGACTATAGGACAGGATCAGGACAGGGCTGATACTTACTAGACTTCTCTACAAACCCGACGCACCAGGGTGATTCCCTCTCTTACACTCTCTCCCTCCTCGATATTCTTCCGCAATCTTTGAATCTAATCAGGCTGTTGTTTCGGATCTGAATCTTCCCAGTCTGCTCTCGCCTCTCTCTCTCTCTCAGCGTGAGCTTGATGCTCTCTCTCGTTGCAGCATACTCGCCTCTCTCAGCGTAGATGAGCACCTAACCTAACTTAACTTAAGTCACTCTAGTTACAGTCTTTATTTCTACATGTCCCACCCTCAAGAGTTTCAATTTTTACTAAAATACGGAATATGATTGGACGGGGCTAGGGGAGTTTTCGTCACCCCATGCTGACATATTCATTTTTATTAAGGTACTTATTGTTTGCTAGCCCTTCCCCTTTAGCTCATGCATGTTGTCCTCTTCCCATGCACATATTGTTGCCATTGTAATAATTCATTCAATCCAAACTACATAGACGAGTGATACATGTCTTCTTTTTCTCATGTCTTCTGTCCTTGATATTTGGCAGTCATTCAGCTCTTTCGGTCACCGGGTCACATCATGAATTCACTGAGCATGCGCAACTTTTGGTTATCCGTCACCATTTTCTTTTCCCGTTATGCTTTAGCAGACCCGAATGCACACTATTAATAAAGGAATCATAAACAGATGTTATTTTCTTAAACATATAATTCTCACTGTTCACCACCCACTTCTACTCTATCCCATGTTATTATTATCTCTCTGGGCAAAAACATTAACAACAGCAGCTTTCTTTTAAATTCAAGCAAGCAGATGCCGGGCATGCAGTACCTCAAGACCACATGTTAGTCTTTCTTGTGCATGCGTGAGGGTTTTCCCTCTCAAAGCAAGTTAGTCACGTTATCTCTACGTAATTCAGTTTTGCACATGCACAAAGCGTTTTCGTAAATTAAAGCGGGTTTTAGTCGCGTTGCATTTTATTCCACATTAATTTAAGCATGCGTAAGCTTTTCTCCCCATGTGTCGGTGTCTGGTGTATATTAGTTTCGTCTCATCTACAGTTTTAACGATTAGTGAAAGTTAATGGAGGATTTCTCCGAGCAAGTTTCATTTTCTTGAATCCTTGCTCCATCACCAGTCTTCAGACCTCTGGACTTTGCCAGGATAAACCCAGAGCCTGCAGTGTATCCTTCAGCACCCGACATGGTCCCCATGTGTTTTTTCATGACTTCATTTCTGGTCTCTTGCAGCTCTACACATGCAATAACATTTATGGTGGGATCACCTTATCTATTAAGGAGCTGTATGGCATGTTTCCCCTCTCGTTTGTGGATGCCCGATACAGACTGACACCTGGGGGATTACGGTGGGCAGAAATAGGAACCACTTATGGTAAACTACTGGCCTTCATACTCCATGATGATTCTAGAATCTCTCCAACACTGCCTTTGGCACAAGGGCAGTGTACTGCCACCCATGTCAACCCTCTGTCACACCTCTCTTGGGTCCTCTTGCAATCACAGTCTGAGGCCCCAAACAAAAGTGCATGACTGTTGCCATCTTCCCATCGGAAATGCCAGGGAGAGAAGCCGTATCACTTGCCTTTCTCAAAGCTCCATTCTCAAAGAAATTTCAAAGTACCCAGCTCTCTCCTATCCCCGGAAGGGATGTGCCCTCCATCCTCAGCCAAAAGTGGAAGCCAGCGTGCCAGATCACTCTTGTAGAGCTCAAGGGATGCTGTCATCTCAGAGCATTCTCAACCATTAAACACAGAACACTTTCAGCTGTTTTGTTCTTAAGACCGTTGACTGTGAGTGTAGCGAATAAATAATTCCAATCAAGGGTGAAGGCTCCCAAAGACAAATAAGCACCATTCGGGCAAGCCATTGTCAGGTCATGGCCCACACCCTATCGAGACTGGTACCTTGCACAGGCCAGAGTTAAGATGCAGTGCTTGGTAGATTGTTGCCCTGACAGCACAAGAATGAATGGGCCAGCTCTATGTTACCCTTTGGTACTCACTCCTCGGTGCACACCCAATGTTCTTCTTAGATCAATGAAACCATTGCTCTTTTTAGTTTACATAAATTGGAATCCTCTTGCCTTGATGGAATTTCCATATGGACAACTTCAACTTTCATTATTAGTAGGGAATCACACTTCTGGGTAAACAAAGAGAATGTCCACGGTTTCCGCTGCTGTTGCCTGGGGCGCTTGCCAGCTCGCGCTCACCGGGTCCAGGAGGACTACAGCCCCCAGTGTCCATAGCGCGAGGAGGCGCTACTAAAGTGCGACGCCGGCCCGCGGCGCCCTGTGTCCACGGTTTCCGCTGCTGTTGCCTGGGGCGCTTGCCAGCTCGCGCTCACCGGGTCCAGGAGGACTACAGCCCCCAGTGTCCATAGCGCGAGGAGGCGCTACTAAAGTGCGACGCCGGCCCGCGGCGCCCTGTGTCCACGGTTTCCGCTGCTGTTGCCTGGGGCGCTTGCCAGCTCGCGCTCACCGGGTCCAGGAGGACTACAGCCCCCAGTGTCCATAGCGCGAGGAGGCGCTACTAAAGTGCGACGCCGGCCCGCGGCGCGGGACGTGCCCGGGCCGCGCTTGTCGGAGTCCGGAGGAGGCTGGGCAGGGCCAACCCTCTTTCAACTGGAACCGAGTAAGGTATTGATTTGGCTGCAGTGACTATGGCAAAAAGAAGGGGCCCAAGGGAGAAGGTTGGGGGGGGGTGGGAGCTACCCTGGACCAATTTTTGGTAAGAGCAGCGAGTGTTTTGTCCCATGAGATTGAGCTAACTGAAAGACGTCTTTCTCTCGAGCCAGGCCTCTCAATACCGAGACTATCTATTGAGCCTGCTATTGATCATTCCCTGGCTACTCTGTCTTTACCATTAATGACCTTGTCAGACTCTGTCCAACAGCGGGTCAGTCCCCCCCCGCCCAACATAATCACAGAGATCACAGAGATCTCCCCAGAGGCCCATATAATCCTTTTTCCGGAAAATACATCTTCTTTGGATACTTCACCGTTACCCCCGGCTAAGCGTACTAGAGCAGGGGGTGTCATAAGTGGTGCTAAATCGAAACAATCTAGAAATAGTTGCACGACTAAATCTAAAGCACCCCAAAAAAAGTCACATACAATGAACCGTAAAATATCAGCAATTCCCTCAGTGGCTGTTAATTCTCCATCCCTTCAAGCTCAGCAAGATAACATCATTTGGCCGGATCTTACGCTCAGGCTAAATAAGATATTGGCTCCCATTTTAACCAAGATGTCACAAATCGAACTTCGGTTGGCAGACTTAGAGGCTCAAAACTGCTTATTACTTGAGCAAGTGTCCCAGATAATTGTACCTCCTTTAACATCAACAAGAAGTATAGACATAGCACAAAAGGTGGAAGCAAGAGGACCATCTGATCCCGTGACAACGACAGTAATAACACCAATACCTTTGGTTGGTCCTGATAATGCTTTAGTACAAGCCTCAAATGCAAACTCTAATATCATTTCGACAAAAGGCAACCGGACGCACCAAGGGCCAAATAAAAACGGGTTATTGCCTCACTCCATATTAGCCGAGAAGGAAACAAGAGGGGCTATTGACTTGACAAAACTACCTGAGATTTCTTTGAAACAGAGTGAGGGTCATCCGCAACAACCTCTCCATCTTCCACCTGCCGCTGCTCCATTGGTATTGGTTCTAGCCAACGTCCCACTTCTTCGCGAGGAACAAACTGAATCAACTGGACAATTAATGGACAAATGTCTTCATTGGTTATCAAATAATGTCAAAATAACAGAGATGGGAAGAAAGCAGTTAGCCAATGAAATCATTATGGCAAGAAGAGTAGGATGGGTGGGTGGCCTCAGAAAAGTTTATTCTGGTGATTGTGTGGTCATAAATTTTAATAATGTAGATACGGCCCCTAAACTTTTAGCTAATTTGTGTACTTTTTCCCCAAGAAACACCCAGATAATACCCCTATCACTAGGGTATTTTTACTCTAGTCATGGACACAAACAGGAAAGGCAATATAGGGGCAGGGAAACATTTTTTAACCGGGACGAGAGAGGGAGAGAGGGCCTTCCTGCAAATCAAGGAATTAGATTACAAAATAGATATGAAGCCCTATCAACTCTGGAGGATTGTGATTGACTAATTCTTCCATCCCCTTCTTTTACACCAAAGGCAAATATCTCGGCTGCAGTGGAGAATAATAATAACCAAGTGGAGATCCAACGCATTAATTTACTCCCCGTTAATATCTTGGTAGATTCTAGCCCTATACCCAGTACTTCAGCACAAGCACAGACCCACCTATACTCTATGATTGACAGTAAGGGCCTCATGTCTAATATGATATCATGGAATGTGGCAGGTATAGCTTCCAAACTTGGAAACTGTCAGTGGTTAAATAAGTGGCAAAGTATGGATATAGTGTTCTTTCAGGAGACTTGGGCTAAAGACCCAGTCTACTTTCATGGGTTTCGCACTTTTTATTCTCCGGCATCTCCGTCACCCTCGGGGAGGGCAAAGGGGGTCTATTGACCTTGATATCGAATACTATATCTACTGAAGTTAGGCAGGTTGGCCCCATACATAAGCATTTTCAGATCTTCCAGTTGAGATATAGGAGTCAGGATCCCTGGATTATTGTTAATTTTTATAACAATGAAACTGGGAGAAATATGAAGGCAGTGGTGGACGCACTAGAGATGGAGATTGAGAAGTTGAACATGGTAAAGAAGAGGGAAAGTGCAAACGTCATTTTGGCGGGGGACTTTAATATCCACATGTGTAAATTTAATGGGTCTAGAGTATGTGGAGTAGAAGACTCCCAAGGTAATCCATCGTTACACTTTACCCATAGTGAGTATGGTGAAACTCTAAATATTTTGTTACACAAGTGGAATTTATGCATAGCCAATGAAATAAAAGAGGGAGAGCATGCGTTAACATTCAGACGGGGCATACAAGAGTCCAATATTGACTATATTTTAGTGCCGGTTCATCTACATATACATGGGAAAGTGACACATATGAAAACATTATTCACTACCCATAGTGACCATGCTATCCTATTTATTCATTTAAGCATTTTGCCTAAAGCTAAAGAACACAATGAGGTAGCTGCAGATGTGAATTTGACCAGGAAGAATGGGTATCAATTAAAATGGTCACAGGCACATAAGCTAAACATAGTCCCTGAAGTTTTAGTTCAAGTTAAGGATGACATATTACTGTGTCTAGGAGAAAATACACCCCCTGCGTCTTTGGTTATTCATTTTAGTGCCCTTTTGGCAAAAATAAAAGCGGCATTTACTAGATACAAGTCACCAAACGCCATTACTCATAGTGGGTGGTTTGACGTAGCTTGTTCCAAAGCTAAAAAAGCCCTTGTAAATGCCCTAAAAATGAATCCTAGAGATCCAAATAATATTCGTGTATTACGTAATGACTACAAATTAGCCAGGAGAGCCAGAGAGAAGGATCTCAAGGATCAGGCTTGGGAAGATCTTGAACAAGCAGCCATTTCGGGGAGTAGTAGAGATTTCTGGAGAATAGTGAATGCCCCGTACTTTAAAGAATCCAGTGACCCTACGTTAGATGTACATGTAGACGAAGAAGTATGGGTGAGCTATTTTGAAAATATATTTGGTGTCCCAACCCCCCTGAATCAATTGCTCCATAGCATAACATCTCCATTGCAAGGAGGATTAATTTTTACCCATCTAGAGGTTAGAAAGGCACTTGAAGCGTGCACTCCTGGCAAGGCGCCAGGTCCAGATGGGGTCCCCATTGACCTATTTCAGGATAATTATTATTTGTGGGTCCCTCTTTTAACAAATATTTTTAACAGCATTCAGACAGTAGGTCCCCCTTTATCGTGGAGACAGAGTATTATTGTACCCATTTTCAAAAAGGGGGAGAGGGGGTTACCAAAGAATTATCGCCCTATATCCCTTCTTGACACTACTGCCAAACTTATGGGAAGGGTCCTTTTGGCCAGATTGGAGGCATGGGCTGAAACTAATAACATTTTTATGAAGGCACAATATGGATTCCGCAGGGGCATGTGTACGGTGGATCAATGCCTAAACCTCTCCTTAACTTTAGAGAAATATACAAAGGCTAAAGGCGGGAAGATCTATATGGCCTTCATGGACCTGACCGCAGCCTTTGACTGCGTTTCCCATTCAAGGTTATGGTCCATGATGGAGGGGATGGGCATTGATCCGCCGATAATTGCTTTCATACGTCAGCTGTACGCCAACGCCACCGCTTGTGTTCGTTATGGTAGGAGGGGGAATGCACACGTCACTTTAAAATTGAAAAAGGAGTAAGACAGGGCTGTGTTCTCGCCCCGTTTCTTTTTCTATCTATACAAACGGGGTAGAGTCCGCCCTGTCTGCTTTTTCTATAGATGTTCCAAAATTTGATCAAGCCCCCCTCCCGATTTTAGCGTACGCTGATGATGCAGTATTGATAGCTAGATCAGGGTTAGCCCTGCAAGTGCTAATTACAGCCTACTCCACTTTTATGGCCTCACTTGACCTTAAAGTAAATGAATCAAAATCATTTATTATTGTGTCGGGAGCCTCTAGGGGAGAGAAACCCCCACTTTCAGCTGGCGGGAAAGAAAATTGAGGTTGTCAATTCATTTTCTTACCTGGGAGTTCTTTTCGATAAGGACCATACATGGTCCAGATTAGTGGCAGTGAGAGCTCAGGGTATGCAAAGGACCCTCAATGCAGTAAAAAGATTTGCTAAAAAGTTGGGAGGGAGCCCTTTGGATATAATAAAAACATTTATTCTGCAAAAACAAAGTCTGCTGCAACATATGGAGCAGGAGTATGGGGGTTGGTAAATGTTGAGCAGCTCCAGCAAGCAGAAGATAGTTTTTTAAAAATAGGGTGTCTTTACCGCAATCAGCCCCAAATTATATCTTACACCTTGAGTTAGGCCTTCCTTACATTAGTGATTGTATTAGACTAGCACCATTATTGTTGTGGCTCTCGATTTGGAGGAGGACAACGGTGGATTTGACACAAACTATTATTAGGGATTGTTGTAAGTTGGACTACTACAAAAGAATTGGGTGGTTAAACTATGTAGAGGTCCAACTGAACGCCCTAGGGCTGGGAGAACTATTTAAAGACCCTGATTCTTGTAAAAGGATCACAAAGAAAACGTTAACTGAGTTATTTAACCGGAGAGCAAATTTTGAGAGAAGGGGAAAGAAATCACGTTACCATTCCACCATTGTTTACGATTTGGTTCCACCAAGACCTGGGGAGGGTTTTTATTATCTATCACGTGTACATAATATTCAGCATAGATTTATTTTATTGCGTTTTCGAATGAATATGATCCCGCTACTTTTGGGATACCCGGCTAAGAGATATAAATTGGCAGATTTGTCTTCTTGTCCGTGTAATGATTTTGCTGTACAGTCAGACCATCATATATTACTGTTTTGTAAAAATTATTCGTAGAAAGGAAAACATTTATAATTCCGATTTTGAGGTATCATAATTTTAAACAGTATCAGGTGGCAATGTATTTTTAAAGGCTTTATCGAATCCATTTGTATGCTATGCGGTAGCCTCATTTTTATGGGCATGTTATAGAAAAAGGAAATTGGTGGGATAATTTTTTAATAACAATGATTGATTTTGATTTTAAGATATTTTATTGGATTTGTAAAGTTTATTTAATGGGGATCTGGATCATGGCAAAACTGTTTAATTCTTTATTAACATTGTATATAGGCTTTATATATATTTGATATGATGTTTTTAATATTGATGCTATGTGCTTTTATGGTCTGTATATAAAGATCGAATAAAGCTATGTGACTGACTGACAAGAGAATGTTTGATGAAAGGAGAATTCCCCTGCTTCTTTTGTTTTGGCAAGGACAGCAGCATAGTGTAGATTTGGTAGTTCTCAATGTATTCAATCTTAGCCCAGCTCTCTGACCTGCGAGCCTTGCAAAAACAGCTTTTACATGTCTCCACACTTTCACTTTCATTCTAATCTCCTCTGCCTGGTCCCTTTCCACTCTCTCTCGCTCCCTCCCCACCCTCAAAAAACTCTGCTCTACCCTCTAGAAAGAGGCATTTGAGTCCAAATAACTGGCATTTTCCATTCTAGACAACTCCTAATTCAGACTCTTTGGGTGCATTTACAAGCCAGCAGTGTGTTGATTGACACTGTAGCTGACATTTACCGTTGGAGAACTGAACCTTTGCTTGCCTTCTTTAACCAAGAATTGAACATTTTAGGGAGAAATCAAAGTGATCCCTCCTACTTCAAGGCTGGTCCCAATGTCTTGGGCTAGAGTTCCTGATTGCTGGGCACTTAGTCTCAACCCGCTGATGCTTACCATTGTAGAGATATCACCTACAAACTGCCCTTATCATTTAGTGGTCCAAGAGCTCACGAATATAATGCTGGAGCCATTTACTAAACTCCACTTATAAGAAATGCATCATTAGCAGTAACACTTTTAATATCGGAGAAGTGTACAGTTTGTGTACTTTCATTACAATTATGTAAATGTCTAAAGAATGATTTGAAGACAAAGCTTACATTGTTTAGTCCCAACAGAGTAAATGTAGATTTGAGATTATTTTCATCTATTAAAATGTTATTAAAAGTAAAACGTTGTGTATAGTGTATTTCATATATAGAAATGGCTTCAGCGTTAGCCAACACTGTCTTAATAAATAAAAAACAAATACATTATTTGCAATGCCAACGTCCTTGTAGAAGAGAAAGAACACTTGCACTAAAGAAAGACCATGTATTTGTAGGTATCCATTTTTATGTTATTTCTTTATGGAGGAGTAGTGTGAATTTTGAAGAGCCTCTACATTCTGACCAGACTACTAAATGACCTTCATTTTGTCCCTATTTTTCAGACATAGACAACGTTTATGACACCATAAGTGAAGTGCAGCAGATCTGCAAGGAGGCAATGGACACGCTGGACTGCCGGATTGAAAGGATACTTGAAGACATTTCTGTCACTCCGCTGGTTACCCTTCCTGAGGATGAACCCATCGCGGTGCCAGCCTTCCTGGAAAGAACAGAAAAATCGATTGGTTCAGCCGCCGCCAATATATCCCTGTACGGTATCCAATTAAATATTATCAAAATATGTAATTGCAGTTGTTACAAACACATGTTGTCAGTGCTGAAGACAGTAGATTATTTAGTAAGCACAACAGTAGAATATTTATGAGAACATTGGAGTGTTGAGCGCTCCATTGAAGACAATGGAGTGCTGCAGGCTTCTAATGGCTGGTAGAAGCCTGGAGCTCCAACATTCCAATGTTTGTTCACAGCTGTTGCTGTGAACAAAGGCCTCATGGAGCCTGAGTTGATTTCAGCCCCCTCGGGCTCCGTGAGGCCTTTGTTTTACAAATTTGAACATTCTGCCCTCTAGGGACGGAATGTTCCAATAGCCTTAGAGCCCTCCGTAGCGGTCTCTACCGGCCATTAAAGGCCCGCTCCCTTGTTAAAGGCCCGAGCCGAAGCTGGAGCGGCGAGCGGGCCTTTAATGGCCGTTAGAGCCCGCTACGGCGGGCTTTAAGGTTATATTATAATTAGTATTGCATTGAAGGTATAAAGACATTTATGGGACATTCAGGTTAATACTGTAAATATTTTCTATGGATTATTTTCTTCCAACGTAGCTTGTCTTCTTCTCTGTGCCTCCTTCTCAGGTGCAGTTAAAGCCGCTGAGCACATTTTCTTGCATCAGTATGCATGGAGCTCAGGGCATGAGGTTACAAGTCATGTGCGTATATTTGGTGGTGGAGTTCCTGTCCCAGCAGTACAGGAATGTTCAGTGTTCGGAATGGGGAATAACTGGCTGCAATGTCTGCTCTCAGGCCCCTGTTACTTGATGACAGCACTCCTCACAGTATAAAAAGGAGGAACGCCGTTTTGGCTGCGACTTCTGTGCATCAATGTACCTACCTCATGGGGACCCGCAGTTGTGCCATAATAATGCAAAAGTGGGTAGATATTACTGCCTAGAAGGTCAGGTATGTCCAGGTGACATTTTAGGTACACAGCTCTTGTCAACAAATTTACTAGAAAAGGTGGATGTATGGGACGTGCGTGGATCGTATATGCTTGTCATACACCTCCTTCTACAGTGACATTATGTAAAACAATACTACTGCATCATTAATTTAATGCTAAAATGCTCTATCAACCGGTTGCTGTTGACGGCAGTCCTGCCATAGATCATATGACATTGTGTCAAAATTTTGGTACATTTTGTGATTTAAATAGAGCGATTAAAGCGTCCTCCATTTCCATAAATGGTGGCTGTGGCCATTTTTTTAGTTTAGTTGAGTTTGTCAATCTAATTGGGCGCTACTGTCTCTTGACTGCTACATTTACCCACGTGCATGTCCCCTCAGATGAAGCTGCCGCTCTGTCCTCCAATTTATAAATGCCATGTTCCATGACTGCAGCCTCATTCAAGAACTCGCCAGTCTTTTTATTACTAAATTAAAGAAAGAAATCCGAACATAATATTCTGAAAAGAGTATCCTTTCCTTGCAGGCAAAGTCAGCAAGTGGAGCGTTCCATGTATGAAATGATTGAGGCGCTGAAGCAGAAGCTAAGAGCGGCCGACAGAAACAGTCTTCAGGTGAACGTTTGAAATGAGATGTGGGGGTGAAACATAATGTCTGAAGTTATGTCATTACGTCACGTAATTTTCTATCTATCTGGGGAAAAATCCTACCACAGGAACAAGGTGAACACGAGCGACTGCTGTTCGCGTCATGCGCGATTCTGCGCTATGTTTTCATGCAAAATACATCTTCGTGCACAAAGTATTGCTAAATGCGGGTTTTGCGGTTTGTGTAATTTTGCATAACTAGGCAAAAGGAAATTACACAAATTTACAGAAACTTCGTACACCGCTAATTACAACCTGCTACAAGGAAAAGGAATCATATATGTGCTTGTGTGTATAGAAGCAGAGCAAACTGTGGGGGTAGAAATTTTAGGAATGCTTTAGCGCAAACCATAAGTAGGTGGTTGCCCAGGGAACTACCAAAGGGTGATGGATAGTCCTAGCAAGCATCCCCGTTTCCCAGTTAGTTATCATTAACCTCTACTTCTCTGAGTCCTTTCTTTCATGTAACGGGTGAAGGGAGTTTTTGCATGTCTCAACACTCACCCAGTTGCTGCACACTTGCATACAATGTGTCCAGTTAAATGCACACCTTTGCTTTTCCTGGTAGTACCAGTTGGTTCTGCTCTGAGGGTAATGGTATGGCTCTTCTTAAGGTGAAGATAAGCACTACTGTTTCCTTCCACCACTAAAGTCCCGGAAATTGGTACAGGCAGTTCGGTTTGAGAGATAAAACAAAGCCTGAAAACTTCTCTGGTCCTTCCAGAGGAATAAAAACTTGCAAACCAGAGGAAAAATATCAGGACAGGAAACAATTCTCTGGCTCTAGCAAGAAGAGTCAAGGCAGGGAGATGGAGTACTGCAGAAAGCTGAAAGTAGAAAACGTAAAGGCCAAAAGTATCTAAACCAAGCAGCGAACGGTATTGTCCTCAGGAAGAGCCGTGCCACTCTTATTGCCAACGCTAAGTACATTTTGTAGTTAGAAGAAAGAGTAATTTGCAGTGGCGGCTCCTCCGCTAAGGTGGAAGAGCGTCACCCCACTGCCTTCATGCAGCAAAAGAAAGGGGAAAAAAAAGGATAATAACTTAACGTTATTAGTATTTTATTTTTTCCTCCTGCTGAGGCAGCTGGCATGAGGGGGCGGGGCGGGCTGAAGAGCAGGCGAGGAGGGTTCAACCCTCCTAAGTGCGCAATGACTGCGCAATGATGTTTGGTCGGCCCTCTCGGTCCGCCCAAACCAGTCATGCACACTTTCTCCCTTCTCCATGCAGGCTTCATTATAGACTGCATGAAGAACATGCCCACCCCTACAGCCCCTGGCTGAGCACCTTGTCATGGCACTCAGACTAATCACAACACTGCATTTCAGCATTGTGATTGGCTGTGGCAGGCATAGGAGCCCTGGCACTTCCTGGTTCCTGCTTCTCCAAAGAAGGAAGAGGACGCAGGAGGAGAGGTAAGTGATTTTTTATATTAATTATTTTTTTACCCGATCACCCCCCCCCCCTCCCCGGCCCCACTGTGGGTGGGAGGTTGCAGCCGCGAATGGTAATTTGGAACTAAAAGGTTAAGAAAACAGAAACTCAAACTCAAACATTTTAAAGCAGTACGCGTTGGAGAAAAGAATCTTCCGCATAGAACCTTCCTAAAGGAAAATGTGAAAACTGGGCTAGCACGAGCAAAATACACACGGAAAACCAAAAATGGCAGAATGAAGAAAAAATTGTGTAGATATCCTACCACAAGGTGTGTTCACTCAGGAAAAACATAGCAGGCTGCATAGCCAGTCACACCTCCTCCACCACTGGGAAAGAGTAATTCTGCTTATCCAGTATTAGGGTATCTTTCATAGATTTACATGCTTGAATCATTCCCCGTCGTCGAGATGGAAGTCCCCGGTACATTTATAAAGGTAATGTCATATTAGACATAGAAGTTAAAAGGCCTAGGGCCTCATATTTAGTAACATATATACGTCCTTATTTAAAGAAGGACCAAACTTAAGAGAACAACCAATTAGCTGACACCAACCTCTAGAACCTTCCTGGATAAAGCACCAGTCCCTCAGATTTTATACCCCACGTGGTGCTAAGGGAGTCTCCACTGAGCTCTGCTCAGTTTTCTCATCTTAACTTCTAATTATCCTTGTCTTCAGGTTTTTTCTTGGATGCAAGGTAATTTTCATCTATAATTCCATTGCCTGGGTGAATTTCTCTGATTTCTTCATGGCGGACACGCCTTTTTAGGCCCTCTGGTACCTGCGGAAAGAAAAGACTGCACATCGATGACTCCCATAAAGACTGCCTTTACTGCCTTTATCCTGATCACAAACCAAAGGATTGCAAGGTATGTCGCACTTTTTCTTCAAAGACTTTAAAGGACCGTGAGGGGAGGCTGTTTTTATGGCTGCAGAGGCTTAAAGACAGGGAGGACCCTGTATCTTCTGAGGAGAGTGAAGGTTCCTCAAGATCCTCCTCAAAGACGCCTCAAAAAAGACCTCTGGACGTCTCTCCAGGTCACTCCTCGCAGCAACCTCCAAAGAAGACACACAAAAATTCTTCAGAGGCTACTAAGAAACAAGATCTGCCTTCCAGCGCATCTCCTTCCCATCAGAGTTTGATTTCTGTCATAAAATCCTTTCAGAAATCAGCTTCGGACCCTCCTACTCCTCCGGTGAAGGTGAAACATGCTTTTAAAAAGCCTTCCTCAGCCCCGTCGACGGACAGCTCGTCGACAGCAGTACCGACAACAAGAACTCCACTGACTGTCGTCGGAGTAACTTCGTCGACGACAACCGTGGCCACAGTTTCACTCTCGTCGGCGTCAATTTCATCGTCCACAACGTCTTCGTCAACGAGTCAAGCTCCTTTGTCGTCAACGATAAAGATAATCAGAAAGTCGTCGACGAAGATTGCGGCGACGACCATCCCGACGACGAAGAAGACGATGAGTGCTTCGTCGATGGTGTTGCCTGCGTCAACGACGAGTCTACCGTCGACGACCCTCTTGTCCACGATTTCTCCCTACATCGTCGACAGCCTCGTCGACTAAAGATGCATCGTCGACGACGGTATTGTCATCTACGCCAGTTACGTCTGGGACATCAATACCAATGCCTGTCGATGGTTCCTCGACAACGGTATGTGTACCGATGACGACCTCATCAACAACACCAAAATCCAGAGCAGGAAAACTAATTTGCCAGCAAAAATTTCAAAGAGAAAGACTGACACCCTCATTAACCTTTCCTAGTAGGGTTCAAGCCTTATTGCCAACTCATCTTTTGGATGACTATGACGACTCGGACGAAGACAGCTTGTTTAGGGCTGTACAAAGCCCCTCGGAGTTGAATGTTAAATACTAAGAAGACTCCGATGATGAAGACCAGTTCTATGACCAACATCCGTACTACTCTGACCAACGACGTCAACAGCAACTGCAGCCAGAGATGATTTGTCTTCCTTCCGCTCTGATAACTGATCTACAATTCATGCTGGCGGACTACAAAAAGAGGTTTCCTTGGCGCTGCTGGGGCTACAACAGACAGATGTGGTCAGACATCGCTCCTTACCTCAACGATCTCCCACAAGACATCAAGGAGGAGGCAAGAAAAGTTTTACTGGAGGTTGAGCACTCCACTTCAGAGATAATTGATTGCGCGATGGACATCGCTTCCACTGGTTTCCGTCAGTTAGCTGGAGCTGCGGTCATAAGGCGCCAAGGATGGCCAAAATTCTAGATATGCCTTACGATGGACAAGAAATATTCTGTAAGCATATCGACGAAGCCCTTCAGGGAATCAAAAAAGACACTGACACAGCCAAAGCTTTGGGTACCCTCCAGTATAAAAGAACCCCTTTTCGTGGTGCACGGGGTAAAAGCCAGTCATCCTACAGGGGATATAGGTATCCTTCCTATACCTCCTCAAGCCAGCAATACAGGACGCAGTTCGCTCAGAGACAACAGCCTGCAACTGCCTACAATAAATCTTCCTTTCGAGGGAAGGTAGGACGACAAAAGGATTCTGCCAGACGTCAGACCTCTCACTTCTGCCGGTGCACTTTCTTCACCTCTCCCCAAAGTAGGAGGCAAAATCTCCCATTATCTCCAAAACTGGAAGCAAATCACAACGGATCGCTGGGTCCTACAACTAGTACAATTCGGCCATTCCCTAGAATTCATACAGCCACCCCCGCCAACACCTCCTCAACCTCTGGCTCACAAGCATTTGTGCCTGTTACAGTTGGAAATAACATTGATGATCCAAAAAGGAGCCATAAAGCATGTTCCCTTTCATCAAAGGGGAAAAGGTTTCTAATCCTGTTTCTTTTAGTCCGTAAAGAGAAAAACAAGTGGAGGCCAATTTTAGATTTACAAAATCTAAACAAATTCCTCAAGAAACAATCATTCCGCATGGTCACCATTCAGAAGGTCTTGCAGTTTCTCAATGGGAATGATTACATGGTATCCCTGGACCTTCAAGACGCCTATTTCCATATACCCATATACAAGAAGCACAAAAAAATTCTCAGGTTTGCTGTAGCTGGCAGGCATTATCAATTCCGAGTGTTACCCTTCGGGCTCAAGTTGGCCCCTTGCATTTTTACAAAGTGCCTAGCACCAGTAGCAGCATATCTCAGACAACATCATCACCAGATTTTCCCGTATCTCGATGACTAGCTCGTCAAAGCTCCATCCTTCAACGCCGCGAAGATGTCTTCCAAAGCCTGCCTGCGGCTTTTCATCAAGTTGGGTCTCACACTAAACCCAGAGAAATCAGTCCTACAGCCTTCTTGACGACTTACGTTCCTGCGAGCTATCCTAGATACGATTCTGAAAAGAGCCTATCCAACAGCAGAAAGACAACAAAATCCTCTGATGTTAGCCAGCCCCATACAAAGAAGAAAGTCTCTTTCGGTGCCCCTATACAAATCTCTGCTCGGCATGATGTCCTCTTGTATTCTTCTGATACCCCACTGCCGTCTACACATGCATCCTCTTCAGGAATCCTTAACCACTCAATGGGTTCAGATAAACGGGACCTTCAACAACATAATCCAAGTGACCCCACAAATGGTCACCTCACTATCTTGGTGGACTCATCCTCACCATCTGTCTCAGGGGTTACCTTTCCTTCCACAAGCCTCTCCTCTGGTGATAACGACAGATGCTTCTCTGGAAGGTTGGGGGACCTTCCTTCAGGAATTCAGATCAGTGGCAAGTGGCCACCTTCTCAGCGGAATCTACACATAAATCTCTTGGAACTAAGAGCAGTCTTTCTAGCCCTTCAGGCTTAACTGCCCAGGATAAAAATTCTCTAGTGCTTGTCAGAACAGACAATACTACGACAATGCACTATCTAAACAAACACAGAGGAACTCGATCTCTCTCCCTCTCCCACGAATCTCACGAATTTGGAACTGGGCAATTCAACATGGAATTTTGTTGAGAGCAGAGTACGTTCCAGGGAAGGAAAATACAATAGCGGATTCACTAAGCAGATTACAGACAACCTGCCAAGAGTGGGAGTTGAACCAAGATACTCTCAACAGAATCTTCTTCCAGTGGGGCGAACCAACTATAGACCTATTTGCACAAACGGCAACGCCAAATACCAATGCTTCACAAGCTGGCATTCCCAACAGGGATCTCTGGAGAATGCTTTTTCAATAGCATGGTTCGGCGTATTTGCCTACACTTTTCCGCCAATTCCTCTCCTTCCGAGGGTTCTAAAAAAGATGAAAGCAGAACCTTGCAAACTAATTCTAATAGCTCCAGCGTGGCCTCGCCAACATTGGTTCATGGAACTTTATCTCCTGTCCTTACAGCCGCCGATTCCTCTGAAGCAGTTTCCCTCTCTTCTCACAATGAACCAGGGACAAGTTCAGCACCCGGATCCCGGCTCTCTGAGATTATCCGCTTGGCTCCTGAGTTCCAGGAATTTCAAAACTTAAACATTCCTCTAGAGTGCAGGGAGATTCTGTCTCGTGCTAGAGCCGACAGTACCAACAGAACTTATTCTTTAAAATGAAAAAGATTCTGCGTCTGGTGTGGGTCTGCTAAGGTGCATTCCCTCAAATCATCTTCGGAGGAAGTCTTGCCATATCTCCTCCATCTAGCGAATTCAGGTCTGGCTCATACTTCGATCAAAGTTCACTTGGCTGCAATCTCCCGTTTTCGAAGATCTTCTAAAGGTTCTTCCTTGTGGTCAAACAGACTGATAAAACAGTTTCTTAAAGGTCTATTCAGGACCTTTCCTCTTGTGAAATTTCCGCCTCCATCATGGCAACTTAACATGGTACTTGCTCAACTTATGAAGCACCCTTTTGAGCTGATACATAGAGCTGACTTAAAATACCTTTCGTGGAAAACTGCTCTTCTTCTAGCTCTTGCGTCCGCAAGAAGAGTTAATGAACTTCAAGCTTTCACAATACAAGAACCCTTTATTCAATTTAAGCATGATAGAGTGATCCTTCGTACCAACCCGAAATTTATACCTAAAGTCCCATCGGACTTTAATCTTAATGAGCCGATTGTCTTAAACTCCTCCTTTCCAAATCCTCAAACAGCAGCTGAACGAGCTTTGCATTCTTTGGACTTGAAGCACTGCCTTAAATTTTATCTAGACAAAACGAAATCCTTCCGCAAGACTAATCAGCTTTTTGTAGCTTACAGCTTACCTAAAAAAGGTTTTCCCTTAACGAAACAGAGCATATCTAGATGAATCTCTAGTGCTATTCTCTTCTGTCACCAGCAAGCTGGTCAACCTCTACAATCAAAAGTTCGTGCCCATTCCACTAGGGCAGTGCCTACATCTATGGCGTTGTTTGCTGGCATGCCCCTCTCAGACATTTGTAGAGCAGCAACCTGGAACACACCGCATACATTCACTAAGCATTACTGCTTGGATTCCTAATTGATGAAAGATGCTGCGGTGGGACAGGCGGTGCTAAGACATCTATTTCAATAAAGGTGAGCCTTCCTTCCTTCCCACCAACCTTTCTAATGCACATTTCTCTGTTTTTTCTCTTTGTTATGCCAATATTGGAAACTGTCCATTTGCTATTCCGTATTTTTTATACATGTTTACATTTGTCTGTATGTATGCATTTATATTTCATTCTCAAGAAATAGTTGTTGACTATTCGTATATGTATGGTTATATATATGACGAAATGCGCCCATTACTGCTTTTTTATTCTGATTCAAGCATGTAAATCTATGAAAGATACCCTAATACTGGATAAGAAATTAGTTACTTACCTGTAACTGCAGTTATCCAGTATTGGTATCTTTCATAGATTCACAAGCGACCCGCCCGCCTCCCTTATAAGGGCTCACTTAATTCTCTCAGTTGTCTCTCTGGATACGCACGGTGCTTATGAAAATCTGAGGGCCTGGAGCTCCTTCCAGGAAGGTTCTAGAGGGTGGTGTCAACTTATTGGTTGTTCTCTTAAGTTTGGTCCTTTTTTAAATAAGGACTTAGATATGTTACGAAATATGAGGCCTTAGGCCTTTTAACTTCTATGTCTACCGCAAAGAGATCTGGTCCCATAACAGTGGGGGTTGTAGGCACTGCCCATGTGCCTTAGGGGAAACTAGTAAGCCAAGGAGCCACTGCAGGATGCACCTCGGATGTCAGACGCAGCAGTGGACGTCCCCAGGAGATGCCGCAGGCTGTGCCCAAGGACATCAGACTTCCTGAAGCTGACCCATGAACACCAATACAGAGCACATACCCAGAGCATCCTCTTTAGTCAACATGCAGTGAAATTACGGTTGAACCTAGCTTCTGAAGGAGGAGAGGGGAGCGATTTGTTAAATGGTTGAAGGAAGAGGCGAGTGAACTGGAGGAGATGTACAACTGAGTTTATGCAGCAGTCATCACATTTCTTGCTCCTGTCTTAAGCTGCTAAGGGTTAGTAACCCATTTGAAGATAGCGTAAATTTAGAAAAAATTAATCTTAGTCACAATCTTATGTGACGTCCTACCACTCATTGCACATACAGAGAAGTCAGGAGCACTTGTGAAGGATGGCTCTAGATACTAAGATTGTAAAACGATTTTCTGTTCTGAGTATAAGGGTAAATTCACCTTAGGGAGGAAGAAAATGTCCCAACCTAAAACCACACTTTAAACACGCTCAGCAGATGCCCTTAATACAAGAGAACCTAGGGGGTCATTACGATGGCATAACGATCGCCACCGCCGAGCCGGCGGTGGCGACCGTTACGCCATCGTAACGAGTAATACCCCCGCCACATTATAATGGCGGGGGTATTGCGGCGGACGCAAAATGCGTCCGCCGCTTTTCTGCCAGTCGGCAATCGTTCCGATTGCCGGCCGGGCGGACTTGGGCCACTAATATGGTGGCGGTGCCTAGCAGGCACCGCCATCCATATTAGGATGTGTGCGGTGAAAGGCCTTTCCATGGAAGGCTGGCGGGGATTTGCTTTGGGGGCCCGTTGCGGGCCCCCGGGGGTGCGGGGGTGGGGGGGGCACTTGGGGGGTACCAGGCACCGCGCGGTGCCTGCCACATTGTGCATGGCAATGCACAACATGACATTCTACCATTGCGGCGGGTGCTGCAGCCAGCAGCACCTGCCGCAATGTTAGAATGCCAGATGCGACCGCTGCAGTGGCGGTCGCATCATAATTGGGGTGGCGGGACCGCCGCATGGCAGGCGGGCGGTCCCGTTACCGCTAGGGTGGCGGGCGGACTAAAGTCCGCCCGCCATCCTAATGACCCCCCTAGTTCCTGAATACTCATAGTTTAAGTGGCAGCCATCAAACCAAGGGTTTGGAAAACCTCAGGGTGGAACAACAACATTATTCACAAGGGTGGGAGATTGAGAAGATTCATAGAAGAAGAATGTAATGCTATCTGATGATCATTTTTTTTTTTGCAGAAGTGCCTTGTCATCCATTTTAAATTAAAATAGACCATTTTGAGCCTCATGACAAAATCCTTCTGCGCGAACTGTAAAATCTGGAATGCCTAACAGTCCCATGGCTGGTCACCTTAGACTTGCACCAGTGTTGGAAAGATGCACAGTGGTACTATAGGGTGCTACGTAGTTCAACAGTTGAAACTTAGCAGAATTCCTGAACACAGGTGCCTGCCTCTGAGGAAATGGGGCCATTCACTGAACAATGTCAGACCAAAGGGAACAAGGCCGCCTTCTAGACAATCGCATCCTGATCCCAGGCCAGCAGGATTCAGAGCTGTCCATCAAGAGCTAGATGAATCAATCAATTGTTAATAAAATCCATAAAGTGCAGCTCACAGTTTTACTTTCACTGAAGTGCTCAACTCTACCCCACAATAAGCAGGAGTCAGAGAATCATATTTTTGTTTATACTTCCATCAGCCTCAGGTATAGCACCCGATCATTTCACTGTGTTTAACCACCCTAAAAAATAAACTATGCCTAGTACCAGACCACAGTGAGACTTACCATATATGTACAGGGGCAGGTAGAACTCCCGCTTGAGAGACTTGCAGAGCCTATGAGGGAGCTGCCCATGTGAGAGTTACAAATTAGGAGGATTCTTAGTTATGTGGCCCATAGTAGCAAAGGGGAAAGTATTTAAAATATAATATTACGTGTTTGGGTGTGACAACAGGTTGCCTTTATTGGTATTTCAATAGAAAAACCAAACTTAGTGGCTGTTCATAAATCTACATTCTCCAAAGCACTGGCCCTCATGTGTGGGGCATAGATTTAAAGATGTACCCTATTCTTGTTAGGTCTGGCAATGCCAGCCGCTTGGGTTCACAGAGATAGGGCCTTGGCTATCTCCCTTTCAAACCATTGGCTTGCTTGGGTGAGCCTTCTTCATATATTGGCTTGCGACATTGTCAGTCATATCTTGCCTCAGCCCATTTTTGTCTCACAGTCACCGTACTGTTATTGGCTGTTCCAGTGTATCTTTCTGCATCCTAGGATCTGAATGAGGGACTATTGTACATCTGAGAAGTACCCTCAGTCATAACACTTATTTCCGCTGTGAAATCTTTGTCTCATAGATGAATTTTGTACACAAAAAAATCTGTTTTGGTATTTTCTTCGACAGTAAGGCACAAGGGTTATGCATAAAGCAAAACAAACGAATTGTTAGAGATGGCAAATTCGCCTCTTCTAGTGGCTGCCATGAGAGGTTGGACCCTTTGGAGTCCTTAGCAACCTCAGTGAGCTGCCGATAGGGTTCTGCATAATTGGCAGCACCCCAGCCACCGGGCACTGCTGAAATGGGACACGGGCCGGGAAGGCAATGCCGGACCCCATAGGGGCCCGTAGGGAACGCCTCCCGGGGGCGGAAACCACCCTCCAAGCCTGCCAAAAAAGGGGCGCGCCGGATTGGGCGCCTCAAGTTAAAGTCTTGCTGGCCAACCAGGGCCAAGATAGGCAAGCGTCTGGGGGGGGTTCAAAAGGGGGTAGGTTCCCCCCTTTTGACCACAGAAAACCTCCCGCCAGTGCACTCTGCGGTTTTGACAAAGCCAATAGTTTCGGTTTATAACTGAATATGTAAGCCAGACCTATCGACCTTGCTAATGCTTGTGTTGAACTGACGGCAATAAAAAGAAGGAAATCAAAAGCTAAATGAAGGAGTAAGTGAGGAAACTGAGAGAAAATGGTGGAATGCATTGCATTACGAGTCCGCTTTTGCAAACGTATGCCAGCCCTCATTACACTGGATAAACATATGTACAATGTTGTTGTATTAAGTCTGTTGTAATGTGGGCGGATGCAACAATATAATATTCAGCCAAATTACAAGCAGCTGCACTGGCCCAGATTTCTGTGCTTCCAGCAGCAGACCACTGCATGAAAAAAATGCAGCTCCACGCTTCATGAAGGGCACAAAATAGGCCATTTAGTAAGAATTGGCTGCCAATAAAGTATTCAGTGGCGCTCATAATTAATCTAACTGTTTTACATGATGCTCAGCCTTGTGCTCGTGTTCAAAGACAAACTATCAGTGTCTAACCTAGGATTTGTACTCTAGGTACACTCTTCAATATAAGTTCCTACATGGAGACAACAGTATGGGGGTCAGACATGTAACATGGGTACTATAGCGTAAAGCACACGTTACACGTGGGTACGTCAGATGGCATACCGCTTGACCACTAGTCTGCTCCTGCTTTTATTTGGTGTTAAGATTTAGGCCGAGGCCAGCTTACGCAACTTTATTTGATCTGACTTTGCACCAAAACCTATGGTCTTTTGCACTAGTTCACCCTAAAAAAGGCCACCCTTGCATAGATTAACAGGGAAATGGCACAAAGAGGTTTGATTGCTGAATGAGTGTC
Source organism: Calotriton arnoldi (assembly GCA_963921515.1). Lineage (NCBI taxonomy): Eukaryota > Metazoa > Chordata > Amphibia > Caudata > Salamandridae > Calotriton > Calotriton arnoldi. The sequence continues at coordinate 4,502,977 of CAWUFW010000188.1, forward strand.
AACTTCCGGTGCAAAATAGCCTTTCCTCATGTGAAGTCGTGCTATTGCTACTCATTGCATCACTTTACAATGCTTTGCAAAAATTTGTTTTAAGCGAGTGCGTGCACAAACCTTCGATAATTCTGTTCCTCAGAGTCTAGTATCTGGTCAGGCTAGAACTCATGACCACCAAGGCTTCCAGCTGATTTACATGGTTATAGTAAAAGAGGGGTGTTCAATCACAGTTACGGTTTTTTAGTTACAGAGCAATATGTTTAAATTAATATCTTAAATAAAAACACAGTTCTTTTTTGGTCCATGCCCTATAAACTAGGAACCAGATTTACTAACATTTTGCGTCATGGTTGACCACTTCTGTGGCGCATCATGACGTAAAATGCTTGTACATTTTTACAAAGCCACGCAAGGGGCAATTTGCGCCACCTCACATGGCTTTGTAAAAAAATCTAATGCAGTGCAGCGCTTGTGCTTGGGCTGCATTGCATTACATTTCATTTTGGGAGGTGTTCCATGTGTTGAACATCGGCGATCCCAGGCTTACACCCATGGATTTCACGCAATCCCAGATTTACAAAGGTTTGTAAACCTGGGATTGCATGAAATTGCTACGCCTCACAGAGGATGGTGTTAAGAGGACAAAAATCTTTTTTCACCTAGTTATGTCCTTTTTCTATGTGTGCTGCAAGAGGATGATGCCTCAAGAGATTTTTTTGTGCAGGAATGTATCCCTTTCCGCACAAAAATAATTCTCCTTGTAATTCAGGCACCGTTGCACTGTGGTGCAAGGGTGCCTGTGTTGGCACTAGGCTGCCTGAAGTGCTCCAGCGCAAGGAAAGGAAAGGAATGCGCCATATGATCTTAAATATGGCGCATTCCTGCCCTTTCACGCAGCGCTGCAAGGTGGCTTGCTACATTGCGCTGCGTGAAACTATGTTAAATCTGTGAAGATATATCCACCCTCGAGGACAAGGGAGGAAGGTGTCACCTGCCACAGAATAATAGTGGAGCGTAACTACGCCTCCAATTGATAGCAAAAGGGAGATTGGCTTAGATCCAAGAGACATATATTGCCAAGCAAATTCAATCTAAACAAGGATGCAATACAAAAACATGTTTATTTAGAGGTATTGTACATACAAATTATTTAGTTTTCAAATGATGCATCGCGGAGCAAGTGAGAAGACAATATACACAAAGCATATATACAGTGAACATATACAACAACAAAATCAAAAAATCAAAAAAATCTGGGCTGATAAGAATAATTAAATTCATAGATAAGTTCTCTAATAGCCCCAGGGAAGAGCTCTACAGAATGAGATGAACCTAAAAGGCAAAAACATACACATATATTTCAAACAGTCTTACCATTCATACACTCCACATTCTCACACATGTCAAATGAAGCAAATTATAAACAAAAGACAAGCCATATGTAAAAGAGGCAGAAACCCAAGGAGAATATAGGGCAATAATGCGTATAATGAGTGCTCTCAATGGTTTGTTGCCCAATGGTTTCTGTCTTGCACGGTGCCGACGCGCGTTTCGGTGCTGGGCTAGCGAGTAGCCATCACCTTCCTCAGGGCACTTGTGACTTCAATGTCTAAAAAGAGCACTGGGGTGGGGAGGGCCAGGCAGTAGGGGATAATTTTACAGATGCAGCCTGGATCCAAAATAAACACTTCTCAAGTACAGCAGCTCCGAAATAATAAATATAAATTTATATTTATCAGCTCCTAGGGGGATTGTTTCTAATTGTGTTTTATTTTTGCTTTATAGCTATTTCGGAGCTGCTGTACTTGAGAAGTGTTTATTTTGGATCCAGGCTGCATCTGAAAAAGTATCCCCTACTGCCTGGCCCTCCCCACCCCAGTGCTCTTTTTAGACATTCAAGTCACAAGTGCCCTGAGGAAGGTGATTGCTACTCGCTAGCCCAGCACCGAAACGCGCGTCGGCACCGTGCAAGGCAGAAACCATTGGGCAACAAACCATTGAGAGCACTCATTATACGCATTATTGCCCTATATTCTCCTTGGGTTTCTGCCTCTTTTACATATGGCTTGTCTTTTGTTTATAATTTGCTTCATTTGACGTGTGTGAGAATGTGGAGTGTATGAATGGTAAGACTGTTTGAAATATATGTGTATGTTTTTGCCATTTAGGTTCATCTCATTCTGTAGAGCTCGTTCCTGGGGTTATTAGAGAACTTATCTATGAATTTAATTATTCTTATCAGCCCAGATGTTTTTGATTTTTTTGTTGTATATGTTCACTGTATATATGCTTTGTGTATATTGTCTTCTCACTTGCTCCGCGATGCATCATTTGAAAACTAAATAATTTGTATGTGCAATACCTCTAAATAAACATGTTTTTGTATTGCATCCTTGTTTAGATTGAATTTGCTGTGCAATATATGTCTCTTGGATCTAAGCCAATCTCCCTTTTGCTATCAATTGGAGGCGTAGTTACGCTCCACTATTATTCTGTGGCAGGTGACACCTTCCTCCCTTGTCCTCGAGGGTGGATATATCTTCACTGTTGTCCCCGAGAGTCCCTGCCGATATCTGTTTTCCTCGGGTTCCCTTTTTATTGGTCTTGTACTATGTTAAATCTGCCCTTAGGTCCTTTGCCGATTTCTTTTCAACTTGTGCCTATTTCTTTTTACTCATTTTAGGATTCATTTCCTTGCGCTCATTTGGACTCAAAGCAGAAAACGCGCTGTCAAGAATGTCTTTCCTGCAGCTACTATAACATGATGGGTCTACTGTGCCAGAAACACACGGACTGTTTAATTAAGTGTAGGTTTCCTTTGGTATAGAGGCGCGTCTTGATATCTCACTTTTGGCTGACTAGAAGTATGTTTCAAACATTGTGGTATTTCAAAGCATATATAATACATTGCCATGTATTTCACACAGGCACCAAAAGTTCCTTGGATGCATTAAAGCGTCGTATGCACACTGGAAGCTCCATATATGGGACTGCTAAACTGACGAAGGATCAAGCTTCCATTCCAATGTTTAAAGCTGAAATTCACTTGGCAATTCCAAATGTTGTTATGCGGCCAAGTCTTGAAGACATCCAGGTATGTACGAAAGACGTGTTCAAGGTTGAATCCTAGTTCAGAGGGAAGACTAAAGTCTGGTCAGCAACCTCATGCTCGCTTCCTGATGTCCGCAAATATAAACATGCATGTTAACACCTCTCCTGATCACTCATGATGCATAATGGTAAGGCTCCATCGCATTGTGGTAGATGTAGTCGATTTTCTCTGAGGTAATCTCCATTAATTTATACAGGTAGTACAGCTAATTTTTTCCCCACTAAGTTACTCTCCTGTCTTGACGTTTTGCTCCACTGCTGCTACCCAGCAGAGGCAACAGTGAAAAAGAAAATGATAATAAAATAATTTTATTATTATTTTCTTTTTCACCGATGCCTCTGCTGGACAGCCGAATCACAGGGCGGGGCCGGGCCATCCTGGAGGAGGAGTTGTGGGCACTACTAAGTGCGCATGGTGCTTTGGCTGGCCGTCTTAGGCTGGCCAAACCGTCATACGCACTTAGCATTTCTCAACCCGGCTGTGTTGCACAGCCTGGTGGAGAAAAGCCACAGGCTGCCAGGTACTGTCTGAGCGGCAAACCAGGCCACTCAGGCCAATCCCAGCGCTTCTCTCATGCTGGGAATAGCATTCCCCACATGAGAGAAATGCTGGCATTGGCGTCTGGGATCCTGCGCAGTGTGTGCCAGTCGAGGATCGGGAGAGGAGCAAGACGGAGCGGATGCAGTGTCAGGTAAGTCGTTATTAATTTATTTTATAATGTTATTCTTTGTTTTTGTATTTATGTATTTATTTCCTCCCCCCCACTGCTGCCCGCCCTACCATGTCGCATCAGGAGCAGCCGCCACTGCGTTTAGCTTCCATCTTTATTAGGTGGGGCTGACTTTGAATGCTGCAGAACAATTAAAATTGTAAATTACCTAGGTATCAGTCACTGAGGCAAACTCAATGAAAACATTCACTTCTGAAACGTTCAGTGCTTCAAGTGCTGTAGCAAACTGTGTTTGTGTTTTTGAAGCTTACTCAGCCACTTCTTAAAGCATGGAAGCAAGTATAGGCCCTGGTATTTCAACCCTCTTAGCAAAGTGCCCAATAATTGCCTCTCCAAAAACAATGACTCATCACAGTGCTTCCTATCAACCAATCTCCAGACTAAAGGTGACTCAAAAAAATCTGCAGAGATATTTCAAATTTTATCAACATTGATGATGCAGAACAACTTCAGTTACAAGATAGACCGCTTATAAAAACATCCAAGATGTAATGGCCTTATAATACATGGGGTTCTGTGATCCCTGTTTAAACTAATTTCATTGTAATTGGCGACTTGTGACCAACTCAACTATTATGAGGTTATTACAGCTGAGGTCTGACATCACCACTCCTGCTGCCAGAGCCAGCAGCCAAGGTGAAAGGCAGGTCAGGTCCAGAGCCTAATTAAAGCAACTGTTTCAAGCAACAAATGGACGTTGCTTATCTTTCTTCTGCTCTATTTTAATAGCTTGCAAAGACTAGCAGAGAGAATATGTTTATTTTTTGCACTCCTTAGACAGAGAAAAACTAGAATCTATCTGCATGTTTCTACACCTTCCAAGCTACAACAGCTTTTTTTTAAAACTAACTTGTGTTGAACTGTTTCCAATATATGCTTGCAACAAATATCTATCAGGTTTTTATGTATTTAATTTTGCACTAGAGGTTTTATTTTTATTATTCATGTTTGCAAGCATGTTTGCTCTTTCATATGAAAGAGCTACGCACCAAGGTTTTAAGTGGCTTGTGGGAAAGGTGATGGTGTGACCATGTATTAAGGGATAAAATACCCCCCTGGTGTATATGATAAGGATATTGCAAGTCACCTCGGAGTTCCATAACCTTATTAAGGAACTCAGCCTTCGGCCTCGTTCCTCTATATGGTTATGGAACTACTTCGCAACTTGCTATATCCTTATAATTTACTGCAGGGGGGACTTTATCCGTGATAAGTTGACCCAGAGTATGGGGATGCAGAAACAACGTTTGATTTAGTGGAATGGGACTTCTGTTTGAAGCATGGTGCTCAGTACATGGGGTCAATGATGGCTGTTGTGGAATTTAAATCAACGGATTGTCGTCCAACAATTTTCCATTTTTGATAGGGATGAGGTTGAGACATCCTTTATCTCCCTTACTAGGCAAGTTTCAGAGAAATGTGACAGGCTAAGAAGTGGTGCACAGTTGACAAATTTCACAACTTCACAAGGTTGTGAAGTTTTCAAGCTTGCTGGAAGACGTTTAATTTTCCATAACCTCAAAGATCATATCAGCCCTTACTTTGCATATTTGTTACTGGACAGTGTTGCCCTGCACTACATTTTTGCAGACAGCTTAGAAATCTGAAATCCATTTGAATTTAATTTGATTCAGGCCCTCATAGTTTCGCGTTTGGACTATGGTAATTCTCTGTATGTGGGCTCGCCTAAGTATGTAATAAAGAGACTTCAGGTGGTGCAAAATGCGGCAGCAAGGCTTTTGTTAAAGGTTCCAAGCTATGTTCCAGTAAGAGAATCCTTTAAACAGCTCCACTGGCTGCCGACTGAGGCAAGAGTTAAGTTCAAATCCCTTTGCATTGCACACAGGGCCATAAAGAACAAAGGCCCAGTGAAGCTCAGAAATCTGATACCCGCTTTCCAGCTAGACTCTTAAGATCTTCTCAACTACATTTCCTCAGCACGACCAATGTCAAAAGGACAAGATGGGGAGGAAGATCATTCGCACACTTAGTACCTAAGATGTGGAATGATCTCCCATTTGGCCTCAGATCACTGCAAGATGAACTCACCTTTAGAAAAAACTTAAGACCTGGTTCTTCCCTCATTAATTCATTAATTTAATAATAGGCACGGGTACCCAGTTCAGCACTCACCAGCGCGGGGAAGCCCTCTGGCAGCCATGCGCTTTATAAAACCCAAACCAAACATACATACATAAACATACATTTGAATTTAGGATTTGTTACACAATTGAAAAGACACATGCCTATGCCACTAAACATGGGCATAGTTGTGAATAATAGATGTCTTGAAGTGCGCCCGCGCATTTTATCCTTTATTAAGGTGAAATTGAAAAGTTTTAAATGAGATGACATAATGATATTATTTTTTTTAATGTTTGCTTTTCTAGAGTGCTGTGAATAAGGTGACCAACACTATTTTATTGATGACCAGAGACATTCCTTTGTGGAAATTTACTTATTTGCATCACAAACAGCAGCAGGTAAGAGATATGGTTATTTAACCTGCTAGAAAAAACAGCATTGATGTATTCTGAAAAATAAATTGTAGAAATACATTGGCCACAAATATGTTGCCAAACGATCTTCACATTTTTAAAAATAAAATGCATTCTTTATAGTTGGAAACATGACGCAATACTCTAATGTGTGCACATTCACCCACAACATTGCTATGAAGATCTAATCAACAGTTCTTATATCCCATACATATGATTTAGCATGATGGGTCACGAGATCAGCTGTAAACTATGTATTTTTCACATTATTTGGACTAGGCTTCACCTCATTGTAAATTTCTTTTCATAGCATTCAGTATGACTACAGGCCAGGAGAGGGTAAAAGCAGTAAGTGCAAGTTCTCCAATTGAAAAATGGTTCAAAATACTGAAATAACTTGGAATTGGTTTGAACCACTCAAATCACTATTGAACTTGGGACGAGATTGGAGCAGAGTCTGGAAATGCTTGGTTTGAGTGGGCTGTTTCATATATATTACATCATATTCTTAGCCCCTATGAGTATGTCTGAGTTTGAGTAACTGTGATATTAATGAATACTAGTCATTGTAGCTCTGGTGATTTATGTCACCAGAATTGTAGATCACAGTTAGACCAAGGTTTCTGTTTGTGTTGTGTGTGTTGTCTGCAGTTATATATTCCTAAGAACACTGTCAAAATGGGAGAGGACAAGGCTTTAAGACATGGCTATTTTGAAGTGTTTAGAAGAGAGTGTCTTAATTTTACATAACAATTTCAAAGTAACAGAGCAGATGTCAGTAGTTTTCTTCATTTGTGGGCCAAATGAGAATATGAAGTTAAGCGTTTCTGGTTGTAGCTATTTATTTCAGAGCAAAGAATTTCTGATTTGGTGTCTTTTGGTTAAAATGAATGAACCATTATTGGATTGTTGAGAGTTGGTCTGGTGACATGTGACAAGACTTGTCCTTGAAAATTCACAGATGTATTCTCTGAATGGCAGGCTACACTAAATGTTCCTGAGTAAGTCTGGGCACCAGAATTCTGCCTTGATTTTGCCAAGTTATTCAAAATAACCTACTATCCCTAACTTTGCAAATAAAAAAATAAGTTTCCTGGCAGTGTAACATTTTTTGTGTTACTTTTCTAAAGCCATGAAGGGATTTTCTCAAATAAAACAATCTTCCCCATTGTACTATGTTACACAATAGAAAAACTACTTTCAAAAGCTATATAAAAGGATGAGGTCTTACTACTATGTCTATATATGCAAAATTGGCCATCATGTTTTATGAAATGTTGGCCTGTTTCTAAGCCTGTATTCTCCTATAGGGTTTGAAAATAACACAAATACTTCAGAGTCCTTCCACCTCCCATGCCCCATTCAATCCATAGATCAAACTTTCAAAAGTGAAAGTGTGTATTGCACATCTAAACACCCCAAAAATTCAGGTGATTAATAGTTCATCCAAACAAGTATCCCAAGGTCTACTTGAAAGTAAGGTGGCAAGAAACTCTACCCAGTAAAAATCCTTATCAACCCTTTTTTTCTGTCACACAAGTTTGAAATAAAAAATGTAGCAATAGATAATCCAGTTAATGTAATATGTTTATTGGTTTTGATGATTACCGCCCAAGACAATAGACACATCTTTTATCCAGCAAAATAACTGTGATTCTTGCAGTGATGATTACCCATTATGAACAGTAACCACCAAATATCTCCTGCAATTTACACAGAATTAAAACCATCAAGATTACAAGCAACATCGGGATAAGTAAGACTAAATATACAACTGTTAATAAATTTATATTATTAGATCAAAAGTTTTTAGCATACTCAAATGATCCAGGAGGAATAAGTATAAATTGTAAGGCAAATTGAGCATTTTTCTATGCCTTTTGGAGAAACATGTTTCTTAAATTGCAAAATCATACTGGTTCCATTTAAATAAACACAAAGACAGCATGAAGAATGTCTTACTTTAAAGACAGACTATATGGACAGCTTTGATTATGATATTCAGGGCCATGCCATTATTTCCTAATTTGCTCTGAGTGAAAGGCATTACTGCTTGGATTCAGAAATAATCATCACATTGAATGCTTTATCAGATTTCCCAAATAAAATAGCATTTGACCTTGCCTTGCAGAGTTTTCAATCTGGTTCAGATCAGTCATGAAGGTATGGTGGCTTTTATCCAAATTGAAGCTAATATCTTCTGAGTCTAATTTCATGACTCTTTTAACTATCTCCCAGTCTGACCAGGTTTTGAAAACCCCAGGATCTATTCTAGAATTCTTCTGAAAGTAAAATTAATTCACCTTGTGTTCTGGAACTGTAGCTTGACTCACTCTTTCAGGTATTGTGAGCAGCAAATCTTATTTTGAACACCATGCGCAACATAACACTGATCCCATACGCTAAAACACTTATCAATCCAAGCTCTAGTCTTAGTGACTGGTCTGCTAGACTAGACCTAAACAGACAATATGCTTCTCAAGATCTTACCCTTAGTTTTATTCAATAAGGAGAATTTCTCCCCTTGGAACTTCTCGAACTTGTATAGTAAAGTTGGAGGCATCTTGGTGCTGTATACTTTGATTACTGAGGCAAAGGTGTTGCCTGCGACTGGTGCTGAAAAGAGTCCTTAGGCCAGCAGCACGGACGATAGCTTTCCCTGGCATGGTGTATATCCAGATTATATGTCAACACCATGAAACTTGGCACCTTTTCTAGAGATTACTTTCCAATTTTCCATCTAAAACACACTCATTTGTATGTTTTGAAAATGAACCTACTATTTTACTTCTATGTATTGATTTTTAAAAAAATAGCAATATGAATAATGACAGAGTGCCTGAAGACTTTGCCAGCGCTTATGGTTTGATCTACAATAATTAAGATACCAACATAAAGTAAAGTATATAGTGGTTGTCCCCCGATGATAGGTGCAAAGTTTCTAACTTTGGTAAAGATAGAGGATAAATTGAGAATTTATATGGAAAAGAGTAGGGGAGCTACAATGCACCCTCTATCAGCCTGTTGGGTGTGGCAATTTTCTAAGGGAGGCTAACTGCAGAGCTGAGTAAAACTTCATGTCATGTATCAGTGTTTAACGAAATTAGAATTTTCAATAAATGGTGTGGAATATTCAGTGAAGCAAATGTACGCTATAAGGCACATAGCATATAATAAAAAATATGACATTTGCTTATCTGTTATGAACAGCAGAGGCTGGAGGCTTGAAAAGAAGGAAAATACTATTAGTAATATTGGGAAGGACAATACATGATGCATTAAGAGTTATCTACATTCAGAGTGGATATAATACCACAAACTGTATGTAAGAACAGGCAGAACAAAATACTTCTGATGCATGCTACTTTGTACAAAATGCTTCCTGAAAGCTAGACTGTCTGACAAAGAACCAAGATTGAGACCTTTATTTAGACCAGTGGTTCTTAATTTATGATCCGAGAACCTGGGGGCTCCACAAAGCCTACTCAGGGTGGTCTGCGACTGTTTTATAAAATGAAATAATATTAAAATTAATAAATGAACATCACTACAGTATATACAAATGAAGAAGCAAAATTGAACATTTGAAAACTTTGTCTAAATTTGATTGCGAATTAAACAAAACATTTCAATATTTGAGCATTTGTTTGTTGTATACTTGTTTTGTATTTTTGTGTATTGTTTTGTGGTTCAAATCAATGAAATTGCTTAGGCTGGGCGTCCCCAACTTCCAATAATGGCTCAGTGGAGCACCCCGGATTCCAGCAATGATTCAGTGGGGGTCCACAGAACTTTAAATTCAGAGCGCAGTGGGCGGATAGCTGTATATTGGTGTTGCTCTGCCTTTACAAACTCGTGGTTTCCCTGTACCATTTAGAGGTGGAGGAAAAACTCAGTTTCTACTGGAGAAGCCTCAGCTGGCAACATGAATAGAAACCTTAGAAGTGTCCCACGTCTGCCACTGGCTGGCCAGGTCACAATGAAGGTCTGTTCTGTTCTTGTCAGGGAGGGGAGACAATCATGGGATTTCCCTCCCTTGAGCCGGGCAGTGAAAACAAACAACGGCAGTGACACCAAGGGAGAAAACTGCCTGCACGTCTTGACCATTGATTTCTTCTGTTTTACTGAAACAAAATCCAGCTTTGGAAGTTTCTTTTAGTAAAACAAAGTTTGCCGAGCAGGACCAAAAAACATGACTCCCGCTTTCAGTGCAGATTCACTGAAGGTACAGAGATGCATGCCAGGCAGATGTGAATCTTAAAATGTGGGGAGTGATCCTCCACTTTGGGAGTGGAAGACAGACTCTCCTCTGACCTAACAGGCTGGAGGTCCGCTTGCCAGGGCCAGACTGAGAAACCTCTCTCCTTTCCTCCTTCTCTGATCATTTTCTCTCTACCTTCCTCTTACCTCCTTCCCTCTCTCTATCTCTCTTAAAGCCCCCCATGCGTGCTGCAGTTAACCTAGGGGAGCTGGGGGAAGTGCCAGGGGCACCGGGAGCAGCTCTGAGCTTTTAAAACCGGCCTCCAAGGACGCCAGCTAACTTGGTAAATGCCCGAGGGAATAAATGGCCTGTCCAGACCTGCCATTTGTAACTGTTTAAATGATGCCAGAGTTTCCACTTATGTGTATAATGCATGATTTGGTACCGGATTTATGATCTCTCAATTTATCTAGATTTATCAGGGCCTTTTTGTCTTGTCCACTATTGTGGCTACTGCTTAGATAGACGAATTTTCCACAACTTTAAAAAGGCCTGATTTTACACAAAAAATAGATATTTTTTGCAAGGCGTGTGTCATTTGGAGCACCTTATGGACAGCAATGGGATACATTTGCTGCTTGGTTCTATGGGTTCTGCCCCACATAATAGGCTTTCACGCAAAGGAACGAACTTTGGAGTGGCAAAATTTTGCCGCAGTTGCAATTTTGTAAATTAGTTACAATATACTGAATATTCTTTAATAATCATCCTCTGTGCACCTCTTTTGATAGGTGCAATGGGGAGTAGGCTTTAGAACGCTAACTTTCTAACCACATCCATCGTGGACTAGGTTAAGTTTAAAGTTAAGTAGGTTAAGTGTTACTATGAACATTAAAACAATTTACATGTATTTTTATAAGCTTGTCAATAGATTTGTTATTTTTAGCAAACACACAGCATCTCTTTTGGACTGTGATGCCAATGGTAAACCACGCATCAATGGTATTTACTCCTGTTTTAAAACTAATGTTGATTCAAAGGTAAGTCGTTTTCATGCATTTTGATCTTGCTTTTACATTCAATTTCAGCAAGTCCTAGACTGTGGGAGATTTACAAACATTTTGCACTGGGTTAACGCTAACCAGTGCGAAATGCTTTATTTGCTATTTACTTTCAAGTGCAAAACTTGTTTTGCGCTGGAAAGTACCCTCAAAGCAGCGCGAAGCACTGCTTTGCATTACTTAGCGCCGAGGGGGCGTTACATGGGTGGAACATGGGCATTCCCATGCAACCACCCATGCCTTTTGATGCATATATTTACAAAGATTTGTAGACATGGTTTTGTGCCAAAAGTTAACGCCCCTTTAAAGGAGGCACTAACAGGAGAAATGCTTTCTTTTCTCCGTGCTTTTCCGACTTTGCATGCGTGCTGCACTGTGCAGCACGCATACAAAGTGGGAAAAGCTTTCCTTCGTGTCTAGGCATAGTATTTTGTACAAGAAGAGTACCCTTCCTGTACAAAACCTATGCTAGACTCATGCACACACCATAGCGCTATGGCGCTAAGGTGTGTGCATGGTGCACGGCTGCTGAAATCAGTGCCAGCGCAAGGGAAAGGGGAGGCGAGAGAGCCATATCTCTGAAGATATGGCGCTCTCCTGCTCCCTCCCTGTCGCACAACGCAGCGCAGCTATGCGGGGAGCTGCACAACTATTTTTGTAAATCTCCCCCTAAGTGGGATCACAGAGCAGGAAATAACTAGCAATAACTTGCTCCAAACTGGCCCAAAAATGTATTAGTTATTTTTCCTTTTTAAGGTGATTAGGCAATGGCGCGCAACAACTCAGGCTCCCTTGTGCTAGATTTAAACTCCGAGCCCTAAAAGAAGGCCATAGAATTCCACTATAAAAAAGTTATATCGAAATCAATTTTTTATAATTCCGCTATAAAAAAGTTATATCGGAATCAATTTTTTATAAATCAGGATGTAGGAATCTGCCATTGTAATATATTCTTACATTTTAAACCAGAACCCCTCGCCGCATCTCCTGCCTCCTACCAAGTTGCAAATGAATAAATTGTGGTGCTATATTAAACAGTCGATGTCCTGTAGACTCCGGTAATGTTAAAAATCTGAAGTTTGTTTGATCTCTACATCTAAAAAGATTCAGCCCCGCTGCCACCAGCAAATTGTCAGTTTGCATGTTAGAATAATCCTTGACACAAAAAAGCTATCTATCCATTAATCAGACGTAGAGAAGCTCCTGCAGGCAGAAAATAGAATTCTAAGAAGCAAAACACAAAGCCTTTCATAAAATGTTTGCAAGCACAAAGCATCTCCTTGATGTGCAAATGCAGCACTTCAAATGTGTACCGTCATCCAGATACATCTGTATAAAATCAATACAGAGAGAAGGTTTCATCTGGATTCATATTTCCTCTGCAGCTGTTTCCACCGAACCAATTACAGTTCCATGTGACCTTTTGACACCGGTGAAATGTTGGCTAAAGGGCGTTTTTAGCAGTGATGTAGCAAGAGTGCTCTGGGCCCTAATGCAAATAATGAAAATGGACACCCTACCCCAGTGGTTAGTTAGCAGCAAAAAAGCAGCCGTAGTTGAGGAGAACTGGGCTTCGCACACACCTGGGTAGTGGTGTCATCAAACCTGCTTCACTAATGAGAGCTGTGCTTCCACTAACCTGTATCGCTTCACTCCCCTGCATCATTCCCTGAATATCTCCAGTGCCGTCCTTTCTTCTTTTGTCTCCCTATCATACTACTTTGCAACTCTCTCTCTCTCTCTCCAACTACCCTTGTATCTCTCCCTTTTCTCCTCCTTCTCTCCCCTATCAACTGATGTTTACATTCCACGTGGTATCTCTCACATCCCCTCTCTCCCCTTTATTTGACATCTCTCTCGTTCTCCCTTATCTGCCCTCCTTAATACTTAATTCTCCCGTACTCTTCCATGTTCTTCTCATATCTCTGCATTCATCTTTGTTGATTTCTGCTGTCCCCGCCTCTCACTTGGTGTGTATCTCTCTGCTTTCCACCCTTCATAGTGCACTCACAATGTGCAGTACGCGCCCCCTACCCCCACTGAAACAACTCTCAAGGTGATAGACAATTGCAATTAGTGTGGTTTAACCAAGGGCGTAGCCTTTTATTCACAGCCACATCTCATCATTGGGGAATGATAACCATAGTTAAGCATACATTATTGTTATGAGAATACAAGATTTAAGATCAGCCAAATCCATTATTGTTATGAGAATACAGGATGTAAGATCAGCAAAACAGTGCAAAGATCGTGCAAGCAATAAAACTGTTGTCTCCACCCATTACAGCGCAACACTTCGGAATGCAAAAGTGCCAGCAGGCCCCTTTTCCATATCCATCGCCCACGCCCTCAACCAAGGGCATCCAGGGCATAACTTAGTGGCAACTTACCCTCCATCACTGAGAGTGATGGGCAATGCTCACAGTTCCACATATAGCTGGTCACTGCATAGCACCTTGTCCCTGCTGGGGTAATTGTCACCAGGCAAAACCCCCCCAAAATATTCAACTCCTGGCATCCTGAGGTAGGGCAAAAAGGTCGAGGACCACCAGCAGGTCAGTCCCCCCTCCTGCCTCCCCAGTGCCCGCACAAAACAACACCCCTCCAAGGTGTAAGTTCAGTAAATATGTCCAAATTTTGGAAAGCCCCCTTTTTCTGCCGCAATTAATTCCGGCACAGGGTAAAGAAGTCACTGGCGATCTCGCCCTTCCCCCAGCCACTGCTGGAGGGCCTCAGTAACAGCCCCTAAGATAGTGTGACAGCAGGATAAAGGTGGTTAAATAACAGGGTACATTATAGCATCTGATAGAAGATTTTCAGTACCTTTCTTCAGCCTTGTGGGTATCCCACTATGTACCCACCGATTGCAATCAGTGTCCTCCTGGCAGTAAAGGGTCCCAGCGAGAGGGGATCCTTTACTGCCAGGAGGACACGAGGTATTGAAAATCTTCTATCAGTTGCTATGATGTATCCTGTTATTTAATCACCTTTGGGCCATCGCTCGCATAGCCTGACGACTGTAGTGCTGTGGCCAGTATACACCTACACACATTTTTTTTAAAACTATTTTCATAATTTCATTGGAGAGTGACTAACTCTTTATGGTCCTGAAGAATGCCTTTGAACCCCGGCTTGGGTCACGTATAGGCAGAAACATGTTGAACTAACCCAGACCTAACCCAGGGGTATATTTGTTACTAACCCCTAGCCCTCTTTTCGTTTAATGCTGTCTTGGGAGACCACATAATAAAGATATTTGGTCCTCTAGAGCCAGTTTTAAATTTAAAAGATTTTTTTGCACTCTGCCCCTCACTTACCCCATCTTCGGTCCCCATCCCCACAAAAAACACCTCAGCTCCTCTTCTAACCCAGAAGAGTTGTAGCCCACACCAGGGACCTTGCAGCCCTGGTGTGAGGAGGGAACCCTATGATGAAGCAAGTCACCCTTGGGTGAATGAGGGTTCTCGTTCTAAGAAAGGTCTTTTCCCATCTTTGCCCCGCGACTAGGGCACACTGCTTTCTGGCTCTAATGTTGGTAGGACCTTCCGAGTAGGGACCTTTTCTCTCCTTGTATTCAAACCTCCAGATATGCCAGTCGACGTCCTGCGACCATGTTGCTGCCATCATAGCAAGATGCGCCTCCCGCAGACATAAAAAGGAAGAAAAAAATCAAGCAATAAATGTTTGGTGCACTTCTTAATTGCCTCGTAGTCAACAAAGTCATCGCTCTATTCTGTGCATTACTGCAATGTATTGCCATTCTCTCCATCGTTCAGTCTTGTCCATTCTCTCCACTGTCTAGCCACCACATTTTCTCCCCTCTCCATCCCTCCATTGTGCATTTGTTTCTTTACACCCTTTTCTCTTTTCTTTGCCACAGTATCTCTTCCTTTTTGCATGTTCCTCTACTTTATCTCACAATTCTCTCTTGCATGTCTCAATGCTGGTCTCTGTCTCTTACGCTCCTGTATCTCTCAGCCTCCTTTCATTTGCTGATCACTCTCCCATGTACATCGCCAGTCTCACCTGTATGTCTCTTTTGTCCTGCCTTTCTTTAGTTACACCTGTATCTCTCCAGCCTTCTATTTCGCCATCCTCTTTTTCCTTACCCCTGGTACCTATAGTTATTCTTTTTTGAGGCTCTCTTTCTTCGCCTGCATCTCTTCAGTCACCACTAAGACCGTGAATAGCTCCTCAGCCTCTACAACCACCCAATATAGCAAACTATGGAAGGCTCCCAGGTAGGCACTCAGGGGACAAATGAGTGCCGTTGGCATGTTAAGTACCTGCATTTGGTACACAGCAAGCTAGACTCCTCCCTCAATCTCTGCACCTCCCCCAGCCTCTGCACCAGCTGCACCACTGATAGCCATGCCCCTGCTTTTGAGGACATTACTTTGCTGAGCACATTAGCCTTCACTCTGGCCGTTATACATTTATTGCACACAAAAGGGGCTTCCAATTGTTTTCTCTCCGAACTGATTATGCATTACTTGGACCAACGCATGGGTTTTCGGTCTAACCGACAGACATCTTTGGCAGTTTGCTCGAAAACAGACCTTCCGTTTCAATATACTCTTATGCAGGCTTTTTGGCCACGCCATGCTTGTGATTTGAATGCTTTTTCCTTAAAGCAGAATAAAAATAATTTGCGTGCACGTGGCCATCTTGGAACGACTGTTTTTTTGCTTGAAGAAAAATATTTCCAAGGCGTTGCTGAACCTGTGTGCACGCTTGGAAGCATGTTGGCGGAAAAACAAGTATTGGCAAGACCAATAGGTTTTTCTGAGAGACACTGTTAGACCTGGCACCATTGGCGTGGGTCTCCCTTCCATTTTTTGCTGTTGCCTCCTGTGTTTTTGCTGTGTGTTGGACTTCGTTTTGCTGGCCTAGATGCTTTGGGCACTTTGCCACTGCTGTTCAGTGCCAAAGTGCAAGTGCTCCCTTTGTAAATTGTTGTTATGGATTAGTGATTCCATGATTGGCATATTTGATTTACTTGTCAGACCCTAGTATAGTGCACTGTGTGTGCCCAGGGCCTGTAAATCAAATGCTGCTAGTGGGCTGCAGCACTGATTGTGCCACCCACAGAAGCAGCCTGTAAAATGTAACTCTGGCCTGCCATCGCAGAGCCTGTGTGCAGTCTGGGACTGCCATGTCGACTTGGCAAGTGCACGCACTTGCCAGTCCCTAAACCTTCCCTTTTCTACATATTAGTCACCCCTAAGGTAGGCCCAAGGTACCCCTGTGGGCAGGGTGCATTGTATGTGAAAGGTAGGACATGCCCTGATGTGTATGGCATGTCCTTATAGTGAAATACTGCCAATTTCGTTTTTCACTATTGCAAGGCTACCTGTTTCCATAGGACAGAATGGGGAGTTTGTTTATAACATCTTATAAACATAACTGGCCCTGGGAACAACGTAGAAACATAAAGTTTAGTATGCCTGAACTCAGAATGTTAAAATGCATCTTTTAGTGAGGGTGATTTTTACATTCTGTGTTTGAAAATACCACTTTTATAAAGTAGGTATTTTCTTGCCTAACCATCCAATGTGCCTCTGCTAGGTTTGTGTATTGCATGTCTGGCTTTTGGATGACAGAGGCTGGAGAGGAGCAGTGGCTCCAGAAGTCTGATGAGTCCGGGCTGGGCTGAATAGACCTGGGCTGCATTTAGAGTAGGGGGAGGAGATTTCCTTTTCACCTGAATGTGCCTAGTCTGCCTTCAACAATGCTGTCTCCACCTCCTGCCAGGAAGCTGCACCAGTGAGGACAGAACTGGTTTGTTTTGGCTGGGTACAGACACTCTCTGCCTTCAGAGAACAAAGGATTTTTGTGTAAAAAAACAGGGGCCCAGGCCCCAGACTTTTAGATCACTTCTGGGAAATCAAGAGGAACCTTTGCCAAGGAGAAGAGCCAGAGAAGCTGAGGAGGAATACTGCCCCTGTGGTGTTTGCTGTCTGGGGTTGGCCTGCAGTGGCTACTTGCTGCCAAGGAAAGGAGAAAGGACTTTGCTGCTTGCTTTGTCCCCCCTGCCTGAAGAAGATCTCCAAGGGCTTGAACAGAGCTTGCCCCCTGTTCTAGAGGTCTCAGGAACAGCAAAGACCTCACCGTGACTGTGTGCACCGTCTCTGATCGTCGCCGCAGAAGAAAAGGGTAACCGACTCTGTCATCGAGTCCGTCGCAGAATTCCGTGTCCTGAAAGCACCGCCGAGAGCAACGCCTCGCTTCGCAATGCAACCCTGGTCTCACCAACTCCATCAACGAGCCGCTGCTTGCACCGCGTCCTGTGGGCACCGCACTCCGCAACGCTTCGCTACACGCTGCGAGGACGTTACCGACTCCATCGCTGCCTGACCGGAACATCGTCCGGCTCCGTTGCTGCACCGTGACCTGCCAGCACCGCAGCGAGCACCGTCTCACCCTTCAACGCAAGCCCTGGTCTCACCGACTCCGTCAACGAGCCACTGCCTGCACCAAATCATGAGGACATCGTACCCCGCAACGCTCCGCTTCACAACGCGACCGTGACGTTTTGCCCCGACAGACTCGCACCGACGTGTTGGTCGCAACAAGAACGGCACTGTGTCCGAGTCTGTCGATGCTTTAGCTGGCCCCTATCGACGCGGTCAGCTGCATTTGTTAAACTCTGTCGTATTCAGTATCGCGGTAGCCCCAGTAGGAGCTACCGAGTCGGAAGGACTTTGTTTTATTGATTTTCCTGCCATTTAAATGTTATTTTGCACAAGTACTATTTTTCAAGAGTATTGTATGTTGGATTTTTATCATATTTGGTCTTGTTGGTTTAGATAAAGATTTACTATTTTCCTAAACTGGTGTGGTGTCCATTTGTAGTGTTTTCACTGTATTACTGTATTACTGTATGTGTTCACAAATGCTTAACACACTGCCTCTGAGATAAGCCTGTCTGCTCGTGCCAAGCTACCAAGGGGGTGAGCAGGGGTTATTTTAGGAGTGTATCCCCCTTACCCTGACTAGAAGCAAGGGTCCCTATTTGGACAAAGGTACCTACCTCTGCCAACTAGAGACCCCCATTTCTAACAGACACCTATTGGCTAACATGCGCTTCAGTGTGCAGTCATCTCTGTGTCTTTTTTTACTCATATGTTTAGGAAACTACCCATCACGCTTTCTTTGCCTTGGGATTTCTGATGTACTGTAAAATAACTATTTCCTTATACTTTTTATGTTTTAGTTGGAACAGAATGCAGCAAGAGACCTAGGGGATGAGCTCACCAAAATGGTAGTGCTGAAACCCCTGGACAAGCAGATCAGTGAACACAAAGATGTCAGCAAAGTTATTATCCAGCTGAGCACCATGATCCTTTCCCTGAAGATCGACGCCACGGGTGTGCTCAACAGCTTTTCAAAATTCTCTGGAATATGGAATCAGGTTTGCTTTCTTATTTTTAAACTTTCATTTAATAAAAATCAACAAAATTCACAAAGCCGAATTGAATGCCCTATGTGCAAAAAGAAAAGTTACTAATAGCACGTAAATATCAGATTTATTATTGTGTATTTGATTTTTTAAATTCTGTATTTTGATTGGAGAAAACAAAGGCACTGCTTTCATAGCTGCCAAGGTTTCAGATTGCCATGTGTGACATTTTCATAATTTTAGAGTAATTATGAGTGACATTTCAACAAATATTAGTGACACTGTCTAGCGAGGAAAATCAAGGAATGAAGACGAGGGAAACATAAATATCAGAAATTACACCCATTTGAGCAGCAAGAAACCAAGTTAACTGCTGCAAAGCGTAAGAAATATAAACGACTTCCATTTATCAGACTCTAGCCAAAATTGCAGACAATAGTTAAAGCAGATTGTAAAGACCTTTGACAGCGCGCGGCACAGCGGGAAAAAAGAGTTTCTGGTAACCAAAGCAGAGCGTATAACTTTTTATACCACGGGCTATAATCAGTTTGCCTATTTGCCTATATTTTCTCTCTCTAATTATAAGACTAGATTTTGGCCCATATTACGTCAGGTCCTCCGATGGACCGGAGAATTTGACAGGGATTTGGCAAATGACATAGATGAAATATTCCCCTTATGAGGACCAAGAACAAAGAGAATATTTATATTTACACCCTTCTATATACATTTATATACATCTCTTTATCATCATTATAATGAATAAAGACAGACTTAGTTTCTCTGTTAGTTTGCTTTTATCTATTTTCTTTTCATTCGTATATGAATTGGTCAAACAGAAGCACAATATCGAATCTGAATATTCACTCAAGAACACATTACAGGTAATCACAGTAACATCTCAATTACAGAGCATGAGTTGAGTAGATAGTATAAGAGACAAAAGAGCATTTTTTCAATAAGAACAAATGCAAATAAAGAATTTCATACGAACCTAGAAAACTATAGCACAACTTGCTAATAGCTTTAAATGCCAACCCTCCGGCCAAAAGGGAAAGCTGGGGCTATCCTCATGAGGTATGAGGTGCAAAGTTAGGAGTCAACTTACAGACAGCATCAGCCAAGTACATCAAAGTATGAATGCCTCAGATAGATCTAACACCAACGCTCTTCTCACTCTCTCTGCCTTTGTCTCTCTCTGCCTCCGCCCAATCTACCACTAATAATTATACCCTAATGTCTATCAATTCTGTCTTATTCTTGTAACAAAATCCAGGAAAATCTTTTTCTGATTGGCTGTCAGGCATTGGGTGTTAAGTCACACCACTTCCGTCGCTCTTCCCTCTCAAACGTCCATTGTTTAATTCCATGCTGTCATCATCATCCTTCAGCAGAGGAAATCAAATCTTCCCCTTCCTCAGCGCACACATTTTCAGATACATTTGGAAACATTTAGCAGTTCAGTTTATCATAGGAAACATGCTTTTCCCTGCAACAGTAGGAAGCATCGTAGATACACTGGACACGTAGTAGCCACTTGAGAATAAAGAACACAATAGACAGCTTTGAAGAAATAAACTTGATCTCTGTATTTCTACATTCTAAGGCAAAATTAACCTTAACGCCAATGCTGAGGCCTTCTTGTAAAACGTGCAGTTTCTCTAGGAGAAATAAACATGATTTTATTATTTATTCAAAAAAAAAAAAGCTTCATCACTTAATTTAATTTCAACCTCCTCATTAGTATAATAGAACTAAATCATTTAAAGCTATTATTCTGTAATTAATATTTGCTTAATTATGTTAACAAACAAAACACATCTTTTTGTATTTTTACTCATGGTACAGAAATCGTTTGTGTCCTACTTAGTCACAGTGTCATTTTCCCGCACCTTTCTAATTTCTTTTTCCTGACTGTATGTTAATTATTTTCAATTAATTTCAAACTTTGTTAATAACTCACACCATGGAAGGTTTAATCTGAGCAGGTTTTATTTACGAAAAACCCTGCTCCATCACCTTCATAATTTAATTATAATCTTCTGAGTGACTCGCAGACTCACAACTGCCACCATCGACATGAGCAGTAAGCACGGCTGCATTGGAAAGCTGAGAGTGGGAGACACGCATTTAGGTGTGACCAATTAAATGGCACAGCTGTAATTTATGGGAAGGCACCGTGATTGATATGATCAACACTTTACACATACAACTGGGTGAGCAGTCCAATTGTGTTTGCACTGCACGTTTGCATTAGTTTAAATGGTCGAAATTCCCTGCATTTTAGGAAGATGCCCTAATAAATCTATATTAATCTGTGCCATTTAATTGGACTCCGTGAATAAACCAGACACAGCCTACGCTATTGAACAAGACCCTCTAATAAATATTCGTTCCCTATTGGAGGGAGTTTGCTGTGCTAGCTGTACTTGCCCGGGCAGACTGAGGGTTCCTGTATTGAGTAAGTGAAGGATCCACCTTCATGTGCTGCTTCTGCTTTTGAGGAAGAGAGACCTGCCGCTGTGAAGAAACAGTGGGAGCTCCTTTAGCAAGAAATAAACCATGCGACAAGCCGCTAGAGACCCGCACTCCCAAGGCTCCACAGAGGAGAGACACCCGAGACGCAGCGGAACACAGGCCATGAGGTGATAGCAATCTAAAATAAACACTGACCTGACTCGGAACATGAACGGCGGCAATTGGCGGGCCCAGTTGGCGGCGGACGCAAGCAACGACCGTGCAGAATACCGTCACGGACTGACTGGCTCAGTCCCACGGCAATTATTCTGCTGCTCAGCCCTGATTGCACACCATGATGGCGCCAGTGGGGTCGGGTAGCAGCTGCCGGATACCGCAGGAGTGCAAGCTCTCCCAAAAGAAAGCCATTAGTGTGTTGCAGCCAAAACGGGATCGGGTCAGTGATTGCCCCAGCAGCCAACTTTAAACTGTGCGGTGGCCTACCCCTTTCTGCCACAGGAAGCAGGAGCCAGACCCGCCTAAGTCACTTGTCAGTCAAAACACTAGGTAGCAATTCGACTTTGACCCGCCCTCCTCTGACGCCAGGGATATCGCAGTGCTGTTGGTGTACTTGTAACTTTGTTACATTGTAGCACCGTACTCTGTGCAGCTGAGCTATAGCTGAGCCAGAGAGGCCCAAAGCCTGCAGGCAGCAGCGCACACTGTGCGCTGCCACTGCAGCTTGTATGGTGCTTTATAATTATAGCAGCGCTACCAGCTTGACAGCTGAGGCGCTATAATGTGTGACTTTGCATTTCAGTGCGGTGATGCAGATCACCACACTGAAATGTGTTAGTCTAATGCCTGATGCATGGTACTTGGCAGGGTTGTGCTTTTCAAATAGCTCCACATGTTCATCTTTCTATCTCCTACCTCAATTCTGCTGAAATGCAAGTGTCACCTTAAGGTTCCTCTTTTGCCTACCACAACATGGATAGGGTATCCCAATACCCTTCAGCCCAGCAGTGGAAAGTTTTGTTAATTCCTGTTGTCTCTGTGTGGTTTTCCAGCATTCACCCTGTCCTTGCATTTATTCTCCACAGATTGTCCTCTCTAGCAACACTGGACTCTAGCCCATTGCTCAAGACTCACAATTCACAATGCTTCCCTTCTAGCCACCACACCATGGCGCTTATAACACTGCCACACATGTTCATCACTTTTTTATCGCCTCCAGTTTCGCAATCCTTTGCCCTGCCCCATTCTGTTCTCTGCACAGAGTCCTTTGGAATGCAACTTTCTGCAGTCCAATAATAAGTGCTTTGTAATTTGTAAAGGCAGCATCAACCCTCTCAAATAATCTAAAGCAGCATTCACAAAGAAATCCGTAACAAAACACCCTAACCAAAAATAATTACCCTTGTAAAATCAGGCCATGAGTGTTATGACTCAGGTATATACGTTGCTGTTTTGGTGGTCTCTCGCTTGGCGTTCCTTTACCGGGCTTTTGAGAAGGGGTTCTTTGCACCCTTACATACATAGGTTAAGGTAAAGGCTCCAAACACCTTTGTAGGGATGCTCATGATACATCTCAGGCTGGTGGGTTAAAATACACAGCGACAGAAATGGACAAAACCATCCATCTGTTGCTGTGTTCTGGATGCATTGGTAGATATGAGCACCCAAACGTATGTATGTGTGTGCTCCCTTGCCAGGCTTTTTAGGTTAAACTTTGCTCTCCAGTACAGGAAAAATGGCTTACAGAGATTGCATCAAATTTGACAAAAGTTAGAACTTTTCTCAGAAAGTGTACTGTTTATGACTTAATGTAAATCCATTAATTAGTTTTCGGGAAAGTGCTAAAAGAGGAGAGGTGCTCGGGTTGGGCTTGAAGGGGTTATGTAGTTAGCTATATCTGGACAGATGGTCCTGAGGTAGTCCCACTGCGCTAAGGAAAATAGGCCACTCTTATTGGCAGAGGTTACTTTTTTTCCCATCTGCACTCTCGGTACTGCAGGATAGGTCCAGGTCCCACAGTCCTTAGTGATCTACTTGGCTGGCCACAACTCAGAAGAAAATGTTGCAGCTGCCATTACAGGACTCAGGAACTCGAACCCCATGTCCTGAAAAAGTTTGTAAAATATGGCACAAGGGGAAGGGACATGCTGACCCCCTGGCACTTGTGGGGGGACCCAGAAGATCCACCCAGGGGCTAAAATGCAAAAAAAACTATTTTTTATGCCGCAGGTACCGCTGTACTCCAGCTGGACCAAGCGCAGCCCTCTTCAGGTACAGCGGTATGAGAGTTCCATGGTACCTGCAAAAAAATAAAATAAATAACAAACAAAATGTGACTTAGGCATCCATGAGGGGTTGGCTACAGCACAAACTTCTGCAGTGCGCAGCAAGAGGTTGGCCGCCCGTAGCGGGCTGAGGCCAGGACCTGCAGCCAACTCCCCGCTGCACAGGGCGGAAAACCGTGATCAGTGAGAGGTTGTGCAAATGCAACATGGTTGGATATAGTACATGGCCTGTGGCCAACCCCCCACTGTGCAAGGCTGCACATGGCTGAACATGGTCCAAAAACTCCAGAAATTCACTGAAAAAACAATGTTTTAAGTGACATTATAGTTAAGACTGTAATAATATCATCCCACACCTTAAAAATAGAAATTCACTTAAAAAACAAAGCTTAAAGTGATGTTATATTTAGGCATGGTAAGAAGATTTTAGCTTATGTTAAAAAAAATCTAGTCAGTGAAAAAACTAAATTTTAAAATGACATTTTAGCTTAGGTGTTTAAATGTTTAAAAACAAGAAAAACACTGAAATTCACCAGATGTAGTTTTACTGAGCTAACTATGGCTTTTGCAAATGGGTTACCATCTCCTTTGAGTTGATGGTAAAATATCAATGCTTTGCGACTGGATTTCGGTTGCAAAACATTTGTATATAGCACACCGTATTTGGAAGGTACACCTACAATCTGCTCTTTCCAAATACTGAATCAGTATCCATTTCTAAACACATTTAGAGATTCAGAAACACTTTTCTGAATCACTAAATGCATTTCGTACAGAGGGAAAAGTGTTTTAGCATTTGTAAATCCACTGATTTACCAGATCTGAGAGTTTGTGAATGCTAAAACCCTTTGTACCTCTGCCCCTTTGTTCTTTCACAAGGAGCCATCCTCACACAAAGTAATCCCCTTTGTGCTTGGTACTAGTATAGCAATTTATGCTTTTGAGACCAAAAATAGTTTTGCTTGTAGTCAGTGTTTCATTTTATATATTGGTGAGGTCCCGGCAGATTAAACAACAATAAAGTTTTACAAAAAAACAAGACAAAACAAGCATTGACTAAGTTAAAAGGATGGCATCCTAATCCAGTCCTATTGGCTGTGTGAATGCTTGTTCATAATGGGGCATCCAGTGGTTCATCCACCAGCTGAGGCCTGGTCCCTGCAACAGATGGAGATCAGTTTATTGTATTCCTGGGGCACAGTAATGACAGGTGCTTCAAATATGGCACAGTTCTTGCTATCCTTCTCTTTGTCTCTATACCCCTAATAGTCATACTCTGAAGCTACCTTTTGGTATGATGGAGTTTTAGGAGTCTGACACAGCATAACATTAAATCACATAAATGATCTGGCTTTTAATTTGCATTAGGTCTTATGCATGCATTTTCAATTCCTATGTTAGCAAACCAGGAATTTAATTGGCAATCCTGCTCTTAGTATTACACTCCATGTGCTAGTTTTAGTCAGTTCCACTTGATCCTTCTGCGAGTTCAGACAGCTACGTAATATCATATGGGAAAAGCATGAGTATATAATTTAAAATACATATTGGGGATTAAGTGTTGAATGGTATTGGAGGGGTGTGGCCTGATGCCGATCGAGTAGGACAGGAGCTACAGCACTCCCAGCCGAACACCACCATCCAGGGCATTCTGTGTCTATCCTGCTCAGATTTGTCCTCAGGGAGGAAGAAGGTGCCCTTCTCCACACCTGCTGCCTAAAGCTATTGACCTATGTGTCCCCAAGGCAGTGCGAGGGGCCCTGAGAGTGGGGATGGCTAGCACCTCACGCTTGCCTTGCAAAATGGTGGTGGCACTGCGGGCCTGCATGATGATATGGATGGTGCTGCTGGCCTCAGCAACTACCCTGGGAGCTGCGGACTAGTAAAATAGCACACCCCGGGGCTTTACCTGAAATCCGGCAGGGCGAGGTGGATGCTGGGAGTCCTCCCCCCCATTCACTACCCAGTACTCAAGCTCTCGGCATCCCCTAAGAGGAGAGGTGAGCCCAGAGACCCGTGCCACGAGGGGAAGCGCAGTCGCCTGGTGGGACAATGGCAGAGCCGCGACCCTGATAAAAGTAGGAGGCTGCATGTAAGGATCTGTGTTGCGCTGCTGAGGCTGCAAACGGGTGAGCAGCTGTGTCCCTACATCTGGCCTGGGTGCTAGAGGAGTGTGGTTATCTCCGGCAGCAGCCCTGCCGGGGCAGGAGCATGGAGTTGGAGTGATGGGGCTGCTGCTGCCATGACAGCGGTCTGGAGAGTGGCAGCAGCCCTAACAATGATAGCGCTGAATGGATGGGCCTGAGCTGAACGCTGATCCCCGAGGGAGGCAAGTCTTATTAGTAGAGACGCTGGGGCTTACGCAAAGTTGAGGGACTGAGGTCTGTGGGGCGATTGTCAAATGTGGGCCTCCTTAGAAGTGGCAAAATCTAGTGAACAGCCCCTGCTTCAATCCTGCTGGCACTAAGCTACGGAAAGGGGAACACTGGTTGCTCCAGCGGATCGACACCATGGGTAAATACTCTAAAAAGAAAGATTTAGTAGATCCCCGCCACTCCCCTACACCGATGATCAGTGAGGAGGAGGGTGGCCTGACCTTGTCACCCCGACTGGGGGGGTTTGTACCCTGGGGCCACGCTAGATGCGATTTTAGACTCCCAGGAGGCCCTTGTTTTGAAAATCGATACCATGGTTTGGACTTGGGGATTCTATGCAATGACCAGCAGCGACTGGTTGAGTGAGTCACGACCATGGAACATACCTTGGGAGACTTATCGCTGGAGATAGAGTCATTGCAGAGCCGCCTCACGGATATGGAAGAGAGAGTTAAGACCCTAGAATTTAGGGCAGAGGACGCTGAAAACAGAGCCCTGAGTAACAACATTGGAGTGCTAAGCCTGCTGGAGTGCTCCGAGGGCCCCAAAATGCTTACCTTCTTGGAATCGAGGCTGAAAACTGCAGTGGGAGATCTTTTTGGGGCTGTGGAACTGCTCTGGTTTGAGGACGTACGCCTGGAGTTTTAACTCCCAGGAGGCCAGTTCTTGTTGCATAGGCCTCTAGTTGTGATGGTTAGGAGATACTGGGGGTGGAAAAACTGAACCCCTAACACATAAGAGCTGTCAGCTTGTCTGTACCTCCATTGACTGTTACAAGGCCGCTACATGCTTCTAAGGCTCTTAGAGCAAATATTGTCACCCCTGACAGACCTCCGGGAGAAGTGGGAAGAGGATTTGGGAGCTCTGACCCCAGAAGCAGACTGGTCAAAAATCCTAGAACACGTTCCAAAAGTGCCTAGGAATGCCAGGTTCAAGCTAATCAACTTTTATTTCCCCCCTAGAGCCTATCTAATGCCCGGCAGGATAAACAGATACTACCAGACTGCCAGGGCTGCCCCAGATGTGGCGAGATGGGTGCAGAAATATGCGGAAATGTATCATATGGTGTGGACCTGTCCTTCCTTTTGGGATTTTGGGAGGAGGCGATAGATTGCGTAAATGACATTACTCATCACTCCATTCCTTGCTCCCCAAATTCAGGTTTACTGGGGCGGTTCCCGTGTCCTGCGAAATGTAAGACCACTGATAGATTTACTGAACTGGCTATGATTTTGGCTAAACTGGAACTCACGATGCACTGGAAGGCAAGTCGAGGTCCAAGAGTGGCTAAATGGTGCAGAGGACTTGTTAAATGGGTGGATAATGAGGGTAGAGTGCTACTCAGGGAGGCGAAAAGAGGGTGCAGCTCCATTGAATTGGCACGTTCATGGGAGCAACTGGTTGCCTGCAAGAAGGAGACGGACCGACCTCACCGAAGGGATCCCTGCTGAGTGAGCTCAGACTAGACATTGACAATGATTGAGTGGCGCTGGTAGGATGGAAGCTCCTGGAATTAGAGGAGTGCCCCTGCATGGCCCATGTGCACAATAGCTAGGAGTGTGGCCACTTGATTGTCTATAAGGCGGGACTTCATGGCTGAAGTATGCAACTATAGTTGAACGACACAGCAGTGTTCTAGGAGGGTGGTGGGGGAGTTGACTGTTGCTTTATGAGGGGGTGGGCAGTTGAGATAAATGCTGGGTAAGGGTGCTGGTGATGGCTGAACCCTTGCCAGATTGACAAATTGCTTGTAGCCCAGCCTGTGTAGCTGGTACCTGAAAATTTGATACGTCTTACCGTGCCATGTATGCTTGAAACTAACAAAAATGTATTACAAAAAAAAATGCGGTGAATGGTATTAATTCTTCTTTGGCATTTTTGTAGGATGTTGAAGAAAAGGTCAAGGAGTTTTTAGACACTAACCCAGTGATGTCAGAATTTCGTAGCCAACTGAACTACTACTCCGTAAGTGCTGCAGTAATGAAGACTTTAATTGGCCAAATGTTGATATCCTCTGGTCCTGAATGTAACCTTCCTTGTTGTGCCTTTTATCTCAGCAATTGGAAACTCAAATTAATGAACTCCCTAACAGCTGCCTCGTGGGGTCCGTGGACTGCGCCACAGATTCTCTAAAGATGGCCCTCGTCCAGGAGTGCCGCCTGTGGCAGAGATCCTTCGGGTCAGCTTTGAACAAGAAAGCTGCGGCGGACATGGATGAAATCTACACCTTCATTGATAACCTCAACAAGCGCTTGAGCCGCCCAATCAATGACCTCGATGATGTGCGGGGAGCCATGGACGGGCTGAAGGAAATTAGGGAAGCTGAGATCAAGATTGACATGATGATTGGGCCTATCGAGGAGTCGCATGCCCTCCTCCACAAGTACGAGCTGCTCTTTCAGGACGGCAACGCAGAAAGAGTCGATGGGCTGGCGTATGCCTGGAAGAACCTCAACAGCCAGGTACCGACTCCCTCATCGCCCCCTCACTAGTATGCAGAGCCCGACTTCCCTTGTCAGATTTCTTTTGTCAAGGAAACAGGGCAGAACTAACTCGTTTTAAGTATTTGCTTATTTTAAACCTTTGTTATGTATTCCTCATTGTGCTCGAACTAGGTTTTTCTTTTTTGCTTGACAGGTTGTGCAAACCCAGAACTTGCTGTTTAAAGTGCAGCCAGCCATGAAAACGGATTTACTCAGCGGTGTCAAAAAATTCCAAGCTGATGCGGTTGAATTTTACAGCGACTACGATAAAACGTAAGCTTGTTATCGTGGCAACTAAATATGTACAGTGGGCGCCATGCCCTTCCTATGTCCTGTCCTAATGTGTTTCGAGTTCAGATGAATTGTAATCGTTGCCTCTGTGTGTACATGTGTGTCTATAAATGTTTCTATTTAGCGTGTCGCAGTGAGCCATGTCCCTGTCCCCTGCTGTTTTGCTGCACAAAACCTTTTAGTGCACCTATAAAAAGATTTAAGTTAACAATTAATGATTGAAAATAGAATCAGAGCAAAGTGCAAGGCTACAGGAAATTCATACTTTCAATAATAATTGAAAAAGTTGTAAGACATATTTAAAAGCACAAGCATATAGCTTTTTAATGTATTTTGTGTTCCAGGGGACCCGGTGTGGAGGGCATTCCCCCAAGAGAGGCCAGTGACCGATTGCAAGTCTTTCAGGCCAAGTTTGATGAACTTTGGCGAAAATATGTCACCTTTTCTGGTGGTGAAGAACTCTTTGGTCTCTCAGTTACAGGTAATGTCGCCAACATATTGTTAATGAAATGCACTAAACAAATGAGCATAAAAAATAGAAAACATGAAGTCTGGATACATGTAAGTTACAAGAATTCAGAATATTTGAAGACGCAAATAAATGTAGCAAATGTTGTAGGTCACCAAATGTCCACCTAGCAGTGGCGGCTGGTGACATTTGAAAGAGGTGAGGCGTAAAAGTTGGGTATGACGTTTATGTAGTGAGCAAGTTTAATGGACAAACGTAAAGTCCAGAATGTGTTCTGCTCCCGAGAAAAAAATTGAAAAAAGATAGGCAAATGGTGCATTTTGAAGCAAATCAATTTAGTGATAAAGCAGGGTTTATAAAGCAGTGGTAACGTATAGTCTTGAAATATTAAACACATTAAAAACTTCCCCATATCTTACTGCATTAATATGTTCAATAGGGACTGTAATGTGCAAATTGTACAACGCGACAACTTCAGCCGTTAAAGTGTGTGCTTGTCCAGTGTCTTGCACTGCATGCGGCATCGACTTTGGAAGAATATGCTCTAACCAGGCTTCGGGAAGCACCCTTAGTCCTATAGAAATATGTGCAGAAAGGTCTTTAAGTGGGAATGTGCCATTGCCTCGGCTGCCCCCCAGCCTGGACCCCTCTCTCCTCTCTCAGTCTGTGATCCCTCCCCTCTCTGATTACCTGTCGCTCTCAAGAACTTCAAATTCACTGCTGGCAGAAGGGCCGCACTTAAATATATCTGAATTAATGTATACTGCAGCACAATAATGAAGTAATTCCAGCCTACACCTTCAGTTCACTCATTGGAACCTTGTGCACAAATATGTCGGCTTCATTTAGTCTATGTATTTACCATTAGAATTAAATATTCAAAAGAATTGAATTATGTTTTTTAATGTTCGACGTTGCCCAGAATCAAATTTTGGCAGCTCTGGGGTCTTACAGGCACATGCATCAACCATTTTTGCGAGCGCAAACGGTGCAATTCGCAAAAATCGTCCGTTTGCGCCCGCAAAAAGGGCATTTGCGATGCATCAAGGTTCAAGGCACTCGCAATCTGAGAATTTGCAATTATTTGCGATTTCTCAAATTGCGATTGCATTTAAGGAATCGCAATTTGCGATTCCTTAAATGCAATGCAAGAACCACTTTAGAATAGCGATTTCGCTAATAGGGGGCGCAAATTACCATGAAGTTGAACTTGATGGTAATTTGCAAAAACTTTGAAAAATGCACTTTAGTGCATTTTTCAGAGTTTCATGTTGCGCACACACATGCCCTAAAGGACTGCCACTACTAAGGACCACTGGACAGATGAATCCTGTCAGCTGTTGAACCCCAGGGAAACAACCCGGGGCGACGGCACATGACTCTTAAGGTGGGGGGGCCCATGCCCTTTTAATCTTGTGGCGCACCCATGAGGCCCCCGCCAGTTGGTCGCCGCAAACTAAGTTGACAAATATGCACCCGGCATTTTTCCAGGCCCTCTCTGCTGCCCGCTCGTTAGCAATTCGTGTCTTCACCTCGATGACCTGACCCAGTCTGAAGTTGCTTATTTTACAACAAAGCTGGTAACTGCTTGACCCAGTCGCCTTTTAGGCCATGCTTGCGCCCACGCCTCTCTTTCTTGATTGGTCCCTTTGAATCCAACTCGCTGGCCTTTTTCTTTGCGCGCTCTCACGCCCTGCTGCTGCCGTGCCCTTTGTCTGCCGCCCACTGGGGGGGGTGGGGGGCTAGGCACCTTCCCTCTTGGGTCAGCTGTGCCTCCCAGTCGGCGGTAAGTCTGGCTGTCGATTAAGGAGGCCTGAGGTGTATCCCAGATACACAGCCATGATATTCAGCCCTACGGTGTCAGTACGGGTGTCTAAATTCAGCATTGGGCATCAGCACTTTGGAAAAGAGGAGGATATATCTTTTATGTTTATGTTAGAATGATGGTTTAGATTGTGTGATAGTATGTAGGTGTAAGGAACGCAGCTAAATGGGCATCTGAATTATGATGTCTGAGGCTGATAACAGAGTGAGCTTGGAAAGGAAGCACATTTGAAGGTGTGGATTTCATTATTACAGAAGTGGTGACGTGGACAAACGCGTAGATTTCATTTTTACACGTTGGCTGTCGTTATGCAGGGCACAGTCACTCATTACTGCCTCTGTGACATGCGGTGCTGAGTTAGAGTATGGCACTGGCTCTCTGCTTTGAGGAGGCATGAGTGTTGGAGAGAAGTGAGTCTGGCATCTCATTATGGTGAGGCAGCAATGGGAAAGCAAATTAACCAGCTCAGCGCATGCTGGTGAAAAAGTCAGGTGCCATGCAGACTCTCAGTTGAAGAAGTGTGGTAGTTACGGGCGTGCCGCTGCCTCAGCTGTCCCTCAGATGGGACCACTCTCTCCTCCCTCCGTCTGCAGTCGCTTCTCTCTCTGATTACCTGTCACTTTCCTCCTCCTTGCCCCCTCGGAGAACCTCTAGCCCCCCGACATGTCTCTCCCTCGGGTCCGTCAGCAAGCCAGCCAGTCCCTTCCCGTCTGTTTTACTTTACACCCCACCCCTTACACACTCCATATGAAATCACAACTTCTTTCACTGCGTGCCCTCCCGTCCCCCAAACTGTGGGTACACAAACTCAGCATCTACCTCCTGTGACTTTACCTCATCGATCTTCCATTCTTCGGCTGACCGGTTATCACTTAACACCATGTTGTAACTAGGCTGAGGCCATCCAGCTTTCCCGGTCAGCGCTATTACTACCGTCGCACTTCAGACCTCACCTCACCATTAAAAAAAACATGACCAATCACTGGTGTCTTTGAAATATAGCCACATAGTCATTGGTTATGCCATTAATCCTCTCACCCGCGCTCCCTCGAAAGCGTGGGCCTCCAGGGAAGGATATTCTGCCCAAACCAATCCAGGGTTTACTCTCACGCAGCTTTATACTTAAAGCTGCATGAGAGCAAACCAGTGATTGGTTGGAGCAGGTGAACACAATGCTCCAAAGGAGGTCAGAGGGGCTGTGTTGTGTTCCCCTCACTCCCAAACAGAGCACTTGGCTCTAGGCCTGAAGTGCGCATGCCAGGTTGGACATAGTCTGAGACCTGTCCAACCCGATATGCACCTGATGATGCGGTCAGCCTTCACTGCCAATCTTCCTGATTGGCCATCCCCTGCCGGTTCGATGCACTGTCCCCGCAAGCTGCACCTACAGAGAATCTAGGAAAGCCCAGTAGTCCGTGGGCATGGAAAGGAAGGGCTTCATTTGCTCACA
Organism: Calotriton arnoldi; assembly: GCA_963921515.1. Classification (NCBI taxonomy): domain Eukaryota; kingdom Metazoa; phylum Chordata; class Amphibia; order Caudata; family Salamandridae; genus Calotriton; species Calotriton arnoldi. The sequence goes on from CAWUFW010000188.1 coordinate 4,535,628, forward strand.
GTCTGCCAAATACCACCATTATTCTGGGGTGGCCACAGTAATTCTAATTGGAACATTATGCATACAATTTCCACGAAATGCCAGGAACACCATCAAGCACTGTGTGGAAATATGTCAATATGTCAAGAAATATTCTCATTCCTTTCTATGCTCAACCTTGGCTCCCACCTACACTCCCCCCTTCCATACAAAAATTGGATGTGAATTTAGGGTGAAGTTAAAGATGCCCACATTTGCAGGCATGATGGATGGGCTTGTGAGTGTTTGCACTCTTCTCTGCTGCATTACTACTTCCAGATGACTCGGCAGTGAAAGAGCAGTTCCACACTTTGTTAACCTTCTCTTTCTTCCTCCACACCGCGAGAGCGACAGGGTGTTTGAATCTCATGATCCTGTGGATTAACAGCATGTAGAAGTGACAGTGTGGTGGGATCCAAGTTCTGCTAGGTGGTGCAGAGGCTGGTGCGGCATATTTTTGGTTACTTCTTGGAAGTAAACAAGGGAAATGTTTTAATGCATATGACCAATACTAAGCTTATAAACAGTGATTTATTTGTCCAAGTGTAAAGGTATGAGCCTTTACTCTTGGTGAAGAGGGGCTACTAAGGTCCATAATCAAAACTAATGGACCAGAATAGCCAGACTCATATTGAAAACAGGTCCACGTACATGAACCACAAATGCAAAACTCATCCCACTAAGGTCCACAAGCAAATACACATGGTATTCCCCTTAGAAAAGTTAAACTGCATCACATTCTAGCTCTCCTACCTGCCAACTACTTGGCTCAGAAATAAGTGACTCCAACTGAGAGTATTTTTTGTCTTGCTAATTGTTGTTTTCTATTTTTTCTTACTGGTAGAGTATACTGAACTTCAGCGGATAAAACGTGAACTTGCTCTCCTCCAGAAACTGTATGGCCTGTACAATGCGGTCATTGACAACATCAATGGGTACTATGATATTCTTTGGACCGAGCTGGACATTGAGAAGATTAATAACGAACTGATGGATTTTCAAAACAGGTATGTGGGGGTTACACACACACACACACACACATACACACACACACACTCTCTGTCTGTCTCTCTCTCTCTCTCTGTCTCTCTGTCTGTCTGTCTGTCTCTCTACCTCTCTCTCTCTCTCTCTTATATCATCATCTTGGGATCTGCATACAAGAACTCTTTTAGCCACATTGTGCGTGGCTTGAATGGCAGAAGGAGGCGGTGGAGAAAGTAAATGCTGAAAAGGTTTTTGAGGCAAATAGCCCGGGTAATTGATTCCAGTCTTCAACGTTCTTAACACACTACCAGGCCTATCATTCCAATGAGGATTTTTTTTGTTGACAGGTTCGGGTTCATAATAGGCAACAGTGGAAAACACAATTACTGGTCCTTTGATGTCTAGCAATTATTTTTCCACTTAAACCGATTGCATTTTTATTGCTAAAATTATAACCCCCTGCACTTGCTTTTCCAGGACCGGGCGATAGCGGGCACTTCCTTGATGAAGATCCCTTTCCTTCGGAAGGCCCAGCGCCCTCCCAATCTATACGCTTCTCATGTCACCCGCGCTACGATGTTGGTCTGGGATCAGACGAACAGGCGTCATGGCCTGACGACCTTTCCTTCCCCACTCACTCCTCTTTTTGGCAATTCTGACATTGGACCGGGGATGGGCGAGACCTCCTTTCCTCTGTGGAGAACCACCGGTTGCCGCGCGCTAGGTACCCTTTATGACGCTGAAGGGGTCGTGCCCTTCGCACAGCTACGTGCTGACTATGGTCTCCCTGAATCTGAGCGCCTGCACTATTTGCAGCTACGACATTGGGCCTCACACCCAGATAATATACTACAAGCCCATAGACTCCTCACCCAGTACGAGAGATGGCTGATCACACGATCCTCAGACAAGAAGCTAATCTCGGACCTGTATAGAATGCTCCTATCCCGCTATACTGATACCTTCCATGCAGGGCGGGCCCGATGGGAAAGGGACTTGGGTCGAGATCTCACTAGCAAGGAATGGGAAGGGATCTGCTATAGGGCGCGACACACTGCGACTCACACTGGCCTCACCGAAACGTTTACGAAGCTCGCGTACTACTGGTACTACACCCCCGAGCGCATGCACCACTTTGACAGCGCACATAGCCCGGATTGTTGGCGAGGGTGTGGAAGGTGGGTACATTCGTCCACCTACTCTGGGAATGCGAATACCTCAAACCCTATTGGACTCAAATTCTCGACGACGTCGACAAGCATTTAGACACAGAGATCCCTCGGCTCCCAGAGTACGTACTTTTGGGGGTTCCCAATCCACTCACCTATCCTTTGAAATCCATGAGGTGGAAACAAATAGCGCTTGCATTGGGCTCCGCCACACAAAACATCCTCAAGCATTGGAAATCTACACGAACTCCAAAACTCACTGGGTGGCTTCACCGCCTATGGCATATATTATGCATGGAAAAGATTTTGCTCACCGCGGCTGGCAAAGGTTCAGGATTTAGAGACTTATGGCAACCTTTCCTGGCTCTCTTAGCACAGGACTTCAGGGAGTTAACATGCCCGAGCTACCTGCGCCTGCTGCGCCTGGCACCCCCGGACACTCCTACGTCAGGGGTGGACCATTCCGGCTAGTTACCACTTATTGATGGATGAGCTGGGCTGGGGGGAGCGGGGGAGGAGGGGGGAGAGCGCTTTCCTATTCTCTTTCTCTTCTTTCTTTTATCTCTGGGTTAGGGTGGGGGGGTTGTTTTTCTGGTCTCATTCTTATTCTTACTGTTATTTTCTCTGGTACTCTCATATGTCATTGGTTTGCACTGGAGCCCTGCGAGGCCCGATTGGTCACACTGCTGATTTGCAGGTTTGCAATGCATGACATTTTCTTCAATAAAAAGATTGAAACCATAAAATTATAACCCCTTCTTTGTCTTAAGCTGAATGTTTGGAAACTCATGATATTGTTTCTGTTCCTTGCATTGATCACTGGGAAAAATGGCCAAATACAAAGTAACGTGGTGTGGTACCTAATTTTCAATATATAAGAAAAGAAATTATGAGAAAACTTAGATTTGGTTGAACAAACAACCGCAAAATAAAAAAAAAGGCGTTTCTATCTGGCACTTTATTTATGCTTAAAAATAAAATATTTAAGTGATTTTGACAATTTGGTTTTAGTTTTCCTTTGTGCTTACACTTCCATGGAGAGATGAAACAAATCACGTCTTTAGAGTTGAGAATTGGGACTCCTTTCACTTAATACAGAGGGTTCATGGTAAAAGAAGCTGCATGATGTCTTGATCCTGACATGCAGCTATGTGTATGGTGTGGCTTGCTGTGTCCTTTCACCCACTCCCCCTACCACACTCCTGCATTGAGAAACTGTTCGTTTTCTTACCACCACCTGCTTGATTCCTGCTTCCATGCTACATGTGCTGGACTGTTGTCAGTACCGATTAGAAAGCTTTGCATCAGCTTGGAAAGATGTGACTGTATATCGAGCCAAGCCTGGATTGATCAAGCTGAGCAGAAGTGGGCGCCACTGGCTAAGGGTGAACTCTGCAGCTTCGCTTGCCTGCTTGCATGCCATGTAGAGTGAGTATTAATGAAAGACAACTATCTTGACGCACTTGTGAAGTTGCACCCTGCCTGCAGCTATTTGCTGCCTTTAGCATGCAATATGGCACTGTTTTGTGCAGTACAACTTCTGTGCTGTAGGAGGGCTTTCGCATCAGTGTTACCATGTTATGTTATGTTAGTGGTGATTTATAACGCGCACAGCTACTTGAATGAGTGTCCCGGCGCGAGCCCGGAAAGAACGAGAACAGTGAACAGAGATATGGCAGGAAGGAAACGAGCTTAATTGAATAGAAACGTATTGAGTTTTTTCCTGAACTGAATAGGGTTTTGAAGGCTACGGAGCTCCAGGGAAAGAGAGTTCCAAGACTTAGCTGGCAGATAGGACAGAGAGCTGCCCCCCTTTCTTTTCAGACGGATTCTGGGTATGGAGGCCAAGCACATGTTCGATGAGCGTAAGAGTCTGCCCGGAACATAAAACGAGAATCGTTTCCTCAGATACGCCGGGCCGTACTCGTAGAGTGCTGCATGGGCCATAACTAAAGCCTTGAACATGACCCTAGCTTTTATCGGCAACCAATGCAAGTTGCGTAGATGTTGCCTCACGCTAATGTGTTTGGGTAAGTCCAGCAGCAGCCGCCCAGCGGCATTCTGCACAACCTGCAATGTATCCATTAGGTAGCCCGGGAGACCCACCTACAATGCATTAGCATAGTCAAGACGGGAGGTGACTAAGGCCCGGACTACTGTTTCTTTGGCGGGGAGAGGCAACAGGGGCAAACATTTTCTAAGAAGCTTCAGAATGCCGAAACATGTACCTGTCAATTTACTGATCTGATTGACAAAGCTGAGTTTTTCGTCAAACCAGATCCCAAGGTTTTTCACTGGAAGACCCGAAGGGGATGGACGAGGGGCAACAGCAGGCCAGCAGTCATGCCAAAACAACGGAGGGAATTCCCCAAAGAACAGTATCTCTGTTTTATCTTCGTTGCATTTCAACTGGGCAGAAGTAAACCAGTTGAACACAGCAGACAAGCAGGTTCTGACGTGGGAAGTAGCAGACTCGTGCTTTTTCCAGGTGAATAAAAGCTGAGTATCATCAGCATAAGCTACCACCTTAGCGCCAAGATCCTCGGCTAGCTGGATTAGAGGGGTCATATACAGGTTAAATAACAAAGGGCTCAGTATGGATCCCTGAGGAACCCCTGTTTGCACAGCTTGGATAGTAGATGCAAAAGGGGGGATCCAGACTTGCTGGGTTCTACCGACGAGGAAGGACTTTAACCATTCCCATGCGGCACCAGCGATACCTAGCCTCTGTAATCGAGCCAGGAGAAGAGCATGGGGGACAGTATCGAAGGCGGCAGATAGGTCCAATAGGACCAGAACTGCCCTGCCCCCAGCATCTAACGTCTCCCGGATGGCCTCCGTAATTTCCACCAAAGCAGACTCAGTGCTATATGAAGCACGGAATCCAGATTGAGCTGGATGCAGCAAACCCTGCTGTTCGATGTAGGAGGTCAGCTGTTTATTAACCAGTTTCTCACAGACTTTGGCCACGCCCGGAAGTAGAGAGATAGGACGATAGCTGAATGGAATGTGGGGATCTAGAGTCGGCTTTTTTATGAGAGGAACCAGCATGGCCTGCTTCCAGGCGGGAGGAACCGAGGCCGACCCCAAAGAAGCGTTAATCAGCTGGTTCACCAGAGGATTGATGACTACAGCTGTGCGGGCCATGAGTTTGGCGGGACATGGATCGAGAGGGGAACCAGATTTTAAAGAGGTCAAGGCAGCAAGGGACTCAGCAAGGGGTATGACGGAGAAAGAGGAAAAAACAGTTTTGGTGTCAGAAGCGAAATTAAAATCCGCGAGCACCTGCGTGGTCTGGGCTACTGGTGTGTTAAAGAGCAATTGGAGTGATCTAACTTTATTCATAAAAAAGTCAGAAAGCTCTTCACACCAGGCAAGGGAGGGTGTGTGGGCATTGTTCATGGCTTTTGGAGAGACATAACTTTTAACAATATTAAACAATTCCTTGGCATTATTGCCCGACATGGCGACACGATCGGCGTAGAAACAACGTTTCGCTGCAGCGATCGCCGCGTAGTAGGATTTTTGGGCTTTTTTCAATTCAGTCTTGTCAGCTATGCTGTAGTTCTGTCTCCATTTTCTTTCCAGCCTTTTACACTGCTGTTTCTGAGATTTAAGTAAAGGCGTAAACCATGGTTTGGACAGAGGCGTATTAAGGAGTCGAGGTGTGACTTGTGGCGAAAGATCGCAGACCACCTTCTTAATCCAATTATTAAACTGTCCCAGAGCCGGGTCCAGATCCTCAGGGAGATGTGGCAGACAGTCGGCCAGCGCAATGCACAGAGCCGTAGGATCGATTTTGTGGGGCGCACTACGTGTAGCAGCACAGCGCGGCCTAGACGAGGAGGGACACTTGGCAATATTCCAGGAAAAGGAAATTAAATAGTGATCTGACCAGGTTACGGGCTGCGGGGGGTTCACCAACAGTGGCAAACTGGAGCAGACTACGTCAAGCGTATGGCCTCCACTATGAGTCGGAGAGGAGACATATTGTGTAAGTTCGGTCGAATGCAGCAAGGCTAAGAAATCACGCGTGTCATTCCCCTCCAAGTTATCCATGTGGATATTACAGTCCCCGAGGAGCAGGAAGTGAGAGTAACGCAAAGCTCTGGGTATGATCCAAGTATCCAGCAACTTTGGGAAGGGGCCAATAGGGCCAGGAGGACGATACAGCACAATCCCACCCAGGCAGTAGTTGGGGGAAATTTTTATGCAAAAATCCAAAGCTTCAACATTAGGAGAATCCGTAAGTTCGGTGAAAAGACACTCCCATTCCTCTTTAACCACCACTGCCACACCCCCCCCCCCCGCCGGTATTTCCGATCCGCACAGGCAATTTTAAAGCCGGTGGGGATGGCCATTTCAAAGAGACGTATCAGTGAGTAGCTCAAAAATGTCCTGGCAATGTTTAGACATAGAGCGGGCATTTATCAGTGCGGCCTTAATAGTGACCGGCACTTTTCCTGCCCTGAGCTGATCAACAGACGAAATGGAGGACTGGGAAAAAGCAAGTTCACACTTAACACAAGAGTAGGAGCTGTTTAACGCAGCATCCCATCTCACACAATTTCTACAATTAAGGGGGTTACGGGCTAACAGTTCCTTACTGTTATACTGAATAGTTCTAGCGCAGTTTTGGATAGCGTCACCGGCATAGTGGCTGGCGCTGGCCGCCTCCGGGACGCTGACGGGCGCAGACTGGCTTGCCTTAGGCGCCCCTTCGGCGCGCCAGCGGCGCGCTCGCGCAGCGCGCATTATAAACCTCCGCCCTTCTCAACCACTAGAGCACGCACTCGTCAAAATGGCGGCTCTAAGTGGCACAACCCGGAAGTGAGGGCCGAAGGTAGCGCGCGGTAAAAACACAGAAAATTAGCACAGTAAAACCCAGCAAAGTAAATTCCCCACACAGATTTTAAAAGTACAGTTAAAATTGAGTCGCTATTTTAAAAGGAAGCAAGTTAGAGAAAAAAGCGGCCAAGCTACGCGGTACACAAATTCAAGTGCTCAGGGCAACAGCCGCTCGCGCAGTGCGCATTATAAACCTCCGCCCTTCTCAACCACTAGAGCACGCACTCGTCAAAATGGCGGCTCTAAGTGGCACAACCCGGAAGTGAGGGCCGAAGGTAGCGCGAGGTAAAAACACAGAAAATTAGCACAGTAAAACCCAGCAAAGTAAATTCCCCACACAGATTTTAAAAGTACAGTTAAAATTGAGTCGCTATTTTAAAAGGAAGCAAGTTAGAGAAAAATGTGGCCAAGCTATGCGGTACACAAATTCAAGTGCTCAGGGCAACCATGTGAGGCTATTATTATTTGCTGCTAGTGAAACAATTCCCCATCATGACATCCCTACGGTGCATAACAGGTTCAATACTAAGGTAGTAAATCAATTAATCAATCAGATATATATAGTGTTGCTAATCACCCTGTAGGATATACAGGCTCTTGCAGGTTCCAAAAGGCTCATTTGAACAGCCAGGTCTTGAGGGCCCTTCTAAATTCTGGAAGTGAGTTGATGGTCTGGAGCTGCATGGGGAGGCTGTTCCAGGTCTTTCCTGCGATGTAGGAAAAGGAGTGTCCTCCACTTCTGCTTCGGTGGATGCGGGTGTGTGGGCGAGTGATAGGGAAGTGGAGTGTAGTTTTCTCGACAGTTGGTGGAAGTTGAGGTGGTGGTTAATTCAGGCAGGTCGCTTGGTTGTGTGGCGCTTTGTATGCATGGGTCAGCAGCTTGAATTGGCATCTCTTCTGTACTGGGAGTCAGTGGAGTTCCCTGAGATGGGGTGTGATGTGGGGTCGTCAGGGTGGTCAAGGACAAGTCTGGCTCTGGTGTTCTGTATGGTTTGAAGTCTCTGTAGGAGGTGTGCGGCAATTCCTATGTAGAGAGCGTTGCCATAGTCCAGTTGACTGGTGATGAGGGCCTGTGTCACTGTGCGTCTCGTCTGTGAAGTTAGCCATTTGAAGATTTTCCATAGCATGCGCAGTGTGAGGAAGAAAGCAGAGGAGACGGCTTTGATCTGTGATTTCATGATGAGCTTGTTAGCAATGATGATTCTGAGGTTTCTGGTGTGGTCGGCAGGGATGACTGCGGGTACTGGGGCTGGGGACCACTGGGAGTTGTTCCAGGGGTTGCTGTTGTTGCTGTATGTCAGAACGTCCGTCTTGTCCATGTTCGACTTCAGGCAGTTGTTCTTCATCTAGTCGGCGATGCTTGTCATGCATCTGTGGAAGTTGATCCTGGTGGTAGGGTCATCAGTGAGGGAGAGGATTAGTTGGGTGTCGTCTGCGTAGGATATTATGTTGAGACTGTGTGCTCTGACGATGTTGACCAGTGGGGTCATGTAGGCACATCATGCTGTGTTTATCTCTACTCCTGGTGCTCACCTGATATATATATTTTTTTTGATAAACAATTTTATTGGTTTTTAACAAGGTATAATCACTCATGACACGACATATTACAGCATGATATGGATACAATGTACTTAAAGGGACACAGACGTAACTATTAGACCCCTCCATCCAGCAATGACCCCAACCCACGTGTGTAAAAGAACAAGCTAATCCACGGCACCCAGCCATTTGCCCCAAACCCTCCAGTATTTCCTAGGACACCCCCTTGCCTCATACATAGGCCTCTCTTGAGCCGCACACCAATCCACCCCTTTTCGCCATTTCACGGAACTGGGTGGCATGGGCTGTTTCCAGGAGGCGGCGATGTCCCGCTTGGCCACGACCATGGCTGTATTGTAAAGTGACTTCTCGCTCCTGGTCCCATCCAGCCCATCCGTGATCCCAAGAAGGGAATGACGCGGGTCGTGGGGCGCCTCCCATCCCAGGACCTCGGTCAGTTCGCTTTCGATCTCTCCCCAGAATTGAGCCAATCGGGGGCAAGCCCACACCATGTGAAAGAAATCGGCCAGATCAAGACCGCACCTCGAGCACGAGGCAGTTGGGGAAAAGCCTGCTCGGTGTAGGCGCTGCGGGGTGAGGTAGGCCATGTGTAGGTAATATAACTGAATTAGGCGGAGTTTAGCAGATGAAGTAACCGTCCTAGGCGACATTAGGGCGTCGCGCCAGTCCTCCTCGTCCAGGGGGCCCACCCACTCCTCCCAGTGGCCCCTGAGTCCGTCTAGTGAGGTCGGAGTATTGTTGACAAGTGTTAGAAATGGGATCTCTAGTTGGCAAGGGCTTGCACCTTTGTCCAAGTAGGGACCCTTCTTCCTAGTCAGGGTAAGGGTTGTTACACTCGTGAAGTAACCCCTGCTCACCCTCGTGGTAGCTTGGCACGAGCAGTCAGGCTTAATTCAGAGGCAGTGTGTAAAGCATTTGCACATAACCAACAGTAATACAGTGTAAGCACTACAAACGGACACCACACCAGTTTAGAAAAATAACCAATATTTTATATACTCAAGACAAGACCAATTACGACAAAAATCCACAATACTGTACTTTGAAAATGAATGCTTGATAAGGTAACTTCTTCTTTGCAGGAATAGCACAAAAGCAAAGTTCGTACGAGTCGGTAGCTCCGTCCGAGCCTACCGTGATGCTGAAAACCACAGAGTCTAACAGTTCCAGCCGACCGCGTCGATACGGGCCAGCAGAGTCGTGAACAGACTCGGTCACAGTACCTTTTCTCGTTGTGGCTGGTACGGAGTGTACGAGCCGGTCGGCGTTCGTCGCGGTTGCGGTGCAAGACGGAGCGATGCAAGGTGCGGTGTCCCTCGATGCGGTGCAGGCAGCGGCTCGATGAGCGTCGGGCAGACGGAGTCGGTGAGTCCAAGGCGTGCGATGCAGGGCGAGACGATGCTCGATGCGGTGCTGACAGGTTGCGATGCAGGCGACCTAGCCGGAGTGCGGGAGCTGGCGTCGGACAGCGGTGCGAGTCGGAGCGGTGCGTCGCAGACGTGCGAGCGGTGCCCCAAATGCGGTGCGGTCTCGACTCTTGAGCCAGTTGCAGCGACAGTGTCGGTCTGGTCCGGCTGGCCCAGTGAAGCGATGCGATGCGAACTGCGGTGCCCACAGGTCACGGTGCAAGCAGCGGCTCGATGTTGGCGGCGTCGGACGTCGCCCACGGTGAGACCAGGGTTGCGATGCGAGCGGGGCGATGCGGTCTGCGGTGCAAACAGGTCACCGGCCAGGGATGGATTCGGTTGACGGAGTCGGTTGCAGGTCCCTTCCTCTGTGGCAACTGAAACAGCGTTCCAGCAGCGGTACCCAGAGGCTTGTGAAGTCTTTGCAGTCCCTGAGACTTCTTAACAGGAGGCCAGCTCGGTTTCTGGCCCTTGGAGATACTCAGCACAAGTTTGGAGAAAGTTCAGTCCAGTCCTTTCACTGCCCAAGGCAGAAGCAGCAGCTGCAGGCCAACCCAACCAAGCAACAACACAGCAAAGGGGCAGTACTCCTCCTGGCAGCTCTTCCAGCTCTTCGTCTTGGCAGGTTCCTTGATTCCAGCGAGATCTAAATTCATGGGGTCAGGGCCCCAATATTTATATCCCAAATTCCTTTGTTCTCTGAAGGCAGAGAGGCCTTTGCCTAGTCCAAACCAGTTCTGGAGCACTTTGTTGACAAGTCTCCGTCCCTTCTTTCAGTGAGTAGGCCAGGGACATCAGACGCACCACAGGAGGTGGAGCCAGCATTGTGGAGGGAAGGCACTGTCCTATTCAGGGCCCAGGTGCGACCCCTCCCACCCATCTACAGGTCGATCTGGCTATTCAGCCCTGCGCTGACTCACCCTGTCTCCTGGCATCCCCCAGCCCCTGTCAATCACATTCCAGACACGGAATACACAATCTCGCAGAGGCAGGCTTGGATGGTTAGGCAAGAAAATACCCACTTTCTAAAAGTGGTATTTTCAAACCCAGAATGGTAAAACCAACCTTACTAAAAGCTGCATTTTATCATTCTGAGTCCAGGCATACTAAACTCGAATTTCTACCATGTTCCCGGGGTCAGTTAGGATTATAAGCTGTAATAATCAAAACCGCCCGTTCTGGCCTAGGGGGAACAGGTAGCCTTGCAATAGTGAAAAACGAACTAGGCTGTAATTCACTATCAGGACATGCCGCACACACCCGGGCATGTCCTACCTTTCGCGTACAACGCACCCTGCCCACAGGGGTACCTTGGGCCTACCTTAGGGGTGACTAATATGTAGCAAAGGGAAGGTTTAGGGACTTGCAAGTGTGTGCACTTGCCAAGTCGACATGGCAGCCTCAGGCTGCGCACAGGCTCTGCGATGGCAGGCCCGAGTTACACTTTACGGGCTGCTTGCGTGGGTGGCACAATCCAGTGCTGCAGCCCACCAACAGCATTTGGTCTATAGGCCCTGGCACTCGCAGTGCACTTTACAAGGGACTGACACATAAACCAAATAGGCCAATCATGGAAACACCAATCCATAACACATTTTATACAGGAGCACTTGCACTTTCCCACTGGACCGCAGTGAGGAAAGTGCGCAGAATCATCACACCAGCAAAAACAGAGTCAAAACCGGGAGGTCAGAAAGCAAAAAGTCAGGGGAAACACGCCAAAAGATGCCAAGTCTAACACATGTCCCCTCCAGCTGAAAGTAGGGAGAACTACCCAACCCCATGGGAGTTCTCTTCACTAAGGCGGAAGAACCTGGACAGACCATCTGCGTTGGCGTGTTCTGTACCAGGACGGTGTTCCACCGTAAAGTCAGCAACACCTATCATTAATTCTTCCATCACTAATTTAATTAATGCCTCTTTAACATTGGGCTTAGTTCCTCTGGATTGGAAAAAGGCCATGGTAAGGGCACTTTTGAAGAAACCCCATCTGGATCCGACAGAGATGAGCAACTATCGTCCCATCTCCCTACTACCTGGAATTAGCAAGGTGGCAGAGAAATATGTAAACCGTCAACTCTCTGCTCACCTTGAATCCGCTGGACTCCTCCATGCCTCCCAGACTGGTTTCCGCCCTGGCCAGGGTACGGAGACCGCAATGATCGCGGTGGTAGAGGAGGCTAGAAGGATTCTTGACTCGGGGGGATCCGCGGCCATTATCCTTCTGGACCTAAGTGCAGCCTTCGATACGGTAAACCACTGCACTCTGGTATGCCGCCTTAAAGAGTAGGAGTGACAGGATTGGCTTTAGCCTGGCTGAAATCATTTCTGGAAAATAGAACCTTTCAAGTATTTGAAGACAACAGCCGGTCCCAACCAGTACCACTCCGCTGTAGGGTTCCCCAGGGCTCATCCTTGAGCCCTACACTTTTCAATGTGTACATGTCCCCATTGGCAGAAATTGTAACTCCATTTGGAATTAAAATGGTCACCTACGCAGATGACACCCAATTAATCGTAACACTGAATCAGGTGGAACAGTCCTCGGTAGACTTATGCTCCTGTCTCAAAGAAGTGACTCATTGGATGAACAGAGCACACCTCAGACTTAATGGTGAAAAAACAGAGCTCTTATTGCTGGGCGATCAATCAATATTCCACCCCAATTCTATGTGGCCGACCTGCATGGGACCAGCACCTCTGCCAAAAAAGAGATAAAGAGCCTGGGCATCTGGCTGGACCAGGACCTTACTTTTAAAACACAAGCTAGGAAAACCGCCGCTGTCTGCTATGGTCTGCTCCGAACCTCGAGAAAAATACTGCCTCTTTTACCTGGCCCCTCTCGAAAGCTCCTAATTCAGGCACTTATTCTTTCCAGATTGGATTACGGTAATGCCCTCTATTTAGGAGCTCCTAAATCAGTTATCACTAAGCTACAGGTGGTTCAGAATTCGGCAGCAAGACTTCTCACGGGCACAAAAATCCGATGTTCTGCCAAGCCTGCCCTGAGATCACTTCACTGGCTCCCGGTACAGGAAAGAATCCATTTTAAAGCCCTTTGCATTACGCACAAAATCTTTCAGGGCAAGGGTCCTTCTATTTTAAAAACCTGATTAAACCATACAAAGCTAATAGAAATTTACGTTCAGATGATCTCTCCCTAGCCGACACCCCAAGAATCAAGAGGACACGGACGGGTGGCCGCCTCTTCTCCTATAATGCCTCCAAACTTTGGAATTCCCTCCCTCTCACTATTCGTAAGGAAACAAACCATTTGATATTCCGCAAACATTTGAAGACCTGGCTGTTTCCATAAACCCATCAGTCCTCTGGCCACTTCCGCAGCGCTGGGATGCTTCCGGGTAGCCATGCGCTTTATAAAAATCTCTTTCATTTCATTTCATTTCAAGTCCATTCCCTGTAGGGAGATGGACCACCTCAGCAGTTTTGGATTCTCGCCCCTCATTTGCATCAACCATCTGAGGGGCCTGTGGTCTGTCTGAACCCGGAAGTGAGTCCCAAACAGGTATGGTCTCAACTTCTTCAGCGCCCAGACCACAGCAAAAGCTTCCCTTTCTATGGCACTCCACCTCTGTTCCCTGGGAAGTAGTCTCCTGCTAAGGAAGACTACAGGCTGATCCAGGCCCTCTTCGTTCAGTTGTGAGAGCACCGCTCCCACACCATGCTCTGAAGCGTCAGTCTGCACAACGAATTCCTTGGAGAAGTCAGGTGCCTTGAGCACGGGCGCCGTGCACATGGCTGCCTTCAGGGCATCAAAAGCTTTCTGGCAGGACTCAGTCCAGATCACTTTCCTGGGCTGCCTCTTAGAGGTCAGCTCTGTTAAGGGGGCAACGATGGTGCCATAGCCCTTAACAAATCTCCTATAATAGCCGGTGAGACCTAAGAAGGCTCTCACCTCTGTCTGGGACTTGGGGGCTCCCAAGCCAGAATGGTGTCAATCTTGGGTTGTAGGGCGCCACCTGGCCGCTTCCTACCTGGTGTCCCAAGTACACCACAGAACCCTGCCCGATCTGGCACTTACTGGCCTTGATCGTGAGGCCTGCACCTTGCAGAGCCCTCAACACTTTCTCAAGGTGCTGTAAATGTTCTTCCCAGCTGGAACTGAACACAGCAATGTCATCCAGGTAGGCGGCACTGAAATCCTCCAGCCCAGCCAACACCTGATTGACCAACCTCTGAAAGGTGGCAGGGGCATTCTTCAACCCAAAGGGCATCACCCGGAATTGGTAATGACCTTCTGGGGTTGAGAATGCGGATCTCTCCTTGGCCCCATCGGTTAAGGCAATCTGCCAGTACCCAGACGTCAAATCAAACGTGCTGAGGAACCGGGCAGCTCCCAACCGATCAATGAGCTCATCAGCTCTGGGGATGGGGTGCGCGTCAGTCCTGGTGACGGCATTGAGCCCACGGTAGTCCACACAAAACCGGAGTTCTGGAGTGGCACCGGGCGCCGCAGCCTTTGGGACCAAGACCACTGGGCTGGCCCAAGGACTGTGGGAGGGCTCAATCACCCCTAACACCAACATCTTAGAGACCTCCTCCTTGATGCTGGCTCTGACCCGGTCAGTCAACCTGTAAATCTTGTGCTTCACAGGATGGCTGTCACCAGTGTCCACGTCATGGGTACACCAGTGAGTAACACCGGGGGTCAGAGAGAACAGTGGGGCGAACTGTCCCAACAACTGGCGACAGTCCCCCTGCTGCTCCTGAGTCAGAGTAGGGGAGAGGATCACACCCTCTACTGACCCATCATGCTCCTTGGTAGACAGGAGGTCAGGAGAGGCTCGCTCTCCTCTTCTACCCCATCATCTGTCGCCAAGAGCATACTCACTTCGGACCTCTCGAAGTGGGGCTTGAGGCGGTTCACGTGAAGGACCCTCAAAGGGTTCCTTGGAGCCTGCAAATCCACCAGGTAGGTGACGTCACTTTTGCGCTCCTTTACCTCATATGGCCCAGTCCACTTGTCCTGCAAGGCACAAGGTGCTACTGGGGCCATGACCCACACTTTTTGTCCAGGTTGAAATTCGACCAGAGTGGCGTTCTGGTCATACCATCTCTTCATTTCTTCCTGGCTTGCTTCTAGGTTCGCCTGAGCGAGTTTCCTGAAGCGGGCAGTTTGGTTTCTAAAGGCCAGCATGTAGCTAAATACATCCTGGGAGTTTTCCTGGGAGCTGCCTCCCAGCCTTCCTTTACCAAACTCAGAGGTCCTCTGACAGGGTGGCCATACAGGAGCTCAAAGGGGCTGTACCCAAGAGACTTCTGAGGCACCTCCCTGTATGCGAAGAGTAGGCATGGCAAGAGGACGTCCCACTTACGCCTCATGGGTTCTGTTAGACCCTTGATCATGCCTTTCAAGGTCTGGTTGAATCTCTCCACCAGACCGTTTCCTTGTGGGTGGTAAGGAGTGGTGAACTTGTAGGTTACCCCACACTCCTTCCACAGGGATGTCATATACTTCGATATGAAATTGGTCCCCCTATCAGAAACCACCTCTCTGGGGAATCCCACACGGGAAAAGATCCCCATTAACGCCCGGCCCACCACTGGCGCCGTCGTTGTCCTGAGAGGGATTGCCTCCGGGTACCGGGTGGCATGGTCCACCAAGACCAGGATGTACCTGTTGCCCATGGCTGTCTTGGGATCCAGTGGCCCCACAATATCCATCCCTACCCTTTCAAAGGGTGTTCCAACAACCGGAAAAGGTTGGAGAGGAGCTTTGACCTTCCTCCCACTCTTACCACTTGCCTGGCAAGTTTGGCAAGACCTGCAGTGTGCATCTGACTGCCTTCGCATTTGGGGCCAAAAGAAGTGGGTGACAAGCCTGTCAAAGGTCTTGTCCTGCCCCAAATGTCCTGCCAAAGGCACGTCATGAGCCAGACCCAGTAGGAAGGACCTGAAGCGCTGGGGTACCACCAGCACACGGGCTGACCCAGGCTCAGCAACCTTAGGCTCACTGTATAGGAGACCACTCTCCCAGTAGATCAGATGTGACCCGGACTGATTACCAGCTGCCTGGTCTGCAGCCTGCCGCCGCAGACCCTCCAGAGTAGGGCACTCGTTCTGCTCCCTGCAGAACTCCTCCCTGGTGGGACCCCCTTCTTGCTGCCAATGGGTCAGCTCAGAGATGTCTCCCAGTTTGGCTACCTGCTCCCCTGTAGGCACCGGGCGTCCCCTCGAGGTCCGCCTCCTCCCGGTCCGTGGGAAATTCGGGGCCGGTTTCCCGCGCCCCTGCCCTTTCTCTTGGCAGGGACTTGGGCCACTGTTTCAGGCTCCAAGTCCTCTTGATCACCCTTTCTGGCCGCCATTGACCGAGTAGACACGCATGCCCACTCTGGCAACCCAAGCATCTCCAAGTGGGACCTGAGCTCAACCTCCTTCCATGAGGACTGCTCCAGGTCGTTTCCTAGCAGACAATCTACAGGCATGGTAGGGCTCACAACCACCCTTAAGGGACCTGAGACCCCCCATTCAAAGGGAACCTGCGCCACCATACATTGGCGCTCTGAGTTGTCGACAGCAACTACTTGGTGGAATGCTCCTGGGACTACTTGCTTCTCAGACACCAGGTGACACCGGACTGAGGTCACACTGGCTCCAGTATCTCTGAGAGCCTCTACCCTGTTCCCATTGATGGTCACCCAGGTGCTATATTTCTTTGTGTTAGGGGGCACCTGGTTTCCTGGGACCATCTCACTGTCCCCGAGTGAGACAAGGGTCATTTCTGCGGGATCCCCACCCTCCTGTGGGCACCCCTCCTCCCCAAGCGCTACACTAGCCAACACTTTGGACTGTCCACCGGTGGGTGGCTGTGTCCCCTTCGGGCACTTGGGGTCCCCCTTAAAGTGACCTACCTGGTCACATGCATAACACTTGCGGGGGCCGGTCTCAACAGGCTTCCCTGTAGAGACCCCTTTCTTCTTATCACCGGGGGGCTGGGAACCTTTACCCTGGGTACTAGTTTGGGGCCCTTTAGAGAACTCCTGTGCTTTACCCTTGTCCCCCCACCTTTCTGCTGGGGACCCTGCCCACCTTTGGCTGAGTCTCCCCCAAACGCTTTCTTGTGGACCCTGGTACTCACCCAGCGGTCCGCTTCCATAGCAAGCTTCCTGGGGTCAGTTAGCTTACTATCAACTAGGTGCTGGCGCAGATCTGCAAAACATAGACTAGACAAGTGCTCCCATGCAATCAAGTTGTAGAGCCCCTGAAAATCTGTTACACTACTGCCCTTCACCCAACCATCCAGAGACCTGCAGAACACATCCACACATTCCAACCAAGTGTTGACATCAGACTTCTTACTGGACCTGAACTGATCCCTGTACTTTTCAGGAGTAAGACCATACTTCGTGAGAAGGGCATCCTTCATGTCAGCATAGGTGAGGTGATACCCCTTACCCAAAGCTATCAGAGCATCCCTTGCTTCTTCCGGGAAAAGTGGCCACAATCCTGCTCCCCAATTCTCCTCAGGGACCCCATTCATGTGTATGGCTGCCTCATAACCCTGGAACCACCTTTGTATGTCATCCCCCTTCTTGAACTCCTTGCCTACGTTCTTGGGAATGTGCACAATCCTGTCTGCCTTTCTGGACGAATTGCTGCCACCATCTGAGCCTGACTTACTCCTAAGTTCTAGCTCCTTCAGTTCTCTCTCATGCTCTAAGAGCATCTTCCTCTCCTCTATGGCCAATCTCTTCTCCTCCCGCTCACTCTCCAGCCTGAGCTTCTGCAGCTCGAACTGCCTTGCCTCCCGCCTGTCCTCCAGCTCCTCTGGGGACAGACTGCTGCTGCCCGACCTGGCGGGTTCCCCCTACCCAAAAGCACATCCACCCTGGAAATAGGCTCCTCCGCCTCCTCACTGAGATCACCAGGCTGCCCATTGGCATGTCTGGCTGCTACCCAGGCCCTCAGCGCCTTCTGTAGCTCCTCCTTCCTTGTGAGGCCTTTAATTTGGACTTTCAGGTTTTTACAAATCGCTCGTAACTCCTTTACGGCGTAGGATTCCAACCTGTCCTCCTCAAAGATAACTTCCAGAGATGCAACGGATGATGCAATTGATTCAGGCATGACAAAAGTCGTGAGTTGAAAACTGGCAAGATCAAAAGTAGGCCAAAAGAAAAAGAACCAGTATGTGGTACGTAATGGTCTGCGATATGGTAGTAGTGCACACCAATCACTGTAAGTCAAGTGCAAACGCAAGTCCTATCCTCACCGCTAACAACCAATGTTAGAAATGGGATCTCTAGTTGGCAAGGGCTTGCACCTTTGTCCAAGTAGGGACCCTTCTTCCTAGTCAGGGTAAGGGTTGTTACACTCGTGAAGTAACCCCTGCTCACCCTCGTGGTAGCTTGGCACGAGCAGTCAGGCTTAATTCAGAGGCAGTGTGTAAAGCATTTGCACATAACCAACAGTAATACAGTGTAAGCACTACAAACGGACACCACACCAGTTTAGAAAAATAACCAATATTTTATATACTCAAGACAAGACCAATTACGACAAAAATCCACAATACTGTACTTTGAAAATTAATGCTTGATAAGGTAACTTCTTCTTTGCAGGAATAGCACAAAAGCAAAGTTCGTACGAGTCGGTAGCTCCGTCCGAGCCTACCGTGATGCTGAAAACCACAGAGTCTAACAGTTCCAGCCGACCGCGTCGATACGGACCAGCAGAGTCGTGAACAGACTCGGTCACAGTACCTTTTCTCGTTGTGGCTGGTACGGAGTGTACGAGCCGGTCGGCGTTTGTCGCGGTTGCGGTGCAAGACGGAGCGATGCAAGGTGCGGTGTCCCTCGATGCGGTGCAGGCAGCGGCTCGATGAGCGTCGGGCAGACGGAGTCGGTGAGTCCAAGGCGTGCGATGCAGGGCGAGACGATGCTCGATGCGGTGCTGACAGGTTGCGATGCAGGCGACCTAGCCGGAGTGCGGGAGCTGGCGTCGGACAGCGGTGCGAGTCGGAGCGGTGCGTCGCAGACATGCGAGCGGTGCCCCAAATGCGGTGCGGTCTCGACTCTTGAGCCAGTTGCAGCGACAGTGTCGGTCTGGTCCGGCTGGCCCAGTGAAGCGATGCGATGCGAACTGCGGTGCCCACAGGTCACGGTGCAAGCAGCGGCTCGATGTTGGCGGCGTCGGACGTCGCCCACGGTGAGACCAGGGTTGCGATGCGAAGCGGGGCGATGCGGTCTGCGGTGCAAACAGGTCACCGGCCAGGGATGGATTCGGTTGACGGAGTCGGTTGCAGGTCCCTTCCTCTGTGGCAACTGAAACAGCGTTCCAGCAGCGGTACCCAGAGGCTTGTGAAGTCTTTGCAGTCCCTGAGACTTCTTAACAGGAGGCCAGCTCGGTTTCTGGCCCTTGGAGATACTCAGCACAAGTTTGGAGAAAGTTCAGTCCAGTCCTTTCACTGCCCAAGGCAGAAGCAGCAGCTGCAGGCCAACCCAACAAAGCAACAACACAGCAAAGGGGCAGTACTCCTCCTGGCAGCTCTTCCAGCTCTTCGTCTTGGCAGGTTCCTTGATTCCAGCGAGATCTAAATTCATGGGGTCAGGGCCCCAATATTTATATCCCAAATTCCTTTGTTCTCTGAAGGCAGAGAGGCCTTTGCCTAGTCCAAACCAGTTCTGGAGCACTTTGTTGACAAGTCTCCGTCCCTTCTTTCAGTGAGTAGGCCAGGGACATCAGACGCACCACAGGAGGTGGAGCCAGCATTGTGGAGGGAAGGCACTGTCCTATTCAGGGCCCAGGTGCGACCCCTCCCACCCATCTACAGGTCGATCTGGCTATTCAGCCCTGCGCTGACTCACCCTGTCTCCTGGCATCCCCAGCCCCTGTCAATCACATTCCAGACACGGAATACACAATCTCGCAGAGGCAGGCTTGGATGGTTAGGCAAGAAAATACCCACTTTCTAAAAGTGGTATTTTCAAACCCAGAATGGTAAAACCAACCTTACTAAAAGCTGCATTTTATCATTCTGAGTCCAGGCATACTAAACTCGAATTTCTACCATGTTCCCGGGGTCAGTTAGGATTATAAGCTGTAATAATCAAAACCGCCCGTTCTGGCCTAGGGGAACAGGTAGCCTTGCAATAGTGAAAAACGAACTAGGCTGTAATTCACTATCAGGACATGCCGCACACACCCGGGCATGTCCTACCTTTCGCGTACAACGCACCCTGCCCACAGGGGTACCTTGGGCCTACCTTAGGGGTGACTAATATGTAGCAAAGGGAAGGTTTAGGGACTTGCAAGTGTGTGCACTTGCCAAGTCGACATGGCAGCCTCAGGCTGCGCACAGGCTCTGCGATGGCAGGCCCGAGTTACACTTTACGGGCTGCTTGCGTGGGTGGCACAATCCAGTGCTGCAGCCCACCAACAGCATTTGGTCTATAGGCCCTGGCACTCGCAGTGCACTTTACAAGGGACTGACACATAAACCAAATAGGCCAATCATGGAAACACCAATCCATAACACATTTTATACAGGAGCACTTGCACTTTCCCACTGGACCGCAGTGAGGAAAGTGCGCAGAATCATCACACCAGCAAAAACAGAGTCAAAACCGGGAGGTCAGAAAGCAAAAAGTCAGGGGAAACACGCCAAAAGATGCCAAGTCTAACAACAAGCGTCTTGTAAATGCGGGAAATACCCCCTTCCCCAAGTCGCCGAGCATGGTCTGAGCCTCAGGGGGGCTGTATTCGGGAATCCTGGTGTCGTCAGGAATGTGTATGCGGAGGGCGTGCCGCACCTGTAGATATTTGTAGTGTTGTGATGGGTGCAGAGAGTATCTGGATTGAAGATCTGCAAAGGAGCGCATATGACTGCTTGCCCACACATCCCTGAGCTGGGAGATCCCAATGAGGTCCCACGCTCGGAACCCCTGTAACCCACTGACCTCCCGAAGCCTTGTCCCATGCCATAGAGGCGTTTGTTGAGTGAGTTTGTTCGTCCATTTAGTATGTCGCAAAGCCGCCCGCCAGGCCAGGAGTGCCGAGCGTGTGATGTCGGGCAGAGTGGACGGGATAGATTCCCCGTACATGAGGGATTGGATTTTGGGTAGGCCGAGCCCACTCAGTTCCAGCCTGTATGCTGGGTCAGACCAGCCCCCATTGAACCAGTCGTGGATGTTCAGTAAACGAGTCGCCAGGTAGTATAGATATAAGTGTGTCATCCCCATACCCCCGTCGAATGAGGGAATCTGGCAGGTTTTAAAGGCCAGTCGGGCCTCCCTCCCCCCCAGAGGAACTTAGTGGCCATAGTGTCCAGCTCCCTAAACCACGCCCGCGAGAAACAGAATGGGGTGTTTTGGAAGATGTAGAGGAATCTGGGAAGAATCATCATTTTAAATAAGGCCACCCTCCCCAAGGGGTTCAGAGGTAGTGTTTGCCATTTGTGAAGATCTGCCTTGACCTTCTTCATGAGCGGGGTAATATTAAGGGACCAACCCAGGTCCGGGAGGAGAGCGACCCATATTCCAAGATATTTAAAGGACTGACGCCGCAGCGGTATCGTGGACTGCCAGTCGAAACACTCCCTGGAAAGATGGAGCGGAACCAGGACCGATTTACTGGAGTTCAGTTGAAGGCCCGAGGTTTGCCCAAAAGAGCGCAGGATGTGAAGGCAGCGGGGACCTGACTGTGCGGGATCGGTTAAGAAGATCAGGACGTCGTCTGCATATAGGGCGATTTTATCCACTTCAGAGTTGGGCCATTCCCATCCCCGAACCAGATTCTCGGACCGGATCAAGGCCGCTAGAGGCTCCATCACCAGGGCGAAGAGGAGGGGCGAGAGGGGGCAGCCCTGTCTCGTTCCCCTTTGAATGGGGAAGGCATGAGAAAGAACCCCGTTGACCAGGACGCGCGCCCGGGGCCGAGTGTACAGGACCCCAACCAGCTGCCTGAAGCGAAGGCCGAAGCCCATCAGCGCCAGCACCTCGTCTAAGTACGTACAATCGACGGAATCGAATGCCTTCTCAAAATCAATGAGAAGGAGCGCCAGGTAGGGGGAGAGCACGTGGCGATGAGCCAGGGCCAGGTGCAGCCGCCGAAGACAATGTCTGGTGCCTCGTTGGGGCATAAAACCACATTGGTCCGGGTGGACCAACGTGGCGAGATAAGGCTTCATCCTACGGGCGAGGATCGTAGCGTACAATTTAATGTCCGTGTTGATGAGGGAGATAGGACGATAGTCAGAACAATGGGGAGATGGCGGTTGTGACTTCGGGAGGACTACAATGGTGGCCATATCCGTCTCTGGTGGGAAGGAACCTTTCTCTGAAGCCTCGGCATACAGGTCAGCTAGGCGGGGCACAAGGGCTTCGCGGTACGCTGCATAGTATTCTTGGGGAAGGCCGTCTGGGCCAGGAGTCTTACCCGACGAGGTATGCACGATGGCCTCATTAATCTCCTCGAGGGAGAATAAGCGGTCTAGATCAGATCTAGCCGTGGAGTCCAGCTGGGGGAGTTGAGCACCTGCCACTTCCATTAGTTTCCGGAGCGTTCTCACCGGGGTTCGCTTAGCATAGAGTCGGCGATAGTAGGCTGCGAATGCGTCCGCTATAGCCACCGGGGATCGTTGCGTCGTCCCCTCCTGATCTAGTATCTCCGGGATAATGCGGTTCGCTCTGGGATACGTGGCGAGCCGGTGTAGAATCGCTCCATTCCTGTCACCCCAACCATAAACTCTGGCCACAGAAGATCTCCACATAAGCTTGGCGGCCTCTAGCGAGAGTTGCTTGATGTCATTGCGGATGCTCGCGAGGCGCCTCTCCTGAGCTGCGTCGTCCCCGGCGGGGGAGGAGCGCTCAAGGCGTAGGGCCTGTGCCTTCAAGGATGTGATCCGCGACAGTTGGGCCCGTCGCTGCCGTTGGACGTGGCCTTTGGCAAATCCACGGATGGTGGCCTTACCCGCCTCCCACAGGGTACCCGGGGAAGGGACCGACCCCGCATTGGTGTTAAAGTATTGCGCCAACTCCAGACCCACCGCCTTCTTGAAATCCTTATCTTGAAGAAACCAGGCGTTCAACCGCCACATTGGGCGTGAATGGTGAGGAGGGGACCCTGCGCTATGGAGCACTGGAGAGTGGTCGGAAATGCCTCTCGGGAGTATGCGAACATCTTGGAGTGTAGAGCAGTCCGTTGACGGAATAAAAATCGCGTCTATGCGCGCCTGCGTGTGGTGTGCAGCGGAGGTGTGTGTGTATTGTTTAGCGTGTGGGTGCCAAGTTCGCCACGCGTCGCAGAGGCCTAGGGATTCGGCCCAGTTTGTGAGCTGTTTTGCCTGCGTCAGTCTGGATGGAGAGGGAGGGCCCGTCGTGTCCAGGAGTGGGGCCGAGACCGCATTAAACTCACCCCCTATAATGGTGAATCCCAGGGGGAGGGTGGGCAGTAGGGCAGTGGAGTATTTAAGGGTCGTGGTGAGCATTGAGGGAGGAGAGTACATGGACACAAAGTTGTGTGGAGTACCCCCGATTGCCCCGCTGATAACTACGAACGTGCCCTGCGGGTCGTGGAAAACCTGTGTTAGGACAAAGGGAAGGGAGCGCTTCAGTATTATGGCCACACCCCGGGAACCTCGAGCGAAGCCCGAGTGCCATACCCTGTCGTAGCCATATCGTGCCAGGAAGGGGCAGAGGTTGCCCAACAGGTGTGTTTCTTGGAGCATAAGCACATCTATATTGAGGCGCTGCTCATAGCGCAATACGGCCGTTCGCTTGTGGAGGTCTAAGAGGCCGTTAACGTTCCAGGATAAAATCTGAAAGGTTGCGGACGAAGATATTGTATCAGTCATGGGGGCTGGAAGTCGCTATGCTGGCCCATCGGACCCCGGTGGGCCGACAGCAAATGTGGGACCTGGTTCAGGTGTGAAGATGTACCGTTTGGTCGGAGTGCGTATAGTGGGCCTCTGTCTGAATGGCTCCGCGTGTCATGAGGGTGCAACAGAACAACACTGAACAGTGTAAAACTTGTGGAGAAAACAATCTTATCTCCCAACAACCAAGAGAGAACCCAATACCGAACCCACCCCCTACCCCCTCCCCCCTCCCTATACTTCGGAAACGGAAGCATCTGTCGACCCCCCATTTAACTAGACCAAACTAAAACGCTCGGAATGGAAACGTGGAGGACCCCTCCAGAAGAACGGATAGACAGCGCATCGGCAGTGAGCAGAAAAGTAAACAAGTGCTTGGTAAGGTCTGAAGACCCCCTCCCCCCTCAACGGCGGACATGCCTTTGGATCTGAGTTGCATTATTGCTAAAGAGTGGGGGTGCGAGAGAGGTCCGAGTCCACCTGGGCCAGTGGCATGGCCGAGCCCGCGAGGCTCTCAGTGGAGCGATGTCTGTGGCGGGGAGCCCGACTGGCTGGAGGAGTCTTGACGGTCAGGAGCCGCTGCGCTTAATGATCTGAGTGCTGGTGCCTGTGCCTGGCGCCCCCTGCGCGACCGCGTGCGACGCCGGCGTCAGTGCCCCGGCGACCGCTGCCCCTCAGGCTGCGATTCCATACGTTCCGGAGAGATGTCTCGTCGATGGCGAAGGGGGCGCTCTTCCGTCAGCCATGTCCATGCCGCCTGGGGGGAGTCAAAGAATTGTGTCTGGCCTTGAAAAATGACCCGGAGACGGGCCGGGAACTGGAGCTGATATTGTAGGCCCAAAGCGCGCAGCTTATTCTTGACCTCCATGTAGGAGCGCCGGAGGTCCTGGACCTCCCTAGTGTAGTCCGGGAATACCATAATAACATGGTTCTGAAACTTGAGTGGGCCGGCCGCCCTGGCAGCCCGCAGGATGGCGTCGCGATCTTTAAAGTTGAGTACTTTTAGGATGATGGGGCGGGGTGCAGCGCCAGGAGGGGGCCTGGGCACCAAGGATCTGTGGGCTCTTTCTACTACAAACCATGTCGACAGGGCATCTCCAGGCATCCATGATTTGAACCAGTCCTCCACGAAAGTGGCAGCCTAACCTGCCTCCGCCCCCTCAGGAAACCCCACCAGGCAGAGGTTGTTGCGACGTGCCCGGTTTTCCGCGTCTTCCGCACGCCTATGGAGCTCCTTGGTATGAGTACAAAGGTGGGCGACTTGGTCCTTGAGTCGTGCAATATCGTCCTCGGCCGTGGATAACCGGGACTCGGCTTCCGACAGCCGCGTGGTTGCGTTGCGGAGGTCTTGCCTGAGGAGAGACACATCTATTTTGATTTCTCCGATCTTCCCCTCCACGGACTCCTGTGAGGCCTTAATGGCCTGAAGGATAGTGTCGAGGTCCCTGTCCGGAGGAGGGGGTGGCCCCCCCGCCGCCCCCCCGGAAGGCTCGGAGGTGGTGAACCGGTCCATTTTTGTCTGCGTGGGGGCCGGCGTAGGCTTGGTACCTTTATCCCTCCCCATGACCCGGGCCAGCCGATAGTGACTGTGGCAACTTGGAACTCGGGGGAGCGGGAGGCCGACGTGGGTCACAGATCCAGAGAGACGGCAGCCTTCTGTAGGCGCGAGCTTCCGACTTCACCCGGAGGCCCAGCCGGTGGGGGTTAGTCCTCTTGCTATCTTTGTGTATGGGGCGCCCTCCGCCACCCGACAAGATGGCCGACTGTATTTACGGGGGTCAGACCTCACTTGCCCTGCCAGTCACCGTTGGAGTCCCTAAGGAAACAGGGCCTTCCAGAACCAAGACAGTGGGCCCCCACCCCAGCCCGCAGTATGAGAAGTGAAGAAGGGGGAGGCCACCTGACCCCACCACCAGCCCAGGAGCCCAAGGCCGAAAGCGGGGGCAGTGCCCCTGGTACCTCCACCCCGCGCTCTAACAACCGGGGGCCCCCAGCTCGGGTTGCCCTCTCCGCGGGTCCAGCCCTCAGATCAAACCGCACGGGGCCCCGCAGTCAAACCTTCGCGCAGCCCCGCTAGGAAGCGGGAGGGCAGCGGCTCCTTCGAGCGCAAAGTCAACACGGAGTGGGGGGGAGGAAAGGGGGGACCCAGTGTCCAAGGCCCGGCCCGCTGCCCGATCTGACAGCCGACCCCCCCGTTCACCGTATGAGTCAGCCGCACGACCGAGATCCGGATGGCCGCCCCGCCTCCACCACTACATCTGTTCCGGCGCCGGCCGACTCGCCAGCCGCGATCCCACAGGAGGCCTCACGATGCCACTGGGTCGACCGCCCCTCCGGGACGTGCGTCCGCCCGGGCCAGGAGCATACACTGCTTCGTCAGGCGCTATCTTCGGCCGGACCCCTACTGATCTTCAATTCTCAGAGCCACGGCCTCAGCAGTCCGGGGGCCTCTCGCTCTGGGGCAGGTCGCCACTTTCAACAGGCTCCGGACCTGAGGGCGAGGCGGGGGGGGCCAGGGACCCGGCTCCTCACTGCCGCCCGAACTGACGGCCGATCCCCCCACTCATTACAGGTTCTGACACTGGCTGCTTCCAGCGGCCTCACCCGCCGCGTGCCTCGGAGCCCTCTACACCGCCGCCGCCTCTACGTCCCAGCGCCGGTCGATGTACCGGCCGAGACCAGGCCGGGCCCCGGGCTGCCTTAGGTCCGGGTGATAGTAGCGGCCGGCGCCGCGCGGCCTCAGCAAGCACCAGCAGCTGCACAGGCCCTCTCCACGCCGCCGACAGCCGGCACCTCTGCCTCGCACGTCGGGGGTCGCTCTCCCCTGGATGGCAGGCCGCAACAGGCCGGGGGCAACAAGATCGCCCGGGCGGTCGCGGGGCCGCGATCCGGCCCCCAAACGTCAGATGGGGATAGCCGCTGACGGGGAACCCACAGTCCTGCCCCTAAAGCTGTCAATGGTGAGCGGGAAGGACTGCACCGCACGGGCCCCTGCGTCCTCCCGCCACTGTCACAACACTCACCGGGTGCTGCAAGGAGCCGTCATGCCCCACTCGGGCCGCTGCAATCAAGTCCCCGGTACTGGGGGTAGTTTAGATGGGCCATCTCAATCTGGGTCTGGCAGGGCTGTCAGGAGGCCGCCTTCAGTGGGAGGGAGGGCGCCAGTGGTGACACAAAGGATCCTCACCTACCCTCTGCCGCCCGAAATGGCGGCCGAAGAACAGTCGTGACACAGCGCAGCCTCCTCGGCGCCCGGCCCCACAGCGAGCACAGGACTCGGCTGAGGGCAAGGGAGCTGCCCCCGGGCCGCACCAGCCAAACGCTACCCCTCAGGTCTTAGGGGGATCAAGAATGGTCCCGGGCCTCAGCCTCCGTCCTCTGAATGGCCAGTGAGCCTTCGGGCCCGTCAGGCGTTACGCTGGGCCTGTCCGGCCGGTGCCGAAGACAGCCGCAGAGATACGAGGCGGCCGCCCCACTCACCAGGTGTTGCAAGGAGCTGTTGGGCCCCGCCCGGGCCGCTGGAATTGCACCCCCGGCCTGGGGGCGTCACAGGTGGGTCGTCTCGCTCTGGGTCTGGCGGGGCCTCCACCCTCCTTCCCTCCGCCGCCCGAGATGGCGGCCGGAGAGCAGAGATACAAGGCGGCCGATGGCTGAATCTCACTGTGTACCGGGCCAAAGGAGGAGGTCTCTCTGCGGGCCGCTCGGTTGGATGACCCGCACCGGGTCACGGGGCTGCCCTGCAGTGCTCGGCTGTCTTCTCTCGTCAACGGGCCGGCCGCCGGCCTCAGATCGAGCAAGGATGGGCCCTGGTCCCGCAGTGACGATGCAGGTTAGGGCACTGCAGCTAGAGATCGGGTGCCACCATTTTGGTTAGTGGCGCCGGTACTCCACAGCTAGTAGGGTTACGCTGCAATGCCGGGATATCTGATTGATTGTCCTTCGTGGATGAGTGGCGCGGGTGGCATCAAGGCGTTGGCTGCAGAATTGATCAATGAATGGCTGCCGATGCTTGGGGATCTTGGTGCGGATGACGGAGGGGTCCGGAGCACTCTTAGAGTGCGACCGCCATCTTGACGCGCCAAGCCACGCCGTGCTCACCTGATATTTTTACAAGACACCTTTGTTATAATAATGCACTTTTGACCCATTTTGGAGATTGCTTATGGTAATTAATGTTGCCTAAGACTGTGTGAAACATTTTTGGCAAGATCACTCAAGCTGGTGAACAGGCACTGTTGGGCCCAGATTGCAAATGAAACAGCATAAAAACCTTCCGGTAGTCTCTGCTCACTGCTGTTAGCAATCTGCTATGGAAAGGAGAAATGGCAGAAGGGAGAGTCATCAATAGCATTGCCGCAGGACCAGATGTATTTCATTGTCCAATTCTTTGCTATCCCCAGGGCATGTACCCAAACATAAAAACTATTCCCTGAGCTTCTCTTAAAGGAGCCTCTTTAGGCAAAAAACTAAGAGCCACTAAGTGCTAGGACCCTCGCCCTACACACTGGATTTAATTCAAGGAACACAAACAATACAACTTATAGACATTGAGGAGCTCAAGGGTTGCCTTCCTGTTTTGGACACCATCTTACAAAAGGAGGAGGTAAATGATAGTTATGACTCTTGGAGACCCAGGATCTTTAGTGATCTATTATCAGAAGAACCAAGACTCGGACATGAGGTTAATCGCCTGGATTCAGTACTGACCCCAGCCAACATTACGCAGCTGTTTTTATCTTTTTTAGAGAAGAGTCACAGATGAAGAAGGGGGAAGACAGACATACAGTACAAGATGGAAGCGACTTTGGGGAGAAGCACATAATGGCCATCTTTATATTTAGAGAATGGCAGGCAGCAGTTTAAGCCGGAGTTGCTGAAGGAGATTGTTCATCCAGTTCCTCGGATTCTGCTATTTTTGCCGGTTTTGGGGCCGTGGGGGCCGGTTTTGTCACTGGGGGCCGGTTTTGCAGCAGTACTGCAGAGTAGCAATCTGCCAGGGCTGGTTGCTGTTCCCATTCCGGCCCTGATTCAAGGAGTAAAATATCTCAGGTCTGTATAACATATGTCATAACAAACAAGTAGATTTTAAGACATTTTCTTATTCTAAAAAGATGGAATTTGGCATGCTTGCAGAATGGTTCGACATCGAGCACAAGAGACATAGGATATGGTTCTAGATTTGGGCACATAAAAATCAGACAAGCGGCCACCATATAAGATGATTTAGCTGCTTCACAGAAGCTGATAGATAGAAATGCAATAGTCCAGTCACTTTTCGACAAGGAGGCTCACAAAGGAAGATGGAGCTATCACATGATGAAAAGTATCACTTTTATTAGGATTTTGAGCTGTGTGAAACATACATTGATTTCCTTAGCCTTCTGGGTATCCAAAGACAGATTGGTGGCAAGTAGAAGCTGAGGTTATGGATTGCACTGACAAAGTAAGAGGGCCCATGACTTGGGACTTGTTACATTGTTCCAGACAGAAATGTCTGAGTTTGTACAGAAACTCGGGCTGATTCACAAAGGTAAACTTACATATTTGTGTAAGTTTACTCTTTTTCATTATTCACAAAACTACATTTTAGAGGTACGTTTATGACTGCTGAGACTCCGCTGTCGAGCGGAGAACTCCGCACAAAAAAATATTGGACAGGCCTATCTTTATATGTGGAGCAGGGCCGGCTCTAGGGTGGTGCGACTGATGGAACCACACCTGGCGCTGACTTCCTGGGGCACCGCGTTTAGAAATAACGGGTTTAAAAAGCACCTGCTGCAGAGTTCCTTGTGTGTCCAGTGGTTTTCAGGCAGCAATAAAAATGGCAAGATAACTCTGATGATTAATGTTCATGCTGGAGAGAGATCTCTTCTCTAGTGGCAGTTTCCACTCATGATAAATTAGTGCAGTGGGTTAATATGCGTGCTGCAAAGAACGTGTACCACGCAAATCACTCATCTGTTTTTTATGTGGATCGCACATTAGGTTACTACTTTTGCCACAGAGATCCTTTTGTTACTTGCAGTTCAAAGTTACAAATCTAATATAACACAGTAAGCTATGAACTGTCATCAAAGAGCTGCACGCAAACTACATGGTATACGTTAGAACGTTATGATTTTTATCCCCAGTTTTCATTATCCTAATGTTGCTAAATAGGGTTAATTTAGGTAGAATTTCATTCTTATTAGTAGAACTAAAGCCAACCACTGTGGTACGTTTTCAATTCGTTGTTTGTGCTTCTCCAGATTAAACACTCTTAAAATATACTGTCTACCAGTATAGGTGACATGTGACTCTTACATCTTCTAATCCTCAATGTCCTATGTAATATTTCTTATAGAATGATTTACACATGTATGATTCATTGGCTCTGTATGACGTGTGTGTGTGATGGAAAGTGCTATAACACTCTACACTGGTATGATTAGTGCTATAAAATATATGAAATGCATGTGAGAGAAGGGCTGTGGAGAGACGAGGCGCACTGGTGGAGAGTGGTTATTAAGGAATTCCTGGGGAAGGAGGTTTTTGGGAGGAGAGTGCCAACAAAGATTGTCACACTGGGCGCCACTAGTGCTAAAGTCGCCCCTGGTGTGGAGTTCTCCGCCTAACTGCAGAGTTTCCACAGTCTAAACTTACCATTAAAATGCAGTTTTGTGAATACTGGAAAAGAGTAAGCTTACACAAACGTGTAATTTTACCTTTGGGCATTAGGCCCTCAGTGTTCGTGGGACTGAGTTTCTGGAAAGTGCTTGGCATCCACTGCCAGATGAGGGAGGTACAGTTGGCCGAGGAAGCAGAATTGTGTTCCTTATAATGTAAGTCTGAGACTTGTGGCAGCTCAAAGAGCTAGACCCAGATTTACTATGATCTTGCGTCAGTGTTGCGTCACTTTTGTGGCGCAGCCCTGATGCAAAATCCTTTTTGTCATTTACTAAGCCATGCCAAGCCACTTTGCTTGGTTTAGAAAATAAAAAGCAACACAACACATTGTATAGCGCTGCCTCGCATTACTTTGCTTTGGGTAGGCGTTACATGGGTGGAGCATAGGCGTTCCCATGCATCCACCCATGTATTTTGATACAAACTCAGATTTACATGCATTCTGCATCACACATGGATCACATGTGGAAAGAGGAATATTCTTCTAAGGATGGTTTTTGTGCAGGAAGGTGTAACTTTCTACAACTTCCTGCACAAAAACAATCCTGCCTGTAATGCAGGCACCCTTGCACTCTATTGCAGGGGTGCCTATATTGGCGTTAGGCAGCATACAGTGTGCTAGCGCAAGGAGAGAGCAGAAATGCTCCATACATCTGTAAATATGGAGTATTTCTTCCCTCTCCCTTTCATGCAGCCCAGGGCTGAAAATTCCCTTGTTCTGCTGCGTTTTGTGAAATAGTGGTAAATGTGCCACCCAACTGTGTGCCATACACATACTTGTAAAGTGAGCATCTTCTTGCTGAAGAAGCATTGCTATGGCCTTATGTAGATATCCGACATAAATGAGGACAGCATAGATCTCTGTTGGGTCACTGAGTTCTTTGAGCTCTGAAATACATGCTTTAAAGACCACACAGGACTGGCTGAGCCAAATTGCTAACAGTACCTGGAAAGAAACAGCGTCTGCAAGTCTGTTGTCAAGGACGGTAGAGGCAATTGCATTGAAGGCTGCTGAGAGATCCAACACTTCTAGCACCCTGATACCATCCCTATGTACCAACGCAGGCAAGTCAACCAAAACGGCTAACTTTAAATGTTCGATGATTCGGTCTGATCGGAAGTTAGCCTAGAAGGAATTCATGAGTCGTATTTGCCTCTGTGTAAGGCATCAGTTATGAAGACAAAATGCTCCAGAATGATCGTGGCCCTCGGACGTGAGTTCAGCAGTGTAGTTTTAGGGAATTTATATGTGCTCCGTTTCAATGCTGCCTTATGATCATGGAACTCTCGATGACTTGCAATATCCTTTTAATGTTCAGTTGAGGGCACATCATCTGTAGGCAGTAAAGTAAATTCATCCATCTAGTCGAAATGGCAGTCAACACATGAATCCTCTGGTTTCACCATTTAAATGTAAATACCCTTCAGTTATTCCTGTAAATCAAACCCTAGGTTAAACAACAACTACACTGCCACGTTTTACATTACAACACTGTCTAAAATGGTGGCAGCCATGTTGGATGTAAATATTGGCTGCCCGTCCTTTTTTACTTTATTTCATATATCTAATTTCAATAAAGGATAGAGAAATTGAGTTGGCCAGGACCTGCAGGATTGGGGGATGAGACTCCTCTAGACCCCCTGCCCAGAAAACCACATACTGAACTTCATGGATGAGAGGGATATCTGCACAACACTGATGATGGCTTCATGATGATGGGCGACTACCACCTGTCAAGGGGTACACTGAGGGGGCAATTATGAACGGCCCAAGCTGAATGCAGTAATTATCGCATCCAATAAAAATCAAACACCGAGGTGTGCAGAATTTATCAGATGCCATAGTTAGCTCATATTCTGTGTTGGGAGAAAAGGAGGCAAATTTTAATGCGTATTGCTCAAAAATCCCCGATGTAGCGGTCTAGTAGTTCATGTCCGCAACCGGGACCCTGGCCCGGAAGAACCCCCACACTATGTATCACTCGCTGGCCAGGCGTGGCCAGAGAGAGCTTAAATAAAGGGGCCGGAGTCGCACGGGACTTCCGGTCCGGACCAGTGTAGCACGGTGTGTGTGTCTTTCTGTGTGCTCACCTGGTCACTGCAGCCTTGCGGCATAAGATCACCACATTGGCGACGAGGGTGGGGGTCCGGAATCACGGCCCGACCCCACCGGTGCAGCGTCGCAGAACTCCCGGCCCGTCGGCCTGGTTGAGCTCGACCGGCGACAAAGCGAAGCCCCAGTGCCGCTTCCGACGCGCGGTGGCCAGTGGCGCTCCACGGCGCTATTCAGGTACGGAGACCGCCACTGGCGTCTGCTCGTCCCCGCAGCTTCCCCAACACAGCCAACAGCGCTGGTGCTCCCGGCCGCATCCCGGTGGAGCTCGCGCTCAGTCCTGACGTGCGCGCATGCGCAGCAGCGCTAGTCCTTTCAACAGGGCACAAGCCGCCACAGCGCCACCTAGGGGGACCCAGGAAACACATCAGAGACACACAGCTCGGCCACCCACACGCCTGGAGAAGAACAAGGAGCAGCCTGGCCCCGGTTTGGAACACCAGGAACAGACAGCTGCACCCACACTGCTGGGAAGAGGGGAAAGAGGAGGCTGAATCCACATCCCCAGAAAGAGAGCAGGGGTGCAGTCTAGCGCCTGTTTGAGTCACCAGGAAGGGCAAGCGGCGTAGCAACAGTGAGTTCACGTGGCAAGGAGGACCATGTCCAACCAGGCAGCACCAGCAGACCAACAAGCGGCTCCGCAGCCAGCACCCCCAACAGCACTACAAGTGTCCCCACACTCTCAGATCAGTGCACTGCCCCCGTTCAGTGAACTAATCGACCCCGCCACAGCGTCACCCAGGTGGACAGTCTGGATTGGCAGATTGAACAATTATTTCATCGCCACGAGAGAGACGGACGGAGCAGTGAAGCGGTCGCTATTACTTCATTTCGCAGGTGATGAGATATATAAATTGTTCGCGCATCTGCCGGACACGGGAGCACCAACGGACTATGATGCGGCGGTAAGGGCCCTGAACGCTCACTTCGACCCCCAGCTGAACCCGGATTATGAACGTTTTAAACTCCGACAAGCGCGCCAAAGGGAAGGGGAGTTGATGGATGCCTTCCATGCGAGATTGAGGGAGTTGGCCAGTACGTGCACGGAAGATGACCAGACCAAGGAGGTACGTGCGCAAGTAATCCAAGGATGTTGCAATAAAACTCTGCGGACAACCACGTATCTCTCTGGAAGACATACTGGTCCTGGCACGATCACATGACCTGTCGGAAGCCAGGGCGACAGCGATGGACGCCGCCCTTACCCAACAGGTAGAGCAACCGACAACGGTGAAGACTGAGAAAGTAGACGCGGTGCACACACAGCAGGCGATGGCCGAACAGAAGCGCACGAAGATCACAGTGCGGATACTGTGGGAAGGAGGAACACCCACCAGAAGATTGCCCAGCGCGGGGCAAGGTATGCTCGAAATGCGGCATCCCCAACCACTTCGCAAGTGTATGCCGAGGAGGAATGAGGAGCAGAGGAGCACCCGGCCGAAAACCTCTGTCCAGAACGGTGAGGCACCTAACCCTGGAGGACGCTGAAGCCCCGAGGGGAAGTAAGCCGCCAACGCAGCGCAGGCAATACCTCGAAGACTCGTCCACCGAAGACGAAGAGGAATGCTATCTGATCTCATTTGCCAGCGATCTCAAGCGGAAACGGCGACCCCAGCCAACGTGCGCTATAGAGATTGCAGGGTCACCCGTAACTGCGCTCATCGACACAGGGGCATCCGTGAACATCATGGGATGCCAGCAGTACAAACAGCTGAACCCCAGGCCTGGGCTGTCACCGTCCCAAGTGAAGATTCTCACATACGGCAGCCGGACACCGCTACCCCTGAAAGGCAAGATGACGGTCTGGGTGAAATCAGAAGACCACGAGATCACCACGACGTTCCACGTGGTTGACAGAGAGGCGGACATCCTGATAGGGAGCCACACCGCGGAAGATCTAGGTCTGGTGACCTTCGCCAACGCCGTCAGGACACTGCAAACCGAGGACATCCTTGAGCTGTTTCCCCAGTTGTTCAACGGTCTTGGGAGCATGAAGAGGACACCCGTGAAGCTCCACATCGATAAGGCAGTAACGCCAGTAGCACTAAGACATCGGCGTATACCTTTTCATCTCTGACCGCTCGTAGAACAGGAATTACAAAAGCTTGAACAACAAGGCATCATAGAGAAGGTCACCGGACCAACCCCGTGGGTATCACTGATGGTGATAGCGGAGAAACCAAAGCAGCCGGGGAAGGTCCGGCTCTGCATTGACATGCGCATGCCCAACCGAGCAATAAAGCGGGAGAGACACCTTACACCTACCGTAGATGATATTCTGGCAGACCTCAATGGATCCCCCTGATTTTCCAAATTGGATCTCAACGCCGGCTATCACCAACTGAAGCTAGCCGAAGAGAGTCGCTACATCACGACTTTCTCGACGCATCTGGGGCTACGGCGCTATAAAAGACTGAACTTCGGGATCTCGTCAGCGGCGGAGATCTTCCAGAACGCAGTAAAGGAAGTGTTGTCAGGCCTCCACGGGGTACTAAATGTCAGTGATGACATACTGATACACTCAGCGACAATTGAAGAACACCATCGGCACCTTCGGGCTACGCTACAGCGCCTCGCTGATCACGGGATGACCCTTCACAAGGACAAGTGTCAGTTTTTCAAAAAGTCAATTGAGTTCTTCGGCTACGTGTTCAGCCAGGAAGGCGTGAAGGTGGACCCCCAGAAGTCACAAGCCATCCAGCATGCCCCGGCTCCCACGACGGCATCAGAAGTGCGAAGTTTCCTGGAGATGGCAACATACTGCGGGCGGTTTATACCTAACCTCGCCACCCTAGCCGAACCCCTGCGGGCGCTAACAAAGAAGGATGCCATGTGGAAGTGGGGACGAGAGGAAGAAGAGGCGTTTCGCAAAGTGAAGTCAGCATTGCTGGAAAAGACGACCATGGCCTACTTCGATACCTCCAAAGCAACTGAACTAACAGTTGGTGCCAGTCCTGTCGGTCTGGGGGCACTGTTGGCACAAGAGACTGAGCCAGGAAAATGGGTCCCGCTGGCTTTTGCAAGCAAGGCACTTACACCCACCGAAACCAGGTACTCCCAGATTGAACGGGAGGCGCTTGCCATCAAGTGGGCGTGCAATCACTTTCATCTATACCTCAGCGGACATCCATTCCGGGTGGTAACGGATCACCAGCCGCTGCTGCCTTTGTTCAAAGGAACCTCGCCGCATCCACCACCCAGGATTGAACGATGGGCCATACAACTGCAGCATTATCAGCTGGATCTGGTATACAGGCCCGGGGCGAGAAACCCGGCGGACTACCTCTCGCGCCACCCTTCGGACCCCGCTGACGGAGACTCCGAGCAGGAGCGACAAACAGAAGACTATGTAAATATGATTTCCCAGTGGGCCTGTCCGAAAGCTCTCACCACCGACGAGATCAAGACACACTGAGACCGATGTGGTCCTTCGACGCGTGGCGGAAGCCCTGAGGAAGGGGTCATGGGAACGCTTTCTCCACGACACCAGTGGGTGGAACGAGATAGATCGAGCCAGGCTGGGAAAAGTCTGGAGGGTCCGAGAAGAACTGAGCGCCGCTAACAGCGGAGTAGTGCTGAGAGGGTCACGGATCGTGATACCAGCGAGCCTTCAGGAAAGGGCCACCATCCTGGCGCATGAGGGCCACCAAGGGACCGGGAGGATGAAGTCCAGAATGAGGGAAAAGGTGTGGTTCCCCGGGCTCGAAGAAGCCGTGGACACCGTCGTCCGGAGCTGTAGGGCATGCCAACTCACCAATAGTCCTGAAGCCCCGGCACCGGTAATAACCGAAGAGCCAGCCCCGTCACTGTGGTCATGGGTGAGCCTGGACTTTGGAAGCGTTCCAGACGGAAGGGTGACTGCCGTCCTCATTGACAGCTACACTAAGCACCCTATCGTAGAGGTCCTCCCGTCCACGGCATTCAACTATCTGCAGACGGTGCTGGAAAAGGCGTTCGCCCTCTTCGGGCTGCCGCAAGTGATCAAGACGGACAATGGTCCCCCGTTCCAAGGAAAGGAATTCAAAGATCTCTTGACCCACCTGGGGGTGAAACACCACCGCATCACTCCCCAATGGCCACAGGCCAACGGTGAAGCAGAACGATTCATGCAGACTTTAAATAAAGTGTTCCGAATAGCTGTAGCCGATCAGGCAGATCCCGAGGCAGCACTCCAGAGGTTCTTGCGGGAATACCGAAGCACCCCACACTGCACCACCCAGCGGTCCCCGTGGGCGCTGATGTTAGCTGGGCCCAGGCGGGACACTCTTCCCATGGCGGACAATTGGGTGCCAGAACCATATGACCCCGTCGGCGCTCAAGCGAGGAGGTCGGTGACCAACGAAAAAGCCAGTAAGCAGAGGAGGGCACGACCTCGAGTGATAATGCCAGGGTGCACTGTTCTAGTAAGAAACCGCCGCGGTGGAGGCAAATTCCGCACTGCCTGCAAACCCGGTCTGTGGACCGTGGTGAAGACCCGGGGCACAGCCGTCACTGCGAAGAAGGGAGGAGAGACAATTACCAGGAATGTGTTGTGGTTCAAGATGGTTCCAGCTCCCGAGACGGACATGTCCAGCGATAACCGACCAACGGATGGCGATGTCGCCAACGAGTGGCCGGTTCCGTGCCTGGCGGGAGAGAGAGCGAGGGAACCACCGTCGAACACCCTTGGGGCTGGAGGGAGAACAAACACCCAGTCCCGGAAGTTCACAAGTGACCAGTCTAGGGGTGAGCCAAAGGGCGAGACAACGGCGATATGACCTAAGGCCGAACCCTAGGCCAAACCTGAGACTTGCAGATTTTGTATGTTAAACATTGAGGGTTTCTGTTTTGTTGAAAACTGAGTTGGGATGGGATGTAGCGGTCTAGTAGTTCATGTCCGCACCCGGGACCCTGGCCCGGAAGAACCCCCACACTATGTATCACTCGCTGGCCAGGCGTGGCCAGAGAGAGCTTAAATAAAGGGGCCGGAGTCGCACGGGACTTCCGGTCCGGACCAGTGTAGCACGGTGTGTGTGTCTTTCTGTGTGCTCACCTGGTCACTGCAGCCTTGCGACATAAGATCACCACACCCATGTTACGATAGAAAATGTACACCTTCCCTCTTTCAATTCCGGCAGGTATGGCCTGCCAAAATGTAATGATGGGTGAGGCCCTTTCTCACTTAATAATTACAGGGTGCGGTAAAGTCTGCACAACTCAGAACTCCCACCACTGCAGCAATAAGGGCTTGCACAGTTATCAAAAACCTCAGAACACTCACAATAAGGCCTATACATCTCGATGCACTCTCCCTATTGCTTTTGGCCTACCTGCTTGATAAGGAAAAATTATACGAAATGCCTTTTTTCCTAGTGTTTACTGTCAGACTTAATCTTGTTCTCAGTAAAATGTTCTGAAATGCATTATATGTATTGTAACTGTCTTTATTTAAAGTTCTCGTCACCCTTTTGGGGCTTGTCCATGCTATATAAAACTGCAATATACACTATTCCACATATAATACATGGAAGCCTGCAATAATCATGTAAAAACCTGCAGATACATTTCTACTTGCAGTCCAGTTGTGACATCACTAGCTTAGTGTGATAAAAAAACACAGACATTGATACTCTCCTGTAATTAGTTAAGACTGGTATGATGTTACATTAACTAATGCCAGAACCTGCAGATACTGTAAAAGGGAGGTCAGCCAGCAGAACTACAACTAAGGGTTAAACAATGAAACGTATAACTGTTTATTCAGCTGCTTCTTCTGAATTGTTTTCCTTACAATTTGGTCATTGAGTTTTTCAAAATGACTACTTCTAATATATTTTACAATAAAATGCAAGCTGAGTATCAGTGTATTTATTTTCCAAAAGAGACCAGCATTCATTCTAAATGCTTGAAACCATATTATCCCTTTCATAAGAAAGAAGAGGCTAAAAGAAGGTTAGGGAAAAACATATTTTATGACCATAATAAAGGAACAAAATGCTCTCTACCCTTCTTTAAAGGATTCTGTAAGTCACCTCAGAGTTCCATGACTTTAGAAAAGAATTTGGTCGGCATTGGATTCCCGGTTATCTCTAAGGATAACACAAGGCACAAAGGAGTTCTGTGACCAGCAGCTTAGCAAAGATGCCATGGACTCTGGTGTAAGCAGGGAAAATGACCCCTTTGAGTACTGTTTGGGTAGTAAAATATAGCAGCTATCAAGGTTCAATGGGCCCCTTAGGGCTGTGAGCCCCGGTACCACTGCACCTGCTGCACCAATGATAGATAGCCCCTGTCTGCATCCATTTAATGTTCCCTTAAGGCACATCATACCAAATATTACAAGTCATCAGAGGCGTGTTCTTTTTATTTCAAACATTTTTTTGTTTTGAAGTCAAGGTTTAAGACAATACAGATATGAGAGGCAAGACACTTGCACATAACCGGATAAGGATGTGAGTTACAAACATTCTGTGAAAGAAGTCAGGTAGCGAACATGGCTCAAGCTATAGTATGCAAAAACGAAATTCGTAAGGATGCACTCCTTCCCTTAAAACTCAATCAGTGATTCTTAAGTAAAGTCGCTATATGTTGCGTGCGAACAGATGCTGCGAAACGTCCCAGAAATCACAGCTCCAAACGAAGTGTCCAATACGGTACGTGAATTACGCGCCAATCTGTCGCACTGCTGAAAGACGGATTTTTCCGATCAGTAAACTACTCTTTTCAATGTTAACCAATCCTTATCAAAGGTGTACCCATAGTTGTCCTACTTATAATTTCTCTATTAATCCAAAGATTTATGAGATCTCAACGGAGACAGCTTTATTCCACAATGATTTTTTATTCCACAATTTCAAATGAACACTGGTGCCCATCCAGGCCTTCTACAGCGTCACGTCCAAATGAATAATTCATCAAAGTGGGCTCAAGTGATTACACCCAATGCATTTCGAGCCCTTATGGCTCTTCGTCAGGGGTCACTGAAACAAAACGAGAAAAACAGCTCAATCACCTCCTCAATATGCACTCTCTATAACCTAACAAATTCTATTACATTATATTTGCAGAATCCTGTGACTCCACCCTCCTGAGCCCTCAACCCTATCGCAGCCCAACTATTTCAAAAGACTCCCAAACGTGAAAACTCCCGAAGGCAACACCCACCCACTCCATGCATTATGTTAAACTAATAAAAAACTTAAGTAAAAGCACACCATTATACTAATGTGAACCCTCACATAACCAACGCGCTGCATGCTTAATGCGCAACTGATATAAAAACTATTCTGCAACACCCGTACTACTGATTACACTATCCCCAAGATTCGTTGTTAACACTACCCCACTTACTATAGATACTAAATATCCCCATGTGTCATAAAAACTAAATTGAATCAGTTACCTTAAAGAGCCTCGAAAGGCTGAAAAATCTCCTTCTCCATTTCAACTACGTGCTAACAAAAGCATGTGTTCAACTAGCTTTACAACCGTTATTAATAGATGTTCACCCACGTGTGCCCCATTAATTAATTCTGCCCCCGTGACCTCTCAAGAATCTTGCATAAAAACATATGAAAAAATGACTTAGAGTGCAAAATGCTAAAAGAATCCATTGAAGCAGTCAGAATCAAACTGTCTCACGAGTAAAGTGTCTTTATACACATCAGAACAACGTTGGAACAGAACTGATGTGTATAAAGACACTTTACTCGTGAGACAGTTTGATTCTGACTGCTTCAATGGATTCTTTTAGCATTTTGCACTCTAAGTCATTTTTTCATATGTTTTTTTATGCAAGATTCTTGATCATGTCATGTTTGTTTATACACTGAAGTTTCGTCATATATTTTATAGTTTGATATTGGGTTGGAGGGGCAATTTGATTAAGTTAGGATGGGTTTTGTGTCTTCTGTTTGTTTTTATGTGGTGTGGGGAAAGTTTATGAATGACAACGAGCACATGGTTCCAGTCCGTTTTTGTTTTGTTTTGTTTAGCACAGCGCTTTGCATTATGGTCTTTTGAGTTTAGCAAACAGTTTTTCATGATTTGTTACCTTAATAGGGAGAGGTCACGGGGGCAGAATTAATTAATGGGGCACACGTGGGTGAACATCTATTAATAACGGTTGTAAAGCTAGTTGAACACATGCTTTTGTTAGCACGTAGTTGAAATGGAGAAGGACATTTTTCAGCCTTTCGAGGCTCTTTAAGGTAACTGATTCAATTTAGTTTTTATGACACATGGGGATATTTAGTATCTATAGTAAGTGGGGTAGTGTTAACAACGAATCTTGGGGATAGTGTAATCAGTAGTACGGGTGTTGCAGAATAGTTTTTATATCAGTTGCGCATTAAGCATGCAGCGCGTTGGTTATGTGAGGGTTCACATTAGTATAATGGTGTGCTTTTACTTAAGTTTTTTATTAGTTTAACATAATGCATGAAGTGGGTGGGTGTTGCCTTCGGGAGTTTTCACGTTTGGGAGTCTTTTGAAATAGTTGGGCTGCGATAGGGTTGAGGGCTCAGGAGGGTGGAGTCACAGGATTCTGCAAATATAATGTAATAGAATTTGTTAGGTTATAGAGAGTGCATATTGAGGAGGTGATTGAGCTGTTTTTCTCGTTTTGTTTCAGTGACCCCTGACGAAGAGCCATAAGGGCTCGAAATGCATTGGGTGTAATCACTTGAGCCCACTTTGATGAATTATTCATTTGGACGTGACGCTGTAGAAGGCCTGGATGGGCACCAGTGTTCATTTGAAATTGTGGAATAAAAAATCATTGTGGAATAAAGCTGTCTCCGTTGAGATCTCATAAATCTTTGGATTAATAGAGAAATTATAAGTAGGACAACTATGGGTACACCTTTGATAAGGATTGGTTAACATTGAAAAGAGTAGTTTACTGATCGGAAAAATCCGTCTTTCAGCAGTGCGACAGATTGGCGCGTAATTCACGTGCTGTATTGGACACATCAAGCTATAGTATGCCATATTGAAGATAACAGTACATTGCAGATCAGTAAACTGAGTTACTCACTAAGAGTAAGATTGTGTTTCAGTTATATCAGAGGAGTTCCGGAATAGTTGCATTGTAGGCAAGCCTAAAATGAAGATCTAAGTTGGAATTGTTCATTCAATTAACTTTGATTGGAGCAGTGAGTAATTAGGGGTTAGTAAGAGTTTAGGTTACTAAGCCGAGTATAATGAGGGTGCAGGTGAGAGGTCGAGGTCTGTCACCATGTGGTGGGGTGGGGGATATTAGAGTGTACAGGAGTTCGGAAAAAAAGAGAAGAAAGAAGGGATGATGGGGGGACCCTTGGGGTGTTGGCAAAGTACATTCTGGTGTGGTGCATGGGGGAACAGGTCTGCAAGATGTGAGGTATGTGCAGTGGGTAATGTGTAATTATGGGGGGTCAACTTTTTGTGAATAATTGTCGAGCGCATTCCAGAGGCCTCTTGAGGCATTAGTGTTGTGTGCTCTATTGTATAGTGTTGTCAGCCCCTTTGGTTGAACTAAGGGTTTTCCACCATTTTTCATAGGAGTATACTGTGGTTGCTTTCCAGTCTGACAGGATAATGCTGGTGCCAAGTTCTAGCATGAGGTTGAGAAGAGTGTGGTCTTGTTGTGGTTGCTCGATGGGTGGGTGGTCAGATAAAGGCCCAGGGTTGCAGTGAGAAGAGTCGGTGTGAAGTTAATATTGAAGATGTTCTGAATGCAATGTCCATAAAGGTTGGACCATTCCACATGTGAAGAACATGTGTTCATGGGTTCCCAGGGCCTCTTCGCAATGCCAGCAGCTGTCAGTCTGTCGCAGCCCCAGCTTGTGTAACCTAGCTGGGGTCCTGTGTGTTTTGTGGATGGACCAAAATCTTGATTGGGAGATTGACGGAGTAATTTTTGATTGGAAGGGGGAATGCCAGATTCTACGCCAAATGGGTTACGAAAGGTACGTTGTCAAAGAAGGCGGGGTTTCTGCTAACCATTTGTTTTTTATTTTTGTCATTGTGTATCGCCTCTGAGGTTCTAATATTTTATAGATGTGTGAGGCTACATGACCTGATCTCTTCAGTTTTATCAATAGGTCAGGCAGGTCAGGTTTGTGGGGATTCTTGAGAGATCTGGTCGAATCATTGAGTTTTAGGAAATTATAGAACTCGATTGCGGGTAAACCATGGTGTGCGCTAAGCTCGGCAAAGGTGGTGGGGTTAGATGATGAGCTGAGATTGCTGATACCGTTGATTCCTTTTTTCTGCCCAGAGTTTCCAGAACAAGGTTTTCCCATCCAATTTGAATTTGTGATTATGCCACAGCGCAGCTAAGGAGGAGTCTGTGAGTCTGTTTGTGAGCGTTTTGTCGATGCGGCAAAGATCTGCTGCCATGTCGCCTATTATGGGATAGGAGTGGGAAATGGGTAGATTTTTTATATTTTGCATCGCTAGTATCGATTTTAGTGTGAGGGGGAGTAGTAGGTGTGATTCCATTTGTAGCCAGGTAGGGGTGGAGTCCAGAGAGTCCCAGAACCATCAGTAGCCCTGTACTGCTAGAAAAGATTGTTGGTCTATGGAAGCCGGGTAGATTAAGGCCTCCATTATTTTTATTCAGTTTTAGGGTGCACCTCGCTATTCTGGGTTTCTTATTTGACCATATAAAATAAGTGATTACTTTATCCACTGATTTGAAGAAATGGGAGGAAAGATGCATGGGGAGCGTGCTGGAGATGAAGTTGATGAGTGGTGCGATCATCATTCTTATTGTGTCTATTCTGCTCCACCAGGTCAAGTTTTTATGGGACCATGAGGATAAGAGGTCATTAATTTTGGTTAGGGTTTTATTTTCATTAATCGTTGTGGTCCCATGGAGATCCTTGCAGAACCATATGCCGAGGTATTTGAGAGCATCCGGCTGCCCCTTCAGGCCTGATGCGCCTAAAACGGTGAGTGTGCAATGAATATTCATAGGGCAAATTTGTGTTTTTGAGCAGTTTAGCGAGTATCCTGATACATTTGAGTGGCTGTTAATTTCAGCTATGATTGTTGGTATGGCTTCTTCAGCTTTTTCAGTAAAAATCAGGACATCATCAGAGTAGGCTGTGACTAGTTGTCTACCTGATTGGAAGTGAATAGCCTTAATGTTATTGTTAGCTTTTAGGCGATTGAGTAGCGGCTTGATAACTAGTTGGAATAAGAGGGGGGAAAGGGGGCACCCTTATCTTGAAAGTGGGAATGGGTTGGATAAACAGCCATTTATTCTAACTCTTGCAATTGGGGAAAAGTAAAGGGCCATCGTCATGTGGATGAAGTCCTCGCCTAGCTGGAATTTGTGTAAGGTCTCGAGTAGGAAGGTCCAGGAGACCTTATTGAAGTCTTTTTCCACATCGAGTGCCATGGCCATGGCAGTGACAACGCAGAGCGGGCTTTTTAGAGCGCATGGCAGAAGACGTGGATATTGTCAGCAACCAGTCTACCTTTCAGAAAGCCCATTTGAGTTGGGTCAATAAGTTTTTGGATTATTTTGTCAAGTCTTTGCGCT
This sequence comes from Calotriton arnoldi, assembly GCA_963921515.1. Lineage (NCBI taxonomy): Eukaryota > Metazoa > Chordata > Amphibia > Caudata > Salamandridae > Calotriton > Calotriton arnoldi. Next base: position 4,579,735 of record CAWUFW010000188.1, read on the forward strand.
AGGATTTTGGCATAGATCTTACAATTGATATTAGTTAAAGAGATCGGTCTGTAGTTCTTAACGTCTAATGTGTCTTTCCCTTCTTTTGGTATTACCACTATTGTGGCTTCTGCTGCAGAGCCAGATACACTAACCTTTGAGGCAAATGAGTGAAATAGGGAAAGGAGTGGTGAAGTAAGGGTCGAGCCAAATGTTTTGTAGAATGCTACTGTGTAGCTGTCAGGGGCAGGGGCTTTGCCGGCAGAGAGAGGCTTTATTGCTGCCCGTATTTCTTTGCTGGAAATTGGAGCGTTAAGAAGGGCTCTGTTTGAGGGAGAACAGGTGGGGAAAGAGCAGGAGTCCAAATATGCGATACAGCCAAGTGGGTTGATATTTTGTTTTGTGTGTAGAGGTCCGAGTAGTAATTGTGGAATACATCTAGAATCTCTTTGTGGGAGGTCACTGTAGTGTTTGAGTTGTTTCTGATGGCAGTGGTAGCACATCTATTTTTAGAGTACTTTAAATAGATCATGAGTTTTTTACCAGCTTTGTTTCTGCATATCAATTTCTCTGTGAATGCCTTTTCAACCCATTTCTGCGCACGAGTGCTAAGTATTTGGTTGTATTCGTATTGTAGTTTGCGCAGTTTGGGTATGTCTTGAGACCCCGCAGAGTGTCTAATGGATTCGTTTAAAGAGCTGATTTCAGCCTCAAGGGATGTGAGGCGTTCATTCAAAGTCTTGTTTCTCCTAGACGTTATAGAGATTAGGGCTCCTCTTAGTGTAGCCTTCAGTCTTTCCCATCTGAGATGATATCTCTTTTTGTTTTAGAGATATCATCTGCTAGGATTGTGTCGTTTAGGCGCCAACGTTTTGGTGGAGGGGGTGAGTCTATGACCGAGAGATTGAGTGAGATATATGCATAGTTGCTAATTAGTCACCGGCACCGGTCAGGGAGCAGTAGGGGCACACTCCACCCTTCTGTCACCCGTCCCCAGCTGTGATATTGGATCAGTGCAAATACCATTGAGTGATGTGTGTAAGAAGGGCACGCAGATATTTGTGGTGAAGGGGCTGATGTGGCGGGCAAGATGCACGAGGGGGGGTTTCTGGAACGGCGTGTCGTGAAGTGCAGCAGCTCCCGGAAGTCGGCGGGCCTCCGTAGGGTGGCACAGAGGAAGGCCGCTATGACACCCTCATGCGCGTAGGTCTCCACTCGCTGTATGCCTCCCGATATGAATGTCCCCTAAAGGCAGTGGATCTCAGTGGACAAGCAAGATCTGATGGGTGCTGGGTTAGAGCCTCTAGGCGGTAGGGTTTTGCGTGGTGCTATGAGGACTGCGTAGCTTTTGTGGGTCTGGTGCAGACGATTCTGTGTCCTTGGGTAGTCTTGGCTGCTGCACATGTTGGATGAATGGGGCGCAGATGATTTGTGGCAAGCGGCGAACTTCAGGCAGGAGCGGTTATGCTGTTTCTGCGAGGCTACCACAATAGCTGTTAAGGTAGATGGTGCCGGCGCTGCAGGAAGAGGGATGCGTTGCTGGTGTGCTTGTGGAGGTGGAGCCAGCAGTGATCATAGGCCTGGAGAGCACGGCAAGGGTATGTACTTATCTTGTTTTCAGATGTGCGGGTGCCACACTCCTCTGGGTCAATCTGAACAGGTGCCTGCACCGGGCATTGAGAGTCAGTTGAGCGAGACGTATTTCTCAGGCCACAATCATGTAGGGGAGCCACGGTGAAATGTCCGATAAAGGCCGAGCCGCCATCTTGCCAGATGGAGCAGGCAGGGTGACTCCAGGCAGAACGTGAAAAAAGACTTCGTACAGGGGTCTGGGTCTTCTATGATGGTGCTACCTGAGCACACCGTTCGAGATATATGCTGGGGATGTCTTTTTTTTCCCCCTATGGATGAAGAGAAGCTCGTAGTCGAGTGGATGGAACCAGAGCCGACAGACTAGGCAGCTATTGCGCGCGGACTCAAGCCACGCCCTCGTCAGGGCGTGTTCTTAATAAGACAGTACTTCATGTGCTTTTAAACTGAGGTTACACTGTTGCATGCAATATATTAGAGACGTGCAAGCCACTGAAAGTTCAAGCCAGGATCGAGCCGGAAGCTTGGCTCTGGCGCAGTTCGACGTCCTATTGAAACCTCGAGCCCATAATGAGCCAAGCTTTCATGTGGCTGCTGTCTGCCTATCTCCCTCTACCCAGGATGTGATGTTACGCCCAGAACTGCCGACCAGGTTCAAGTCTTGGCATCGGCTCAACATCCTGGAGTTTCTGGCTAAATCACTTAATCTCCACCTGCCTATAAACAATGAAAGTGACCTTGTTTAATGTAACTAACGCTCATGTGAATTGGTACAATACCTTCGGGTTGCATGCTACATAAAAACTGCAGAAAAATGCACAAAGAGATAAAAGCAATGGGGCATATTTATGAGTTTTGTGGCACAGGGCAGCGCAACAGGTCACCTTGCTGCCCTGCCCTGTGTCACAGGGAAGGGGAAGGAATGAGCCTTATTTATCCAGTGTGGTACATTCCTGTCCATTTCCCTTCCACTGGCGCTGTGCCGTTTTGGCAGCCTAGCGCCAATGCAGTCACCCTTGCACCATATCTTTTTGGCACATTCCCAGTTTTACCAGAGTTGGGAAATCTGCAAATGCGTCAAATACAACGGGAGTTGTGTGGGAACACCCACGCTGCACCCATGGAATGCCTCCCTTGCACAGAGTGATGCAATACAGTGATTTGCGGTGAGTTGCAATACTCCAGATTTTTAAAGCAATTTAAAACCACACAAAGTGGCTGTGCGTTCCTTCAAAAATATCACTTAAGGTTTGTGTCAATGTTGCACCACAAGAACGATGCAAACAAGGTCATAAATATGGCCCAAATACTTAAAATAAGAAAAGATACACAGATGCACATTTCATGGATGATTTGCACAAAGTGAATCCAGAAATCCTGGATTAATCGCGGCTTCCCAGCTTAAATTGTGTGATTTTAGGCAAATATTTTATTTCACCAGAACGTTATTTTCTTCATTAACGCGCATAGAAAGCTCTTTCAAATATGTGAGTTCAGAATACCTGTTGTACAAAAACATACTTTGCTTGATTTAATAGATTATAATGGTGCTCTATAGTAATCTGGAACACAAACAGTGTTTACATGACGATTGTCTCGCCTCAGTGCACTAATGTTTCATGTTTAAAAGCTTGTAATTCTCGGTGCATTGTCTTAATGTGATCCATTAATGTTAAAGCTTCACATGTTAAGGAAATACACTTTCTTGAACTTTGAAGTGGCTTTATTATAATTTACTCGGTTTGTTTTATGATTCACATAGTAAACATTTTCAGGGCACGGCTCGTGCACGCGCTCTAAGATCGGAGCCAGACCCATTGGCTCGGCTCTCCCTGCAATTGTTAGCTCGCCCACCTCTACAACATATGCATCACGCTATTTGACCTTAACAGGAACCTAAAAAGAAAGTGAAGGATACTTAAACATTCAGCAATTTATTGCTATCAAAACGACATCATATCTGCAATTAAACTAAATGTTTGTTTGTGTAAAGAACTGAGCTGCCATTTGCCACTTTTCTTTTACAGCCAGATTATCTGTAAAGGAGAACGACTCGATACATTAATGAAAATAAATAATTTTAAATATATACTTTTCTAGTGTTCTTCATTATGGTATGGAGTGGTCAACACTGTATGTTGAAGTCATCTTATTGTTTTCTCCAGTGTATCGCAGAGGGCAGGAAACCACCTGCACAATTTTCCTCATGCCATCTTGTTGATGAATATTTTCCAGGGGATGTGAGGGAGAGTGCCTAATTTACATTTTCATTCTTACAATGCCCTTTGTACTGCAATTGCCAACGGCACCAATGTTCTAATGGCTTTTCTTGACCCCTGACCTAAGCAGTTTTAAGTGCTGTTGATGTCAGTGGAACTTTCGCTGTGCCATGCCCTCAGACGCATGTTTAATTTACGTTCAGCCATTAGTGTGGTCCTAAATCAAAAGAAGATATTTCGAGGTTATTTCACTCATCACCGATTTTGTAAATGTTTGTGGTGTGAGTTACCATTTAAGTTTGTAAGTCAGTGGTTTTCATTCTGTTATGGTTTCTCAGCAGCTGACCTAGTATCCTTTCGGAACTCATGGGGGTGTGGAGGGGGGGGGGGACAATTGTGGTGGTTGAGGTCATTTGCCTCTTGGGTGGGGCCCTTCCTTCTGTCGCTCTACGATCTGGGCCTTGCGGTCTCTTTCGGCTCTTGACTGGCAGTCAGAAGCTCCCCAGGAAGGTAGTGGAGGCGGGGAGGCACAGCGCAGACCTCGACAACTAACCAGCCTACAGCCCAGTGCTTACCTTTTAGTGAAACAAAAGTACTTTAATTACGCAGCAAATCAAAATACTACACACTTCAATAGAGGTTTATTTTACAGGATTCTAATCTCATCTGCTATCCTCCCCCGGTGCCCTTTTGTCACTATATGAGGTCACTAATGCCCAAAGTGCTTGCTATAGGCAGGCGCAGTTCACTTTGCATTACCCCTCTGGTGAGATGTGTAAATCGGTTCAACAGCATTTACCTTCTGAGTTCACGTGGGCAAAAGTTTCAAGTTTATGTGGCAGATTGTTCCATGCACTCAGTCTTTAATGCCCATCATGCAAGACACTGTTTTTACCTGCGTGGTGGACGTGCAGATCCAGAGGTGTCAGCAGGCATGTTCTTCGGGCCCGCTCCTGTGGTGCCAGCTCCATTGAAGCAGAGGCCAAGGCGACAACATCTGTCCAACCATAAGCCAATTGGTGTGACCAGTGTGGCACTCCTACATGGAGGACACTTGTCTTTGACAATCATGGCCTCCTAGGCCATATGCAGATGGCACTTGATCACAGCAGTTTCAGCTTTTGGCCTAATTTTGAATGGGTGTTTGTCTTCAGCAGTTGTGGCCTCTTGGCGAATCAAGGCTTCTTCAGCTCTGATGTCGGGTAGCAGCATCACCAGTCCATCAATTCCTCAGCAGCAGGCTGAACGAAACATTAATGGATTGCTCATGAAGGTTTTGATGAAGCTCACAGTAAGATTTGCCTAGGAGACAGGGAAACCCTCACTGCCTAGGTCCCTCCTAGCTTCACTCTTAAAGGTCCTAGTACAGTTCACAGCAGAATCCGCTGAGGGGACAGGGTGGACCTCTTACTCCTGGCTATGCTCCCACTCGCATCCAGCTTCCACTGGATGTTCCTTATGCCAGGATCTAGCTGGGCTTCTGCTGGACATTTTCTCCCCCTGCAGGGCCAGTCACTCTCCTTCCTTCTCTGAGCAGACAGGCAGATTTCTAAGCTCTAGGCAGACCCTCTTGTCCTCCAGCAAAAAATGCAGACTTCAGGTGATGTCCGCTTAATTCTGGGAGTCTGGTATCATGCAGATGCCAGCACTGCTCACACAGAATTCCTTCAATCACCATGAATGGAACTCCCTTTGTTTGTCATGAAGAACTTTGAGCTGGAATTAAATGGGGCATTTTGGATCCCACTTTTATATTTATTTTGAGGACAGGAGATGTTAATCCACTGTCTAAAGTCTCAGCATTGGTTTGGGTTTGTTCTCTTTCAGATGTTTTAAGGCTGCTTCTTAGACACAACTTTTTTACAAAGTGATAGCTCTCATAGCATGTAGCAATGATGCTGACTCCAGGTAGAGTATCCAAATCGAGGGCAAAATGAAGTGTGAGATCTCTGCTACTTGCTGCCATCAGCCTTTGGGAAACAGTAGTCAGACAGACAAAATGGCAGGCCCAGTCTAGAAATTTCTCAACTTGAACAACAGATAGTCCCATCCCGCCCCTCACCCCTTCCATCTAGTAAATGGCCATTCTCACGAAGAACTAATCATCAGCCTTCTGCTAACAAGGCCCTCATTGAAATTCTGTGGATAGCCTTGTCTCCATCCTCCCTCACTTCTTTGTCTGGATTGCCGCCATGAGCCAGCACAGGAATGCATTTAAGACACTTCCACTATCTAGAGAAGCTGTATCTGGCCAACTTGTACCCAGTGCTTAATTTGTGTAAAAAAAAGCAGGTCTATCATCAGGAGGCCACTGCAGCTTGCACCACACATTGCCCCTGCTATGCTCCCAATTATAGTAAAAACACAGCTACTAGTCAGCACACTTCTACAAGCATGACAATTCGGAATAATTCAAGCTCCAAAGCTTTCAGAATGACTTAGGCGGCAGGTAATATTAGTTTTAAATGTATATTGAGTTAATAGTTAACTGTTGTTGTGGTCATTTCTAAATTACCCAGACAGCACCACCTTGTGGCAGAATGTCGCAATTAAGTGCCAGTGCCAAACACTGGAAACCACTGGTTCAAATTAAGCACTTCTTGTGCCTTGCTAAACCAGAGGCCAAACAGAATGGATACCACTGGCTCCAGTACTCCGACCCTCAACACATAAAGACTCCTACTACCACACATGTGCTACATGCCACTGTAAATACACATACTTGACACACACACAGAATCTCATCAAAAATGCTTCACATTAAATTGAAACTTTACACAAGAGGGGTCAGTAGACCAAGCTCTCCTTTAACAGAGGGATAAAAGGTCTTGTCTAAGCCTAGAACTTCAATTACGCCAGAGTAATCAAAGTAATTTTGGTAATTACGCGTTACTCTTGGATGCAGAATTGCCGATTGTAAAGGAATTAACCCGCTTTTATATTTAAGAGTAATTTTGGGGGGAAAAACCTACTCCGAGAGCACATTTAGCAAGCATGGACGGCTGCTCGTGCTTCTGTTTATGTTCTGTTGCATTTAGTGTTATTTTCGTAGTGCAAAATGCATCCATTCAACATCAATATAGTGTATTTTGGATTCAAGATCCTTAAAAACACATCAATCATGTTAAAACATAAAAATATATAGCATTACACTCAAGATAAAATCACATAATAATAAAATGGCAGGTAACACTCTGTCTTTTGCACACATAGAAAGGGATGGTAAGTCACCTGTAAAATGCCCACTCACTATTCATGTTCTGTTGTACTTAGCACTATTGTTTAGTGCAAAATGCATCATCGAATCCATTTTGGATGTGAGGGGGGCATTTCTGCATTAAGAAAATAAGGCTAAATACAGAATTACTCTTCTCGCATAATTCTGCGTAATCTCTCAGAATTTTTGGGTAATTAAACATGATCACGTTACAAGGAATTACATGAGTTACGCCCACCCCTACTCTTGTCATACTACTGATTCACAAGAACTCAGTATGCTGCCACCACTGCTGTGAGAAATTGGGTTGCTGGCTGAGGGGGGTTGTGAGCCCTTCTCAAGCAGCCACAATTCTTGTCAGGTTGAACCATAATAAATCATGAAGTTTACCTGTGCTCAACCCTCTGGTAGCCAGGCACAAAAGCAGTTCAGCTTAACTTAGAGGCAATGTGTAAAGTATTTATGCAGCACTTAAACAGTAATAAAGTGAAAACACAACACCAGAAAAATAAAATCCCACACTAATTAAGAAAAATAGAGCACAATTTAATTAATTATTTTTAATTAAATGAAATAATTGTTGTTGTTGCTGGAGCTTTGCCTTGGTGGTCACCACTGGCTGTTGATGCTATAGCACGAAATATAGATCTTGCTTTGCTGGTCATCCCTGAAGGTCGCTGTGGTGTGAAGAATAAGGATCACCAGAGCGTCGCATTGGCGGTTGGTGTGGGCGGCAAGATCTTGGCACAAACAGGTCCATTCGCAATCGCAAAGTGCTCAAAACTACAGGGTTTCTAATTTTCTTCCAGGAGGAGCTCAACTGATGCCACACCAAGGTTTCCAGGGTCTAGGAGGCATCTCTTGGGAATCAGGAACTCACTCCAGGAGAGGCCAGCAGGGCTTAAGCAGGTCCAATTGCAGGACTAGGCGCATTCAGTGCAGCAGGCCAGCTGGGCAGTTGAAGGGAGGCCTCTGGAGTTTGTTATGTCCCTGTAGCTCATAACAGGAGGCCAGCTAACTAGCCCTTGGAGTCACTCAGGTAGCCTGGGATGAAGGGAGCAGGTTCAGTCTTCCTTCTCAGACTGCAGGACAGGTTCCAGGCAGCAGTGCAGTCCTTCTTCCATAGTGTCCACAGGTCCTGGAGTTTACTGAAGAGTGGGTCTTAGAGTTTTATTTTAATACCTGGTGCTAGCTTTGAAGTAGGTGAAGCTTTTGGAGTTTTCCCCCCAAAGAGGTGTCTGGATTTTCCTTCTTCCCTGCCCTGGTCCCAGTCTGTCTGATGTCACAATTGGCTAGTGTGAAGTTATTTGGATGTGAGCTGAGGCAGTGCCTTTGAAGTGCAAGTAGGGCTGTGCACAGCTCCACCTCCCCATCCTGCCACCACTAAGTCCCTCTATTGTGTGGCTGTCTGGGAGGAATACACAAAGGCCATCTGCCAAGTACACCTAGTCATGTGACACAGGAAACAGTCTGCATGCAACAAATGGTTTGGATAAGAAAATGCAAACTCTCTAAAAGAAGCATTTTCAGAATTTGACTTAAAATCCGACTTTTTCATTGAAGAGGATTTTTAAATCACTATCACTGAGACACCAAACAGAATATTTCTACCCACTCACAAACGGAAGTTATCACTTAGTAAATGTAATAAGGTAACCCAATGGTATCCTATGGGAGAGGTAGACCAGACCTCACAATGGGGAAAAATTAATTTGTGAGTTTTTCACTACCATGACATTGAAAACTTAAAAATTCATGTTGAACCTTTTAAATACAATGCACCCTGCCCTATGGACTGTTTAGGGCCTATCCTAGGTGTGACTTGGATGTATTAAAACGAAAGTGTTAGGCTTGACAAAAGGTGTATTTTGCAAAGTCGAACTGGCAGTTTAAATCTGCAAAGACAGGCTGCAATGACAGACCTGAGACATTTCATTAAAAAGCTACTTAAGTGGGTGGCACAATAAGTGCTGCTGGCCCACTAGTAGCATTTAATTTTCTGGTCCTGGGTATATGGTTTACCACTTTACTAGGGACGTATAAGTACATTAAATATGTCTATCAGGTGTAAGCCAATTTTACCATGTTTATAGGAGTGAGCACAAGCACTTTAACACTGGTTAGAAGTTGTAAAGTGTGCAGAGTCCTATGGTCAACAAAAACAAATTCAGCATAACAGGAGGAGAGAAGGCAAATATTTTGGGGGAAGAACCTTGTCAAGATTGCTAGGTCTAACAACTGCTTCATGTAACTTATCCAGGGCATGGACAGTAGTCCTCTGCTTGCTACAAGGGCATGTGTGCTGTGCACCTCCTGGTCACAGAACAGATTGTGGACCTCACATTGGCAGGTATAGGCCTAGACATCTGCATCAATGCTAGATTAGCATGATGGCAGGCCAAACTTCAAGGCAGGATACCATTTTCATATGTAAGTTGGGCAGTCAGGTCTGGGATAAACTCCCACTTACTATGTAGTGGACACTCCGTCCCAACATATCCATTCTAAACTCCCCTTGCCAATCAGACATGGGAAGAAAACTTTTGTTATGAGTTGTGCATTTGAGCTCAGACTGGAGAAAGGAAATAATCCTAGAGTGCAGAGACTAGGACAATAGGCACTCTTGGTGCAACCAGGGAAGCTTTCATGTACGGCAAGCAGCCCAAGAACCTGACAAAAATACCAAGCCAACCAAATACCGATATTCTTGTGGTGTTTATCGGGCAGAGTAGATGTTGGGACTGCAGTTCCGAATGCTATGAATGCATTGATATGTCATAGGTGCAGAATGTCAAAAGGGTTCATATGGTGCTGGGGAGCCAGTTGCAGGTGGCCTTAGGTGTTGTTGAATGTGAATGGAGCATTTTAAACTAATAAACCTAAAGACTTCTCTATTCAACTTGCTGCTGTGGGTGTACTCTTTTTCTGCACTGGTGACAAAAACAATGAGATAACCATTATTTACCAAAAGTGACCACAATATTAGAAAGATTCCATTTTGCGAAGAAAATGCAAATTCAGAAGGAATCTGTGGGAGAATATGTTATAGATTTTTTTTAACTAGCGCTGTCATGAAAATTTAGTTCAAACCAAGATGAGCGTTTTTGTGGTCAACTTTTGTTGGGCTGTGAGAATGATAAACTTAGGTAAGAGTTATATTTACATGAGGGTCCTTCTTGTCAGCAATCATTGCACTAGCAAAAAGACTAAGGGGCCGATTCCGATTCAGGCCGGAAATCTTTCCGACCGAGCCGGACCTGGAGAGATTTCCGACCGAATCGGACCCTAGCAGCCCGACCGAACGAGTACGATGCATTCGCATGCTATCGGACTCGATTCGGTCGGACTCCCATTGAAGTCAATGGGAGCCGGTCGTACAACGCGTCCGCGGGCTCGCATTGACTCAATGGGTGCGAGGCGAAGAAGGGCGCCCCCTGAAGCGTGTAGGCGGCGAAGCGACTCGCGCCGTACACGCACAGGTAGGGGGGACCCATGGGTCCCCCCTGTGTGCGACTCGCGTGGCTACGCGTACAGGGGGGTCCGACATGGCTCCCGAAGTACGGCTCCGACTGCTTCTTAGAGCCGGACGGTGCGAGTCGGTCGGACTGCTCGCGGCGTGCATCGTACTTGCCCGGTCGGGGAACGTCTCCATTGCGCGTTGCGAGGCGCATCCGTGCGAGTCGGTCGGAGCGGTTGGGACCCGCGAACGAGTCGGTTGGCGAATTCGCACGCGCTCGCATCGTACTCGCTCGCCCGGACGCACATACGAATCGGTCGGGAAAAAGGGCTCCAAATCGGATCCGGTTCAGCCGAACCCGATTCGGTGCCCTACCGGCCGAGATCGGAATCGACCCCTTAGACACAGCTTTGTGTGTGGAAGAAATTAAGAACATCAGAATGAATAAGGAGACAGTAATTGTCTTCAATGAAAGATGTGTAAAGGAGAATACATATCACAGAAATACTTTAAAATATGAAAGTCGGAAGCAGTCCCAAAGAACAAACTGGCTTGAAACTGTTCATTGGTAAGTGTTATAGATGTAGGGAGGTAGGTCATCTAGCTAATAATCAAAATTGTCCAGAGTGGAAAGTTGTATGCTGGATGTGTGGAAGCAAAGGCCATTTAATTAACTGTTGTAAAAGTAGGGGCAATAAAGGAAAAGATGAGGAAAGGGAAAATTGAGGATGATTGTGGTGAGATAAATTTTACAGGTTTCAAGAAAGAATGATGTGGGCGCACATGATGAAGTTGTGATTGGAGAACAAAAGGTGAAGTTGCTTGTTTCGGGAGCAAAGTTAACCATAATTTCACAGGAGGTATTATGAATGGTATTAAGGACAAAGTTAAGCTTAACTAGCTTGACATAAAACTGACTGGTTATGGGGGTAAACCTATAAAGTTAACAGGATACTTTAGCAGCGAGCTGGAGTATAAATAGAGATTTACAGGTGGAAAGATTATGTGTCAGTTAAGGATGATGCCTTTATTAGTTGGTATCATCAAAGTGATTAAGGCACATTTTTAGACTTGAACACTGAGTCACATATTTAGGTGAGAGATATCAGTTCTCTTAACATGGTTTATCAAGGTCGGATGAGTAGAGCATAGTTTCATAAGGAGCTCCCAGATGTTTTCAGTAATGAATTAAGGTGTCTTAAAGGATACATTCACAAGATAAAACTGTAAGAAGGCATCATTCCTATTGTGACATGCAGTAGTGGCAGAATTAAACAAACTAAGTGCTTCAGAAGTCCTTGAAAAGTTTGAAGGTAAGGAATGGTTGGCACCAGTTGTAGTCGCTCACTAGCTGTTTGGTGAGGTAAGATTATGTGTAGACCAAAGAGGATTAAATAAATGTGTGTTAGTAGACAAATTCCCCATACCAGGAATAAATAATTTATTAAACATGTTTGGTGATTTTCACGCTAGATTTGGCATCAGCTTATCATCAGGTCTGTTTGCATGAAAGCTCAGTGGATTACTTGGCTTGTTAATAACTCCAGATGGAACATTTAGGTTCAAATGAATTCCTTTAGGACTAATCTCTTTTTTCCTTTATTTTTGAGAGAGCAATGAACAACATTCTGGGTGGGTGAGCTACAAGGGGTTATGTTATACCAGGATGATATCTTGGTCTATAGCAGTTTCATAGAGGAACACAGTTGGACCGTGAGGGGTTTTTGAGTTAGCTGAATGAAAGAGATTTAACTTTGAAAGTTGAAAAGTGTAAATTTCACAGAGAGGAATTGGAGTCTTTATGGCACACTATGTCTAAGGATGGTTTCAAACTAAACAAGCATTTGCAATGCAATAGGTCTCGCATTATTAAAGTTTGAGCTATTGGCATTGCTAAATAATGCAACACCAATAGCTCAAACTTTAATAATGCGAGACCTATTGCATTGCAAATGCTTGTTTATCACTCCTGTCACTCCTGCAGGCGCCTGCTTTCTGCCTTTGTGATGTTTTATCCTTCTATCTCTTCTTCCTGCTTTCCCCTTTGTGTGTTTTTCCCTCTCTTGCTTTCCGAAAATGTCAGATGAGGAAAAGTAAGTGCCAGCCCCTAAAAATAAGTGTCTATTGGGCCCCACAGGCAACCACTGGCTCAAATTAAGCACTGGTGGAAATATTCCGAACAGAAAAAACACTTTAAATCTTATGACCTGCAGTATAGTGTCAGTTTGATTTAAGGTGCGATAAGTGTAGTTATTGAGCTGTATGTACTAACACTAATTCATGGAGTAACTGAACACAAATCACTGATCTTTGAAGTTAAACAGTAGAGAGAAAAAGTAACCCTACAGTGTCTGAACTGTACAATGTGCAACGAGGAAACCTAGATTTAAATCCCAGCTTTCTCACTTGACCAAACTGTGTGAGCCATAGCCCATCCTTTCCTTCACTGTGCATCATTTTACTTAGCCAATCAGTTTCAGAGCACATTGAAGTAATTCAGTTCAGGAGCCATGTGCTACAAAAACTCGCTTTCTATGATTAATATAAATTAATCTGGTTTAGAGATCATGACAAACTTACATGTTTTGGATAGCTCGTCGCAACGTTGTCAGGACATGGTGTATTATTGAATTTGTAATTAAAAAAAATATATTACTTTCAATAAATGTCACTCAATTCATTGATATAGTCATATGTACTTAAATGATACACTGAGAGATGTTGAAAAATATGTTATTGTTTCATTTTAAAGAGCCTTTATCATAGATTTACATGACATGTGTTGCCTGATTTACATCTTTCAATGGCTCTGCTCATGCTTTGGCTCTTAGAGCCAAGCCTAGGTCCCTAGCTTGACTTCCCCTGGCTGTCCATACCCCCAACCTCCCTCCCCACTCCTTCATGCAGCGCAGCACAGAAAGTTGTTTTGCTGCATTGCGTTGCATGAAATACTGCACTCCTGGACAGCAATCAGCATGAGGCAATAGACCCGCCCTCTTCAGCCATTGGCTAAAGGGTAAGCTCACTTCAGCCATTGGCTTTATTATCCAATTAGTGATATCACATTTTTCATTATCACACTCACATCTGCCTTAAAATGAGTGTGCATTACTGCCAGGGCTGGAGGGCACTCCTTTACTTTTCCCAGAACCCACTGACTCCCCTGCACACTCATTTTGCTTTCTGAGCATCTGGCTGCGCCTCTTCCACATCTAAATGCCAGCTCTGATTTAGGTCTGGTGTTAGCCAAGATCTTTTCATTGTACTAACATGATATTTATAACATACCTACTTATTGGAGTTTTTAGCCAGTCCTCTCCATCCACAGGCCTGTTATTGTGCCAGTCATATTTCTTTCCACTCACAACAGTATACAGCATGGGCCAATGGTTCAGCCAATTTAAGACATTGGCTAACTTCACTGCGACAGAATTCAGCCATTTCTCAAGGAGTACATTCACACGCAAAGTAGTTATTTCCCTTAGGTGCCAGTAATTTGTGAAACGACATTTTCTTTTTGCTTTTAGTCAATGTTTTTTTATAGAGCCCTGTAGCAATAACAACAACAAGAAGGTGGTGGATGTCACTCTAGACAAAGGTCCGACTTATGCAGATCAGTACTAACCTTGCTCTTCCTGGGAACAGTCCTTTCCGAACTGCCAGGCGAGGCCCTCTCCAGAAGCGACCACAAGCAACCTCAGACCTGTTTGGGGCTTGTCAGTAGGGTGTAGCCGGAGTCCTACAGCACAGTCAGCAAAGGACATACATCTGGGTATACTCAACACACTTAGGGCATCAACTGCAAAAACAACATGGCGGTGGATGGAATGCTTGAATTAATCTCAGTCACTGGTGAACACTCGGGCCGCACTCCAGTCAATTTTTGCTTTTAGCCAGTACTTTCTTTTAGAGCCCAGCAACTCCCCCAACAATCCAAGTTTTGCAAAAACCATGAAAAAATAAAACAAAAATAAGCCAAAAGGCTGGTACTAGTCCGCTTAGCTTTGCCAGTGCTTGCGTTTTTAAAATTGTATTCAGCAACACACTAACCAGTGTTACTGGACTGCTAAGTTCTTTTTATGAGTTTCCAGCAGTTCCTCAACCACGGCTACGAGGCCACTCACACAGAACTATTCCAAGATAGCCATCACTGATTCTACATGTGGTAGCTGTCTTGGAATGGTATTGCACATGCTGCACCATGTAGAATATTCTTCCAAGATGGCCATCTGATGCAATGTTTTTTATTTTTTATCCCAAGCATATGAGTGCCACACATAAGCGATGTTTTCTTTTTTAGTTTTTCTTTTTTTATTCTTCAAGCATATACTTGCAATAAAACCCACACAATAAGGATCTCTAATTCCATTAATTGGCCTGCACTGTTCTTCACTAACAGTGTTTTGCAGGGTTAACAGACAAGCAGATATTAGGTCTGACAGACAGTAGTGCTTGCACTGCTCGTGGCGAACATACTACATTGTATGCTTTCTGTAAGGGGCTTTGTTTCAGCCTCCTTCAGTCATTGTCTTCTTTTGCTCAGGAACCCTTAGCCACTGACTTTAGACGTTATCTTTCACATCTTGGATCAGCCCACATGAGTATTTTAGTCTCAGCTCCTTCCGATTGGCTGGTTGGGTGTATCCTTCTGCCTCCATTGGAACTATCTTACAACTGAAAAGCATTGTATCCACAAAACAATCCTTGCCTTTAATTTTTTTACCCTGCGTAGGCATTTTAGTATTGCTTCTGCCAGCACTCGGGTGCAAACGTAAAACATATTGGCTTTACCAATGTTGGTTTAGAAAGTGGCAACACTACCCTGAGTAGACCCAAGCCTCACTTTAAGGACCATCATCAGAGGTCTCTGTTTTGCATGTTTTGTTCATACCTTCTCTGAATTCGCCAGTAAAGACTGGCTCACAAGTTTATAAATCGTATTAAATTCGGTCTCATTTGTATAATGCGACTCAGGGGGCTTTTTCATGAGCCACATCAACCACACACCAAAAAAGAAAAACATCTACCTAAAAAGCAAAAGACAGGGATCTAGACGAAAAACAGCAACTACAAGAATGAACAGAATATTGTAAAGTACAGCTAAGAATAAATAAATGTTTTGATTTTTTTCTGACAGTCGTATGGTTTTGAATTAACCAAGAGCCCTGAGGCAGTAGCTTGTCTTATGTTAGTTGTGTGGGGAGTAGGGGGTTGCTGCTCAGGAGTTGGTCTCGGCATTGATACAGGCCTTCTGTAGTTAAGTCTCATATGTCACCTTTCTGTGCTTTTCAGATATCTCAAGTTGTCTATTATCATGTGTAAGCAGCTCACCCTGTTACGGTTTTTCTTTGGCATTCTGAAACTTGCAGATCTGAATTTAAACAGAGAAAACAAAAGTACAAGTATCCGAATCTCAAAACCAGATACCAGGGCTGAATGAGCCACTGCTCTCTGAGATGGAAGAGCCTAACATCTCTTCCTTGCCGATTTGGCGGGACATTGTGTTTTGGTTCCGGTCGGTGAGCAGCCATGTTTGTTTTGTAAAACCCAAACACCCCTTTCCAAGACAAAATGCTTCGGGCGCCTCGTGAGAACCTCACCCAGTTCCCGTAGCTGTGAAGTAGATAAAAAGGCAAGGCAAAGCCTGCAGTGTGAGCAGTGACATGTACCAGGCAGTGGTTTGACTATTCAAGGACATTTCCAAAATTCCATCCGACTTTGTGTCTAGGGCTTCTCTCCTGATGCCTGCAGAAGGAATGGCCTCGGAATGTGGCGGCAGTGGAGAGCAGGTACAAAAACAATAGCGTGGGACAGATCTGAATTAGAAGCAAAAAGGAGCAAAATGCACGAAAACAGAAAATATTTTGCCCCCACCTAATGTGGAAAGTTATTTTACCCGCTCCTGGTGTATTAATATGATAAATAAAATCAACCTAAAACCATATTGCAGTTGGCATGTTTGATGGTGCATGCAAATTACTCACTCTTCCTTTCGTGCGGTCAAGCTGTTCGTGCTGCTGGCCAAGCTCGTCAATGATTTCTGTGCCGATCTGGTCAGTCTCAGCAGCTATCCGATGGGAACATCTGTGAACATGGAGCGTGGACAACAGAATCCAAGGAAGACAGGCACGGAATCGAAAGCCAGCCGAACGCGGAATCGAAAGCAGTGGTACGCGCGCACCACAGAGGAGGAGGTGGGGGAGGGAGCGCGGCAGGAGGCGAACGCGCGCTGCTGCGCGTTCTGGCCACCGTCGGGAATGGGAGGAGCAAAGGCGGGACATGCGCCCGCCTTTGCCCAATCGCGTGCCGTCTCTGAAAAAAAACTGCACGCTCCAGCCAATGTGGGCTTCACAAAGCAAAACGACACGCACGAGCGTGTGGGTAGCTTTCTGAAGCCCTTTCTAAAGGTCTCGCGCTGCGCGAGCAGTGCTGCGCACTGCAACGCTAGGCGCGAGACCTAAAAAGGAACTAATTAGAACTATCAGTGAAATGAAACGGTTGTGACAGCCGGCAACCATCCGCATTGAGAAAATCTCGCCAGGGGCTGGCCTAGTGCCCGAAATCACTCTAGGGGATGCCAATTCTCACTTGTGCTCACCAACCTAACGTTGGCGAGCCGTGTGCGAGATAACTCAGCCACGCGGCGGTTGGCAGACTTTTGCTGGAACTCCGTGTTGGAAGCATAACGCAGAGTGGACAAAACTCTGTCAACTCCCCAGGCGGAGGGGAATTTATCACCCACCCCTAATCATAGGGACTTATTACCCAAACATGGTCAATATTCACAATATCATTATTAGTAATAAGACATAACCTGCATTATACATGCCTTGCATTTTTCAGTAATCCCAAGCCACTTTCTTCTTTTATAGAACTCGTAAATTGCCAAAAGCCTTGAAGGAATGGCAAGCTTTTAACGACTTGAAGAAGAAGATTGACGATTTCAGCGAAAGCTGCCCGCTGCTCGAAATGATGGCAAACAAAGTTAGTTCAACATCTCTTAGAATTTGAGCTTTTGGTTTATATTTGTGTTTCTTTGCACGTTTCTGTGGCCAAGAAATAATGATTTCAGGTCTTTCATTATAAAAGATCAAGTTGCTCTCCTCACATCAAGTTATGCCCTTGATCTGAAAAAGAAAATAACACTGTGATGTGCATTAATAAACAAATACATTTTTATATATTAAGAAATAATTACTTCCGTTGGTGGATGCAGCATCTGTTTCATGACGTGATGTTGAATTGTTTCATCAGTGTATTACTGCCATGATTTTACTCCTTTCTGTTGATGTCAATAGGCAATGATGTCGCGGCACTGGGGAAGAATCTCGCAGTTAACTGGCCACCACTTTGATGTTGAGTCTGAGACATTCTCTTTGAGGAACATAATGGAGGCCTCCTTGCTGAACTACAAAGAAGATATTGAGGTACTTACTTTACTAATAGAGAAAGCACAAGTTAATAGATGAAAATGTCACCTTGTTGCTGATTTCATCAATATAAAGAAATAGAATTGTGCAGTAGAATATAGGAAACCTTGTGATGGCATAATGAACCTGATTACAAGTTGGACCAAGTGATATCACAAGGCAGGATACTGCTCTTCCGAGTTACAATGAATCTGCTGTTTCCGGACCTGGAATTCCCGGGAGTGGAAACACAGCACCCCATAATATTTTTGGGCTGTAAAATCCAGCTGGTAAAATCACTTCTTAGGTAATGCTTCTAGAATCTGGAACGACCTGCTGTAAGATTGACCTCAGTTTGTGACATCCTTGTTAAACCACTAGCCTTCCACCACTCCAGCTGCCGTAACCTCTTAATACAATATTAATGAATCCTACCCTATTGGCCCTATACTACCTAACACTGATCTATGCACCCTCCTCAAATCTTGTCCATCAAGCTATGAATTTACCATGTTACCTGGCGTTTAAAATGTTCTGGGAAACCTATCAATTGTTTCTCATTTAAAGACATTAGTTTTCTTCACACATATCCAAGAAAACACTGGGAATACCGATATGCCCCTTGCTTCCAGCAGTAGACAGGAAGGTTGCAATTGCTGCATTTTTCAGGGATATTATTGCTTTCACTAAAAAGCATGTACCGTGCTGACTTCCACCTTTAACCTCCTACTCACTAGAATGTCCACCCATCTGAAGAATGAAAGAATCGTGGCTTTTTTCCTGCATTACATCATTTCTGATGGACAGGATGCAGACAGTGTCTGCGCCCTCCTTCATTTTCTCCACGTTAATTGATCATACATGCCCCTCTCCTTTACTGCTCCTCTCAAATCAGAGTTAACGCTCTTGGGTAGATCCCTACAACAGTGTCCTGTGAGAAATGGACCACAGTTTATCAGAGCCGAACTGGCCATTGTGCCACTCTGGCTTTTCTCCAGTTTGGGGCAGGCGGGGCGGGGTGGGGGGCTGATTTCTGTTTTGGATGGGTTGACATGACCCAACAATGTCTCTATGACTCCATTCTAGTTGCGACCTGTTACAGTGTGGAGCTGTTTTGATCTTTTCTGCCGGGGCTGATTTAGGTTTCCAGTCGAAACTCATGTTCGTGTGTTGAAAGGTCCCCCTGGAACCTGGGATTTCATGTGCCGTGAAAGTGGCTACGCACCATTACAATCTTTTATGGTCTTATTTATTACCACAGACAAAAGGTGGTTGTGGCTCTGGTGTTTCGTAATTAGACCACACAAACAGTCTGTCTTCACTTTCACAAGTCCTCTATTCAGACATCTTTGCTAAGTGTTGTAGTAACAAATGGCACTGAAAAAACGGACTCATTTGTGATATTATGATAAATAATTCTGCATTTGTAAAGCACAAACTTATCACCCCTAAGGGTATCTAGGCACTGGGGGCCGTCGGGGAGATTAAGTGAGCTATTGCCCAGAGTCACATGATGCTGACCTGAGCTGCCAATGGCGCCGGGGATCGAACCATGACACCCGTTCTCTGGAGTCAGCCGCTCTGGCTGCTGTGTTATGAATTTGCTTTCGATTGGTAACTTAAAACATTTTCTTAGGTTTATTATCTATAGCATGAAGACTCTGCACTTCAAGGCCCTCAAGAATAATTTAGTGGCCATCTATCATTAGTTACCTGTTTGGGAACATAAGGAATGGACCCGGTGCGGGAACCTCTATTAGAAACAGCTAAATATCAGTGTGTTTTTATTTCAGGATATTTGCATCAGTGCTGTCAAGGAGAAGGATATTGAAGCTAAGCTGAAAAATGTTATCAATGAATGGAGCTCACATGTCTTCACTTTTGCCCAATTCAAGTCCAGAGGAGAGCTGCTTTTGAAGGGTTCAGACACCTCGGAAAAGATCGCCCTAATGGAAGACAGTCTGATGGTGTTGGGGTCTCTGATGAGTAACAGGTGATGACATGTTTTATCATTTTTAGAGAATGAAAAAGAGCACAATGTCCACTAATTGTAGCGGTTGATGGTAGAACAGTTCCCCTACTTTCTTATGTCTGCCAATGTAGACTGTCCCATGTTATGTAGTGTTACATTGGCAATAGAATGAACATGAATAAAAGGGTGTCCAAAGTGAGTATATAACTCATGATTTCTACACTCTTGTTATTCCGAATTACAGAAATGAGTGAAAAGTGAGTTACAGAAATAAGTGAAAAGTGAGTTGCAGAAAAGAGTGCTAAATGTTTGGTAATCATGAGAGCACTTTTATCACATTCAGCTCATGTACAGAAATGCAGTGTTGATCCATTGCTGCGATCCAGAAATGGAGCATTGAACATGGCAATACCATGCATTTTAACCACTAGAGAATGGGGTAAACTCCTCCATCCATAAAACCTTACACACTACTGGTAAACATTACTACCACTAGCCATTCCCTATGTATGTATACATAAGGCTTAACTGGGGGTAATACTGCGCTTGCCGACAGCGGTGACATATTTACTGCATTGGGGTACTGCTCTCGAAATGAGGTCCTCTTTGATATCTTTGGCATACCAAGATACATCACCATCCCCAGGTTAAGCCGAATCAGCAGTAGCCACTGAATACATGCAAATTGCTAATTTACAGTGTTCGTTTATTCACCAAAATTCTCATCCGTAATGAACTGCTCAAACAAGACCTGTGCTGTTTTTCTGCAGCGGTGACTGGTTCTGTTTGGTGCTGTGGCAAAGAAAATAATTTTTATAGTAATTGCCTACCATGTTACCTTTGCAGTTTTAATAAAGCAAAAACAGGAAAGTGTCAAATTCCTATGGCATATGCAAAGGTTTCCCAAAATCATCCCACACTGGAAAACGTTTAGAGGTTTTGGAAGGCCTATGTATGTAAATCTGCAGTAGTCCAGTCTTGATAGGATCTGTGAGCTAGTTAATTCTCTCTGATTACCAGAGTTCAGTTTTTGGACAGTTTTCTCTGCTTGTTCATTTGGTGACCCACCCCTTTGAATACCTCAAAGTCGAACAAGATCTCCGGCTTATTAAAATTAACCCTAACCACCGACTAGGAGGCTTCATCGTGTCACAGGTGGCTGGCCAGGTGAAGTAGAGTGTATTTTTGTTGGTTGCTGTTATCAATTTATTAGCACACTGATATGAGACCAGGTGAGGCAGAGACATTTCTTCTTCATTAATTGGTGATTGTGCACCAGCCATGTAAAACAACTGCTCGATGCACCCTCCTTCCTGTGGTGGATCTGGATGTCATCTCAGTGCTTTTGGAACTCTAGGTGGTGTGACTTAATTAACTGAATTAGAAGGCATTGATCCAGCGCTATCAATAAAATATCTTCTCCTATACGCTTTGGACGTCCAGGTACAAACATCCCTTTCTCCACAACTTATATCTATATGATGGTGGGGCCCATAACACCGCATAAACATTCACTCTCTCATATATTCCCTGGATTTAATCCGTTCTACTTAGGAGAAAACAGTAAATGATTCGCTGGAAGGAGACGGGATACTTTTTAAAACAACATAATACTTTTCAAACTTTAAGGTATTCCGCTCATTGGTCGATGGACCAACTAGTAGGAATCAGTTGATGGTGATTAAGACCAGCTCAATCACTATAAACCTTTAAACATTTATATTTATCATTGAGCTAAAGAACCACAGACTCATTGTTTAAAGATAATAAAGTTTATCTAATTTTTAGAAGCATGAATAAGTTTCAAATTTATTATTCAGATTATTACATTTAGCATCATTATAAGAATAAATTGAAATTGCAATGCATACCTATTAGATGGAAAAATAAAGTTGGTCACAGCAATGAATTCAGAATACAGCATAGAACTCCCGAAAAACTGTCTATCTGTCCTGTAAAACAGGCCTTCTCGACGGATCACCTATAGGGTGTTTCCCACCACAATCCCGTTCTTTTCCCCTTTAGTATTGTAAGAATAAAAAGGTCTAATAGTATAAAAATGGAAAATCTATTAAAAGCAAAAAGTTCTCCAGCAGCAGCGTCTCGTACTCAATCAAAAATATAAAAAGCAGTAGCGATCCCCTCCCCAAGAGTAGGTCTTCTTATACCCTAAAACTAGCTTACTAAGGGAAAATGTTACATCTTTGGGGGCAAGATTCTCTCTAATTGGTCCATTTGGGTCAGTATACATCTCATTATGAATATCCTTGCTCCAACCGGTTCTTTGTGGAAAGTTCATACTTCTGTCGTTTCTCACGGGTTCATGACATTACCCATCCGCATATTGGACTCAATCTGTATCCTTTTCTGATACTTTAAGTTGAACAGTTCATTGTTTATTCATATATTCACTGCAGCTTCTCACGCTTTTCGCAATGTCCTTCTTTGGCACACGTTTGTATAATAAGGTCATCGCAGCCTTGACCAAGCTTCCATCTTAGGCTTTGGGACGGTCACATGATCCTTCTGTTCACAGCCTTTCTCGCTTTCGGAACTCACTTTGCACGTGCGTACTCTAGCTTGTTTGCCATGGCAGCCATTTTTACATCGCGGCACAACAGGCCTAAGCGAACTATTATAAAGATAAACAGAACATAGTTAATAATAAAGAATATAAGCCTTTTTGTTTCCCTCCCGTCATTCTACGTACCCCAATTAAGTATTACCTAGCAAAAGCGACATATAAAGCCATTTCTTACTTACCAACCGCTTTACTTTGCCACTTTACAGTTTATTTCCAAGCACAAATCATGCATTTATTATTCTAGTTAGTACGCAAGTTATTAAGCTTATGTTATCCACGTTAACAATTGTAAGTAAATTAGTTTGCACAGATATAGCGTGTTACCTATGACCCTTATCATGACACATACATGGTTGGTTATTTACTGAAACGAACTTGTGTGTTAATTATTCAACATAAATATTAGGAGGTTAAAAATTTTTCGTTTACCCTGCTCCGTTAACTCCCCCTCTGGTGATTTTTAATATCACCACAAAAACCCATGTTACACAATTTTTTCAGATAGCATATTTGTGTTTGTTTTTGTTAGTTTACACAACTGTATCCCTTTCATCTTGTCTCTTCGTTTTCTTATACATGTTTTCTTTTATTTCTTCTAGCTCTATTTCACCCATTTCTCTCTCTCTTTCTTTATTTATCTTATTTTCTTTTTCTATTTTATTCTGTCTTTTTCTTCTCTTTATACATACAATAATTAGCTTCAGTACTAGAACTATTATGATTATTATGGTCGCTACTATTATGATTTTCCCTATTATTAATCTACTCATTCTGGTAAACCAATTTATTACTGAGGAAAAACTCTTACCAAGTTTTCCCAATGCATTTTCAACCTCCAGTGGAACAAGTTCTTTGTGCAAATTTGTAATATTCTTTATATACTTCTGTATATTTTCACTTTTATCTGGAATGTAAGTGCAACAATGTTGGACTTTCAGCATTCCACAGACTCCACCCTCTTTTGCCAAAAGAATGTCAAGGGCAAGTCGATTTTGCATCACCATAGCTCTCATGGCAACCATTTCGGTATTTACCATCAAGAACCCTCCAGCAGTATCTGTAGATAAACGATCTACTACTGTGGATAACTTCCGAATTTTAAATGCATTCAAAGATATTCCCACTGCTGGTATCAATGCTCCAAAAATATCACCTACTATTTCTGAAAAACTTTCCCTTTTCCTACGTGTAAATGTCTTTATCATTTCGTGTGTTCCCTTTTCTGCTCTATCCACATGAAAAATCTTTGGAAAGACCAGGCCTAAGTAACATGATCCATACCAATGGTCCGGCAACCTGTAATAAGCTCTGTTACCACAAATATAATAGATCCCAGGAAATATTGGATCTTTTCCCCCTTTGAATCCCCATCCTCCTAAAATGTTATAATCGTCATGGCAATCACTGGAACCCACGAAATAATTGTCATATCTTGTTCTATTTCTTCTAATGCACAACCTTCCCTGTTGGGGCCAATCCAGAGTCATAGCTGCATTTATCTTTTTCTTGTCATGATTTTCTTCCTCAAACGCCCAAAGAGGTGTTCTTGTCTCTTCTATCACTTTTCTTTGAAATTTCACTCTTCTATCCTCGACCATTTCTAAAAATTCCTTTTCTTCATTCCTTAACTCACAGGTAAGGTTGTTTTTAACTATATCATCTAATGTTAGATTTTTATTTTCTATGAAAAATTCACCAAATATTCTTGCCTCTTTCACCTTGTTTAGTTCAGAAACTATAGGAATCTTTGCAAAAATCTTATTTATATCAGTGTAATAATATTCTAATCTTCCTGTCTTGTAAAATAGACTTGCTAAAACACTACATGTTATTCCATACGTCAAAGGAAGGTCACACCTTCTGCAACAGACGCAGGCAATTGCATACAAACATAATCTCTTACATCCATTGTTTCTACATACTCATATAATAATTTAGTAAAAACGTTTTTGGAAACATCTGTTATTAATTTGTCTTTATGTAATTCTGCACTACTTTTTAATATAGCTGTTTCTTGCATGTTAGTTCCTTTTTCTTTCTCTGTGTCATTCTTTAATATAGACGTTTCTTCTACAGCTAATCTAATTGGAATGGTGATTGCTAAGATAACCCATACGGTCATTAATAATCCTGTACAAAAGAAGCACATCTTACACCATCTACTTAAGAACTCACATCTACATGTTCTAATTTTAGTATCTACCATTTTGTTCTATTCCCAATTTTATAATATGTACAGAAAAATGTGTCACCACACCACAGAAATGACCTCTTAGCCACCCTACACTCTCACTTTGTCTTGTTTCGGTACTTTCTTTTAGTTCTTTTCAGAACTCTTCCTTTGTCAAATCCAGTGTTTTGTCCAATCCGGTAGAAATTGTTCAAATTTCTTCAAATTTGTTGCACTTCACCTTCACCCATTAGGTTGTAGCTTTGTTCCGGGTTCTCGTGAGTGATCTCTTCTTCCTTGATATCAGTCAACGCAATGTATAACCATTCAGGCGATTTATACTTCAGATTGGCTTTCTTTACTCTTTTTGTTTTCTGCAAGCGTTTTCCACCTTGTTTTTCTTCTTCTTTTTGACTTGTTATCTCATTTACTTGTTCTGCACTTTTTCCATCTAACCTTATGATCTTGTATCTCAATCTTCTAACTTCGTGGGGCCAATTGTCTCCCTTTCTTGGCCTTTTTGGTTCACTTTCTTTTTCCTCTCTTTCTGTTCTCCAAGTTCTCTTTCTTGACTCCAGTTTCTGGTTTCTTTCTTCTCCACTTTCTTCTGACTCTGTTTCAGTCCTTTCTTTATTGTCTCTTATCTTAAATTTTAGAATTTCACTTCCTTTATCTGTTTTTGGTTTTTCTGATGTTTTCCTTTGATCACCTACTTCTGTCCCTCCTCGAGGTTCTTCCGAATTTGTGTCAATCTCTCTATCTGTTTCTGAGTTTCCCTGTTCTTTTGTTCGTCGATCTGTCCCTATTGCTCCTCGGGGGTCTTCCGATTCTTCTACCTTTCTATTTGAAACTATCCCTTCTTCATCTATTAATATAATTTCTGAAGGATCTTCACCATAACTTGTACTTGGTTGCTCACTGTTACTTTCTTTTTGCTCAGTTTCTTCTTTAATGCTATCAAATTTCCAATTTCTTTTCAGATTTTCCTCACAATCCGAATGCTCTGTATCAGATGCTGAACTGGTGTCTGATATTTCCAGATGTCGACTCACATGTCGATCTTCAGATTCTGGAACTTCTGCTATTTCCTCCACTCCTCCTGTCGTTGCACTTGTGACTGGGTCTTCCAGATGTCGACTTACAGGTCGATCTTCAATTTCTGGAACCCTGTTCGTCTCTTCCTCTGCATCAGATGCTGAACTGGTATCCAATACTTCCAGATGTCGACTTACAGGTCGATCTTCAGGTTCTGGAACTCTGATGGTGTGACTGGCATGTACCCAGTGTTTTACTCCTGCACATTTGACTGCAGTTGTTGTCACCAGGATCACTTGTCGTGGTTGGTCCCAGCGAGGAACCAAGCAGTTTCTTCTTCGGTGGACTTTTATGCGGACCCAATCTCCTGGATTCAAGTCATGTGCTGGTTTTCTTTCAAGAGTGGTCGCATCCGGTCCAACCTGATGAAACACAGAACGTACCACATCAGCCAATCCTTTGCAATAATCCAACACGAGATCATCAGTTATAGTCAGTAGTTTGTTGACAGGTACATGTGCTTGTCTCATTGCTCGTCCCATAATTATTTCGTGGGGACTGAGTCCTGTCTTTCTTTCCGGTATACTTCTGATAGTCATTAAGACCAATGGCAAGGCATCTGGCCATTTGAGTCCTGTGGCTTGACACATTTTCCCTAGCCTGTTCTTAATTGTTCCATTCACTTGCTCTACTATTCCAGAAGCCTCTGGTCTGTATGCACAGTGCAGTTTCTGTTTAATACTAAGTGCTTCACAAATCAGTTGAATCAACTCGTTTTGAAAATGTGTTCCTCTATCTGTTTCAATCGTTACTGGAAAACCATACCTTGGAATGAATTCTCGCAGCATAAGTTTAGCCACTGTAATTCCATCATTCCTTCTGGTCGGGTATGCTTCCACCCAACGGGAAAACAAACAGACGACTGCAAGAACGTATCTTAGTCTATTGCTTGGGGGCATTTCTATAAAATCCATTTGCATTCTCGTGAAAGGACCTCCTTCTCGTCCTATTGTTCCTAGACTCACTACTGTTTTTCTTCCTGGATTTAGCTGTTGACAAATAAGACATCTTTGACAAAGACTCTCAGCTATGGCTCTGAATTTTGGATTATACCATGTTTGTCTAAAAAGTCTGATCATTGCATCTCTCCCAATATGTGCTTGTCCATGGTACATCCGTGCCATGTCAGAAATCATGCTATCAGGCATAACTGGTCTTTCATCTCTGTAAACCCAAACATCATTTTCCTCCCGTTTTCTGCATCCTGCTTTTATCCAGTTATCTTTCTCCTCATCATCTGCTGCTTCCTGTAATTGTCTCACCTCATCCCATGTCTCGACAGGGTTAGTAAAAAGCAAAGGACATGAAATATGCTCTCTTTCTCTGTTTCTGTTTAGTGAGACGACATTTTTGGCACAGTACTGTGTGATTTCATCAGCAAACTTATTGCCAACAGTTATGTAGTCTTCCCCATTTTTATGCGCATTGCACTTCACTACCGCAATCTTTTTAGGCAGCTGTATCGCCTCAAGCAACTTTTTCACAAATTCACCATTTCTTATTGGGGTTCCTGCAGACGTCAAGAAACATCTCTGGGACCAGATCTGCCCAAAATCGTGAACCACTCCAAAGCCATATTGGCTATCCGTGATTACTGTGATCCGGACATTCTTTCCCAATTTGCATGCTTGAATTAGAGCAATCAACTCCGCTACTTGAGCAGAACGTATCCCTCTCAAACAAGATGCTTCCATTACAGCAGCTACTGTGCAAACTGCATATGCTGCACTCAGAACTCCATCATTCGTTCTCAAACAAGAGCCATCCACGAACAGAATATAATCTGATTCCTTTAAAGGCTCATCCCGTATATCGGGTCTCGGTTTTGTACAATATTCGAGTACATTCAGACAATGATGATCAACTTCATCCATTTCAATCACACTCTCTTCATCTGGCAATGATGTTGAAGGATTCACATTTATGCATCTGTCAATGGTGACATTGTCTGCACTCAAAATTACTTTTTCATACCTAGTCAGCCGACTATGTGTCATATATTGGGTTTTGGTTCTTGTCAAAAGAATTTCCACAGAATGAGGGACATATACTCTCAGTGGATATCCCATCACAATGCCTTCACTCTGCTCCAGACTTACACAAGTAGCAGCAACTGCTTTCAAACATCCAGGCAACGCTTTCGCTACTGGGTCTAAGACAGCTGAAAAATATGCAATGGGTCTTTTCATGTTTCCGTGTCTCTGCACTAGGACTGAAAACGCACACCCATCTCTTTCACTACAATACAACTCAAAGTCTTTTTCATAGTCAGGCATTCCTAATGCCGGGGCTTCACACAGTTTTGTTTTTAGTTCTCTGAATGCTTTCATTTCCTCATCATTCATTTCAAAAGGATCTTTAACATCTTTCTTTGTCAATCTCTGTAATGGTTTTGCAATTAATGAAAATCCACTTATCCATTGTCGACAATATCCAACCATTCCTAGGAACATTCTTACTTCTCTCTGTGTCATTGGAGCTCTCATTCCTTGAATTATTTTTATTCTTTCAGTCGTTACCTTTCGCACTCCCTTTTCAATCTTATGTCCTAAATATTGGACCTCTTGCTGACAAAACTGCAATTTTGATGGGGACACTTTATGTCCTCCTTTTGCTAAATGATTCAGCAAAGCAATTGTGTCAGTAACACATGCTTCCTTTGTTTTTGATGCCACCAATAGGTCATCAATGTACTGAACCATCACGGATTTCTCTGGCATTTTTAAATCTTCCAATGATTTCTTTAGAATCTGATTAAAAATCGAGGGGCTTTCTGTATACCCCTGAGGAATTCGGCACCATGCCAAAATACGCTCTCCGAACCTGAACGCAAATAATGGCTGGCTATCTGGATGTAATGGAATAGAGAAGAATGCATGGCATAGATCAATAACTGTGTACCATTCTGCTTCGCGTGGAATCTGGTATAGAATTACAGCAGGGTTGGGTACTATTGGGCAGCAAGGTACAACAATTTTGTTTACCTTTCTCAAATCCTGTACAATTCTACATGTTCCATTCGGCTTTTTCAGTCCCATTATCGGTGAATTGCATGGACTGCTCATTATTTCTCTCAGAATCCCTTGTTCAATCATTTTATTTATTACTGGTGTTATTCCTTCAATTATTTCTGGTATCAATTTATACTGTGGCGTATTTGGGTAACTCGTTCCTTCTTTAACAGAGATTTTAACAGGGTCTACTCCTTTCATTAACCCTATATCTTCTCCCGTAAAATCCCACACTTCCTGTTTCACTGTTTCTTTTAGTCCAATTGGGATTTTCTCTACGTCAAACACGGGAAATAAATCATTCACTTCTGATTCTAAATTTACCATTGTCATTTTATATAATACATCTTCATCTGGGGTTTGAAATGCAATTCCATCTGGAGTACAATAAATGGTGCAGTTCATCTTGCAAAGCAGATCGCGTCCTAATAGGTTCACAGGACTGCAATCACACACCACAAATCGGTGCATTTCACTGAATGGTCCAATCTTTACCTCCACTAATTTGGTAAGAGGCGCCTTAATTTGCTGATTCGATACACCTACGACTTGGATATGTTCACCTGAGAGAGGAAGGTTTGGAATTTCCACTGATCTAACAGTAGAACGGGTAGCTCCAGTGTCCACAAGGAATGTTACATTTGCACCATTCACTTCTCCATCCACAAATGGACCTGCTTGATCTACCTCTAGAGTTGCGCCAAGCACGCACTCTTCCTCCTCTCCTAGGCACCTTCATAAACTTTCATCCGACTCATTCCCATCCTGTCGTAACCAGTATTGAGAAATGGCAGCTGCGCGCCGGCAATTGTGTTACCTGCTCTCCTCCGTAGAATCCTGTTTCTGCACTGTATTTCTGTGGATTTACACTCTTGGGAAGTGGTGGTTGAGGCACCTGACTTTGTTGGGTAACTACCTCACTCTGCACCTGTGGATTTAATGATTGATTTTCTGCATTAGTTTTTGGAGGGAATTTACACTCGTTTCTCCAATGTCCTAACTTTCCGCAGTTGTGGCATGGCCACTTTTTCTTTGC
This sequence comes from Calotriton arnoldi, assembly GCA_963921515.1. Lineage (NCBI taxonomy): Eukaryota > Metazoa > Chordata > Amphibia > Caudata > Salamandridae > Calotriton > Calotriton arnoldi. Next base: position 4,609,474 of record CAWUFW010000188.1, read on the forward strand.
CTCTTCTATGCTCATTTGACCTTTTCCTTTACCTATATTTGGTCTAGATCTAGTCCGTCCTGCCTCATTAACTTGATTATTCAATTGAGCTTCTTGCTTCTCTGCAACTTTCACTTGTGCCCACATTGCTTTTTCTTTCAATTTACGCTGCCTACTCTCAATATCATCGCTGCAGTATTTAGCATATCTCAAAACCTCATCTACCGTGCTATTCTGCCAACAAATCATATGTTGCTTAATCATTTCACTTATCTCTGGTTTCAACCCATAAACAAATCTATATACGAAATGACTCATATCTTTCTCATTTAGTGTCTCATAGCCACTATATTGTTTAAAAACTAACAGTAACCTCTCATAGTACGCGTGTACAGATTCCTTACTCTCCTGTGTGGTTCTGTCAATCTTTACCCAATCTGTTTCTTTGGGTGGGATTTTATTTTTCAAAAAGGTAATAACTTGGTCATATTTCCTCATCACTTCTGGTCCTGGCGCTCCTGTTTTAGCGTCTCTTGGGTATTCTACAGTTGGCCAATCAATAGTAATCATACATTCTGTCCACAAATCAGCTGGTACTACTATATCAAATAATCCACCCAAATCTATCCATAACACCTTCGAAACCTTAACAAACCTCTCCACTTGTCTGTACCATTCTACTGGCTTTTCTCTTAATTTTGGTAAGTCATTTGTAAATGACAGTATATCTTGTCTAGACCATGGGACACGCACATAACTACCTCCTGGAGTTTCTCTCATCGGATACTCCCTTACAATTAATTCCTTGTCTGTCACCGCAAAAGCCAAAGACGCTTTATCTGTCACTTTCTCATTCCTTTTAGTCCACCTGCTTCTCCATCTATCCACATCACCCCATTTTCTCAGCAAAACAATGAATTCTTTTACTTGGGTCAACCGTCCTGATGTGTTCAAATTTTCTATATCTTTCTTGCAAACATCTACTCTATATAGTTTCTGCAAACTTCTCACCTTTACAAATTCTACTCCTAGTTCATTTGCTGTTTCTTCTAGTTTGTCATGCAAATTTCTAGCTCTCCATGTAATGCTCTTACATAAGAACATTATCTCGTCATCCTGATAAGTTTTCAGTTTTTCTGTGCCAATTGTCCCTAAGATCAATTCTTCCATATCTATTTTTAACCTAATTACATCTAATGGTTTTGATTCTGTCTCTTTCGGTTTCAGGGTTTTCATCCATTCATTCAATTCATCCGGAGTCGGACCTACAGGTGTACTATTTAATTCTATCCAATTTTTACTTCTTTCTGGTGTCTCTGATGCAGACTCAGGTCCCATAGGTATCCTCCTAAACTCATTCTCATTTACCGTCAAATTAGTAGGTGGGCTTGGTCTATATGAACTGACCAAATTTCTTGCACCTTCATTGTCTAATTCCATCCCTTCTTTCCTTCTTTGCAAGTTTGAATTCATAGGAATGACCAAAGAATGCTCTTCTATTTTCTGATTCTCAAAAACTGGTATTACTGGACCTATTGTTACTGGTACAGTTACAGCTTCCATATTCATTGTTAATTCTCTTATCTTTTCAGTCAATTCTCTTGTAGTTTTTGCTAATTCAGTTGTATTGTCACTTTCAATCTTCTCATTTTGTGGGGTTTTCAATTGATCTTGTGACCTATTTATCTCATATCCTCGTTCGGGGTTTTTATTCCTCCCAGTTTCCATTGGCGGTGCATTGGGTGTCACCACCGCAGAATTCTGTTGGTATGGAGGTGGGTTTCTGTTTAAAATATCTTCCAGCAATTCATCTTCCGTCTCACTACCACCATACCCATACTTTTCAGTAACCAAATGTTTCTTTTTCTCTGTACACTTTCTCTTTGCTTCCTCCTCAACTGTAAAAGCTGGAAACAAACCTCCTGTCATATTAGCATATCTCCAACGCTTTATTCTATCCTCATGATTCACTCCCCATAACCTTCCGGGTACAAACTCATGATTTCTTAATCCTCTGAATCTTTCTCATTCATACATCTCATCTTCCCATTCACTTAAAGCTTCAAACTGTGTTGGTCTAGGTCTAGGCTCAAGCATCGTCATCTTCTCCCTCAAATTCCGAAGTACAGCTACGCTAAATGAACCATACTCAGGAAATGCTAATGCTCCATCATTTTGAGTATATTTAGTCCAATTTTCTAACCATATGCAGGTATGATATCCGTACTTCAGCATCATATGCGAAGCTGGTGATTTCGGCGGAGGAATTACTTGTCCCTCTGTAGTCACTACCTTTTTGTCTTTCTTAAAAAAGTTCTTAATCTTCGCCATCCACGACGTTTTCTCTCTTCCATACTCATAATAAGCCATAATTCACAATCTCTTTCCTTTCTCAAAAGTCCGCAATTCAACACTGTTCTCTATGCGTTATTCGGACCTATCCCAGCGCGACTCACACCAACGCTCCAATCCTGAGCTTTTACGTCACTGCTTATTCAACCAATCACAGCGCGACTCACACCAACGCTCCAATCAGAGCGTCTTCTGTATAACTAGTGCACTGTCCAATCTCAGCGCGGCTTTTGTCTACGTCAGTTCTGCTCCTGACCCCTCCTTTACAAAATTTATCGGCAATTTATTTTCCAACAGTTCTTTGTTAGTTACAACATTAAAAACACATTTCCATTGTCTGATTTCGCTAACAAAAGTGACAGTTATATTCTAGCTCGCAAGAATACAGTTTCGTTCGATAAGTGTAGCACTTCCCTCTACCTTACCCTTCTTTCAAGCAAGGGGAAAACCCGTTTCTCTGGGGATAAAACACATGTGGAGACTACACTGCTCCTGAGAATTAAGGCCAGAGTTTCACAAGAAAACCGGTCGCTATTTCACTCACACACCTTTTATACGGAAAATGTCCCTATCATAACACAACCTGTGTTATCACCAATATGAACTCAGACAATGCACTATTCCATGTGACTTCTCTTGCCACACGTGTCCACTTCCTACTTCCCGGAAGCTTCAAAACCTTTGACTTACATATAACGTGATACCATACAACATGAAGTGTTATACATAAAAATAACCAATAATTAATAATCAATAATCACCAAACTAATCTATAGTAACCATAACTCTGCTACCAAGAAATCTGATCCAGCGCTATCAATAAAATATCTTCTCCTATACGCTTTGGCCGTCCAGGTACAAACATCCCTTTCTCCACAACTTATATCTATATGGCGGTGGGGCCCATAACAGTGCATAAACATTCACTATCTCATATATTCCCTGGATTTAATCCGTTCTACTTAGGAGAAAACAGTAAATGATTCGCTGGAAGGAGACGGGATACCTTTTTAAAACAACAGAATACTTTTCAAACTTTAAGGTATTCCGCTCATTGGTCGATGGACCAACTAGTAGGAATCAGTTGATGGTGATTAAGACCAGCTCAATCACTATAAACCTTTAAACATTTATATTTATCATTGAGCTAAAGAACCACAGACTCATTGTTTAAAGATAATAAAGTTTATCTAATTTTTAGAAGCAGGAATAAGTTTCAAATTTATTATTCAGATTATTACATTTAGCATCATTATAAGAATAAATTGAAATTGCAATGCATACCTATTAGATGGAAAAATAAAGTTCGTCACAGCAATGAATTCAGATTACAGCATAGAACTCCCGAAAAACTGTCTATCTGTCCTGTAAAACAGGCCTTCTCGACGGATCACCTATAGGGTGTTTCCCGCCACAATCCCGTTCTTTTCCCCTTTAGTATTGTAAGAATAAAAAGGTCTAATAGTATAAAAATGGAAAATCTATTAAAAGCAAAAAGTTCTCCAGCAGCAGCGTCTCGTGCTCAATCAAAAATATAAAAAGCAGTAGCGATCCCCCTCCCCAAGAGTAGGTCTTCTTATACCCTAAAACTAGCTTACTATGTGAAAATGTTACATCTTTGGGGGCAAGATTCTCTCTAATTGGTCCATTTGGGTCAGTATACATCTCATTATGAATATCCTTGCTCCAACCGGTTCTTTGTGGAAAGTTCATACTTCTGTCGTTTCTCACGGGTTCATGACATTACCCATCCGCATATTGGACTCAATCTGTATCCTTTTCTGATACTTTAAGTTGAACAGTTCATTGTTTATTCATATATTCACTGCAACTTCTCACGCTTTTCGCAATGTCCTTCTTTGGCACACGTTTGTATAATAAGGTCATCGCAGCCTTGACCAAGCTTCCATCCTAGGCTTTGGGACGGTCACATGATCCTTCTGTTCACAGCCTTTCTCGCTTTCGGAACTCACTTCGCGCGTGCGTACTCTAGCTTGTTTGCCATGGCAGCCATTTTTACATCGCGGCACAACAGGCCTAAGCGAACTATTACAAAGATAAACAGAACATAGTTAATAATAAAGAATATAAGCCTTTTTGTTTCCCTCCCGTCATTCTACGTACCCCAATTAAGTATTACCTAGCAAAAGCGACATATAAAGGCATTTCTTACTTACCAACCGCTTTACTTTGCCACTTTACAGTTTATTTCCAAGCACAAATCATGCATTTATTATTCTAGTTAGTACGCAAGTTATTAAGCTTATGTTATCCACGTTAACAATTGTAAGTAAATTAGTTTGCACAGATATAGCGTGTTACCTATGACCCTTATCATGACACATACATGGTTGGTTATTTACTGAAACGAACTTGTGTGTTAATTATTCAACATAAATATTAGGAGGTTAAAAAAAATTTGTTTACTCTGCTCCATCAGCATACACACATTTTGAATCACACAAGTGACGATGAGGACCACTGGTTCAGTGGGAAGGGTGCAGCCATTTTAATGCTGCTTTGATTACCCCTATCCTTCCTTGCAAGGCCCTCAAGAATAATTTAGTGGCCATATATCATTTGTAGAATTTGTAGAATGAGAGGCTACAACAGATTAGGGTTGATAGGTGATCCGTTTGAAGGCACCTTCATGTTTGGATTCCTTTCCTAGTGTGAGATCTAAGGCTATATTGCCTGCCTTGTATATTGTTGTTGGCCCTTCCGTATGCATGAATGTTTTTTAGCTACCTCTGGAACAAGAATCTCACTTGGAAAGGGTAGGTTATACATAGTGGTCAATGGATAAATGAGTCTTTTAGGCCAGTTGTGGGTTTCTTCAAAGAGCGGTGCAGTTGTACCATGTTTTAGAATGTCTAGAACTCCAACCTACTAGAAAAGCATGAATAAATGCATGTATATGTGTAGCGAGGGTGGGTATAAATTAATTTATCCCAAATGCAGACAGGGTCCCTTGTTTGGATTCAATATCTTTTTTTCCACTACTGTTTTCTCATCTTGAGCTAGGTTATTACATTTAAAACCTGAGATGCATGTGGCTTGACTACAACTATTGTGGTGAACAGGGATGTTTTCTGCGGGAATCTTACATTTGTGGATCTTTTACATTATGAGGTTGTAGGTGATACGTTTCTTACAGAGATTATTCAATACAATAAGAACATGCTTTTCAAACTCCAGGTCCATTATTTCCTGCACTATTTTCATCCACTTTCTTTCTACAGTCAGGATCCTTTTGTCAGAGGGTGATGTCTTGGTAAATAAGACTGCCCCAATGTAACATTTTTGATGGACCCTACAAGTCAGTCCTTCTTCCCTCCAGCTTTTATTTGTGGTAGTCTCATTCTGGTTTTCATCCCTATATTTTAAGGATGGCCAATTCAGCTGTATATTATCTCTTATCAACATTTATTTCTGACTTGTATTGGATAGGAGCATCTATATGTTGCATGGCCATGATGCTTCTACACAAGATGAACTTGAGCTGGTAAGAGCTGAAATACTCTCAGATATGATTAAATTAAATGGATATGTGAATATGTGTGTGATATCTCTAAGTCTCTGACATTGGTATTGCTGTGGACTCCTGATTATAGCAGAAGTCAATCTGGAAATATGCTTCTGCTTGTCATCTTACATCATCTTCACAACTCACATTTTCAGTTCTCAAATTTAAGCTTCAAAATTGGGGAGGAAGATCCTTTCAGGTTTGGGTCCTTTCTTCTGGAATTCTCTTCCCTTTCATGTTCCTCTGTCATCAAATGTTTGGTCCTATAACTACAGCACCAAAAGCCTCTTTTTATGAGTCATTGTGCGTTCATTAAAAAAATGTAGTGAAACGTGAGCACCATACATGGGTTGAGATTAAGCAGGGATGGTGGTTATTGTTCTACACAAACACTGGCATATACTACATTGAAACGAAATCCAGAGTGTAGCCATTCTTGTAAATGGAAGTCTTCCAATGTATGTTGAACCCTAATTGCTCAGTGTTCTTCATTATGTCAATTACTTGCTTATTCCATTAGTCTTCGGCCCACATGTAAATAGCCTCCATCATGGGGCCTTCTCCGTGTGCATACGTTTGTAGAATGGAGGCCATGTTGAGAAACATATTCAGGAAATGAACATGCATGGGCTGTAGTAGACTTAGGTTGCATAGAGTGAGATTATCTGGCTGATGAATCTTTGATTGTCTTGTGTTTAAAAGTACCTACTGTGTGTTCCATTGATCTTAGTGAGGTAGAGGCCTTCCTTATGGTTGTTGCAACATTGGTTCCTTTTTTGTCCTTCCTATTTTCAGAGTGGTTTCCAGTACTTGAGAGCTTGCTCATTGCTGATACTCATGGAGGTGTCTTGGAATCATTTGTTTGTGAGGGTTTGATGTATCCTTATGTGCTCTTCAGTCACATCATGTGTCTCCAAGGAATGCTTTGATTATGAGCGGTTGAACGCTGCTCCCACAGATGCATGTTCAGTATTAGGGTGTGAAATCTAGCTAGGCTCTTTGTTTTGGGGTAATTTCATTTATCCTGGATATTGAATAGCAAGGGATAAGTTGACGAGGACTGATTTCTGCTTTTTGCCCCTTCAAGTTTTGCCCATTGTTGTCTTGCTGACGGTAAGTGCCTGAAGTAGCACCTCTCATTTCATTCATGCTTCGCAGTCATTCAGCACTCATCCAGATGCGGAGCTAGAACCCCTGTATAAACCGCCTGGGTGGCGTTGTATTACAGAAAGATGATATTCACCACAATACCACTTATTGTAGAAGTTTGATGTTGTGCTCCATTTTTGTGGCAGCCAGTCCTGCCTTGCCTGAATAGAACACAATATTATTCTATCTAGGTAGGCAAAATAAAAGCATTGATTTATAGTGCTGCTGAACAGCATGGTCCACTGCAAAAAGAAATTGGGAAAACATCCCACTCTTATGTTATATGTAGCATTGCAACATGGCAACTTATCGCAAACTAGCCCCAGTCGTGCACTCCCTGTAATGTGGCTCCATGGTTCATTCCACCTGCTTATACTGCCCATCCCCCTCCATAAACTTGGCAAACAAAGAGCTGTATGGTAAGCCAACTTTCCTAAACCCCAGTGCGTGGCTCGTGTTAATGGCGTGGAGATGCATTTGCTGGAACAATAAGCATTTGCAATGCAATCAGTGTCGCCTTTGGGACCTTATATGTATTTAGCTATGCAGCACATTAGCCTGGGTGCTGAAACATCTACTGTTCTTTAACATGGAGGGAAAGTAAGCACCAAACTGCGTGACACGCCAGTTATGGGAACACATGGAGAGAAATATTGCCTTTCAGCGGGAAATGGTATAGTCCAAATCTCTGTTTTTAATATAAAATCAGGGCCTTTGGTTGTCATATCCCTGAAAATACAAGATTTGAAAAAATATTATTGTCTAGGGGTGCTCGTGGAAGACAATTTCTATGGACTGGAATCTAGAGAATGCTAAAGTGATTCTGGTATTTTACTGACCTCTGCTGGTCGTTTTCTATCAAGAAAGTTAAATAGAGGCAGTTGCCAGAATTTTTTTTTTTAAAGTCCCTCAGCATAAAGCAATTCTGGTATTTTACTGACCTCTACTGGTCGTTTTCTATCAATAGAGGCAGTTGAACAGAAAAAAGTCCCTAAGCGGAAGCAGACAAGTCCTAGGGATGATCTCCAGAGCCCACAAAGTACATACACATATAAGTATATACTAAAGTATATACAAGAGGTCTTGAATGCTCGACCTAAAAAACAAGTTAGCACCCTTGTCTATAAACGAGAATGGCCATCTATGGCTTTGATGTCCCTTTAAATGATGAAGTATCAGCAACATTTTCTACTGATTACAGGGTACTATCAGCAGGCTGCTGCTGATTTCTAATCGAAGTGCTGAATTTTGCGGTTTCGATGTTTACTGCATGTGATAGCATGGCGGCCACCCAGTCTCTCAGGCGCCCTCTGCAGAGAATTTTATTTTTAGAGGCAATTTGGTGGAATTGAAAGCAGAGAAAATACTCACTAGAACAGGGTTGTACTGCATTCGCATGAGCTTTTTGACAGCTGTATGTATTTTCTCTTCTTGATTGAAATAGGTACAACGCGCCCTTTAAACCAACAATTCAGCAGTGGGTCCAGAAGCTGTCAAACACCACTGAAATCATCGAAAACTGGCTCACTGTGCAGAACCTTTGGATTTACCTTGAAGCCGTGTTTGTTGGCGGGGACATTGCAAAGCAGCTGCCTCAGGTTTGTCGTTTTTATAGTCTTAAAGAAAGACCCTCTAGTGACATCCACTGAAAATCGGTACCCTATAAAATATTACCATGGAAACAATACCGTGAATGTGGGAGGGTGAATTGCAATGGACCGGGCATGACCTACACAGATGTGTAAAGAGTGGGGCGAAAGTGGATTTCGGCACTTCCTTCCCAAAATAGATGGAGCAACGCTTTCAAAAATAATAGCAAAAAAATTCTGGAAATGGTCTCTTGGTAATGGGTTTCTTGTTAATTTCTTTTAAATTCTTTCAAGTTGAAAGGTATGATGCGCTTGTAAGTATAACAAGAAATAAATATGTCCAAGTAACAATTGTGAGTTGTCTATGTGATGAGAGAGAGCTCCACATCGTACATAGACATGGATCAGAAAATGGCTGCACTGCTCTACGAGCAATAGCGGCCCTGATGAAAGTCTTGACGTCTTTTGCACACTCTTCCTCGGGCTCACATAAAGATGATTGACAATGTCAATCCACTCCCGGGTTACATTGAGTTTCAGTTCATCCTATTGTACTTGACCGAGACCTGAAGGAGCTGAAATAGAATTCAAAACACTTTTTGGGTCAAAAATGACGATTATATTGTAAAGGTACACATATTAATGAATATGGCTGTCAATAAAGCAACACAATACACGGCGATAAAGAAATTGAAGTGCAGGAAAGGTGACTTGTAGTGATAAGTGAACAAAGTGCTATACATATACTATATACATAGGTAACACATATGACAAATAATCATTAAGTTGTACTGTCCATTCCTCAATGCATGAAAACACGACCCAAATGTGACTTTTTATTTGAATCAAGGAAGCTGCATGGACTAGTAAGACTGCAACGTCGACGTTTCGACCCTAGGTGGAAGCGCAGTTTATTGAGCGTCAAAGGCGGGTCTTCATCAGGACTGGGAAGTAAGCAAACCGATTTTAGTCAGCCGCTAGGAGTAAATGCCAGGGATCCTATAAATGAAGTGATTTAGGATCAGAAACAATTCCAATTTCAAAAGGACTGATTCCAATTTCAATGGTCTGGTAGACCTACACCAGAAGGTTGTGGTCTGAAAATAGCGATGATCATAAAAACTCCACCAGCCGGTTGGAGACGTATCAGAAAAGATTTAAAGCGCCACCCTTTTGAAATTGGAATCGTTTCTGATCCTAAATCACTTCATTTATAGGATCCCTGGCATTTACTCCTAGCGGCTGTCTAAAATCGGTTTGCTTACTTCCCAGTCCTGATGAAGACCCGCCTTTGACGCTCAATAAACTGCGCTTCCACCTAGGGTCGAAACGTCGACGTTGCAGTCTTACTAGTCCATGCAGCTTCCTTGATTCAAATAAAAAGTCACATTTGGGTCGTGTTTTCATGCATTGAGGAATGGACAGTACAACTTAATGATTATTTGTCATATGTGTTACCTATGTATATAGTATATGTATAGCACTTTGTTCACTTATCACTACAAGTCACCTTTCCTGCACTTCAATTTCTTTATCGCCGTGTATTGTGTTGCTTTATTGACAGCCATATTCATTAATATGTGTACCTTTACAATATAATCGTCATTTTTGTCTTTGTGGTGTGTTCCGCGCTTCTTCAATTGAACCAGTAGCTTTCATAAAGTTTGTATTGTTTGCTACCTCTAATTGAATGTTCAGGCTATAGCAATTACATTGTACAAAGAAATTGCCTTTTTCCCCGACAGAACCACTTTTTTACATATTATACATACCCAGGTTCTGAGGGACACAGGGTTACCCCATTACTGTTAATGGTAATGAAATAGAATTCAAAGCACATCCATCCTGCTACTTGTTGAATTTTTTCAGAAAATTTAATTGGAAGGTGGTAAGACTTTTGAACTCCTTTTTTTAGAATGCCCACATTGGAACAAAGCGAGAGAGGTTTGCGATATTATTATTATTATTCACTGCATGTGGGCATCTACACACAAATGTGACTGAAAACACACTATTGGAATACATCCTACAATTGATGTTGCCCTCAGTTTGTGCTGACTTTTGTGACGGTTGCGTTTATGAACAGGGCTCTTTGGGATTTGTACTTCTCCCTCTGAGGAGTTTGGAGTGCTCACAAACATATAATGGGAAACTCTCCGTTGATCAACACTAAAAGTCTCAAAATATCTCACAACAGCCTTTGTCTGAGCATAAGTGTCACTACTGCAAGGGAAGTCTATTTGGGAGCACTACATTGCTCCCATAGCATGACCGGATGTCGCTGTAGTGTTTCTGCTTTTACTGTTTTTTTTTTTTTATATATATATATAAAGTTACATATGCTGAACCATGGTATTGTCGACAAATCAAGTCTTTGGTACATAACTTTTGCTACACTGTTGCAAAGTTTCTTGAACTTTTAGTTTAAGAAAATTCTAACAATGCCATGTGTGATACTGAACTGTGTTTTGGAGACTACAAACTGTAACCTTGATGGACCATCTTTTAGGAGGCCAAAAGGTTTCAGAACATCGATAAGTCCTGGCAGAAGATTATACAGAGAGCTCACGAGAACCCGAACATTGTCCAGTGCTGCGTTGGAGATGAGACCATGGCGCAGCTACTACCACACTTGTTGGAACAGCTGGAGATGTGCCAGAAATCGTTGACCGGCTATCTGGAAAAGAAGCGATTGGTGTTCCCCAGATTTTTCTTTGTCTCTGATCCAGCTCTATTGGAAATCCTGGGCCAGGCATCAGATTCACACACCATTCAGGTATGTCATGTTTTTAAAGACAATGGATATTTTAACACAGACTATATACTTTTTGTGCTCCACAGGTACTCTGCCTCCAGGAGTGAAACAAAGAATCTCATGATTTATGCAGGGTAAACTGATGCTACGTTTCCTCTAATTGTACCAAAAAGGTTCAAATATAGTCTGTCACCCTATGTTGATATGTCGCTCCAATCTGATTCATGCTACTTTGTCCTTTAGACCTTGTCCCTTTGGAGTGAAAGATTTACTGAAGCAGTCCTTGAGTTAGGTTTGCAAGCTGCACTGGTCGGGAAAAACAAGCAGTCTGTTCTCATTTTCATCTTGAGCGGAGTTTAGCTCGTATATATTACATGCTTTTTCGATGTAATTGTGCTGACTCTAAAGTGCTTTGCGTGTGGCATTTTCATTGTTTTGCCCTCCAATCAAACAGAAGTGTTTATTAAAAATAAGATATAAAGATAATGTCCAAAATTCAGCTATTAACTTTGCAAAATATGCTTCCAATTTAAAAAAAAACCCACACATTTGCATTTCGACGGAGATAAAAAAAGACCCAAAACACCAATTTAGTGTAAAACAACCTGATAATACAAATCAAAACTTAACCGAACGTAAAACTACATAAAATGGACAATTTTGCACAGATTGCATCATCTGTGTCAACTAGTGCAGTTCATGTAAATCCCTCGCAAACTGTGTAAATAAAATCCTCTGGCAGTCTATGGTAGCTAAAGGTTACAGTTTTATAGTTAGATGCAACTCAGCTCCCACAATGCTCAAGCTAAGGATTTCACAGAGCTGGACTGCTTTCATTGGGGAAACCCTTAGCTCTCCTTTTGTAGAAGGCTTGAGCATTAAGGCGTATTACCATCCCCCCTAGAAAGCACGCGATCACCTCACAAGCAAGTCAACAGAAATAAAAAGTAATATAAATAAAAAAATGAATAAAATCGACAATGGTGTCAAACGTTATGCAAAACGGGAAAATGCCCCATTGAAAAAAATGGCAAAAGGCATTATGTTGAAAGTTGATGGAAAGTGGAAAAGTATTGAAGAATGTCTAAATGTCTTCTGGAGTTGCAACATGGACTTAGGCATATCAAGTTGTCAGCCCCCAAGTGCACATGGTCTGATTAAATATGGTGGTTGCGCACAATAAATATTCCTTCTTCCCACTTAGAAATATTTTTGGAGCAAGATACACCCCTCCAGGTGGGCTTGTCTTCATGGAAGATTAGGATGAATTACTTTTGCATTAAAAGAAAGAGCAAAATGAGGTAGTGCCGCTACTCAATGAGATTGCACATTACGTGGAAGTTTTTTCATGTTTTATTCTGATCTGGAACCTGAAAGTATTCAACATATGTTACGTAAATCAGGGACATGTCCTATAAGGCAAAGCTTTTAAGCAAAATGCATTTCTTGAAGGACTTTTCTAAGCTGGCTTCTCACAGATGGTCTCAGAAATTGCAGTCCTCTTGTTACCATTTACATGGTATTTCACCCCAATATGTATCTTATATCTCATCAACAAAACAGTTAACGAAGACCCTGTGTAGTGCTTAGCAACCTCATTCATGTCCTGGACAGTTCTCATCTTCCTTCATCACTGGCTCTCAAGGGGCAAGTTCCATCAGCAGGTCTACCACGGCAAGGTTGGTCCAAACAAACACGTGGACCTGTTGAGGAAACTGACTCACCTAAGTTCTTGGCACTGGGACTTGTGAGACAACAATTCAACTATGGCTGGAAAAATATCTTTATGAATCCTGCTGGAATTCTACTTGTTATGGCAAGCATGGCAGCTGTCATACCTTTTACCTTGCTAGGAAGTTCAGAAGAGTTGACTGACTAAGCACAGGGTTTTAAAAGAATCAATTTGCCTGCTATTAGTAGATGATCATAAATTACTGCTTCAAACGTTTTCGCGCCTCACACTCCTCCCCCTTTTACAACACCATGATCTATTTCCTGTGCCTCCTGGCACAGAAGTCCCCTCAGAGCCACTTTGAATCAAAATCTTACTCCACCTAGCTAACAAATGTTCAGGCAATGACTGCACATCAACCTATGATTCCTTCCCATGTATTTTGTGTGACCCATTGAAACCTGGACCAGAAGTTGGCTCAAATTAGATCATTAAGAGGTGAAAATGATGAGTATCCCTCTAGTTACTTGATTTGATTTGGATACTGATAACTGTCACAGTCTCAAAGTTTCAAATTAAGAATGAGTTTCTATTTAACATTTTGAGATGTTTCTGGAGCATATCTGAAAGGGTCAGTACTTCTTGTAAGCTGGATGAAGACATTTTGAAATGTTGGGATAAATATCCAGCTCCACAAACAAACAACTAACATGTGGTCAGCAAGAAGGTTTTCCAAAGCATTTACCATTGCCTTAGAAGAAAGTAATTGTAATATTGTATTAGCCTCCAGTGGCAGCTTGAGGTTTGATAGTTAAGTGAGGGCAGTTTTATTGTAGCGAGGGCTATAGTGAGACTACAAATGCACATAATCTTTTTGGCAGAACATATGAGGCTGAGCCTGTTTAGCAGATCCCACCCCATAGCAAAAGTTGAAATTCTAGAATTGCAAAACTTAAAATATCTAGAATAAAACAAACAGAAGTGGAATTTCTTATAGGAGTAGATGGGAAAGCCATGGAGGGGTTAATCTGAGAAAGGAGAAAACCATAAGTGTCTTTTACGGATTGAACAGAAATATTATGCAAGATCGAAATTGCGGCGAGCTCAATTTTGAGGCAATATATTAAAACAAAAGCACCCCTTGCTTTGAATCATATTTAGATGCCACTTTGCATTGGAACTAAAAATCCTTTACATCAATTTACTTTTCTGATTCTCCAAATATCTTGTGCTAGTAACTCGGGTTGAATTTAAATAATGCTCTGAAGAATGGTTATGTTTTCTCTTGTGATATCAACTCTTTGGACATCATTACATATTTTCTTTTTCTATATCCACAGTGCAGAAGGTCAGGACCTGTTTGATTCAAATCTGTACTAATGTCTTTTAATGTATGAATCTGCAATCTGATTACATTCTTTGTCACTCTGCTAAACCTAACACTTTACAACAGCTATAGCTCCTTCCCGCAGGACTCCTGTAGAATATCCAGGGCACCACAGTCTTTTCCCCCTCCATGGCTACTGCTACGTGCCTTGATAAAGTAGATGAATATTATAAGCCAATTATGCCTTCTCGGCTATAATGAAGAGTGATATTAACTCTTATATTTTATAAAGTATTGCATTGTTTTGGAAAACATTTTGTATAATTCAGCAAACTGATCTTTTAATGACATGAAATTAAACAAAGGACCCAAAGTTGTCACAATAATACTGTGATATAATTAAGAAATTAAAGACACACAAGGCCTGATTCACAAAGGTAAACTTTACAATGGTTTGCTATCCACAGAGGGCTTTACTAGTAGTATTTTTACGAGTATAGAGTCTCCCACATAAACGACCTATAATTTTATGTGCGGAAACTCCGCACTTGTAAAGCTATTACTCGTAAATTCGTTTGTGAATAGCAAACAATCGTAGACGTACACAAAAGTGTAAGTTTACCTTTGTGAATCAGGCCCAACCGGTTTAGAAGGTGACACATCCGGGTGGTGACTGCCCGAATTTCCCTCCCAACTTTTCATTCCATCACCAGTGCCCTTCTTCATGACCACTTAGTAAAGGTGACCCCCCTTTTCTCTGTTGGCTAATGTCAATGTTTGGCCTACCATAAATGTATATGCTGGAATTGTGCTTATTGTAACTGTGCATGAAACATCCTCACTAATTCTTCTAGTCTCTGAATGCTGTTGTGATATTGCCATGTCCACTGTTGTGGTCTGCAGATCGCTTTGCTGTTTCAGCCAAATGACAGGCAATAACTTCTGAGCAATTTCAAGAGAGAGGTGGCCCCACCAACCGAAGGGACCAGGGCATTACTGCACAGTAGAGGTAAAAGATGTCCCTTTGGGAAAACAGTACAGAAAGGGAGTGGTCCCAGTC
Source organism: Calotriton arnoldi (assembly GCA_963921515.1). Classification (NCBI taxonomy): domain Eukaryota; kingdom Metazoa; phylum Chordata; class Amphibia; order Caudata; family Salamandridae; genus Calotriton; species Calotriton arnoldi. The sequence continues at coordinate 4,624,883 of CAWUFW010000188.1, forward strand.
TAACAGTTCGAAAGAATACGTAATTTAATGCCAGCCGGCATTAGTTCAAATTACACAACCATAAAGTAAAGCGTTCAATATTATTTAATCATATTGAGCATCAGAATAAATCTGGAACAGCGTATTATATCAAGTGCCCCACGAAGTGGGGGAAAGAGGGGGGAAATAGTAAGGTGCGCTTTGTGAGGATTGGGAAAGTGAAAGAGAGAGGTAGTGACATCAAATACATTACAAATAGAGCCGGCTTCACTCGGCTATACAATAATCATGGAGACATTTAAAAAGCCATTGTTTTCAATACACTATCCATTTTCAGGAGACAGACGCATTAACTGAGATTTGGTAACTCATTTGAATAGAAATAAGGACGAGATTTTGTGTTTCCTTTTCAGTGATTATGGAACCACTGGGCCTTAGCAGATTTCTACATTAATTCCCTGACGCAAGTAGTGTATGTGAGGAGGATTCCCCCACTACACGCTATAAGTGACATCGGTCCGTTTCTCTGTCATTTTGGAGCCCTAGAAGCCCATCAACATTCAAATCCTCCATCCAGTCAAGGGTGGTTTCTGGTGCCCCCTTCTTAGTCCTGAGGAAGACCCCGGCGTAAGGACCCAAACAGCCTACTTACCTTTTGGGGTCGAAACGTCGACTACATCACTACCCTATGCCAGTTTGATCAACAGTGCTTGCTTCAGTGTGATAGTGTATTGAAAACAATGGCTTTTTAAATGTCTCCATGATTATTGTAGAGCCGAGTGAAGCCGGCTCTATTTGTAATGTATTTGATGTCACTACCTCTCTCTTTCACTTCCCCAATCCTCACAAAGCGCACCTTACTATTTCCCCTCTTTCCTTTCACTTCGTGGGGCACTTGATATAATACGCTGTTCCAGATTTATTCTGATGCTCAATATGATTAAATAATATTGAACGCTTTACTTTATGGTTGTGTAATTTGAACTAATGCCGGCTGGCATTAAATTACGTATTTTTTCGAACTGTTAGACTGGGACCACTCCCTTTCTGTACTGTATTCTACCCAGGTCCCAGGACTCATCTGGGTTTACCCTTTTGTGTAACTGTTCCTTTGGGAAAACAAGCACAAGGCACATGTGTTCAAAACGCACTCAAACTCATAAACCCCACAAACAGGGGGTACACATAAATCAGGACCCGTTGCTTTAAAGCTAAAATACCGCCAAATCCGAAATATAACGTCAGAGGCTTCATTAGCATAAAAGGAAATCACACATTAAAAACATCATGTGTACCCCCTGTTTGATGGGTTTATGAGTTTGAGTGAGTTTTGAACGCATGTGCCTTGAGCTTGTTTTCCCAAAGGGACACCTTATACCTCTACAATAACTTCTGAGCTCCATGTAGTTTGGAATTTCACAAATGTTTTCTACAGAACCGTGTACCACAGACGTTTGTACTTCTGTGGTAAACGTGCACTGGCCTCCTGGGCATATCAATATGGTGCACTTTAATGAGCCTTATGGAAGCAGTGGATTTTAACTGGATCTGTTCCATTACGTACATACTTGTCTTGCCTAAATCACAAATGAATGTGTAATATTATTTTAGGTCTCATACAATTGCCCCAATGTGTTTATCGTGTACCTGTATCCAGGGATCTAAACACTGCTTTCCTGTAGTGATCCACCCCTTCTTGTTCCAGTTGTGCCTAAAACTACACCCTTGATTCTTTTCAGGCTCATCTGCTCAGTCTGTTTGACAATGTTAACAAGGTCGGCTTCCACGAGAAGAACTACGACCAGATTCTGCACTTTGAGTCTCAAGAAGGGGAAAAGGTCAACCTTATCGAGACCGTCAACGCTCAGGTAAAGTCAGGACATGCTCGCAGGAGTCATTTCTTCATGTGAAGGCTGCAGAAGGGTTGGGAACTGTGATGTGCTTGTCTGAGAGAATACCCTATTTATCTTTCAAGGGCAATGTGGAGCTGTGGCTGGGGCATCTGCTGAACGGGGTGAAGAAGACTCTGCACACTATCATCAGACAAGCTTCCTTGGCCATCAGCGACTCGGGGTTCAAACTCTACGACTTCCAGGCCATGTTTCCTGCCCAGATTGGCCTGCTGGGAATTCAGATGATTTGGACCAGGGATGCTGAGGAAGCCCTAAACATTGCCAAAACTGACAAAAAGGTAGTGTTTGTAAACCATTCTCTACTATACGGTTATTTAAGAGCTTCTCTGAGCTGTTTTCACTGTGTACGGCAAACGTAATAGAAAGAAATGTGTACACACTGTGTCACTGGTACAGTCTTGGAATAGATGCAATGAGAGCAGCAGTTAATCCAGCACACGTGGCTTGTTGTAGTGAGAAATTGTTTTTTGCTCCAGTGTGATTTTTTTTTCTAAGGTTCTGGCTTCATGCCCTGAACAATGGAATTCTTGCATCCTTGACACTCAGGAGAGCTGGGTCTTTCTTTGGCTTGCCGAACATCACTGAGATAGGTTGGCATGGCGGGTGAAACATTGGGAAAGACTGACATTTACTGATAGCCATTGTTTTCTTTAGCCCCTTGCCATCTTACCTCCATCCAGGAACAGATCATTCTCCTTTAGAATGATGGTGAATACATTTTAAACTCACTCCATAAGGATATTACCATAAAAATGATATATTTTATTTGGTGTCACAGTTAACCAGCATTAATGTAACATGATTCTGTGTGCATAGACCTAACAATTAATAATGTAATACAGATGCAACACCACATGGTGACATCTTAAGCAAAGTGGTGCGTGACCCTCTGAGCAGGGGTGCACTGTAATACTGTGTATCGATAACTGTGGTTTTACTTAGATTTCTTCGATGGTTAATCTATGGAACTATGGACTTCGTGGGGAGTCTCGGGTGGGCCTGCGAGGTGTGGTCCAGTCCATGATTGTATAAACCTTCATGTACCTCACCAGGCACCTCCTCCATGGAAACTTAAAGGCAGACCTGGAATAATCTGTAATAGCAACCACATATTTCACTGCATGAGCAAGCGTAGCTAGTGATACCAAACTTTTCGCCGCATGAAAGAGTGAAAGGGTGTTTAGCGAATCAATTTCTGCCGTCATTATGAAGCTGGTCTTCAGCAACAATGGTACTGTTCACAAAAGCATATATGAGAGAGGGAAGTAGTATTACAGGACTTTTCATTTACATACTCTTAAATGCCTTTGTGAATCAGCCCGAAATTTCCAACTCTCTATTGGTAAAAGTGCAAAGAGTGCATCGCCCGTCCTATGTGCACTAGTTACATGTGAATATTCGCTGAATATTTAGTTCCATTATTAGATGTTTTTATACCAACTCACAAAAACATGTAAGAGTATGTAAAAGAGTAGTACAGGAGGTCTACTTTACATACTCAAAAATGTGTTTGCGAAGGCCAGTGGTTTGTACAAACAGCTGATGATGCGGCCTTAGCAGGAAAGTGGTCTTATAGCAAGTACAGCACATACCGCACTACAGTGGAATGGGCAGCTCGATTAATAAGCCAAGAAATTCACAATTCCAAGGATGTGATTTATAGATTTTCTTTGGAAATATTAAAATAGTAGAGCGCACTTGACATGGATGGTTGAAGTATTACGTAAATTGTATTAGTGGATTTTGTATGTATGCTGCTGTGGAGTGTCCATTGTATATATTGTAGGAATCTGTGTTTTTCATGTACAATCACTCCTCAACAGTCATGAAATATATGATGTCTTTGACAATGTTGTATAAAAGCAATGCTGTTATAGTTTTATTGAACTTGAATAGATAGAGTCTGATAGAATGATTAAGAGTCTGTTACTTTTGGAATTAATTTGATTGAGTATACAAAGGGCTTTGAAATGTATGTAGTTATTGATTATTTCACTCCAATGTTATTTTATTTGTTTATATGGTTTTGCAAAAACAATATTAAACTAACAACATAAAAATTAAATATAAAACACTGGATGCACAGAGAAACATTACCCATTCAATATAGTGTTACCCAATTAAACAGTTGACTGGGGGTGAGTGTCTGAAAAGTTTCAGCGCTCCATCCGTCATCTCCTTGTGTTTATTTTGTTCGCCCTAAGTTGGCAGGGTGTGCCCAGACGTGGGTCCCTTGCTCACTTTGCCACTGGATTCAAGCTAGCTTAGCTGATGAGGGGTGTTACCCTGAAACCGGTCCCAGGATGCTTGTTTCCGGTTCAGGGAAGACCTGACTTAGCAGTTCGGGCTGGACTGTTCCCATGAGGCACAGGGTCAAGACTGATTTGCATATAGCTGGGTCTGAACTGAGGCGGCGAAGTGAGCTAAAGAACGATGATGGATTCAGCCCAGATCTGTGACTTGGGGTGAGTGTCTGAAAAGTTTCAGTGCTCTGCCCATCATCATGTGTTTGCTTCTTTCGCCCTAAGTCGGCAGGGTATGCCCAGACATGGGTCCCTTGCTCACTTTGCCACTGGATTCAAGCTAGCCTGGCTGATGAGAGGTGTTACCCCGAAACCGGTTCCAGGATGCTTGTTTCTGGATCAGGGAAGACCTGACTTGGCAGTTCGGGCTGGACTGTTCCCATGAGGCACAGGGTCAAGACTGATTTGCATATAGCTGGGTCTGAACTTAGGTGGGGAAGTGAGCTAAAGAACGATGATGGATTCAACCCAGATCTGTGACTGGGAGTGAGTGTCTGAAAAGTTTCAGTGCTCCGTCCATCATCTCCTTGTGTTTGCCCAATTAAACAGTTCCCATTGGAAATCCAATATAGAAAAAATAATACCAATTTTAAATATTGTGCTGGGTCATAAAGCCTGCGACTGTTCCTGTACCGTGCCTGTGAGCAGCCTGTATGTGCAATTGGGTATCCAATATGTACCAGTGCATAAAGCACCAAACAAGGCCAGTTCTGCATTTCCCCATCATGTAAGACACAATATTCAGGTCTGTATATGCTTTTTACCACCATGTATTCCAGTAATGCTACAAAATGTAAAGGGCAACAGTCAGGCTGGTCCCACATTGTGCTCTCAGTGTCTAGGCAATTCCAAGAATTGGACGAGGATGGCTCACTCACATAATGTGACATGCTTCATCATTTGCCACACAAAATCTTTAGGTGTAAATAACCTAGTTCTACTGTGCTAAGTGTTGCATGGTCTGTTTGGGGTGGGTCTCTACTCATGGAGAGTGTTGAGTCGAGGATAAACCCCAGGTTGCGTGCGTGGTCGGTGGGTGTCGGTGCTGCTCCCAGTGCAGATGGCCACCAGGAGTCGTCCCAGGCTGAGGGGGTGGAGCCGAGAATGAGGACCTCCGACTTGTCCGAGTTCAGCTTCAGGCGGCTGTTCTTCATCCACTCGGCGACGGCTTTCATTCCTTCGTGGAGGTTGGTTTTGGCGGTGAGGGGGTCCTTGGTGAGGGAGAGGATCAGCTGGGTGTCGTCGGTGTAGGAGATGATGTTGAGGTCGTGCAGTCGGGCGACGTTGGCGAGCGGTGCCATGTAGACGTTGAACAGTGTCGGGCTGAGGGATGATCCTTGGGGTACGCCGCAGATGATCTCGGAGGCTTCGGAGCAGAAAGGGGGAGGCGGACGCTCTGGGTTCTGCCGGAGAGGAAGGAGGTGGTCCATTCCAGAGCCTTGTCTCGGATCCCTGCGTTGTGGAGGCGTGTGCGTAGGGTGCGGTGGCAGACGGTGTCGAAGGCGGCTGATAGGTCCAGGAGGATGAGGGCTGCGGTTTCGCCGTTGTACAGCAGGGCCCTGATGTCATCGGTGGCGGCGATGAGGGCAGTTTCGGTACTGTGGTTGCTGCGGAACCCGGACTGGGACGGGTCCAGGATGTTGTTCTCCTCGAGGTAGCGGGTCAGTTGTCTGTTGACGGTCTTCTCGATGACCTTCGCCGGGAACGGGAGCAGGGAGATGGGCCGGAAGTTCTTGAGGTCCCTCGGATCCGCCTTGGGTTTCTTGAGTAAGGCGTTGATCTCGGCGTGCTTCCAGCTCTCCGGGAGGGTCGCGGTCTCGAAGGAGATGTTGATGTCCTTGCGGAGATGGGGTGCGATGGTGGCGCTGGCTGTGTTGAAGATGAGGTGTAGGCATGGGTCTGACGGAGAGCAGGAGTGGATGGTGTTCATGATTTTGATGGTGTCGTCGTCGTTTATGTTGGTCCAGGTGAGCAGGGGAGCGATGTGGGTGGTGGCCGTGAGGTCTGCCGTGTCGGTGGCTGTTGGGGCGGTCAGGATGTTGAAGCTGTCATGGATGTCTGCGATCTTGCGATGGAAGAAGGCGGCAAGGGAGTCGCACAGGTCTTGCGATGGTGGGATGTCGTTGGTGTTGGAGCTGGGGTTGGAGAGTTCCTTCACGATGTTGAAGAGCTCTTTGCTGTTGTGCACGTTGTTGTCGAGGCGGTCCTTGAAGGAGGCCCTTTTGGCGGATCTGATGAGGTGATGGTGTCTGCGGATGGCGCTCTTGTGGGCTGCGTAGCTGTCCGGTGTCTGTTCGCAGTGCCATTTCTTCTCTAGTTTTCGGCAGGTTTGCTTGGAGGCCTGGAGGTCCGCGGTGAACCAGCTGGCTTTCTTGTTGATGCGTCTGTTGGAGGGTTTCTTGATCGGGGCAAGAGTGTTAGCGCAGTAGTGATCCATCGCCAGAGGTTGCGGGCGGTGGTGTTGGTGTCGGAGGGGTCGGTGGGGTCGGCAGGTGGGCTTCGGGCGAGGGTGGTGTTTAGCTGGTCTTCGGTGACTTTGCTCCAGCTGCGGCGGGGGGCCTGTTGAGTGCGGTGGTGCGGTGGTGGGTTTCCGGAAGGTGAAGTGGCTGCAGCGATGGTCGGTCCAGTGGAGTTCGGTGGTGTGGCTGAAGGTGACGTGGGGGCTTGCGGAGAAAGATGGGGTCAAGCGTGTGGCCAGCGGAGTGGGTGGGTGTTGTGACGAGCTGTCTGAGTCCGAGGTTGGCGAGGTTGTCAATTAGGGTGGTGGAGTTGGTGTCGTTGTTGTTCTCGAGGTGGAAGTTCAGGTCTCCGAGGAGGATGTAGTCTGTGGAGGCAAGGGCGTGCGTGCTGACGAAGTCGGCGATGGAGTCGCTGAACTGAGGCCGGGGTCCAGGGGGTCTGTAGACCAGAGTTTCTCTGAGGGTGGTGTTGGGATCGGTGTGGATCTGGAAGTGCAGGTGCTCGGCGGTGCTGAGGGTGTAGTCGGTGCTGGTCGAGACTCTGAGGGTGTTCTTGTGGATGATGGCGATTCCACCTCCTACTCCGTTGGTGCGGTCCCTGCGGGTGATCTTGTAGCCGCCCGGGATGGCTATGGCGATGTCGGGTGCCGAGGAGGCGTTCATCCAGGTCTCTGTCAGGAAGGCGACGTCCGGGGAGGATGTGTCGAGCAGGTCCCAGAGTTCGACGGCGTGTTTGCGTGCGGAGCGGGTGTTCAGTAGTATGCATCTGAGGTGGTTGCGTTCTGTCACGGTGGGCGGTTTGGCGGGTCGGAGGCTGGTGAAGCTGCAGCTCCGGCAGGAGAAGGGTCCTTTGGTGTGCTTCGGGGCGGCCAGGAAGCAGGTGTGCAGTCATCCGGTGTTGATTGCGTGGAGGGTGCTGGCGTCGTAGTGGCGTCGGGCGTCGTGGCGTTCGCAGGGGCCAGGGGGTCTGGCGCTGGGCGCGGTCCAGGCGCAGACGGGCTTGCCTTTGGCGCGCCAGTGGCACGCCAGCGGCGCGGCCGCACAGCGGCCGCCATAATAAGGGGAGGTGGGAATCATTGCACTTAACATTGCTGGCCCTAAATCACAAGCTGGTTGTTATTAGGCCTGGGTGACATTTGTGTAATTCCCTTTGCAGAAATGAGTCAAAATGACCAGAAAATTATGCAAAATTACATGTTGCAATGCTAAATCCCGGTCTGGATTGAGCACTAATTTTCAGTGTGAAATGTATCCTGGCATCCATTATGGACACATTTCGTGCAAAACAACAAAATAAAGCACAAACTGGTGTGATGCAATCACTCGCATTCTGTTCGTTTGCATTGTTCCTGTGCTCCTCCAGTAGGATTTTTACCTGAATGAAATCTCAATCATGCAATGTTGTGTAAAGGTATAATTTCGATGATTTCATGTAACAAGCATGATGGGAAATGCCAGAAATTTGAAGGGGTCAGTGGAACTTGCAGAGTTTCACTCTGCAAAATTCCGTGGAGTTACATAAAAAATCAGCGAGATTCCGCAGAGTTCTGCGAACAGAGGGAATTTGGCACGTCGGGCTGATTTTTACCATCGGTAGCTTGCTCCGCACTGTAAAATCAGCGCGAATGGCACCACACGGCATGCTAGGGGGCGCTGCTTCCTCTGCTGCTTGAGTAGATTTTCTTCTCAAGCGGCAGCTTTCTCAATGTGAATGGGAGAGACCTGCCGTGACCGCCCGCGGTGAGAAATCTCACTGGGAGGTGTCCTACCGCCCGAAAATCGCTCTAGGGGATGTAAATTCTCGCTCGCCTACTTTACGCTGGCGAGCCACGTGTGAGACAAAACTTTTTTTGCCAGAACTGCGTGTTCCAAACGGAATGCAGAGTGAGCAAAACTCCACAAACTCAGTCGGTGGAGCGTGATTTTCGCCCACCCCTAGAAATTACACAATATTAAGCCAGTGAAACGAAATTTCACATAGCTCTTGTTGTTATTGGATATCGTAAGGACATTTTCATGTTCTGGGATTTAGACCAATATAATTTACAAACCCATGCTTACATTGTTGATAAATAGATCTTGATGGAAGTTTTAGAATATTGGTAATCCTCCTGGAAAACACTTTTGAGTAATACGTGTTTGTGCCGTGAAGTTCACTGTGCAGACTGCTGCTTGTAAAGCTTTCTTGGCTCCTGGGTTCTGAAGATTGTCTCTAAGGCTACGCTCGACAAACATGTTGACATTGATAATGTGATTAGTGTACAGACAAAGTGGGGTTAGATGAAAACAGTTAAATAAACTCAGGTTGCGAACAACATAAGTAAGTGTACTCATCCCAAACCAACAACAAATCTCTTGCCCCCCTTGCGCTGATTAATTTAGTCTTATAAAACACCCCTATTTTTACTTATGTTGTCGCACTCCTTCATACACACTCATAACACACTGAAATACCTGTTCCTTTTATATTCATGTAACAATAAAAAACAGCAGTTAATATTTATACACAAGATCACAGAGAAAAATTCCAATATGTTGAACAAATACTTCATAACATTTTCATTGATCAATCTTATAATAAGATATAAAACAGACTTGTATTTAAAAACAGAAGGCCTCCTTTGCCATTCTTCCTACTGTCAATTGTATTTAAAAATCACACTGGTCATGCACTAGTTTTTTCTGTGAACTCTATACATGAATAACAATTAATTCATATATCGGATATATACAAGTCCCATGCGAACAATTTAAAAAAAACAAAGGATCATTCAAGTATTCAAAATAAATATAGTAAAAGCAAGTTGTCGACGCAGTGTTTCGGTGGACTTGTCTTATTCTGCACCACCTTCTTCAGGACAAGCTTTTATTTAAAACCAGTTCTCTGTGCAGTTGATTGTCTTAATCGTATAAGATACATTTCTTAATATTCTAAGGACTTCAGGGGATAGGTACACCAGTGATTTCTTCCTTTTCTATCCTTATTTATCCCACTCTTTATGTATATCCACACGTTCCGATCATCAATGAGGAAGTGTACTCTTAATTTCTCATTTTTGGCCAACGCTATTCTGATAACTTCCGGGAAAATCCAGTGCCATATAGTCTACTTTGGCAACAATCTCGCTTCTGTATTTTCAATGTAATCGAACAAGAATTGATCTGTAAGTGACAAAGGGCATCATTACGATGCCGCACCATAGCGGAAGCAGGACCGCCCAACAAGGAGTCCACAGTCCCACTGCCCTTATTATAATGTGATATTTTTCATGGCGGCCGCAAAGTGTATATTTTCCATTGCGGCTTGTGCTTCTGGCTGCAGCACAGGGCTGCAATCGAAAATGTACACTTTAAAAACATCCCTGAACCGTGTGGCAGGCACAATGCTGTGTCTGCCACATGGTGCAGGGATGTTTTTTGGGGGCAGGCCTCATAGTGGAAGGCCAGGTGGATGGGGCCCCCGCTAGGGGCCCCCAAAGTCACTTTCCACCTACCTTTTCATGGCAGGCAAACCGCCATGAAAGGGCAGGTGGAAAGGGACATCGAGCCTGTCAGAAATTGTCAGACGGTCCCTCTGTCTGCTGCCTTCTACCGCACACATTGTAATGCGTCGGTCGGACCACAGCACAGATTGCGGTATGACCTCATCTGATGAGCTGTCGGATGCGGTCTGACCGCCATCAGAATGACCCCCAAAGTATGTTAACAAAAGTTCTTTTTTTATTACCAACTCTTCAAATCTCAATGTTGAAAAATGCCTTAACCCAAAGGTTTTCTTCCACAAGCCAATTGCTGAATGTCCTTTCAATATTTCTTGTGCGTTAACAGCTTGGGGATTTGTATTTTTCTTCAGAATGTCTTTTTAAATTGTTTAAAATCTGTTTGATGCAGTAAATGAGAAACAGTGATATATATGTTAAAATATTGTATGACAATTTCATGTTGGCGGTTCCGAATTTCAATGACTTGTTCACATGCTGTCTTTTTTTTAAAAATCAGCAGCATTGCTTTTACTGTCCCTAACTTTGTTTTCATTGTCATCTGATAAAGGTCATGCAGACAACAAATCAGAAGTTCTTGGACCTCTTAAATGATTTGATTGACATGACAACACAAGACCTCACTAAGATTGAGCGTACAAAGTACGAGACTTTGATTACCATTCATGTGCATCAGAAGGATATCTTTGATGATTTGGTAAGTTCTAACAGTTTGTAAACATTTGATTAATCAAGCAGTGACCACGCAATGAGGTTTTCCTTTTGTACAGTGCATGTACAGACAGACATACCCTATGAGAATGCAGGTACGTGTCCCAGGACCCTTACAGGTTGCCAGTTTCATAATAGCCCAAAGAATATACAGGCGCCTATGCACATTTATCAATAAACACACAGGCATCACAGCATAAAACCAATAATCATACATAGTCACATGGAGAAGGGGATACAGGAGTTGTGCAGAAGGGGCTCAACATGAAATGCAGCAGTGTAGCACAGTGTGATGTGCACCAGCGGAAAAAGTAGTTGCACACCTTGAGATCACTAGTGGTGGGCCTCTGTGGAGCACCGTGTGCTGTTCATTATGGTAGTACTCTGTGTTTTGTAGAGAATTAGAGGAACTGGGCTGTGTTTGCTTATATACACCGGGGTGCACAAGATGTTATATTGGGTGAACGTGGTGATGTACAAAAGCGGGTGAAAGGTTGGTGTACTGCAATACAATGTTGACATTTTCAGCCAGTCCTTTAAAGTTGAGGCTACCAGACAGCACAAGCTGCTGCCTGCTTACAGAAGACCTATTCTCAGCATACTGAGAACATAGAGTGGATCTAGAGCCCACTCATTGCTTACAATTGGTTGGCTTTATAGTGACTCTCATTTGCTTGCTTCTTATTCGATGGCTTGCTTTGTCCATCTTGTGTTTGTCCCTCCCCTGGAGTAATATTTGTTCACTTGTGTCCTTTCACTATGCACTTTTAGGGAACTACTTTTTTCCTTGTGTTTGAGCACTCTTTGAGAGTGCATATGTTTTTCAGCTGTCTCTCTCTTGTTGTTCTCCATCCACGCTCCATGTTGCTCTCTTATCTGTGTACTTCTCTCCCCTACGCACTGTGCTGCTGTCTCTCCCATGTGCTTCTCTCAGCCACGCGCTATATTACTCTCACCTTTGCTCGTGTTGTTCTATTCCTTGTGTGCCTCTACCCCTCCTTGTTGCTGCCTCACTCGTGCTTCTTTTCCCTTCCTCCCTTCCACTCAGTACCCCGACCCTCTCCTCCTTTGTCCTCGGTCTTATTTACTTAAAAAAACAAATCAAGTTGCTGTCAGCCCTTCCCTCTAAAATAAAAATGCTTTCATGCTACTTCATTTTCATGTTTTATTTATTTATCCACTGATCCATCTCATATCGGGAAATAACAAAAGATGGTGTAGCGTCACATGAATGGATTATTATGCATGCTATAAAATGACAAAGTTGCATCAGTGCTATTTTTTTTAAAACTTTTGTCCATGCTGTACAACAACAGCATTTTTGCTGATGCTACTCGCTTTATAGATCATATTACCGTATGCTGTATATCCCAATGCCACATCGCTGCATTCATAAAGCCGAACTTAGGAATGTTATTTCACTTGCTACAAGAAATGGAAATCCTGAACAGAAATTGCTACATTCTAAATCCATTGGCAAGGCCTTTCTATCCAAGTTATTTATTATTTTATGTTGTATAAAGTTACTGACTGGACATTGACAACAGTCACAGTCTATTGGATCTGATATGAAGTACTAAGCTACATGCTTATGAATGTTAGACAATATGACCATTATTTCTCCAGCCTTGGGTCTTTCATAGATACTTTTTCTTGTGGATCTATAAAATCTACCCATTGCAGTCATTAAGTTGTATATTTTTGTGAATCCCTTTTCATATTTCTCCTTCAGAATTCAAAGAATACTTTATTTTGTTGATTTGGGCTTTTACGAATTGCAATAGAGAATTCAGTGAGAATATTACTAGATATTTTAGCTTCTTTGGTGTAAAGCCAATGTGGTAATTTATCCCAAATCATAGTGGTAATGGAAGTGGAATCATTCACCAATTGTCACCTTCAGATGGTATCTTTGAAGGGTTAATCATATGCCCTTTGACCTCACACCACATGGAGTGACATTGTCACGTTGACTAAATCACTGGAATTGGATAATAAAAGTCCTTTACTGATTAAAAAAATAATACAAAACTTCCGATTTTCACAGAAACAGAAGAACACAGGTGTAAGAGTTGCAAGTAAGGCATAGACTTCTGAAACAGAACCACTGGAGAGCCATAACTGATGCCTCTGGCATTGTTACAGTGTCATAGAATGGCTGTTCTTGCAGGAAGAATTTCAGGAGTACAGTAGTTGCTTTGAAAACCACAAGAGTTGCAATTCTGACCACATTGACCTCTATTACATTCGCATTGTAAAAGATATTTTTGAAAAAACTCAGCCTTACATAGTGCCTTTTTTATTTTCTGCTTTACATAGTCCACCATGCTAGCACCCTCACCTTTGTAGCACAAAATTCACTTTAGGGGGATGGCGGCTGCAACCACCTCACGTGATTGCAGAGGCCACACCCAGAAGCAAGATGGCAGAGCAATGTACTGTTCAGCCGACTGCTTATAATGGGAGACAGCGTTTACAACGCAGTCATTACATCGCAGTTCCTTTACAACCCGGTCATTACAACGACTGTGTTGTTAGAACCCGATGCCTTTACAACGCAAGTCATTAGATCGACTTGCTGTAGGGGGTGCTCTAACATAAGGAATATTAGGATTTACTATTCCAACACCTTCCCTACTGTTGCGCAGGCTGGAGTTGGAATAGTAAATTATACTATTCCTAAGTACAGCGCGCCCCCTACAGCAAGTTGATCTAATGACTTGCGTTGTAAAGGTATCGCGTTCTAACAACGCGGTCGTTGTAATGACCGCGTTGTAAAGGAACGCAATGCAATAGCATGCGATGTAACATGCTATATTCCTTATAATTAGCTGCGTCATAACACGCCACTGATGATAGGAGACCCGCATCCCTGCTGAATCTTTTTTTCCTGGAGCGCTGCTCTTTTCTTGACCCTGCCAACAGAGGTGTTTTGCTGGATCAGCCTGCCACAGTGGCTTGATGCATAAGATTTGAAAAGGAGATCGAGGCCAAGAGTTGGAGTTCCTCAGTTCGGACACAAGGTTCAAGGCCTGGATGTAGCAGTCCCTGCAGGTGCACATGCGTTTCCTGCAAACAGATGATTTTTGGAGTGGCTGTTCCATTAAGTTTACGGGGCTTTGTGCTGCTCCAATTCCGCTCTCCTTCCTAACTACCTGGGAAAGTATCTGTAAGCACCGGTGCAGACCTCTCTGGGGAGCTGGGAAGACTGGATCTGGAGGCACGCATACCAGCTAGGAGTGGGCGTAAAAGGGGGAGTTAAGTAAATGAGGCGTGCGTTATGTTGTCATTTGCCCCCTGCATCCTCTAAGGAGCATAGTGCCCTAACTAAAATAATTTGCCTTTTCAGTTTGTGGCTGTTTCTCTGTGTGACTCCAACAACTGTGACATGTGCCTAGTTCATTAACTGATGCCGAAAGCCAGGGCCAAAATCAGCCCTGCTATTAATAGGAAAGGGCCGGGTATCTGGTCAAAATGAGATGGATGGCTAATTCCCTTCCCACATCCAATAAAGCATCATGCGTGGTGGTGCAGACAGATTCCTGAAAGCAGTTAAGTGAGAAAGACCCAGGCCAGACTTCAGTGTTGCATGTCTACAATGTTCGGCAGAAACCAATCTATTCGACTTAACCATTGCAGGAGACAGAAGACACAAGCTGTAATCCATGTCCTTGGGCCTCAGAAGCATCTAGGGCCTCTGAACCCTCTGATCCTAGCATTAGGATGTCTCTGGTCCACAATAGGGAATTAGGTCATCCAGATTTTGGCTCCCTAAGATCAGCAGTGCATTCCAGCGAAGCCAGATAAAAGCCCCCAGAAGGAAGCATTAGCCGAATCTTTGACCAAAGGGTAGCGTATGATTCCAATCGAAGGTATATGGTGGTACAACAGAAAAAATTTACACAACTGTATAGCCCTCGGAAGGTTCAGGAGGATGATAGTGCAGAACCAGAAGGGTCCACTCTGCCCAACCTCTTAGAGGATGCAGTGTTCACCCTGCGATTAAGAGCTACCCTATATTCACCAATACACACCCCTTATTAGAAGCGAGAGACAAACACAGGGGTAGCAAGGGTGAAGAGTTCATTGGGAGCCCCCAACAGGCCAAAGTGTTGATGTTAGTGTTTGAACAGCATAGAGGATTGCCCCCCCCCCCCCAGCTCTCTCTGGGCTCTCAAGAACACCCAGGCTCAGCTTATCCTCTTCTAACTTGAACATTTCCAGTCAAATAAACTTGGCATTGAATCAGACAAAAACACCTGTCCTTGCAATAAATTCAGGTACTACTAGAGGAGAGAGTCAATGTGAAGGAGTGCTTTTGTCCCCAGCATCCCAAGACCAGGCTAACCGGGCTGCTTCTATGTTCTAAGTGATTTTGCTAGAGTTTAAAGACCAGAAAGCAAACCAGCCCTGGGTGCTCAGATGCAGGGACTGGAAAAAAGGTTGACATTCCTTCTAATCACGTACTTGAACTCAAGCTGGGAGCTTCTAAGGACATTCAAAATACTTTCTAACAACAAGCCTCCCTCTTTTCGAATGAGATAGCAATATTTAAAAAAACAGCTGGAGTATCAAGAAAATAGGGCAAGGTGCTCTAATTTAAGATTCACGGGTATAACAGAGGGCCAGAATACCCCTACAATTGAGGTGACAGAGCAGTTGATAGCAACATAGGTGCTCCCCGAGATCAAGGTCGACCTTACAATAACGAGGGCTCACAGAGTCCCATTTGCAGCTAAACCGAATAGTTCATGACCCAGAACAATACTGGTAAACTTTGAGATTATTAAGTAAAAGAGTACATTTTGTATAATGTTTCCCAGTCAAGATTGCCCCGTTGAAACTGAAGTGCCTTTATATGTCGCTTTTGTGGTGATGAATTAGTGTTTCATTCCATATTTTATACTTTATATGTTTTATGTGTTCTTAATGTGAATTTTCTGTTATGAATATTTGATTATCCAAATAGAGATGGTTTTGACTTGACTTGATTTGAGTAGATTTTGTCAGCAGTCGTCAAATATAAAGACAATAGAAATTCTCGGTCATGTCATTTGAGTCAGCTAGTAAAAGGAGGACGTTCAAGCAAATGATTCCAGATTTTCGATCCCTAGGCATTCAGGCCATGCTGCTTCAACTAACCAAGTTAGAAGTGCTTGTAAAGGGGACATTTTGCATGTTTTCTAACATTGACTCTCCACAACGGCTTCTCAGTGACCTTCAAAAGGGACCTGGGGGGGAGGTGGGTGGGGTCTGATGCTACTGTTTATGTTTAATAGATTTATTTTCTATGGAGTTTTAACTGAACTGTCCAGGAAACTCAGACTGCTCATTTTGAATGTATGATGATTGAAATTATGAATTTCACTCCATTTAGGGAGTTCTAACATGATCAGACTTTTCTGTTTGGGATTTGTTTGATCATGGAGGTTATGGTAATCAAGGTGAAAAATGATGGTTTTGTTGTTGGGGTGTAGGAGCACCAGAATACACTACTAGTTTACAAGGTACGTTCACTTTTAGGAAAATAGCTGCAACACTTTCTCTGGGTTCCTTGTTTCAAATTTGATATAAGTAGGCTCGTGGGCAAAATCAATGGGCCGTGGCTTTCCTCACTTTTTGCAGCCTACCAACGGTGCCTATAAATGTACCACACATAGGATGGGATCAAGTTTGGTCAGGGGAAGGTTGGCTCTCACGAAGAGGGTGGGAAGGGAGACGAGCAGGGGGGTTTGGGTCTCAGGGTCACACAGGGGTAGGTTAAGGGATGGGCAGGTAGAGAAGATGAAGGGTGTGAATGGTGAGAAGAGGGTTTGGATGGCTTTGGGGGACCGGAAAGCAAAAACAAAAGGTTCAGATCAGAAATGTTACAGTGTAGGCATGGATGGGCCTTTCGTATTAGTTTTTACCACTCTGTTTTGTGCTAGATGTATCAACTTATTTTTCCTCACTGAATGTCAATGGGCGTAATAATCCCTGAAAGAGAAAAGCAATACTGTCCTGGGCAGCTAATAATAATAATACGTCACTTTTGCTACTTCAAGACACCCATCTTAAAAAGCTGTAACAAAGTAAAGGCCCAGTTTTGAACCCCTTCCAAAATGCTTGTAGTATCCTCAGCGTATGTTGTACATCAGAGGGTTGCAATTTTAGTTTCTAATAAACTTTCAGTGTCCGTTAATAAAACCCTCCATGATAGAGCTGGGAGATAGATGGAAGTTGTAGTAAAAGTGCAATCACATCTTTTTATGTTAGTCCTTATACTATGGTCCAATCGAATACAACCCAAACCACGCTATCAGTTGAGGTTGGCTTTGTTGGACTTCCCTACCCAATTATTATTGGTGATGATTTTAATCTACGTCAGTCCACCTTTTTGGACACCTCTAGAAGATGGTGGGTTACCAAAAAAAATATGTGGACCCAAGCCCACCAGCAGTTGAAACATGACTTAGGGCTGATTGATTTGTGGAGATCAGATAACCTGTCACTTCAGCTATATACAAATTTTTCTAAAAGGTTCCAATAAGCCTCAAGAAATTTTTTTTTTTAACCTCTAAATTAGGAGTAGGTGGGCACTGTAATTTTTTTACATAGTGGTTTTGGTGATCACACGGCTTATACTTTGATACTCTTGCATTCTATGCAAAGCAGTACCTAGGTGGAGACTAGATCAACCTTTGCTATTGGAGGAAGGAGTTTTGTATAGCCATAAGGAGAAGACCCTGGCCTTTTTTTAAAGGAACATAGGCTCGGCCCTGCTCGAGTTGGTTTGGGAAGCATATAAGACCATGCTACGAGGGGAAGTAGTTTTATTAAAAGCCCTTTAAAAGAAAAACCAGACTCAAGAGTTTCTCCAGACAGGATAAGCTGTCTTTGGCAGAAGCCACACTGAATAGAGCAACCAACTACAAAAAAGTTAGCCAATGGGAAAAGTCCAAGCAGGACCTTAACCCCTTGACCGCAATCGGAATTCCGCTCGTATGCTGGACATTCCGATCGCGGGTGGGGTCGTGACGAGCTCAGCTCGTCATGCGCACAGCGCTACCGCGCAGCATGACGAGCTGAGCTCGTCATGAGCACGGAAAGGGTTAATCTAGTTTACTAGAAAAAGAGCTGGTTAGTTCCAAAGCAGCAGGGCAACAACTCCACAAGGAAGGAGAGCATTGCGGGAAGATGTTGGTGTGGTACACAAAATCTAGAGCCATCACTGCTCAACTTACCAAGTGGCATGACCCCCAGGCCATATACTTCATCTAGGACCCCAGGAGAAAAGAGCAGCTTCTCCAGAAACCCTTTGTGGATATTTATACTGAAGTTTCAGAAACAATAGGTCCAGCCATGGTTCAGTATTTAGAGAAATGGTACTCTCCAAGATGTTTAGCGGAGGAACCGGCCTGTCTGGCTAGCCAAGTTACACATGAAGAGGTAGCTGAGGTCCTTAAGAGGTGAAAGCCTGCTGGAGACAATGGATTCCTCTCTGAAAGGTACCAGACTTTTGTAGAGCAGTTGATGGCCCCAATGACACAACCTTTTAATTATATTTTATCAGATGGTAGTCCCCCTCTTTTTTGAGAGGGAATATTTCTTGTTTTTTTAAAGAAAGAGAAGGATCCTACCAACTTGAACTCTTTGTGGGCTATAACATTTGTCAATATAGTTTACAAAATACTGGCCAAATTAATCACCGCAAGGTTGGCTTTGCTGCTACCTCAAATTTAATGCAGGGACCAGAAAGGCTTTATGCTCGGACCCCAGCTCTATGCCAATACCCACTTTTTGATTGAAGCCATCGATCGTGTTTCAGCAAATAACATTCCAGCTGCTTTCATCTTTATAGATGCAGAAAAAGCTTTTGATGTGGCCCTCTGGTCTCTTTTTGTTCACAGTACTAGGAAAGTGGGATTACCAAGCCAGTTAAAAAGTACCTTGAGAAATCTTTACAAAGGCGCAAATGCTTCACTTATAATCAATGGGAAAAGTATGGAGAGATGGGGGGCGTGGCTACGACGTGCTGCAGGATGGCCGCCTGTTGAAGGGGCTCTGCAGGC
This sequence comes from Calotriton arnoldi, assembly GCA_963921515.1. Taxonomy (NCBI): domain Eukaryota; kingdom Metazoa; phylum Chordata; class Amphibia; order Caudata; family Salamandridae; genus Calotriton; species Calotriton arnoldi. The sequence goes on from CAWUFW010000188.1 coordinate 4,643,799, forward strand.
CAGGCTCGACCATCCTGCAAATACCACCGTGCAAACCGACCCGTGGTAGCTGTAAATTGCGGCGCCAGAAGCTGACTGTGTCGGGACTGAACTGCTGCGGTCCCGTCACGTTTACCCCTTGGGAGTCGGATCTACTCGGCAGAGAAGTGGAGCGATCGAGGTAGCGGAGAAAATGGCCGCCATGTTCTGGGAAGCCTAAATGCGGATCCGTCTTGCTGTGACCAGCGTTAAGTATCGGAGGTGCGGCTTACCCTGAAGGACGTGGGATCACTGGTGCGGAGCGGCGGTGACTGCGGGCACTTCTCCGAGGTGTGATGTGACTGGCTACGGGCCGGCTGACGGACTGCCAACTGCTGGAGGTGCGGCCAGTGGGGTGCCTCTGGGGACAAGCGGTGAAGACTCGATCCGCGGCAGGCGGAGACAGCTTGGGACGACGGCGTGAGGAGAAGCCGTCGATCGGTGGCGATCTCAGCAAAGTGCTGCATGCAGATGAGGTGAGTGGTGGTGCCTGCTATCGGACTTGGGCTGAATTGCTGCGTGCTGTGCGGTTCAGGGCCCATTCTGGCATTGCTCGCCGAGTGGGGCCGCCGCTTGTATGCGCTGAATGGTTAGCCTGCGTCTGAGTGCTGTGCTCCAGCCTGCTCCCTCCAACACGAGCGCCCGGTGTTGGGCCCAGCGAGGCGTGGTGGGGGTGATCGGCAGCGAGCCGCGGGCGGTATCTGGACACTCCGTTATTACTACGGCGGAGGGCTGACCGGGTGCTGCGCTGGCTCGCTGGGGCCTCCCTCTCCCTGCTTTGTGGCTCAAACTAGACCTCGCACCCCTGCACCCTGAGGCGGCAGCGCCAACTTTCGTCACTGACAAACCACTACCCGCCACCCGCTTCCACAGAGGATATGTGCAGTACTGTTGTGCAATTTCCCCCGAGGCACCGTATGACGCCCTAGTGAGCTGCCTTTATTCACCTGGTAGAGGCCATCAGTCCATTGCTGTGCTCCGGGGCGACCACCACGAGCTGGGATTCCCTGCCTTGCGGCCCCGGAGGTGTGTCTGTGCGTGGGCTCGGTTCTCTCCTTGTGGGCCTAGTGCCCTGGCGCCTTCAATACACTGCACCCGCTTTGAATCTCTGGACACGACCTTTGGCGATTCAGTCGATCTTGTTGCATCAGGGGCTACGCTATTGCACTATCGGGAGGGTCTGCGGCGAACCGGTTACAAGACTGTTGGTTGCAGTTTAAACTGGGAACTGGGCACATACGAACATGGGCAAGACAGATCCAAAGCAACCCAAGATTCCCTTTGAATGTAAATGCCAGACGCGCACAATGGAAGCGGCATCGGAACAGGGCGCCAGCTCCGGTCCCCCTAAGAACGTGGACGGCTCGGAGGACGACATGCGCTCTATCCTGCTCGAGGTGCGCTCCAGTCTAAAAACTATTGATGGCAAAATCGATGCTTTGACTTCCAGTCTTGATGCCGTCAAAAAAAAGGTAGATGTCCATGAAACCCGCCTGGATGTACTGGAAAACAGGCTCTCTGACACCCAGGACGCACAGGTCGAATCCAGAACACAGATCCTGAATATGGAGAAGGTACTCGAGGTGATCAGGGCTAAAAATGAAGATTTAGAGGCGCGCTCCCGAAGGAACAACCTCAGAATTCTTGGCCTTTCTGAATCGACAGCTATCTCGAAAATGGAACCCTATATCGATAATCTACTGCGAGAGCTATTTGGTTCGGTACTTTCAGCGGTTATGATCATTGAGCGGGCCCACCGCTCCCTGGGCCCCAGGCCACAGCTGGGTGCGACTCCGCGCCCGATCATCGCACGCCTCCTAAATTATGCGGACAGAGATGCTATCCTGAAGGAGGCAAGGGCCAGAAGCCCCATCGTTCATCAGGGCAATACCCTGTCCTTTTTTCCGGACTACACACCAAATGTACAGGCTGCACGAAGGGAGTTCATGCCGGCGAAACAAATCCTTCAGTCTTCCTCCGTGCCTTACGCTATGCTGTACCCGGCAAAGCTGAAAATCACTCATGATGGTCAGGCGCACTTTTTTACCGATGCCAAGTCAGCTCTAAAATTTACAAAACACCTCTGTCCGCGTAAACCCCCTCAGGACTGTTCACGAAGCTCCACCCAATCAACGAACCTCAGCGATAATGACTGAAGTTTCTCTATGACACTGTACTTTGCTATATGTTACCCACTCACGTAATTCAACTGGTTAAAATGGTTTAGATGGTTATTTCTGAGTCCGCTGCCTCGTTTCAACCGTGTGCTGCCGGAACTACCCTGTTCGCACTCTGTGCTGGAGTTAAACTCGGCTAATGGTGCACTTTTAATTCTAAATTCCATTGTTGGGAAGGTTGCAGTTCATTGCTCTTCAGCCTGGCCACCCTGCCGTCTGGCAGGCGCTCACCGTCGTTCCTAGTCCCCACAGGGAGATCTCCCATGTGCTCACATTCTAAATGTGGGTTTTGGGGTAACCAAGGGAGGGGGGGGTTGTCTTCTCGACCTGTTTGGGAGGTTGAAGTGGGAGTGGGGTGGGTTAAAGGGTGTAACGTATTCAGAGACAGCTATTATTTCTATGTATGGTTGTTAGATAACACACATGGCATCTATTGTTTAGATATTGGCATAGCATCTAATGTTTGCAGTAAGACTTGGATATTGCCGCAATGTTTATGTGATTTCTCTTTTCAAGCTTGGATATTGAATTTCTCCACCGGAGCTATTCTTCATAACATCTCCTTTACTGTTATAATATGACAGACATTAAGTTACTTACGTGGAATGTAAGGGGGTTAAATGATTTTAGGAAGGCGCGGCTGGTCCATGCATATTTGCGCAGACGCCGCATAGATATTTGCTTCCTACAGGAGACTCATCTGCAGCGCAGAACCGATCCCAAATTGTCGCACAGAACCTGGGGTGAGACGCACTCGGCAACCTTTTCTAACTATGCCAGGGGAGTCTCCATACTGATTAGAAGAGGTATTGGCTGGGTAACATCACATACACTGATAGACCCGGAGGGGCGCTACGTTCTGGTCACTGGTAGCATAATGGCAACACAAGTTACACTGGTGGCCATCTATGGCCCAAATATAGATGACCCGCAATTTATTTCTAACCGTCTGGGCCAAAATTGTGACGCTGGGAGGTGCACAGTGATTTGGGGTGGTGACTTTAATGCAGTTTTAGATAATATGCTTGATAGAGAGGGCGCCCCTTGTAATCCACATCACAAGGCAACGCAACAGTTAAATACTATACTCCTGGAGCATGGGCTACTAGACGTTTGGGGTAAGTTTCATCCAGTTGCCAGGGAGGGTACTTGCATTACCGCCTTTCGCCAGGCCTGGTCCAGATTGGACTATTGGTTGGTTTCAGCCGATGTAATGTCTTGGGCTACTGAGGCACTGCACTTGCCGTGCATGCTCTCTGGCCATGCTCCTGTGTTACTGCAATGGAACATCCCCAACACTTCGCCACGTGCGTTTAATTGGCGGCTTCCCCCTCACGCTCTCCTCGACTCTGCATTTAGAGGAGAAATAGCCCAAGACATTCAGAACTATTTCACAACTAATGAAGGCTCAGTGGACTCCCCGTCCATGCTGTGGGAGGCCTTTAAGGTAGTGATACGGGGTACATGCATCTCCAAACAGGCAGGAGTCCTTGGCTCCATCCGTACGACACTGACCAAACTTGAGCAGGCCATCAAGGATATGGAATTACATTATTATTCTACTAGCGACCCTGCGATACTAGCTTCCATACGCAGTACCATCTCTGAGTTCGAGGAGGAGGCAGAGAGAGAGTCCAAATTTCTTGGTAAAGATGCAAGGGCACGTGGCCATGGCGAGGGTGATAGACCCAGGAAAACCCTTGCAAACCTACTTTAAAAAAGCACGGCGCCCAACTTTATTGCGGAACTTGTAGATGGCTACTCCCCCCCTATTCGTGGTCAGGTGGCCACACACAAGCACCTGACTGAGTTTTACTCTTCTCTCTACACGGCCACACAGCAGTCTGCAGCTCCTGATCTCGGAGAATATTTGGACTCCTTGGAGCTCCTTTGGCTTAGCCCCACACATCGGGAATATTTGGATATTCCATTCACCATGGACGATATCACACGGGTGATTAAAAGTCTCCCCACTGGTAAGGCTCCTGGGCTTGATGGGCTGACAACCCTGTTTTATAAGACATATGCAGACACCTTGGCACCCCGTCTTCTGGATGTCTATCAGGAATCTTTGGAAGTTGGAGAACTCCCACCGTCCATGAGAGAGGCAGTCATCATTACTCTGTTGAAACCCGACAAACCGGCAACTTTCTGCGATTCTTACAGGCCCCTCTCTCTAATAAATGTAGATGCCAAGATCTTGGCCAAGCTGATAGCAAATAGACTACAGCCACTAATGTCCCTCATCGCCCGCCCGGACCAATCCGGTTTTATACCAGGGAGGTCAACAGCCCACAATCTGCGCACTTTTTTTTCTATAATTCACCAACTTGACCCCAAACTCCCGGCCGTTGCAGTTTTTTTAGATGCTACTAAAGCGTTTGATTCTTTGGAATGGCCCTTCTTTTTCACTATACTCCCCAGACTGGGATTTAGTCTTAATTTTATTAAATTGATCAAATTGCTCTATACCAGGCCCACAGCCCGTCTCCAAGCCAATGGTTTGATATCGGATGCTTTCCCTATCTCGCGCGGCACCAGGCAGGGATGCCCCCTGTCACCTCCTCTATTTGCGGTGGCGATGGAGCCGCTGGCGGCTAGAATTCGTCAACACCACTCCACCCGTGGCCTGGTTTTTACTGACCGCAATCTCATCATCTCCATGTACGCAGATGATATCACACTTTATATTAGATGGCCAGAAGATAACCTAAACCCAGCCCTGAGGGAGGTGCTCCGATTTGGGGGCTTGTCGGATATTAATGTAAACTGGACCAAGTCCTCTATTCTACCCCTCACTGACGCCCCGCTAAATACTTCATTAGATTTTCAGTTAGTGTGGGCAGAGGATGCCGTTAAATATCTGGGCATATGGCTGAGCAGAGACACACAGCTCATCTGGCGATTGAATTTTGGTAGATTGCTCTCCTGGTTTGAAGATAAAACTAAATTTTGGACCGCGTTGCCCCTGTCACTAGCTGGTAGGATCGCAATACTGAAAATGATTGTTCTCCCTAAACTATTATACTTATTCGTGAATATACCCATCCCACTTACCAAAGTTTTTTTTAAATCCTTGCGCTCTGTGGCCATTTCCATGATTTGGGCCGGGGGTCAACCTAGAATAAGTTGGGATCTGCTGACCCGCCCATTATCTAAGGGTGGTCTGGGAGTGCTAGATTTTGAGCTCTAGGCTCTGTGTGCACAAGCCCAATTTTTACACTATTGGATTCACCCAGTCCCTTTCCAGCCTCATGTGGCCACTGAGAAAGATATAGCGGACCCCACTCCCTTACATATGGCGGTATACCAGCCTTACCATAGATTCGGTAACAAAATCAATACTGTCGAGACGGTGAGGTGGGCGTGGGATGGCCTGTGCAGGCGGACGCAGAACCCTCTACTTTACGCCCCTTCCACGCCCATTGCATCACATCCGCAATTTCCCTTTTTACATGACAAGGGCACTATTGACAGGGCACATGCAATGGGTATTAAGACGCTGGGCGATCTCTACCCAAATGGCACCTTTATGGAACAGCCTGCTGACCCGGCTGGGGTACAAATACGGGCTCTGGAGAGGCTGTTATATTATCAACTCAGGGCTGCCTGCAGGGCGTTACATCCCACTTTTCCGACTTCTCCAACACCACTGCACCAGCTAGAACAGCTACTAAACACACCGTCTCCCAAGAAACTGGTCACCAGGCTCTATGTCCTCACGCAAGCACACATTCCATGGGCGGACCCAGGGGCGCTGGAACAGTGGAGGGTGGATCTCCCAGCTCAGCCTACGGATGAGCAATGGGCGTTTTGCTGCGCACAAATAAAGCACTTGTCCCCTAACTATAAGTTGAGGCTCATACATTTTAAATTCTTGCATCGTTTCTATCGCACCCCTCTGCAGCTATTTAAACTGAAACTGAGAGCTGACTCTAATTGTTGGAAGTGCAAACGTGAAGGAGCCGCCTTCCTGCACATAGCGTGGGAATGCCCCGCAATCACTAGGTACTGGGGGGAGGTATGTGATACTATTCAGGCTATCACGGGCAAGTCCCTTGAATGCTCCCCACTAGTGATGTTATTGGGTTATGTGGAGCAGTCCCTGCCCGCGGTCCGCCGCCTGACTGCAATGCTGCTGGTCCTTGCACGACGCCGGTTGGCTGTGCACTGGGGCACCCCTAGTTGCCCAAGTGTTAAGGCACGGATCCAAGATATCGTCTACTGCCAGGAGCAATTGACCAACTACTGGGACCTCATGCCTATGGTCTCCCGTCCTAAAGACATCTGGGAGCCCTTTGTGTCCTGGCTTAGGATGTGAGATGCCCCTCTGGAAGATGATCTGCCCCCGTTGCCGGCAGCCAGCCCCCCGGGCGCCGGCCAATGAGGGCAGGGTACACATCTGGTACTGGTTGGTCGCTTGGAGCTTGATCTGAGGGAAACCACATTGCGAAACACCTGTTTTGGATCTGTTGCGCATTTAACATGTTGAAGTCACCTGCATTGATTTCTGTATATGAGGTTTGATATTTAAGCCACTGTAGCCTTCACATTGCTAGTAAGCCTCCATACGTCCCGAGCACCTGTATTATTTGTGGAAATGCTGTTTAATTATGTACTGCCATGTACGTCAGATGTCGCAGAAGGAAATGTAACATTCATGCTGTATGCCAGTTTGATTTCAATGCTGTCTCTGTAAAAACATAAATTAAATTAAAAAAAAAAAAAAAAGTATGGAGAGATTTAAAATCTTCAGGGGTACGAGACAAGGGTGCCCATTGTCACCCTTATTTTTCACTCATTGCGTCGAGCCGTTGCTATTAGAGCCTCCCTGGAGATAGAGGAAATTGCTCCAGATGCACAGAAACCCAAACTCTTTGCAAATAACCACTTGGTAAATACGTCCTGCAAGCCTCAATCACTCGGAACGCTGTTCAAAACAAATAACTACTTTGCTGAAATCGGGGGTAAATAAAATCAATTAATCAAAAACTGAGCTTCTGTTATTTAATTTCCCCCCAGAGACTCTTCCTGGGACCTGGCTGTCACCTGTAACAATAGTCCCAAGCAATATCTGGGGATATGGGTTTTGAAAGAGCTAGATGACCTTTATAGAATAAATATATATCCACTAATCCCAAAATCCGATCACGTTAAAAATACCTAGGGTTGTTTGCCCATCTCCATAATAGGTAGAGATGAAATGATCAAAATGAAGATACTCCCTCTAGTGGCCTTCCAATTCTCCTAACTGGGATTTCTGAAATGTTTTTTAAGGTAATGGAAGACTTGATTAGCTCATTTCTTTGGAACAAGCAATCCACCTGTATTAGTATTGAAAAACTAGGCCTCGCTAAAGATGTAGGGGGGGGTGGGGTGGCTGTCCCAAATTTGTTATATTACTACCATGCTCATTTTTTTATTCTTATTCCCAGGCTTTTCAAAATAGGATATACAATGTTTCACAATTTTTTTCTGGACAACATTTTGCTATCCTCCGGTTAATCTACAGCCAGTCCGCAACCCCAAATTGGTATGGCATAGAATCTTGTGCATGGATTCCATGCGTCTTGCCTAGCTATCTGTTGTCTATCTATAACCAGGGTGAATGCACAAACACCCTTAGATGCCATACTCCCAGGATTGGCAAAGCGGGAACATCAGCACTGGGAGGCTGTAGGACAGGTGATAGTAGGCTGTTGGGTCAGCAACAGTAATCTCGTTACTTGAGAAGCATTATGCAGAAAATAGAAGGGAGAGGAGAGTGGTACCATCTTGCACTCAATAAAGTGCATAGTTGCTTAAAGAATATAGATAAGCAGGAATTGAAAAGCTCCAGAGTAATGGTTGAGCATATTTTTAGAAAACATGCATTTTTGCTCAAGTATGGATAAGCAGGAATTGGAGAGATCCAAAATAATGGTTGAGCATATTTTTTGAAAATGTGCATTTTCGCTGAATTAGGTATTAGGTCTTTTATTATTTCACACAAAAATGATTCCCAAAGCTGCCATTTATGACTCAATATCTAGAAATTGGCAAAGATAAACTTCCTTTCAGATTAGTTCTCATGACTAGGAGGAAGTTAGCCAATTCAATGCTACTGCATTGCGAGAAGCTAGTTTTAAGCGCTTGCAACTGTTTGCTGAGTGGAAGGCTTACTATACACCAGTGTTTTTAAATAAACCCATTTATTTCATCTGCTTGCCGAAGATGTGAGGAGGGATGTACTTGGCAGCATATGATTTGGACATGTAAAGCATTACGAGCCTACTGGAAAAGGGTGTTAGCAGCTATCTTCAGTTGTTTACCCAAGTTAAGTCTATCAGATGCACTGGAAATTTTAATGGGTGGCTCATTCTCCTAGGGCTATCCTCAAAGTGGGTAAGTTGGCTTATGGTTATTTTAATTGCAAGGTCTATTAATATAAATTATTGGCAATCAGCTATATCCCCAACCTTTAATCAATGGAAATATAAACTGGGTGCTGTCTACGAAAAAGAGAAAATGTATGGTACATGGGCTGGTTCGCTTAACAAGTTTGATAAATCATGGGGGTTTCTTGTCAAACTGGTTGTAGAGGAGGCAGCCTTGTGCCCATGATCTGAAAGCCTACCGAAGGTCCTCAGTATGGAATGTTGCAAGTTCTTTTTTTTGTCTGTGCCATTTAAGAATGCTTGTGTCTTTTTTTAGATCTTTTAGGACAAGATGATCTAGGTCTTATTTTGTTTTTCTGAACCTGCCAAAATAAACCAAATAAATCACTTTCACTTCAGCAGATCTTCTAGTGCTTTTTGATTTCTTCAATAGTTGGCTAAACTCAATCATTGTTGCTTGAGCTCAAGACCTTATGCAATTGCGCCCATTAAGTGAGATGCTAATACATCTCTCCAAGGCTCTGGTGCACTCTTTGACAATGCCGTTAGTTCAGGGGTATTTAGTTCTGGTCCACGAGGGATAGACACATGCCAGATGTTCAGTATCACCACTAATTACATAATTGATTCTTGTTTAGATTCTCTGTATATAAAACTGTTCCATGTGGATATTCCAAAAAAATCTGTTATTGAGGGCCAGCATCAGTGACAAATGTGTTATAATGTTGTTGACGGGAATGTTGGGACATTTTGTACTTGAAACTCCTTCATGTCTTCTTCATTTTTATTTTTCACGACTCTGATGTATTTCAAACAGTATGAAATGCCGCTAAAAAAAGTCCTCTTTCCAGCTGGACTTCTGTTTCAGTCACAGTAAATTTCCCTCCAATGTTCAACCCTGTGGAAAAAGAATCATTTAACCCAAGTCAGGAGTCGGTGATGAAACATTTGTGCTTAAACTTAGAAACACAATAACCAGCTCATAAATCTATGAAAAGCATATTCTGTTTCGTTAACATGTTGACTTAAATAGTATCTCCTCACTGATTGTGTTGTTTCCTTGTTACAGGTTCGAATGAATGTTAAGTCCTCATCTGATTTTGAATGGCAAAAGCAATCACGGTTTTATTTCATCGAAGACACAGACAAATGCATCATCCAAATCACAGATGTGGAGTTCAGCTACTGCAATGAGTACTTGGGCTGCACAGACAGGCTTGTCATCACTCCACTGACTGACAGGTAATTGACAGATCAGCAAGGCATTCATTATAATGTGGATTCAATTAAAAGCACTTATTTCATCAGTAGGAATGAACTACCTTCTTCTGAGAGATGGTGAGTTTGCCAGTATGATTGAGATGCTGTTGTACACCTCGGTGCATGCCTCCAGGCTACAACTGAAACCTTCAGGTGTGATCTACAAAGCTGTTATATTTATTGCTTCTAACCCAAAATATTGCTGTGGCTTTCAAGTCCTCTGCCTCACACTTTTGAAATTTGCTCTGTCATGTTTCTGAAAATGCTTTGAAATCTAGCATCTTTGTTCTCCTCCTGGTGCACAGCGTTGGGAACCAAACCACATTTATACTCTTTGCTCATTACTCCTAAAGTGGATAGGTCCTTCATTCCTCTTAAACAGTGGCTGTGACACCATCTGCCCAACCATTGTTATGTCCATATTCCCCAAAGTTTTGAAACACCACTAGAGTCACACTGTTCACAAACTTGATGTCAGTCTACAGAACTTTATTTATTAAGCAAGCTTTAAAACTAGCTTTTCACTAACCTGAGAAGGTTTGATGAATGTAGGTGTACAGCATGGGATGCTGGTACTTCGCTCTAGGACATCAGGCCAGTATGTTTAATTTAGCACATTTCACAAAAAGCTGTAGTTCGAAGTCTGTAGTATGAAAGAAAGTACACATTCCTTAAACTTTCTTCAACCAGTGATTCACTTAGAATTGATTTTCAATTCTCACAAGGCTAGCAGTAGAGGTTTGTGAGTTTTGCACACAGTTAATCACACTCTCTGGGCTCCTTTGAAAAAAAAGAATAAATTTAAATCTCATTGAGTAGTTGTAGGTCTACTTGTCTACCAAAATAAATAAAAATTGGGTACAATGGTAACGCTTTTAAGACCACACATATTCCTTTCTTTAAATGTTTTAATTCCCTTTAAAACACAATATCTGCCACAGGGACATTTTTTTATCAGACAGGAGTATTTACTCTCGTCCATCAATATCCCAGCCTCACCCTCAGCGCTGTATCCCCTTCCTCTCTATGTCTCTTCCCTTCTGCACTACCCACTTTAAATCACCCGATGTAACCAGTGCTGTGTTACTTTGTTGCCCCATTTAATTTATATACAAATACCAGGACACTCCTGGGGTAGAACAATTCCTAGAATATCAGAGGTAGGGTGTTTTGGACTGCTTCCTCAATATCTGTGTTTCTAATTGAAAAAGGTCTTTGGGGAGCAGCTCTTGTTGTTCTGGATAAAAAGCTGAGGCTTTAGTGAAGTATATTTTGAGAGTGCTCCAGAGGGTACCTACTGCTCAAGTCACTCCTCAGGCTTATGTTAAAGGCTCAATACTTTCATATTCTACTATCCCTCCTTAATCTGTGGCTTCAGTTCTTCCATAGATAGTGATCTGGTATCCGAATCTGACCCTTTCGTACAAACAGCATTACAAACCCAGACTCTCTCCTACACTTCTCTGGACAAAGGCCTTTAGGACTTCTTTACAGATCAAAACCAGAGCATTTATAAGTGACGAGTAAGAGAAATATTTAAATTAGTTATTTTTCTCACACTTAAGACGAAGAGATTTTGTTACGAGGTTAAGACCTACCACCCCAATGGCCAAGCATTGCCTGCAGATGAATGAGTTTCTTGATTTCTCCATCATCGAACTGGTATCAGTCATCATTTCTGACTATCTAACATCATCTCTAAATCCAGTGATCGCAAGATACTCCTAACCACAATTGCATGAACTTCATCTTCTCCAATTGACTAATCAATATTTCTGATAAAGTTATAATAATTTCTTCATGCACCGGCACATAATTTGTCATAGAGGATCTGTGAGACTACTTTCTACTCTTATATCACTTCACAGAGAAAAGTGCAGGAAACTGAAGGTGCAGTGCAGGCCTCTTCAACACCTGTCACTCTACAGGACTCAGCAAATTCAGGATAGTATCTCAAACTGAGAAAATCAGTGCAACTAGGTATTTAACTTTGCTTAGTGGATATACAGTACAAATCTCTCTAGCAGTCTGTTGACAGGAGCTTAGAAGCACTTTAGATTTATTGGTGAGGGGTGAGGGAGGAGGGGGAATTCCAAAAACACAACTGAAAAAGGACTTGGAAAAATACTCACCTCTTTATTTTTAAATTTACACAGATCAGCAACAGTGGCCGCACAGGAACATCAAGACATTCATTGATTTTTTCTGTCTGTTAGACTTGACAGCCTTAGGGTGGTCTTTCCCCCACTTATTGCTACCTCCCTCCATTTTATGACCTCGGTTTTGCTGGTTTTAGGGCTCTGGTGACCAGTGCTAAAGTGCTTGTGTTTCTCCCCTAAACATGGTAGCACTGGCTAAAACCCAAATTACCATATTTAATTTACTTATAAGTCTCTAGTAGAGTACAGTACATGTGCCCAGGGGTGTAAATTAAATGATAGTAGTGGGCCTGGAGCACTCATTGTGCTACCCACTTAAGTAGCCCTCTAACCATGGCTCAGGCCTGCCATTGCAGAGCCTGTGCGCGCAGTTTTACACTGTGACTTCGACCTAGCAAGGTAACCCTCTTGCCAGGCCTAAACCATCCTTTTTTATACATATAGTCATCCCTAAGGTAGGCCCTGTCTAACCCACAGGGCAGGGTACTATGTATTTAAAAGGCAGGACATGTACATTTAAGTTTTACATGTCATGGTAGTGAAAAACTTTGTTTTTCACTACTGCAAGGCCTATTTCTCCTATTGGATAATATCAGGACTACCTTATTACATCTTTTGGGTGTAATTCTCAATTGTGAAGAGATAGACTTTTCTAGTTTGGTGTCACTCGACTCACAATTTAAAGCCACAACTTATGGTAAAGTTGGATTTTAAATTACAGTTCAGCAAATGCCACTTTTAGAAAGTTAGAAACAAGAAATGTAAGAATACACTCCTTCCCTTAAATATGTTCATAATGATAATAATAACGTAACCGTCTTATTGCGTGCAAACAGATTCTGTGAATTGTCCCCAGTCACAGTTCAATACTGAAGTGTAAAGAAGAGGTACGTGACATTGCGCACCCTTCCGTCGCACTGCAGAATTCAGGAATTTTTCCTCTTCTTTACACTTTTAGAAAGTTGGCATTTACTTACTTTAGCGATTTGGTGTCTCCTGCCTGTCTCTATTCAGTCTGGGTTGGGCGACAGATGGGCTTTGTGTATTCCCTCTATATAGCCACACACAAAGGGAGCTTAGGTGTATCTTGATGGGCCTTCCTGAGAGATGGAAGGGAGGAGTTGGGCACAGCCTCACTCTTATACCTGAATAGGCAATGTCCTGTCCACACACCCCTTGTAGTGAGTTTGGAGCCAGGGTGTGAAGGGAGAACCTCTGTGCACTTCAAAGCATTCTTTGAAGTCACCCCCACTCAAAGTCACCACTGGGTATAAGTACTTGACTCCTGACACCATGACTTTAGTACACTTCTGGTCCTGTGACCAGTCTGCCTGGAAGAAGAACTGCTATGCTGCTGGAAGGACTGCCACTCTGCTGGACTACTGCTTTGCTGGACTCTTGCCTTGCTGTGCTCTTGCCTTGCTGAGCTGCCCTGGTGCCTGCTATTCTCCTGCCTGGGTGAGAAGGACTGGGCCTGCATCACTTGAACCCAGAGTGACTCCAAAGGCTTGCTGGCTAGCCTCCTCTTAAAGTCTCAGGGACATCAAAGACTTCAACTCATCCTGCTACAGCACCTGAACTTTGCTTGCTGAAAGTCTTCCCTGTCAAGTGTTGCCAACCCAATTCTGGGCCCCTTGCAGGTGGGTATAAAGTGCAGCTTTAAACAAAACCCACGCATCGTCATCGGAACTGGTGCATCTTCACCTCTGCATGAGTCGGAACCAGTTCATCCTTGTTGTTGCGTGGACAGGACTTGGCGCATCACCTTTGGAACCAGCGCATCGCATTCGGAATCGATGCATTGTCTAATGTGGCAGCAGCAGCTGCGCATTGCATTCAGAACCAGCGCCTCGCACTCAGAACTGATGCATCACCGAAAATCGAGGCATCTCATCCACTGCGTGGCTTGACACTGACGCATCGATTCGGCTGCACCCTTGTCGACGACGACTCACCCCGGATCAAGGTACTTTGGTTCAGCGGGCCAAGTGGGTCCATGTATCTGGCCCGCGCTCCAGCAAGGTTGGCCTGAACTTTTGACTTTGCCCCTATCCAGCGCTGCTAGATAACCCATTTAAGCGCTTATTGTTTCTAAGCGCTATTTTACATTTATTCTTTAAAAATGTATATCTCAACTTCTGCTTGTTGGATTTTTGTCATTTTTGTCTTGTTTTATTTATAACATTATTCTCTATCTTTTTCTAACCTTGTGGGGCTTCTTTTTGTTGTATTTTCACTATGTTACTGTTTATAGTGTTGCATAAATACTTTACTCATTGGCTCATACGTTAAGCCTGACTGCTCTGTGCCAAGCTACCAGGGGGTGAGCACAGGATAATTTAGTGGGTGTTGTGACTTAACCTGACTAGAATTGTGGTTCCTGCTTGCACAGGGTGCATACCTCTGCCAAACAGAAACCTAATTTCTAACACTGTCTCACTGAAGAATACAAAGAAAATAAGGCAAATCTAAATATTGTGTATATATTCCGTTAACTTACACCACAAATGTGGACATTTTCCATGTTGATCAAACATTTGGGGGCATATTTATCAATGTGTTGTGTTGCCCTTGTGGCATGAAAGGGGGGGCTCAAGGGCAATGCAACACTAAAGTAAGATTTATGAAGTCACGCAAGGCCGCATCACTGTGTTGCTTTACTCTGCCGCAGGGAGGCGTTTCATGGGTGGAGCGTGGGTGTTCCCACTCGCCACCCATGGATTTTGGCGCATTCCCAGATTTACCAACACTGGTAAAGGGGAGGCCAGGGGAGGCGCAAAGAGTAGAATTATCTTTATTTTTCCTTGTTGTTTCCTCTTTCTAAGTGTGCTGCATTCTGCAGCATGCTTAAAAAGAGGAAAAGAGGAAATGCCTCTAAGGATTGTTTTTGTGCAGGAAGGCGCCCCTTCCTGCACAAAAACAATCCTGCCTACAACGCAGTCACCCTTGCACCACAGCGCAAGAGTGCCTGCATTGGCGCTAGGCAGCCAAAAGGGCGTCAGCGCAAGGAAAGGACCGGAATGTGCAGTATAATGTTAAATACGGCACATTTCTACCCTTTCACGCAGCGCAGCAAGGTATCTGTGCTGCGTGAAAGTTTGTTAAATATGCCCCTTGGTGGGCTACCTGGGAGAGGTGTGGCGCCGCGGCCAGGGCGACTGACGCTGGACGCTGGGGATCACGGTTCGATCCCTGGCTCCGGCGGCAGGGGTCTGCCCAGCACCATGCGACTCTGGGCAATAGCTCGCTTAATCTTCCCAACGGCCCCCAGCGCCGAGATACCCCTTCGGGGGTGATTTGTGCGCTATACAAGTACTGGATTTACATTTACCTACATTGTTTCAATTTTCCCATCTTTTTTATTACTGAACTATCAAAACTCCACAACAAATATTTTTCAGTCTTTATTTATTCACGGAAACCCTTCTTAATCTGTGTTTTTAAAGAGTCAACAAATTTCAAGGCCACACATCATGTCCCCTATTTCAGTCCTTGGGTGAAGAATGTGGAAGTGCATAGTCAGAACAGACTACAAAATCTGCAATGCAAATCAAAGACTCTCTATTTTTCCAGTGGTTTTTCAGAATCTGGGATCATCCCTAGCTTTGCATCTTTTCCTCACATCATACTATTAGATGTCACGACTTCTCATTCAGGGGTGAGTTAAGACTCCTTATGGAATATGTTTCTAGTCAGCTGGTCAGTAAAAATTCTATATTTGTATTTCTTTACACGTATAGCCTTGAAACATCTAGGGACAAAGAGTGCGACTACTTCATACAAGACTCACCCTCTGCTCACTATTTGAGGTTTCCATGACTCATCAACCTTTCGTGAGACAGGATTATGGATGTTTTCTCAGAAACAATATATGTTGTTTTATGCATCATAGGACTATATCTTCCACCCCTCCCTACCATTTTTATACTCAAAGGAATGGTTCTGGGACAAATAGACAGTTACTGCATGAATCTCTAAAATCCATTTTCTAGGCTACCTTTACAATTTTGTTTTTGTGCTTCTCCAATTTTCTAAAAAGAATATGAGCACATAAAATGCCTCTCAAAAATGCATCTGTCGCTGTTGAAAAATCTTAGCTCTGCCTGTGTGAGGGGCGTGTCAGGTACAGTTCTCGCTGCATCCTTCAGTTAGAGGTATGAAATAACGTTTGTGATTGGTATAAATCCTGTTTCCTTGTGGGACAGAAATGCCCCATGATTGCAATGCACACCTTGTGAATTAGGCAATTAGTCCACTGCTGAATTACGTGTATACCACTTACACATCATGGCCAGAAGATTTCCCGCTGCAAGGTGCCAAAGGCCAGCCTATGGACTAACAAATGGGTTAAACTATACCTTGCTGTGGTAATATGCCTTTAGCGTGGGTAGGTTTCAATTGAGCGAATTTCAAATATCCAGAATGACCTGCACATTGTTGGTCTGGCAGGCAATTCTTAGGCAACAAAATATAGGTTCCGGATTAAAGATTTGTATTGAAGGTGGGACTTGTGGATAATCTGATATTGGAAAAACCTTGTAATATCTTAATTGCTTAAAGACATTTGGAAGTAAACATACTTTCAGGAATTGAGGAATCTGTTAATCAAGCTTTACCTGGTGAACTTTTCCTAGGGGCAGCTTTCACTAACTGGTGAGAATATTAAACTCAGCCATTTAGGTATGCTTTTTAAGATACATTTCAGGAGCCATTGAGTCACTTGTTAGTTCTTCTGCTCACTGTTTGAGGATCACAGTAAAAAAGCATCTAAAAGAAAATGAATAAGTATGGCGGGAGATGTAAAATTGGATTATTGTTCGGTAGGTTCTTTCATCTTAAAGACATTCAATTTGTGCTGATTAATTTTGAGAATCCGCCTGGGAAGAGCCCAAAAGTCCACTCCATGTCGGTAAACTGTTTCCCTAATGGTGCCCTAGCTCCCTTTCGTAGTTATGCTAAAGCAGAAACACAGTCTTCAGAGAATATATGTGAGATGCTATGTGTAGCAGCAATACCAAACAACATTTTATTAATAAAGAAGGTGAAGGTCTGTAACAAGATAAAGTACAAAGGCAAGATTTATTAATGCAAATAATAAGCAAAAATAAACTAGATCTACCCATAGAACACAAATGGGCCTCAGCGTTCCATTGTTAAATAATGGGATTGCCCAGAACCTCACAAAAGCAACCAAGTTTTTGGATGGAAGTCTTAACTAGAGTAAATGAATAATTTCCTCCTTGCTAGCAACAATTCTTAGTTTGCACCATTGCCAGTGGATTGACACAGGAGGCTGTGTCTGTTGTTCCAACTTCAATTCCAGGTGTGCATGGCTGTATGTCGCAGTCAGTCAGATACACTAGCCGGTCAGAGATAAATCCAAGAAGAGGTGTCTGTCGATCATTACAATGATGTGCTGTTTTTGATGCACATTGAGCCAACACTTGATGGCAAGGAATTGAAGCGACTGCAAGCCCAAAAGATCGAACCATGAAGCAATACCTTTCAAGCTGAGATCAAAGTCAGAAGTGTGTGCTGAGCCAGCACTCTCTCTGGACTACTCACTTGACCATGAAAACCTAGGAGCCCCTGGACATCGAGGATGCCAGTGTGGCTCTACCTCATTTTGGCAAAAAACACAACATTGAAAACACCAGCTGTTTACCACCAGCTATTGAAACTTAATGTTGGTGAATTCCCAAAATGCTTAAACCCGTTTACCTCAAACATTGTAAGGTAATTCAACAAAAACACTTGAAAAGAACACACTTGGGTGAGGAAGGGGAGCCAGGGTCTGAGCAGGATAGTGATATTGTGGTAAACATAGATACAGAACTACAGGGCTTAAAACAGGGAAAGGTATTAGATTACAGGTAGGGGTCAAGCTACTATGGTATGGAGTAGAGATATTGGTGTAAAGGTATGGGTACAGGTAATAGGTTATAGAGAGGGGTAGAGTAAATAAGATATAGTCAAGAGTACAGATACTAACGTTTCAGTACGTGCAGAGGTATACTATTGTACAGGCTGTGGTAGAGATACTAAGCCATATGTAGTGGTGTATACTAAGCAGGCCCGGCTTTAGCGCTGATGCCGTCCGGTGCAACAATGTTTGTTGGCGCTGCCCAATGACCACCTCTGCCACGGATTTCCTCACTACCACCCTTTAACAGTGCCCCTCAAGTCTCCATAACCACTCTCTCAGATGCATTTAATTTGTTTTATAGTGCTACTCATACCAGTGTAGTGTGTCAGAGCACTTTACATCACACACATTACACGGAGACAATCAATCATACGTGTGTGAATCAATCAGTGTATAGGAAATGTTACAGAGGACTGCAAGGTGTAGGAGTCACATGTCATCCATACTGGTAGGCAGGGTAGTTTAAGAGTGCTTGGTTTGAAGAATCACAAACTCAAACTCGAATACATAACATCATTGCTGTGGGTTCTCTTTAATAATCCGAATTGATTTCTATCCAAATGAACTCTTTTTCCAACATTAGGTTAATAAAAGACTGTGGAAAAAAATCATAACGCTGTAATCTATACCTTGCAGTCTGCATGCAGCTCTTTGATGACAATTAATAGCTCACTGTTCTATGTTGGGATTTTACCCTATACACTGCAAGTAACAAAAGGATCTCTCTGACTAAAGCAGTAAACCACTGACCTATTTACATTATATGCACTGTGTGATCTACAGGTTACAGGTTCTTTGCAGCAGGCATATTAATCCTCTGCAATACTTTACCTTGAGTCAAAACTTCCACTAGACATACCTCCGATCTCTCTCTAGGAAGAACATTAATCACCGGAGTTATCTTGACTTTTTTTATTATTGCCTGAAAATTGCTTGAGGCCAGGAATGCGGCAGCAGGTGCTTTTAAAACCCTAATATACTTGCAAACATGAGCCCCCACCCGATGTCAGTGCCCAGTGCTGTTGTTCCGCCCTAGAGCCAGCCCTGGTACTAAGTTACAAGTAGGGGTAGAAGTTAAAAGAGTAATTGCAGTGGAAGAGATACCAGAACGTGCTGGTATGTGTAGAAGTAGTACAGGGCTAGGGGTACTAAGGTATAGGTAGGAGCGGGCTGTCTAGTGTATTTGCAAGGAGAGGGTTATTAGGGTATAGGAAGCAGTAAAGGTACAAGGGAATAGACTAGGGTACAAAGTTCACAATATAGGTAGGTGTAGCAATACAAGGGTATATAGCCAGGGGTAAAGGTACAGGTATAAATGAGAGCAGGGTTAGAGTTGCTAGACTATAGCTAGGAGTGGAGATACTGTTGATGTCTGTCAATGTCAATTTAATAACCTGGTGGTGCATTTGATGGCACAATAACAAATTAAAAAGACTGCTGTTGAAATAATTTGAAAACAATAACTAGAAACTTAAATAATTCAGAATTGTTTTTCAGGTGCTATATTACACTATCTCAAGCTCTTGGGATGAGTATGGGTGGTGCTCCTGCTGGGCCTGCTGGGACTGGAAAAACAGAAACCACCAAAGACATGGGGAAATGTCTGGGAAAATATGTTGTCGTCTTCAACTGTTCTGATCAAATGGATTACAGAGGACTTGGTCGAATTTATAAAGGTAGGAAGTATAGGCAGGCTATAATTGTTAATGGTTCATTTATTTGCACTGTTGCATTTAGCCTTTGAGCCTAATTCATTGTTATTCTTAATATTTGATCAATCAAATGTAGTAAAGATAAAATCTCACATAATAAAAACATTATTATCAAGTGGTGTTTTGTTTAGGATTGCCTTTAAGTGATGTAATTTTATGCAACACAATATCAATATGTAAATATCTCTCTCTCTCTCTCCATATGTATATATACAAAAAAAAAATCAAAGGTTAAAATAATGTTATAGTAGGTGAAAATTTCAGTGACATCGTAATGTTTTAAACGTACGAAACCACTGAAATTCATCACTTAGAGCTATCACAAGAAACTATAACTCGCCCCCTTCCATGTTTTCTCATCAATAATTTCATTGTAAATGTTGCACTGATATTATCAATGATGTCATAGAAGTTGTCATGAGTGATGCAATATGTGGGGTAATTAGCAGCGCATGCCGAGGGTGGGTGTTATAGTTACCCTAAGGCACGAGTTATAGTTACTTGAGATAACTATAACTGGTAAATTTGATTGGTTTTATGCATATAAAACATTATGTTGTCACTGAAATTGTCACCTAACTGTAACGTTACTTTAACCTTTGTTTTTTTAATGTAATGTAATATTTTATTACCATACATAATGTTGGCTTACTCGTAGTTAAAACAGCAAAGCGTATCTTCTATTTCTTACTGGGTGCACACTCACTTAATTATGTAAATGTCCCTCATTTGTGTTTCTGTACTGTCTCCATCAAAACAACACTTTTTCTACGTGAAGTTTGGCATCTAATTTACAAGCTGCTGAACATATCCCGCTTTTCTTCATTTGTCTGTGATGTGTCATATTCTGAAGTATCTAGGACCTTCTGGTCAGGTCTGGGGACTGCTTTGACCCATTTTTGTGTCTGCTCATTTTTTGTGTTGTTTTGCTGGCATATAGGTGTTTTTTCTCTCTTCACTTTAGCATGCTCATCTTTAAAGACACACTACAGTACATCGAGTTTCATTCTTATTAAACCTGGAAGGCAGCTATCATAACCTCTGAGGGTTTTCACTCTAAGCTGAGCAATTTTTTGTTGTGCCCAGAGTACAGGGGCATTTTTGCTGCATGAATAATATAACACAATCCCTCCTGGTGAATTCTAAAGAAGATACTTAGCCCTCCCCTTAATACTTATTCTAGAATGCATGCATCAACATCCGCATGCAAGGATAGCCGAAATTGAATGTGTTGTCAAATTTGGTAAAAAAATATTCAAAGATGGCCACCTGTTCGTGCACATGTGTACTCATGTGCCCACATAAGCAGCCATCTTACAATGGTGTTTGTTAAACATTTTTACAAAGACCATTTCAGAATGGCAGCCTGTGCATGTGCATGCACGTGTGGCCATTTGGTAATGATTTTCATAATAAAGTTTTGCAAAAACCACTTCAAAAGGAAACATGTTTTTGCAAAGCCAACCAGTCTGCTTGTGAATACCAGCGCAGTTACCTTTGCCAATACATGTTAAAATGGTTACTCATTTTGCACTTATACCTTCTTTGGGGCAATTATTAGATGAATTTCTTCTTTTTTGGATGGACTTTTTGAAGTAGTCTCCTACAGTACCAACACTAATCTTTGTAATTTAAAGACACGCCTATCATCGGAGTCAAGCAATCTGAAGTTGGAGGCTCGGTGTCCCTATTCCCAATCCCAGTAACTCCATTGTCTGTGTTTTTTACTCAATACAGTGATAATTAATTAGTTATATTGTGCCAGCCCACATTCTCAATGTCAGGCTGATGGGAGGGGCAACACTTTAGTTATGTTCCTGCCATCTTGTTATGGCGGATATTTTTTCAAGTAAACCCACTCATATTGAGGATGATTTTCTGCCCCAAAGTGGATTTTACTTTTTTGTTCATTTTACCAATGAATGACCTGGTCGACATACAAGACTGCTTTCTTTCTATTGGACCAATTTTAAATCTACAGATTTACCTCTTTCCGCGGAATACGCGCATTACCTATTTTGTATGGTAGCTGTTTCATTATATTGTACCTCTGAAACAGTTCATTTATCTTGGCAATGCGCCACCGTTCTTAAAGCTAGTATGATAAATGTGTTTTCACCTTAACGTAGTTAAACCAGACATGTAGAAAGTGTATCAAATTTTTAATGGATACATAAACAAGCCTATACAATAAAGTAAAATTGCATTGGATTCCCACCCCGGGTTAAACACGGAACCTAAAGCTTGAGCAGATAAAAATGTTTATATCATCTCCTCATTCCAAGAAGCACATCTGTTTTCAAAATTAAAATAAGGACAACCCTCTCCAAAACAAATGTAGGAAAGATTGGGGCCAGTTTTTTCACAATTATTATAACATATTGATTAAAAAGTCATAAGACATACAGACAGTTCCGACAGTTGTCAAGAGTAGCTAGTGAAATACTCTGCACTTCTGGTCTGTCACTCTACTCAGGTCCATTGGTTCTCCTTAGCAGCAAATCAATCCTGTGTCTGTGTGAAACTAGTGTCCCTGATAAAAACAGAGGGGAGCAATAATTCATGGACTCAAAATGACTTTGTGAATCAGCCCCAAAATGGCCAACTCTCTATTACTAAAAGTGCAAAAAAGAGCACAGACCTTTCTATTTGCTCCATTTTACATGTTTTGGGCCAATTCACAAAGCCATTTATGAGTACCTAAAGTATTACTGCAGAAGTACTACTTCACATACTCGTAAATGCCTTTGTGAATTATCCTTAATGTGTCAAGCAGGAATCTAGATTATAGAATACAGACAAAGCAGTTCCTGTCTTATATAAAGTGCCCCACCGCTAACCATCAAAACTAATGTGCCAGAAATCAGAAATGATTTCATTATATACACGGGTGTTGCCATCACATTCTTCAGCACATAAAAATCCTGCAAATTGTTGCTCAGATTTTCCAGGGTGTTGCCAACTCTCTGGGTTTTGTGTTGAAACATTAATTGGCACTCCATATAGAAGCAATGGAAATGCTCAAATATGTTATCTCTGGTCAGTATACCAGTTGTGCCACTCAAGCAGACCAGGCATGTTTGTTGAAATGTTGGTCTGGTTGTGGTGCCAGCCTGCCTCTGAGGATTCTAGAGCAGGTGCAGATTGACTACCCTGAGGTTTTTGATCATGCAGACAAAGCCTGGCATTAGCAAACAGAGCTATCCATTCGGTGAGATCCCCTCACCATGCTAGTTTTAACTTCAGCATTGTACATAACTAGGATTTCTCCAACCCTATTTCTGCAGTGCCCTAGGCTTAGCATAAAAAAAGACGTTATTCACATTTGCCAAGTATGCGAACAAAAACAACACATTGCCATACCAGTTTCCAAATTGTTACGTATGCCTATGTCTGCCTTTTTCTTGAAAAATATAGGCTAACCTTGACATTCTCATTTCCACTTTTCTCTGCTTGTAAAATAACATTGCCTTGCACGTATCCTTGTTTTGCTGTATGTAAAGTACATATCGCCAAATTGTTCCATGCCAGGCGTAAGTGGTTTATTCACTTATAGTTGTACTAGTCTGTCATTATTGCGGTCATAGCATTGTTTTTCTATTGTAAATAAGAGACTGGAAGTCATTGAATGCTGGGTACAATACAAGACTAGGAAAGAAACTTTCACCTGAGATAAGATAATCCTGCAGCACCTTTTACCATGCCCATTACCAGATTGACCTGTGATTAGGCACTCTTGCCATGCCCATGTCCACATTCCCCTATAGGAAAGCACAGGGGAGCAGAAAGGTTGTAAAAATGTACATATTTGTTTACACTTTGGAATGAAGGGATTTCCCTTAAAAGCCCTGGTTGCGTGAGGCAAAAAATGGGGCTGGCTTGTGTGTACAATCCAAGCAAGCGTGGCACTACTTAGCATCCTGGCAATTGATAGTTTTGCTGAGATTCCAAGTGCTGCAAGCAACATACAGTTACTTTGGCCTATTGATAACCAGTAAGCAGAATTTATCAAGTGCCTGTGGGAAAGAATGGTGGAGTCATAAAAGTAGAAAGCAACAAACAGGCAGAGGAGAGGATATCAATCAGGTAGAATAGATAGATAGAGTATGGTTTTGACGTTCACAATCAGAATCATTGCCTAGGCGCAAGCATTTCTGGAATTTGCTTTTTCACACTGGCATGATGGAAAACATTTATGTTTTACATACTGGACAATGTGGAAATACACTTGACTTGCGTCTTCTAAATTGTTGCCATGTATGTATGCACACATTGTCTTACCCGATGGAAGGATGCTGACTCGGTACATCTGCAAAATATCTGTTGCCGGAAGGAGTAGTAGGTCAATGCACGGTGATGTCTTGTGGGCTGCCGAGGTGTTGGTGTATGTGGTAACGTGGGGGTACGACGTCCTCCATGCATCGCAAAGCCTGAGAGAGTCAATCCATGCCCCGAGCTGGCGGGAGCGAGATTGACACTCCACCCCTGGGGGGCCCGTGGAGTCCAGCTCTGAGTCAGGGACCTCGTTGAAATGCCCCCGAATAATGGTGGTGCCCGGTGGTAAGCCTTGCAGAATCAGGGACAGGGAGGCCATTGTGGGAGCAAGGAACTTGTTCATCACTTAGACCAACAGAAAGGTTTATTGTTTACCTTCGAAGAGTTCCTCCCCCCTATGTATCTCCCATGGGATTCAGAGCGGGTACTGGTAACCACAAAGGGGAAACTCCTGCGGTGGAGAATCGCCATACCACGTGACCCCCTGGTGAACCCATGGTGGAAACCCTATCATAGCCATAACATCAGAGGAACAGTCAGTTTTCCCCCTGCAAGTGGGTCTCCTGCAACAGGAAGACAGCAGGCTGGAAGCACCTAGTGTACAATATTAAGGGCGCATTCTTGACACGGTCCAACAGGCCATTTACATTCCAGGACAGAATCCCAATCTCCATGACAGGGATGACTGGTTAAGTGCAGGATGAACAGCTTCAGAGAGGCCCCACGGGGATCTACCAACAACATGGTGTTCCCAGGGCTAGGGAACCCCAAAGGAAGTATTAACTTTACATAGAATATATTGTTTCCTCCTCCAATTCAAATCTTGCGCCCAGACCCTCGTCTCTTCCATTAGATTAATGGGTTGTCCCACTCGCCATTGGCCTTGACTTTACACTAGCCCCCCTGACCACAATGCTACATCAACACCTGCCTCAACAGGGAACTGAAGTTACACATCCCCATCAGTGCCACACTGATTGGCCTGCAGTGGCTGTCCGTCCAAGCAGGGATCATCTTCAGGAAATGTGGTGGTGCATAAAACCTGCAACAACTGGTGCACCAGCAATTCTGGCCCTAATAATAATCGTCTCACAGAACCACCACAACACAAGATGTCATGATAGCACAAGACTCTCAAGAACGAAAAGGCAAACAGTGGGCTGGCTTAGGAGTGCAGCTGTTGCCAGATTTGATGTGATCAACCTAAAATAAAAAAGAGCTTGGTGGGCTTCAAAGCCACTCTCAATTGCTTGCTTCCTGCTGGTCAGTTCTGCAGTTTTCACTTTCCTCTTCTTGCATGTGACCCTCCCCTAGAGCATTGCCCAAGTACTTGTGTCCTTACACAGCCTGCACTTTTGGGATCTATTTTTTTCTTTTTGTTGAGCCACTCTACAGAGTGCATCTTTCCTAGCTGACTCTGTTGTTTGCTTCTTGTTTTAGGCTGTCCAGCTTGACTTTGTCTCTCCAATGAGTACTCGCTGTCTCTAACCATGCCTTTAAATCTTGTTCTAATCCTGTCTCATTTTCTGTGCATTCAAAGACAGGGTTCAAATGTCAGGCTTTGTATTCCAAGGAAACTTGGTGTTTACTTTTCTTTCGCTGACTTCAACGTGGGAAAATTTATGTGCCAATCCATCCTGCTGAGTACCCATGTAAGAGAACAGACTGTAGCATGTTATCTTTTCTAGCACACAACAAAAATGAACTGTGCATAAAATTCCTGAATACATCAGAATGAGAACATTAGAAATGAAGCACATTTCTTTTTAAATTCTGAAGTGTGGTGGAAACAAATATTTTAATACAACCATACAAATCAATACACCTGGTGATGACATTTCCACACATTATCATTTGTGTGCAGTAAAACTGTATGTCTTTGCAAATGTAATGGCCATTTTCAAATAGAAATGTGTTGTCTGTAAGGGAGGCGCGCTATCACACCATGCATACTCCACCCTACGCCAGTCCACTTTACATTACTCCTCTCTACAACACTTCACTCTACAACACCCTGCTCCACTCTATGCCCTTCCACTCAATGGCATTCCACTCCAGGCAATGCCACTCCACTCCTTGCCACTCCACTCTCCACTCCTCCACACCACTCCACTCCATTCTACCCCACTTCAATCTACCCCAACCCTATCTACTCCACTCCACTCCAGAATACCTCACTCCACTTCACTACAATCTACCCCACTCCAATCTACCATTCCAATCTACCATACCCTAATCCACGCAATCTACTCAACTCCAATCTACTCCACTCCAATTTACCGTACTCCACTCTACCCTAATCTCCCCCAATCCACTTTACCCTAATACAATCCCCCCAATCTACCCCAATCTGCCCCACTCCACTCTACACTGCTCCAATCCACCCAATCTACCTCACTCTACTTCACTCCAATTTATCCCACTCCACTCTAATCTAACCCACTCCACCCCAACCTACCCCGCTCCAGTCTAGCCCAATCACCTCCACTACTATCTACTTCATTTCAAACTACTCCACTCCAATCTACCCCAGTCTACCCCACTCCACTCTACCCCAGTTTACCCTACTCTAATCTATCCAATCTACTCCAAGTACCCTGCACTACACCAATCTACTCCACTCCATCCTACCCCACTCCATTCCAATCTACCCTACTCAAATCCACCCAATCTACCCCACTCCACGTACCCACTCCACTCTGCCCCACCCCACCCCACTCCAGTGTACCACAATCCACCCCACTCTTCCCCAATCTACCCCAATATACCTCACTCCACTCTACCCCAATCTAATGCCTTCCTATCTATCGCAATCCACCCAAATCTACTCCTATCTACCTCAATCCACCCAAATCTACCCCAGTCTACTACAGTCTACCTTACTCTACTACAATCTACCCCACCCCACTCCATTACAATCTACCCCACCCCACTCCAATCTACCCCACTCTTCCCCACTCAATCTACCCCACTGTACACAATTACAATCTACCCAATCTGCTCCACTCTATTCTACCTTATTCTACCCCAATATACCCCACTACACTCTAAACCAGTCTATCCCACTCCATGCTACCCCAATCTCCTCCACTCTTCTGTAAACCAATTTACCCCACTCTATACTACCCCAATCTACCCCACTCCATGCTACTCAAATTTACCCTAATCCACTCTGCCCCAATCCAACCCACTCCAATATAACCCACCCCACACCACTAACGTTTATCCATGCTGAACAGCAGCCACACTGTTGTACAACATGTCTAAAACACATTGCCAAAGCTAATAGCTTTCTGCATAGGGAAGACACATTTGCTTCGCCAATGCTTGTTCATGTTTCCACCCACTGCTAAAGCTTTTTTAGGATTTAGGATTAGAGAGAGGCACTGCACCAGAATGTCTGGTGATTGTTTTGCAGGAGAGACAGTGACATCCCACCATACCTTTCTAACCAGCTGCTTGCAATGCTTGGCGATGGCTTCTAAGCCCAGGAGTTTGCACATCTTTGCTGCGGTGGGTCTGGTGCTCTGAGCCTGTTTCTCTAAATGTAAATGCAGTGGCATATTCAAAGCGTGCACTTCTGTCCTGCACCAGGATTCTTCTGCTTGTAATGCGCAGAAGCGCAACCTATTCGACATGCTCAATCTGGGGCATTTAAGCCAATACTGTCTGCTATGTGTGCATGTTGCAGTGTTCACTTTTGTATACTGCTGTTTGAATGTTCTGCGTCCGTTTGTGTTTCAGGCTGTTTCTCTATCTATTTGGGGCATAATCTGCATCATTTTTCTACCATTGACCGTGCAGTGCATGTATAATGTAAACTTTTTTGGCGGCCATCAAAATGTTGTTGCCTTCACTGGTGCATCTACGCAGAAGCCAAGATCCCAGTATCACCCAAATGTAGTGCAATTCCAGCTAGTTCATGAAATCTGTATATGCAGCTAAATGTCTAGGGATAGAATGTCTTTAAAACCCATGAACCAGTTTTAAGCATCATTGAAAGGGTGCATGTCCAATCAAACTGGGACAAGGAGCAATAGGGAAAGACTGGGCTGATGCCTGCTCATGTTGGTGCTTCCAATGGCGTCATAATGCCCAAAGTCAAATGCAGCACTCAAAAATCCATACAAACACGATGTAGCGTGCCACTCGGCGTTATTAAAAATTATCAACGGCTATTTATCTCAATGTCTTGTTAAATAGATGAGCCTTGTGCCTTATTCGTCTAGACACGCTGTTAAATAGCACATATTCTGCACTGTGTATCCGGACAGTCTGTTAAATAGCATAGGTAGTGAAGTATGTTTGCCAAATGCACTACAACATTTATCTGAATTCTCTGTGAAATACCTCAGATACGGCATTATTTAGCCATATATCTGGATAAATAGCATATTCTGCTCTATTTATGCAAATGTTCTGTTAATTAGCACAAATTCACCTCTAATTTTTGATGCATTCCGTTAAGTAGCACATATTCTACACTAGTTATCCACGTAATAACGTGTTTTTAATTTACCGGTCTTCTATCATTACCAAACTTCAAAAATCATTGCCTGCTATTTCTGATCCCCCTCGGTCCTATAATGTCTTCCTATTTCTGGCCACCCTTTTTCCACTACAGTACAAAACGATTCAATTTTGGTTGCATTTCATTTATAAGTACACCACAAATTCACAAAATTAAAACACGTTGCTTCCACCAAAAAATGTCGGAAACGCACAATCGTCATTCAATTTCAGACCCAAGCAAGGAGGAGCTGCAAACAAAACATACATGTTTAAAATGAGCAGGGAAAAAGAAAGTAGTCCCAAGACCAAACACTTCAACATACAAGAAAGGTGAAATGTAGTGGCTTTAAAGGTATGAAATGGGCACATTTTGAAGCTTGTAAGAGTAAGTCAGTAAATAGAACCAACAGAGGAGGTGTGCTTTAAGAAATAAAGAAGGAACAATAAAAGCAAGGTAATTAAATGAAGTAGACTGAGGTAGAGATAGTGGTGGGAAAGATACAGAAGAAGGAGAACCAACATGTAGAGAAGAAGGGGAAAGGGAATCTTGTTTTCAGAGGTGTAAAGCTGGAAGGAGTGGGCAGACATTCAGTTCTGTAGTGCTGACAGATGAAGACGAGGTACAAAAGGAGGCCAAATGAAGAAGAACGAGCTGAAATTGACCAGCACAGAAATTACAAGAAAGAGCAAGCAAAGGATAAGGTTAGATTAGGAAAAGGTGCGGACCAACAAGAGAGTGCTTCAGGACACCATGATGGTGTGGGAGGGAATCAGAAGTCGTCTCCTACCAAGATTCTGCATACAAATAATTTGTCATGTGGGAAGTTGGACTGATGTACTAGGAATACCCAGAGATCACAGGATAGAACAACATGGTTAATACATCCACTGCAGGGACCTGTGCTTGACCTCATAGTCACAGGTTCAGATTCTGCTGGGTCTATTCAGCCTCTCATGCCTTTATGGTCAATTAAATTAGTACCCTTGACTTGGGGAACAATAAACATCTGGGTTTTAAAGTGCCAAGTGACCTCGCTGGTTGAACATGCTCTTTACAAACATGTATAGAATGTTATGTTCTGAAGCAGCACAGTAAGTGAAGCTGTAACAATGAAAGTACCAAAGAGGTCAGATCTTCGCTGCCACAAAGGTATGTAAAGTAAATGCTAAAGAAGGTTTGATAGATGTACTGTTTGGAATGGAGTGATTAACATCATTTAGGATAGAGGATAAAATGACACTTAGCAACTTGAAAATGTTATCGGTGAGGAGGATGGAGGAGTGTTTTGGCTATAAAAAGAAAGATATTAGTAATTACAAAGGTGCAAAACAAAGGTTCTATCAAAATATTTTCTTCAACTGAACTATGCGATTCTGCGGCTGCAGTGTTTTCCCCATCATTATGAATTTGGTGCATTTCCCATCATCTGCTACATAATGTGCAGATTGTAACAAAAAAAACAGTTTCTAGCTCAAATGGATCAAAAATTACTAAGATCACATTGACACATGTTGCTGAGTGGTAGAAGGCTCTATGCAAAGGTTGACTGGTCATCTTCAATTTGAATATTGCTGTATTTTGATATTAAACTGGTAATAATTAACTGAAACTTTTGACCAGACAGTGTTAACATGTGAAAACATGACATAATTATAAAGTAACACCATCACAAAATGTGCCGTAATACGTTATATAATTTGCCTTTCCTTTTCCGCACAACTTAGTCAACCCTGCTTCTCAATCTGGACCTCCCCTCCTGCATAATTCCAGTGGTCATGCCTAAAGTTATTAACAATACTTTCTGCAGTATTCTAAGCAGCCGCCTGTCATTAATGAATGTTGCACATTATCAGTACTTGTAAAATAGAATTCAATAAAAAGTCCAGATCTTTGTAAAAGGAGTCAAAAAGCACATATATACCAGTTCACAACAAGCGGCAAATCAAGAAACTGGCCTCAGCCCTTTGTTAAACCTCAGCACGGCAAGAAGTGAGAAACCGGACGCTTGTGAGCAAAATGGACGCAGTGCCTTTCTCAATCAAATGCAGGTAAAGTCAAAGATGGCAGGAAAACGATCCAGTGCAATCTGTTTGAGCCTGGGGGTGCAGGAGAAAATTAGCAGCTTTTTAAGAACACTCATTCATGCTGGTTACATATCCCAAAGAAGAGTTTCGATCAATTGGGAAAAAATGTGCAGTCCCTTTTTAATTAACGCAAGTGATCCAGCGCGATATTAGCAAACAGCATTCATACACTAGATACTCACTTGGGCCCATACATTCGTACTACGCTAATACTTACGCTGGGGTTGTCAGTTGTTACTCTTTATCAAAATCCCTGCTACCAATTACCTTCCGATTGAAGAGTAATGACTTACCAATGAATCCTTTGCTAATTGGGAAGTTTAAAATGAGTGACATTCGTTATTGTACATAATCCTGAAATAACCACTGAGTCAGGAAGTTTTAAAATGTTTATCTAAAGATTTAGCAGAGTAAAATACAGAACCACATGGTACTTAATCGCATCTCAAGGATGAAGCATAGAATAATAATTATTGATTAATGACGGTCCCTCAGAAAGGAGAAGATAGAGACAGCAGCGCAACTAAAGGTTGCATTTATATTTACCTAGTGCGAGAACCAAACCCCTTGGCCAAGGAGTTGGAAAAGATTAGGACCCTCGGAAGGATGAAGAGCAAAGACCTCCTCCAGGATCAGGACAGGACCGGTGACCTCTCTACAACGACGCCTGCGTCATTCCCCTCTCTGATACTCGGCTTCTCCTCGATTCTCCCGTGCCTTCCTTTTAATGGACTACGCCGCCCCCTCCTCAGGACCTCTCTGGACAGCGGTTCAGTCTGCAAATCGATCAGCTTGGCAGTCTGGAGCTAGAAGCTTCTACGCTTGTTCTCTCTGGTCCTCTGCTCTCTTGCAGCATCTCCTTCTTGAACGCCTGCTCCCACTAATTCACTAATGCTATATTCTATTATACCCTTCTACGCCCATGTACCTCCCCTTAATGTTGCTACTTCTGATTGGACAGGGACAGGGGGTTGATCCTCACACCATATTGATTTGGTTCGAATTCTGAAGCCCATTGTCTTTAAACTACCGCCCATCCAATTTAATACATTTGCTTTATTTCCCACCCGTCTCACGACAAATGTTATATATTCTTCATATACAAAGTTTCAATTTTCAACAGGAAAGGCAAGAGCACAGAAGCTTCGGCCATCAGGTCATGGCCTTGGACGACGTCCAGGTTGACTTCATCCTTATTCTTTGGCAGCCAAGTAGGGCACATGCGCAGAATCATTGTCTCTCGAGTTTCAGATCACCAACCCCAGGCCCAAGTTTACGAACTAATAAAAGTCAAAGAAGAAAACATTAAAATCACAAATAAAATGTTTCACTGTATACCCACTCTTTCTACTCTATCCCCATTTACTTATAAATCTATCCCGCATTAGTAGCGTTAAGAAAACGACAAATTAATAATAACACAAGAGCAAGCTGAAGCATGTGAAAACATCAAGCAGCCATTTTAATGCACACTGCGCAGAAGCAGAAATTTCCCACCAAGCACAGAAAGACGTCACAACACGTGATATGGTTGAAACATGCGCAGTGAAGTTCCCGTGCTTTAGCGGCCATTTTAGAAAATGACAAGCGTTACTTGTTAGTTAGAACACATTAGCAAGCTTCCTTGCTATTCATGTAGTGTATGCAAAGTTAATATACACAATACAAAATTAATAAATTAATACTGTGAGGAGATTGTATTCGAGCAAGTCTCATTTGTGAGTCCTTGCTCCATCACAAGCGAACACGCACGTATTGACGAGGCTTATCTAAAATTTACCCAATGGAGATTATATTGAAAATTAATTAAATGATCTTCCAGTAGCACAGTTATTAATAAGGTGGTGAATTCTAATATCTTGGCTGTACATTGAGTTTAACTATAGTAGGGACGTGAAGTCACTGCTTGCACCAGGTTTACTGAACACGTGTATCTCCCACAGGAATGTTAAATGGTAAATATATATTTTAATGATTCAGGGGCAACATTTTTAGTGTTTTGGAAGTATTGGAAGGAGCTCAAAAGAAATAAAAATCCTAAAGATTGGAGTTGTTGAATTACAAGAGTATTTTTGAGCAATAAGAGTTTTATAAGTGGAGCTCTCATAGTGAAACTTGAGGTGGGAGGGTCAGGACTGAGGACATTCGAAAATAGTTTGCATTGAAATGATAGCGAACTTGTGCACGCAAAAGACCACATTAGATGTGTTAGTAAAAGAATCAGTAAATTTATTTAAAAATGCCCAGGGCCAAAATAGCGAAGTAACAATGCTGGGTTCTCATCCCTGAACATAAAATAATTCCCTCTGTTTGAAATGGTGCCATGCCCGAAGGTGTCTGTGTGGCGCAGGAAGGTGGCGTGTTATGTGATGATTTTGCTGAGCAGCGGCTGTTGATCCCCCTTGGTGTGAATATGTGTGTACGAATTGTTTCTGGTCACTCCCACTGTACATGTGTGCTCCGTGGCCCGGGGGTGATGTTAGGAGAGGCATCCCGAGCGGCCATGGTGAGAGTGTTGAACTACCAGGACCGGTTGGATACAGGCTTACCCTCCACCATGGGCAGAGAGTGCTGCTGGCCATCAGAGGAGAGAACATGCGTCCACAGTGAAACACAAGCAGGCAAGAAAAAAAAGTAGTCCCCAAAGGTACATGTAAACACCTAAAGCTTAAGGATTCAGTACTTGGCCAGTGCTCCGTGGAAGTAAACAAAAAACAAAAAGGAGGGAAAAAGAGGAAGGATTTCCCCCTTAGCAAGCAAAGATTTTTAAAGGACACTGACAAAGACAAATGAAAAGCAGTGGGCGGAGTTTAACACCACAAAGCATGTACAACCGGTCATTAAGCGACAGTGCAAGCGCTGTCTAGGCTGGACCTAAAAAAGTGCTCAGCCGTGCACTGAATAAGCAACAGTTTCAGAACTGTTTTCTTAATTTTGGGGGCCAGGTTTATCTGCTCGATAACCATCCCTCAGCTGACAGCTAATGTAATCTTCGGCACGCATTGGTGCTTACACCCAGCCCCTACAGCTTTAAAACCTATACCTTAAAACTCAGTGTACTTCAGGTGAATGCACCATTATTGGAGAATAAGGTAGGAATCGGCTCATCCGGCCATTCTTGTTTCTCCTCAGTGGCTTCACTGGACTTTTCTCCAGGCCTTCACCTCAGTCTCCCTAGGCACAAACCACGATCTTTAAAGCTCATGTAGATGCAACAAACTTCTGCCTTTACATTTTACTTTCAGTAACACTTTGGGAGGTTGAGGTCCTTATATGGTTTTTTTCTACATCATTTAATTTTCAGGTGTTTTCAGTAGAAAGTGTGAAGCTGAGGTTACAGCTGAGATTGTAACCCCATGAAGGTGAGATGTTAGTTCTGTAGCAGCCACTGTCTAGGAATGTGAACTTTTTAATTGTCTTACTGAATCCTCTGTGA
Organism: Calotriton arnoldi; assembly: GCA_963921515.1. NCBI lineage: Eukaryota > Metazoa > Chordata > Amphibia > Caudata > Salamandridae > Calotriton > Calotriton arnoldi. The sequence continues at coordinate 4,677,736 of CAWUFW010000188.1, forward strand.
AGTTTCGCTCTCATTGGTCACAAACTTGTTTGCTGCTGCTAATTAACATAAAGGAGTATCTCTATGGTGCTCGAAATTATGAAAGAAATCTGTTGTGTAACTATATGTACACAGATAAATACAATGTAAAGAAATGGAGATCTTTAAAATGCGTGAAGGCTTGAGATGTTCTTTAAAGCTTTCATACTCGCTGTCATAAATATCACTACAACACAATTGCAGTATTCACCACAACTCCTGCAAAGAGAGTTGGTAAAAAACAACTCATCAAGCATTTCGCTTAGTAAATGTAAAGCGATGACTATCTTTCCAGTTCCCTTTCTTTTTAACTTTCTGTTCATTTAAAGTTCAGTTATTTGTTGATCAGGAAAGGTAAATTGCAAAACGTTTACATTTCAAATGTCTTTCCATGCTGCTCTCCAGACACAGCCTTTGTGTAGTGATGCAGTTTGTGAACAGCATGAAGCGTCAACAGCAGAGGCACAAAGAGGTGTGAGGGCTCTACACTGAAGTGTGATGGCTAACACAGAGGGGATGGGCCTGTTTATTTAGGCCCCTGCAACAGACCTTTGTAGGGTGCTTGAGGAATAAAAGAGTTAGGACCAGTTCAAATTCACAATTACAGTGCAACCCATTTGGTCACACAGTAAAGCTCAGTGTCAAGAGATCTGGTTAAGTATGGATTTATTACAAATTCAAAGCCAGAGTAATATAACTCAGTCTCAGAAACATTGCATAGCAATACAAAATTATCAAAGGACTTCCAACTCTACGGACAAAGTTAATTCTCAAAACCAAATAACCAATGAGAACCTCAGTAGCAATTGTGCATACTAAAAGAAATACAGCACGATGAGGAGATTGAAAATTTCAATCTTCCTGTCTATGATGCATGAGGGTTTCTAATTCCTAAATTAATCGAAACTAAGAATGCTAAGCTAAATCCCAATTAGATCCATAAAGTAGTAAAGGTGTCAGCGTGGGAAAATTTCAATAGAAGTTCTCCAAAGTAAAGTATTGCATAGCTTAAAGCCACACAATGAGAATAAAGCATAGAGCATAGAGGGCTAAACCTCTCCTAGCTTAAAGAAAATCCCTGCGTAAGTGCGCTGCAAAGCCACAGAGCATTGCCTAGTTATATCCTCTAAGACCCTCCAAAATCAGTGTCAACGGTCCAATCAGTGACTATTCCCGAACAGAACTCTCTTTGGCAAAACACACTAGCAATTATTCTTTCTTTTGATGTACATTTCGAAAGACACACTCGCAGCTCTTCTTCTTTGATCCATATAATTGAAGACAACCTTGGGTTTGTCCCTTCATTCCGCACAAAAAGTAGTCCTCCCTTCTGGCCATTAATTCTATCACCCTTGACTCCCTCCACACTTTATTTGAAGAGTTTTATATAGCGCGAACAAGACCACATAAGGGTAACAGAGCGCTTTACATCTTGGTAGTTCAACGGGCACACCTAATGGTAATCGAACATAACAGATCATGATAATCAAAACAGAACTAAAGGGAACAAAAGAAGGTCAATGCATCTTAAGGTGATTGGAGGCTGGCCCAAAAAATGTCTTCATCAGTAACTCTTTGACTTCCTTTTGAAGGAAGCCGTGGAGTTATTAAGTCTTATTTTAGGTGGCAAGACGTTCCAGATTCTTGGTGCAATACCCGAAAATGCTCAATTGTAAGTTTTTTTTTAATGGAATTTCGGTGGCTTGAGCAGTAAGGTGCTAGAGCCTTTAGAGGAGTGAGAACCCCCAGAAAACTCAAGTTTTTGTGGAAGATAGATTTCCTTATCTGTTTCACAAAAGAGCCTTTCTCCATTCATTAGGTCATCGTACCAGGTACCTGGAGAGGACAGAAAAACACTCCATCCGAGAAAAGCATTCACATTGAAAGTTAAACATTGCAAAACCCAAATGCTCAAGGCCTTTGGTCAAGTTAGCAAAGCTAAGACTTCAATACACGTTGTAACTGAGTAAATGCTAATACATGAACAGTCAAGTTATAAGAGCAAATGCAGTTCTCATGAACACACGTTCCATTATATAATGAAAGCAGAACATCTTTGTATAAATGCACATAAACTGCAACTCGGGTTACTGAAAGAAAACATTAGTAAACAGACATATATAAATATCGAGATTACACAGCATGTATACTTCGTATATAGCTTTAAGTGCACTTTCTTAGCTGGGTTCCATTACATCTCACGAATACATAAAGCCTTAATATACACATATGTGGCCTAACAAATAATAACATAGGTGGAGCCAATTTTACGCTATTTCATGGTCAAGGTAGACAAAAGTTGACCTCACCTATAGGGTTCCCTTCAACCAACAGCTCCACCCATACTCACCATTAGCATCTATAAAAATGGCAGTGGTTCAGGAAGTCTAATCAGCAGCCATTTTCTAACAAAACTGTTTATTGAATTTTTAAAAGAAGCCCTTTCACCACCCCCACACTCATACCAGTGTTTGCATTTCCTGCCCTCCAGCCACTGGAATGCAGGTAATACACTTCCACTGTCTGGGAAGCTGTCCTCACTTTCCATCTTGTGTCAATGCAAGCCAGAGGCATTCAAATGCATCCCACTCTGCTGTATGATTAATGCTCTGAGTCAAACCTAAGGAGGAACACCAGAATCTCTTTTTCAATGTTGACATTATTTTCCATGTATTTTCTCGACATATGCGTCCAGCCATTATTTTTCACTTTCAACCATTGGTATGATCAACTGACCTGGCTGGAACAGTGGTCTAGCAATAACTTCACAGCGGAGAGATGGTTTACCTGATTCTAGTACCTATAAAAATGTCCTAATATAGCACAATCTTCACAAGCAAATTACGTTGTTTCTTTCTACATTCTTGCATCCACAAACTGCATGCTGTCTCAAAAATATTCTCTACATTCTTTAAATCCAACAATAAAACTGTCCTTTCATTAAAACTTCTGTTTGTCACCTCTCCTTTTTTCCTTCTCTTTTTCAAATGTCCCTCTCCTTCCCCTCCATTTTCTGCATGTCCCCCTCACTCTGAGCACAACCTACTCTGACACATCGATGTTTGCCTATTCTGTATTATTGTATTTCAGCAAATTTCCCACAACTCATTTACAAGATCACAATATCTCCTCCTTTCTGAAAGCCATATCTAGGCAACCTACCAATACCTAATCTCTAGGGGTGGATGAAAAATTCTGTCCGCCAGCGGAGTTCGCAGAATTTTGCCCACTCCGCTTGGAGCATGGAGTTCCAGAAAAACTCCATCAACCGCTGTGTGGCAGAGTTTTTCGCGCACACGGCTCACCAACGTTAAATTGACAAGCAAGAATTTGCATCTCTTAGCGTGACTTTTGATCGCTAGACTGCCTCCTCGCAAGATTTCTCAATGCGGATGGTAGTGGCAAGTAGCTACCATTCACATTGAGAAAGCTGCTGTTTGCGTTGAGAAAGCTGCCTTACAGCAGCGGCTCTGGCACTCTGTGTGGTGCTGTTCGCCCTGATTTTTCAAAGCGGAACAAGCTTCGAGTGCTAAAAATCAACGCGAGCAGTGCGACATGCCGAATTCCGCCCGCTCGTGGAACTCTGCAGAATTTCAGGGAGTTTTTATGTAACTACGCTGATTTCGCAGAGTAAAACTGTGAATTCCACCCACCACTATAATCTCCTCTAACTCCTCTATTAATCCCACCAACCATGTCCATGAGCTCACAATTCTCCCTCCCCCACTAATGATCACTTCAGCTGATATTAATTTAGTCCACCTTAAAGAAACTGAAATGACTTCATGGAATGATTCGCCTTGAGCGCACAAGACTGATCCCAATAACTAACAGTAATCAATAACACTGGAATAACAACTAACCTTAGGGTCCCGGAGCAGAGTACTGCCCGGCGTAAAGGCTTTGACGCCTCATCAGGGACAGTAAGCGCTATATAAATGCAATTGCAATTAGAATTACAATTACTCATTTCTATACCTCGCCCCGTGCTCACCATTGTGAACATTAGTAACTAGCTCAGGCAATTGTTGTAGAGTGAGGTTGCTTCCTTATGCACATGAGGCACTGAAGCCGCCTATATCTGCCATCTGTGGCCTTTCTCTATTAAAGTGATAATAGGAACTAGTGTTAGTCTGGGTCCTCTTTTGGTCTGAGATGCGAAAGCATAGCTGTCAAACAGATCTCTTGCCAACAATATTCATAGAGTGGGCTATTCATCCATTGACATTCTTCAATCAGCCTTGTTCAGCCACTGCCTTAACACTTTGCCAAGCATATCTTGGCTCAGCTCAGTGGAGTATTCATCTTTCACCTAATGTTATTGGCTGTTTGGATGTATCCTTTTACCTCCACTCAAAAGCTTGCCTTGAGCAGCATGAGGGACTAATATATGGATATAGTACTCTCTGTCCACTACTCTGGCCCGCTCCTGTGTATTTTTCTCTAACGTGCTGACAGTGCCTTCATTAGCACATCAAACCCACTCCTGCTATTTTTGCCAATGTTTGTTAATCACAAACTGCAAGCTACTTTTTAAATGATTAAATGGAGCTCTCTGTGTCAACAAGCTTGTGGCCAAAAGGCCCTGCTGATGACCGGTGCATTTAATGCTCCATTTGGACCTGTAAAGCGGGGATAAATGAGCTGTGAGCCTTAGCCAAACCGATTTGCTTGAAGCTTAAAATCTGACACTTTTCTTTTTAATCTCACAAGCACTGTATCCAAGGTAACAACATTCCTTTATAATTGTCATCCCATCAAGGAGGATACCTGCGAAGTGACTGGACAGTGGAAATGTTCCTGGGTATGAGTTAACTTGTGCTGACAAATGATGGCTAAATGAAGAGTTTTGCAAGGATTCTTCAGCATAATTTGGACATTGCTACCACGGGCCTCAGGAACAGCAGGAGTAGGCCACATCACACGACATACAAACAAAAGCACGGCAATGTTTGTGTCACTCGACAAGATGCCTAGACTTTTTCTTGATTGGGGTAGAAGTACTGCAGGTAGAAGTTGGAAGTTGGTCGAGGTGCATGTGGAAGTGGGTCCAGGAAAAGATCATTGTGGCTTTGGTAGCTCATTATTGTCAGTCCTGGGTCTTCTTTGTTCTGCATGGGTTATTAGGGGGCTGTGACTCTGTTCTGGCTCCTAAAAGAAGTGCACATTTGTTGTGAACTCATGAGTTCTCCTATGAAAAACCTCCCAGGGACAGTTTAATGATCTATTGAAAATGAAAATATGGCCTCTAAAGGTCCCTTAGTATTACTTTTGTGAATAGCGCTTTAATACTTAAGGGACTATTGATAAAGGTAAACTTACATGTGAGTAAATCTGCATGTGTAAGTTTACTCTTACACTTTTGAGTAACTTTACTACTTTTGGCTACTCACCATTTACGATTGCAAAGTCATTTAAAAATTTTGATTTACATGTCCCCACTTTCTGAATTCAGGTGGTTGAGTCTAATTTATGAGTGTAAAGTTACTACTTGTAACTTTTCATACCTAAGCAGAGGTCTTTGCCACCAGGATGGAGTCTCTCTATGGTCAAATATAGTGAAATTGTAAAAATGGATTGAACTAAAAATAAATTAGTGAAAATATGTTAATGTTACATATTAATGGGTTAAGCGACTAGGAAAGCAGGATTGTGGGTTACCTCTTCAGGGGGAGCAGTTGGGGGTATCTATGACCCCAATATTCCAGTCTCAGCTGGAAGAGGAAGGACAACTTGAAATTGCAATTAATGACATATGTGCAGCTCACAGTAAACGGATGAACATGGATGTGGACTAAGAGGAGAGAGGTGTGCTTTACCTGCAATCACTGATGCTCCATTACATGCACATATTAACAAGCATTGAGCCCTGTCAGGACTGCATAACAGTTGATTGTTGCTACTTCAAGAAATTGGCAAGCACCCATGTAAAAATTACACAATGCCGGTGGGTGCCTACCCATTGTGCTAAAGAGTGAGATATTCTCATTCTTGGCCCAAATCAGGAATCGGTTCACAAGCCGATATCAAGCATTGATACACACTGACAGTGACACTCACTAACCCAAAGTGCGTGTGCACACACAGACACACACACACACTCTGACACGAGACACACACCCGTCAGTTAAAGCTGATCATTATTTTTTTAAATCATGTCATTACAATATGAAATAAATTGACAAGTTCTGGCTATGGACTTTTAAATGCTCCTCTTGCTCTTTCTCCAGAGGCCGAGCTAGCATCCAGCACGTTCAATGCTGACATTTAAAGCCTTCCTTTCTCCCCTCCTACAGGCCTGGCGCAGTCTGGGGCGTGGGGGTGCTTTGATGAATTTAATCGCATTGAGCTGCCTGTCCTCTCAGTGGCGGCCCAGCAGATCTACATCGTGCTTCAGTGCAAGAAAAATAAGAAGACGCAGTTCATCTTCACAGACGGAGATGTGGTGGAAATGGATAAGGAGTTCGGGATTTTTCTGACCATGGTATGAACAGTCATTTGCTCAGTGCTGATACCGTGGCCTTTTTTATGAAATCCTTTTAAAGCTTAAGCTAACGCCATAATTTAAAAACATTATAATCGAAATTCAAAGTTTCAAAGTACAGCTGACTGAAAATTGATGCAGAGACGACTATGGGGCAGTGCTTAATTTGTAGAAAAATAAGTGCTGGGGCTCTCGTCAAGAGGCCACAGCAGCTTGCACCATACATTGCCCCTGCCTTGCTGCCAATGATAGTAACAACACAACTACTAACCATCACACTCCTACAAGTGTAACAGTTCTGACTATTCCAGGACCCCAACGCTATAAGAATGGCTTGGGTGTCAGGTAATAGTCATTTTTAATGTATTTTGGATTAGTAATTAACTGTTGTTCTGGTCATCTTTAAATTAACCAACAGCACCACATTGTGACAGACTGTGTGACAGACTGTCACAAGCTCTGGTGTTTGCAATTAAGTGCAGGTGCCGAGCACCGGAAACCACCAGCTCAAATTAAGCACTGGTATGGGGCAGTGCGACTAATGTTCGCAGCCATTAGAGAAGTGCTTGACTTGAATAAAGGGCTTGGAGCCAGATGTGCAAAGCCATTTTTCGGTTACAAACCCTGCGATCAGAATGGCTTTATGCTATGTTTTAAACCCATTTTGAGTGTTGGAAAAGTGTTTCAGACTTGCAAAATGGGTTTACTGACGCTTCCTGAAGCACAATTAGGAAGGGTGTGAAAGGGGCGTCCACTGCTAATTGTTATTTGGAATGGTGTGAAGCAATGTTTTGAATCCACAACTGCTGTTGCAAACCACTGAAAAGCTACTGACACAGTGGATGTGGGAATAGATTTGGGAAGGGGAAACATTTGTGAATCATGATCGGCGACCCCAGAGGGTTTGGGGTTCATGTAGGGGGAGACTACTGCTCCCTTAAGGAACCAGGCTTGTATGAAAACAGTTTCCCATTTGGGAATGGAAACACAAGGATGGTGGTCTGTTATTCCTTCACCCACGCACAGAGGGTCGCAAAAAGCGACCGGCCCAATTAATATTCATGAGACGGGTCATTCTGTCACCCCAGTGACGGACGATTTTCCAATGCCACCTATTAATACATAGGTTGCATCGTAAAATTAAAGACTGGTTGCAAAAAGTCAGTGTGCAGCTTGCAACTACTTTGTGGGACCAGTCTTTTGGCGCATTGGTCTCTTCCTCTTGGCCTGTATCTGATTCTGAGCTCTGTTGTCATCACTTCCATGATCAGCTGTTCCTCAGGTTATTTATGGTTGTTCGGTTGTCTGTAAGAGGAGCCACTGCTGGGGTGTAATGGATTCCCTTAATTATTCAATGTCTGAGTACAGCTCCTTCTACCTGGAGCTTGTTGAGTGCTTTTGGGATTCACTGTTGTATATTCAGGGATTTCACTTGAAGCAAAGGGGATTATATTTGTCATGCACATTTACCAGGTTTGTTGTAGTGTTGCATTTTGAACATCAACATTATTATTTTTTTTCTGAGTGAAGTGCATTAGAGTAAGCAGAAGCATGAGAACATTATTTCAATACAGTTTTGACTTTGTAATACGAAATTAAAACAACGTGTTATTCTGCGCGTTTCTTTAAATCTACTAGTGCCATGTCAGCCTCATCTGTGTGTAACTCATTTACCAGGATTGTCCTTTGTCTAACTCTTTTAATATCACTTTTGGGCCTTCTCAAGCCAAAGATTATAAAGGACTTCAGAAAATAATGCCCTGTACTTTATTTGTATAATAAGTCCTTTCAAGCACGAAACGACTGTTAACACTCTCTGGCTCACACTGCAATGCCGTAGCGTGCTTACAGTATGATTTGGCAATATTGCTTTAATATATTTTTCGTTACAAACCGGTGCCAGTCCCAGTAGGTGCTTTTTATCGTGCTATTTCAAGTTCCACCCTCTTAAACAAGGGCGGACTCTTCTTCTTGTCTGAAGAAGTTTGGGTTTAAATTTAAGACCGTTATTAAAGAAGATGGAACAGGAACTCACAGTGAATCAGCAATTATAAATGTGCTTTCATAATCACAGATTGAAAGGAAAATCTAAATGTGTTCCAGATGCACAATGTTAAAGGAGCTGAATGCCGGGACAGGTGTCCTATTTGCGTGTGTTTTAACCCTTTCATTGCAGAATCCCGGGTATGCTGGAAGGCAGGAGCTCCCTGAGAATCTCAAGGTGCAGTTCCGCACCGTGGCCATGATGGTGCCCGACCGGGCCATCATCATGAGGGTCAAACTGGCCAGCGCAGGCTTCAGGGACAACCAGATTCTGAGCCGGAAATTTTACACCCTCTACAAACTGTGCGAAGAGCAGCTGTCTAAGCAGGTGAGACACGTATTCTGATTGACGTGACTCTGAACATCTGAAAGAAAAAAAGAAAGTTTGCTGTAAAGAGGTGTGTCAGTCAAAGATAGTTCTAGGTTTAACAGAAGTTGGTGAAGTTATACATCAGAAGGATGCACATCTTCAAATAACCCAAGCACCAAACATTGCGTGTAGAACCTCTGACAAAACGTGGACAGGGCCGGACTAGCCGCTGCGGGCACCGGGCGTTTTCCCGGTGTTACGGAAGGATGGGGCCCGGTTTTCATGTGGTGGGTGCCGGTTTTGCAGCAGTGCTGCAATATCGGCCCCCTGTAACAAAAGAGGCAGCGTGCTAAAGCAGAAGCAGTACTGCTCCTCAATAGCACCCCTACCCCCCACCCGGGGCCAGGATTGCCAGGGCTTGTTTGTGTTCCTATTCCGGCCCTGAACGTGGATGCCATTGGTGGCCAGAGGGAACGCCCATCTGTCCCAAATCAAGGTTCTTTACAGGAACTGACTATTTCTTCGGGATGAACTGTGCACAAGACTCTATGTTCATCTTTCAATTCAAGTAAATAAAGGGACTTTAGAAAATATCACTTTTATTGTGTTAAATTTAATATTCTAAACCTATTGCTTTAAGTTTTTATAGTTATTTACTATCCCACCGTCAAAAGTTTCATTTTACAGGAAACTGTAGTCCTTCCAGATGGCATGGCTGCTGAGTTATTTCTTTTCAAACATAAAACTTGTGACATGCATAATACAGAGGGCCGCTTCACCACGGGCCTCCGCACTCATGGTGGAGGCCCCGCAGTCATGGCGGGTGGGCCTGCAATCATAGCGGGCCCTTCACAATGAGAAACTGCAATGCGGACGTCCCGCCACAAGTGCGGGCCCCCGCCATGACTGCGGGCCTCCGCCACGAGTGCGGAAACCCTCTGTGAATTTTTCCACAAGTGTTTTAACCTTGGAAATGGAAAGTCATCCTGGAATTAACCTCCTTTCAAAGTGCTGAAACACTTGGTGCAAAGTGAGAACTGGGTCGACAGCCATTGAGCCTCATTACGTAAGGGTTATTCACAAAGGTATACTTACATGTGAGTAAATATACACATGTAAATGTACTCTTACACTTTTGAAAACTTTACTGCTCTTGGCTATCCTCCATTTACGAGTGCTCAGTTATTCAAAAGTGTAGACTGATGTGTCCCAATCCTGAATTCAGGTGGTGGAGCCTAATTTACAAGTATAAACTTACTACTTGTAACTTTTCACACATAGGCAGGAGTCTCCACTACCAGGACTGATATAGGCCTATATATAAGTATAGGTAAAAGTCTAAAAGTTTATTAAACTAAAAAATGGTGTTGTATTGTCCTGTACTGCAGCATTTATATAGCACTTTATCCCACTGTCTGGGGGTTGAATCTCTTGTCCACATGTGTAGCACGCTAAACCATGTAGGGTGAGTAATTGGAAGGATGTTGTTTTTATTTTGCTCCTTTGCTGGAAGTGTTTCCATGTCATGCGTGATGACCACCGAGATGTGGTTATTGTGTTATGGGACGCAGCGCATAGCAGTGTGTTGGATGATGAAGTGAAAGGGACAGGTACACAGTTTTATGGTTTTCAACATGCTGGTAGCTTTGAACAGCTCTGCAGGTCCCTTTGTGGTATTTTATTTGATATAGTGTGCTTATCTGGATACTGCATGGGTTGTCAAATCTGACATTTTGTATATAGTTTTGGTGCTGTGCTGGCATGGTTGGACGGAGAGAAAAGTGGTGAGATCTGTTGGACTGACATTTTTATATCTGAGTGTCTATGTGAGATGTAAAGAAGTGGTCCGATTGTATAGATATTCGGGACCTGCAGAAAATTGACTATATTAAAGTCCTCAAAAATTTTCCAGTAATGTTTGACAGATTTCTTTGGTTATTCCATGTCTGTTCATGTGGTGATGTTTGGCTGTACAGTGCTGGTGATGAGAAACCCTCACAGCAGATATGTTTTATGTGAATTTAATAAGTGTAAGTTATAATTTGTTGACCGCTGCGTATTATGGTCTTAGTATTATTGCGGTCCATAACTGTTACATATGGAAGCACATAACTATATAATTCCACAGTGAAACAGAGATGAGCCCTTATTCGCTTACCTGCAAAATGAAAGTATTTTGCTGGATGAGTTGTTTGCAATTCGTGGGTTGTAAACTGGGGATTACGCTTGAACTTTTCTGGGCTCTCTTCCCTGGATCCAGGTGGTGCAGTATTCTAGGAAATAGGCATGTTTTCAACTGTTTTCCGAGTTGTATATGCTCCTGGGTGTTTCTAATGTTGTCTGGTAGTGAGTTCCAGAGCTTGGCGGCTTGTACTGAGAAAGCAGTGCCTCCCGCAGCTTTCTTATATTAAGGTGGTATGATAAAATATTTTAAATTAATTTACATTATTAGTAACCATCTTAATGTTAAATATTAATATAATTTAATTTTAAATGTTTATTTTTAAATATAGAACAAAATAAAACATGCTGTAACATTATATCCTTAATTTTTAATTGAATGTTTAATTATTTTCAATATATTCGTAGACATTTAAATTATTTTTTCTTAACATTTAAATACATAAGATTCCCAACTAAAGCATAAAATGTATATTTGTTTATTATGTAAATTATTTTATGCAAATTACTTAAGGTTATGTGCAGGATTAAAGTAAAATAATTAACGTTTTTTCAAATTGAAGTTACATTAATGTTTACATTTTAAAAAAGGTCATGGACATACTTAATATTAATGTAACAAGGTTTATTTTTCTGTAACTTGACCTAAAATTGAATTTATATGTATTTTTAAGAAGTTAAAATATGTTAATTTAATTTACCATTAGTACAAATGGGCTTTTTATTTTTAAGTCCATTCCTCAGTTATTGTTAATGGGAGGGGGTTGCAGCATCAATGATTGGCCATGTGTGGTGTTGAACTTACTACAGCTATATTAACTATAGGAGGGCAGTTTGTGAGTAGCAATGGACTAACTCTCGTTTGTGGGTACATGTCCCTTGGTAAACTCCTTCCTAACCTTCCTTTAACCCCTCTTTTACTACTTCCTAAAACCCTCCCATTAGTAATAGTCTCATTTTCCAGCCACTCCTCCCATCCCTTCCACAGTTACTTCTAAAAGATATACCTACATGTGCAGAGATCACCACAGTCTAGGTGGAGATCTCCGCACATTAAAGAAAGAAGAGGTGGAGGCATAGATCTCTGTACGTAGGTTATTGAATAGCATTTTGTAGTACGTTAGCAGTATTATTGTAGTATTACAAAATGTGCTACAAATGCAGTTTGGGAATAGGCCCTCTAGTGTTCAGAGACATTGGCTCACACTCCCATGCCTTACCACAAAGGGAACACCCTTCTATGATAGGCGGTTGGCTCTTGCAACATGCACCTAAAAGGAAGCTTGGAAATCATCAATGAACACCAGGACTCTAAATCTGGGACCTTGAACCCAATAGATCTCTCTGCAGCTTACCAAATTGTTGCTCTTCGTACCCTACATAACAGGTAAGCAGAATACATGCAGTAAAACTTACGTCCTCTAACTAGAAATGTACTGGTAAAAATATTAAAATCTTCGAATATATTATAACTAAAAAGATGATTCACAACTTAATTTCAAAATTGTGCCTTTGATCCCTGAGGAATGGCTCTGGTTGGTTCCACATTTACTTGAAATTTAGCACATGATGCCTTATTATTCTAAAATAAAATGTTAACAAACTTGAGATCATGATGGTGGGTGCACTCTCCACCACCTGTGATCTATTGAAGTGGGCCTCTGTCTTACCTGTACCTTAAAGGTAAACATTTAGGGTCATAGATGGACCATAAATCTCTTCATGAGTGTTCAGATATTATTTCAGTGAGTAGTGTCTTTTACACATTCGTCCACTGAAAAAATAAAATGTTTCAACCAACCACCAAAAGTACCAACTATCCTTGCAGTGGTGATTTCCTGGTATTGCTAAGCAACAGTGTCCATTTATGAACTAACTAAAAGGTTTTGGCCAAACCTCAGTGTTTGCAGAATATATCACAGTGAGCGTTTTGCTCCATCTGAATTAGAAAGAACACATTTGCCCGGCTTGGCAGGCTTTGCACTGGATGTCTATGAAAGATCTCTTCCAGTTCAAGTTAATTCCCCTGGTTCACAGAGCCCTCTGCCAAAGGACGTGCCTTTTTAACAACCATCTAGGCCTCTGATGTCCTCAAGTGAATCATGCGGTCTATCTCAAAGTTCAAGCATGCTTAATGAGGTATAGAGGCCAGTTTAGTCTGTGCTACCAGACTGTGGGTGTAACACTTTTGACCGAAATATTAGGAGAAGTATATAACTCGATCTCATACAAATCTATTCCAAAAATCAATTTACTTGGTCAGTCATAACTTAACAGCCTTTAATGTATCATTAACATTACAGTAACAGTACAGTGCATCAACTATAGCACAGATCATGATAGACTGAAACAATAACTATTCTTCTCAATATTTCAGCAGCATGAGATCACCTCAGTGGTGTAAGCTGTGCTCCGAGGGCCTTCTGTTAACATCATGTTTTCAAGAGTAAAGGAATATAAACATTGTAATGCTTTAAAGCAGAAATAAAACTTAATGGACCTCTTTCCTCTGTATTTGAGCAACCAATCATTTGTAAATCCTTGCCTTGTCCTTTGTGTAAGGAGTGCCGCCATGAGCAAGGCTTTCAGAGGATAGGATTCTCTCCATGTCTGTATCCCTTTTTCTCTCATGATAGAATTGTTCATTATTCATTGTGCCCCTGAACTAACTATAACATCCCTTGTCTGTCTGTCCAGGCCACTGCTTCTAGGCAGTTCGCCCTTGCACTTCCTTAGCAATCTCCCCATGTTCTCATTCTAAACAACTGTCCTTGTTCATGAGCCCCTTCTTAACTACTCCCAGTTGTGGCCTGCTGCTCTTCTTTGCCCAACGATCCTCCGTAATGTCTTCACCATTCCCTGACTGCTGCAAGCATCTCTTCCAGATTGGCTCTGCGCCTTCCTATTTGGCTCTTCTTTGTAACATCACTGGCTCTTTGCTGCAGTTCTTCACCCACCACCACTCTACAACTCTCCCATGCCACGCTTCCTTGTCCAGTGTCCTTCAGCTTGCCTTTGTCTCTATCTCTCATATTCTCTCTGTGGCCCCCCAATGCCACCACCGTTATATCCTTCACTTCCAAGGGATGCCCCCAATGTAGGACTTACCCTTGTGATGCCTGCTGTGGAATGTAAGGTAAAGATGTTAGGCCTAATATTTCACTGCTCTCATAGAGTACCCATATGTTCACTGGTGCGAATAGCACCAAGGGAAATATTTTCTAAAAACGTGAGACATTCTCTCTTTATCCCTTTTGCTAATTTCAAGATTGTTCCACAACTCTGGTGCTATCATATGTGAAACATCTGGCAATTGTCCTTTTTTCAGTCACCCATTGGTCCTAAAGAGCTGCATGCCACTATTTCCTCCTGCATATTTGCTGCCATAAGTTGAATTCAACATATTCATTTTTTGTGATAGGAACAACACATTTTTTATGCTTGCGTTGACTGGTCCTTCCCACCGGGTCCAGTTTGATAAGCCTCATAGGGGATGTTCAGCACTGCCTGAATCTTTTGAAGCTCTTGCTGAATCCTATAGTAGAATCTGAGTGGCACTTCACAGAACGTGCCTCAGTGTCCCCACAGACTAATGTGATGCAGTGTTTTGTTTTATTGATGATCACTTCCATTTGTTGCACAATCCATCAGATCCGGGGCTTCCATTCCTCCAGCAGATTATCAAAGATGAGGCGAGGTCACTGATTGTGTGGACAATGCCTGATGGGCTACAAAATTCACTGAGCTGCACTAAAGTCACGAAAGTGCATCTCACTTTTTCCTGAAGCTTCCTGGCACCTCTCATATTTCATCTTAGTCTGAGAAGCATAAGCTAATTTAGTTTTGGAAAGGATTCTCAGAGAAGTACTTTCACATGTAAAAGCTGACTAATTCAAGGAAGGGTGGGTCAGAATGGTAAGAAGACAACAGTTTTTATTATGTAAACTTTTTATATAAAGCTAATTTACATGTACTCTAAAGATAGTTTTGTGAACAGCCTGTCTCTGATTCCCGTTGCTTATACTTCGACCATCTGACCACTTTGCAGCCTATTCACTCAGTGTTCCACCTTCAGCATGACAGCCCTGCCCATAACCACCAGGCGACATGAGATATTTTATGTAAACGTCAATACCTTCCAGGTCCCGAAGCATAGTGGTAAAACCCAAGCTTGGTTCTCAAATGTATTTGGTGGATAGTTGTGCCATAGTCCTAAAAAAGGAGACTTACTCCTGAACTACAAGACGTCAGTCACACCTGCTAGTAGAAAAAAGCTTTGTGAATTTGAGCCTTATGAGCATCCCACTGCTTCTGCACCTAAAACTAATGGGTGTCATATGTTCTACAACAATTAAATCTTATCTGTTGAACAAAAACATGCATGTATATATGGGATTCATACAGCACAAGCCCAGCTATGAAGCAGGGAAACCCTGTACAGGGTCTGGAATGCAATGAAGGTGCGAGAGGAAAACCCCACAGAGGAGGTTTTATCAATCAAAGACAAAAATCAGATCTCAACATGTATGAAAGATGTAAATCAATATTTGGAGGGTTGCAACACCCGTTACTTAGAAGATTAATGCTAAACAAGTACTTTTCACCAGATCCTGGTCAACTGAAAGCAATTCATATCTCTAGAAGCCATAATGATTGATTAGCACTTGAACTGTTATAACAGTAGTCATTCGTATTCGTATTCGTATTATTGGTCCGAGTTAAATCAGGCTCTCCTAGAGATTGCTGCCCCCCTTATATTCTAAAGGATATTTTCTCTGCCTTACCACATACCGTACTTCCTTTCTTAAATGAGTCCCTTGGGCAGGGCAGGGACCCGAATGCATTCAAGAATGCAATCGTGGTCCCTCTCCTAAAGAAACCGGGTGCCGACCCCCTTAATCCATCAAACTACCGTCCCATCTCTCTGCTCCCCTTCTTAGCTAAGATATTGGAGGCCCATGTTGCCAGGTGTCTATCCAATTTTATTGAACATTCCGAACATCTGGACTTTCACCAAGCAGGCTTCCGGCCCGCCCACTCTACTGAGACTGTTATCCTCGCGGTTCTAGACGCCTTGTGAGCTAACGCAGACAAGGGTACCCCTCAGGCCTTGGTGCTCCTGGATCTGTCGGCCGCGTTTGACACGGTCGACCACCAAATTTTGCTGGACCGTGTCAGACAGGCTGGCATTCAAGGTGCAGCTCTCAACTGGATCAAGTCATTTCTCGAGGGCCGCACCCAAGCAGTACGCCTTGCTCCTTTTACTGCCCCCAAGACCGCTATCACGTGCGGGGTCCCACAAGGATCATCATTGTCCCCCCACCTGTTTAATCTTTAACTCCTGCCCTTGATTCATTCTCTAAAGAACAGGAAGTTAACTACTTTTAACTATGCTGATGATCTTCAGCTTGTCTTTACCATCGACAACTCCTCCGACTCAATTCAGGAATTTCAAGACACCATGCTCTATATCCAGAGTTGGATGGACCATAACCATCTTAAACTTAATCCGGGCAAGACCGAACTAGTCCTGCCCGGAAAAGGCCAGATCTATTGGGGCCCACACTATTGGCCAACTGAATTGGGACCCCCCCCTATCCCGTCCTCTTCTGTAAAAAGCCTAGGAGTCACCATAAATGCTGATCTCTCATTTAGAGGTCAAGTAGGGGCAGTGGTCTCCTCATGCTTTTTCCAACTACGCAAAATCAGGAAGATTGCCCATTTGCTTACTCATACTGCTCTCATACAGGTTGTCACGGCCTTGGTTCTCTCTCGTCTTGATTTCTCCAACTCTATTTACCTCGGCCTCCCATTGTTCCTACTTAAACGTCTCCAGCTGGTACAAAACCAAGCTGCGAGACTCATCCACAAACGGCCAAAATGGCAATCTGCCAGCCCCTTACTTGCAAAAACTTAATTGGCTCCCTATCATCCAGCGGGCAGCCTTTAAGACAGGGTGCTTAATTTTCAAGGCCCTTCACTGTAGGAGCCCTAAATTCATCAGTTGCATGATATCAAGACATGTTCCCACCCGTAATCTGCGATCTGCACATCTCCAGCTGCTAACTACCCCTACCTATAAGCTCAAACGCCAGGGAGGGTGCAGGTTCTCCTATCTGGCCCCCAAATTCTGGAACTCTCTCCCACTAGCGATCAGATCTTGCAATAATTTATTGGGTTTCAGAAAAATGCTCAAGACATGGTTGTTTGAGCAGGCTTATGCATAATCCGCCTCTGCCATGACACTGATCAAGTTAAGCGCCATGAAACCTCTGGGTGTACGTGCGCTATAGAAATTTTTATTAACATAACATGGGCTCTGGAATAAAATAATGTTGATCTGTCGTATGGTCTTGCTGTAGTCACTAATCTGTCAAGACCGCTGAATAGTGTACAAAGTTCATGCCTTTTATCCCAGTATGATTCCCAATACCAATATGCATTTTGTGAATGTTTTCACATGTATATAGTTGATTAGCATTGTCACTATGGTGTAATATATTATTATTATATGTAGTGATATTTTCTTATTATACCTTCCGGGTTGTTTTCACTTGTGATGTTCTCTAGTAATAGTACCTTTCTCTGATGATGGTTGAGTTGGTATTACGCCAAATGTTGCGGATCAGTGTCTTTTACACATATTTTGATTTATTTATACGCTTGTGGTCTATTTACATTGTACATTTCATCTTAGTGATTGTAAACTTTGAGCTCATCTCCCCGGATGATGGTGTTTGTCAAGCAGAAATATACACAGTTTCTGGGTATTAGCTCGACTTGACGCATCTGTTCAGCTTGAATGTGACAAAGCGTGTTGTACATGTGAAATTCACGAACAGCGCAGCCATTTGTTTAAAATTCATTTTAGCCTTTTAGAGTATATTGGTTTCCTGTTTTTTAAGGTTTAGCAAACACTTCCTGAAATTTAGTGCACATAGGTAAAAATTTTGAGCAAAAAGAGAAGTTTGAAGAAAATGTTGGTTTTTATATTATTTTTGCCCTTTACCAGTGTTCCTTGCTTTAAATTCTTCTCGAGCTCAGCCAGTAAAGGGTGTAATTTTGTTTAAAAATTTTTTTGCTGGTACTATACATTTCAAGATTTTAGATATTTCTTATTTCTCAACCCTTTGGGTCACTGATAGGTTAGTTTGCAGCATTTACCATTTCATTTAGCTTTATATAGGTGTAAAGACAGGTAGGTCATCAGAATGCAGGACTTATTTTGACCATTTACAGTGAACATGGGGGCATATTTACAGCAAAATGTCGGAGCGCGGAGATGCGCCAAATTTGGCAGCACCGCGCTCCG
Source organism: Calotriton arnoldi (assembly GCA_963921515.1). Classification (NCBI taxonomy): domain Eukaryota; kingdom Metazoa; phylum Chordata; class Amphibia; order Caudata; family Salamandridae; genus Calotriton; species Calotriton arnoldi. The sequence continues at coordinate 4,696,084 of CAWUFW010000188.1, forward strand.
ACATTTTCAAAACGCAGGGTTGCGCCGTATTTACTGCAATACGGCGCACCCCTGTGTTTTCCCTAGCACTGGCGCTAAAGTTTTCTGCCTAGCACCAATGCAGGCACCCTTGCACCATAGTGCAAGGGTACTGCGTTGCAGGGAATGATTGTTTATGTGCAGGAAGGTGTCCCTTCCTACATGTAAACAATCCATAATGGCTATGTGTTACTTCTATGTGTGCTGCAAAATGCAGCACACATAGAAGCAGCAAATCGTCATTATTTAATGATTGTTTATGTGCAGGAAGGAACACCTTCCTGCACATAAACAATCATTAATGTTGTTTTGCTCATTCTATGTGTGCTGCAGAATGCAGCACACATAGAAAAGGCAAACACAAGGAGAAATAAAAGCATTTCTCCTCGTTTCACCATTCTAACGCCTTCTCTTTCATGGCGTTAGTTTTTGGCGCTGCCTCAAATTTACACCTCCTTGTAAATCTGGGGCAGCGTCAAACAGGCGATGGGTGTTGCGATGGAACTCCCACAGCAACACCCATTGCAAGCCCCTTTCACGCAGATACCTGTGTGAAAGGGTACCCAGCGGTGGTTGGTGCAGGTTAGCACGGTGGGGCGGGCAGAGCGGGGGAGGATGTCGACAAACGACGGAATAGGGAAAATAAAATAAATAAATCCTGTTCCTTCGTCTGTCGAAAATCCCCCACCCCGCCCTGCCCTACTGCGCTTACCTGTACCGACCGCCGCTGAGGATACCATATTTACAAAACGGCGTTAAGCCACAAAAAATGGTTTAACACCACTTTGTAACTATGGAGCAGTGCATTGCACCACCGGAACGTCGTTAAAAGTGGCGTTCCTGTGGCGCAGTGCCCTTGTAAATATGCCCCAAAGAATCTTAAAATTGGTGAGCTCCTTCGAAGAGTCTGACCAAACAATGCATTGTAGGGTTCCTCGGTTTAACTACAGGCTGTATTTCGAGTCTTAGTTCAGTGTTTTGGTTTTTGTGATAATAGAAGCCACAGGACTTGAGTGCAGCTGCTGTGATGATTTCATCAATTGATATTTTTATAGAATCCCATGGGTTGAACGGTTTCTCAGTATTGATTGGAGTGACTGCTGCTGCCCGTTTGTCCATTTTAGCATAATCACTTATAGGAGCCAGATTCACATTCTGTCTGTACACTGAGCAACTGGTATTGGATCCTTGTTGATCTTAATAATTGATGCTGTGCGTGGCTCCATTTTTGCAAGAAGAGGCAGCAGTTCAATCCGAGGCTCTTTGTGCACTGCTACTTTCATTGCAATATACAATCGGCGTCATTGTGTGCTGGTGGGTAGGAGGCTCACACAACATGAACTGCAGCATTTTGGGAAATAGGAAACTTCACGAGTCTTAGCTGCCTCTGCTCGCCTCCAGCAGTTTCTACAATCAGTGGTGTCTCGACGAAAGTTGAGTACAGCGAGCACCCCTTCGTTACCTCCTTCTTTCTCTGCGACGTCTCTTACACTTGAGTGCATTGGCAAGAATTGAAATATTGCAGGGGTTGTGCTTGAAGCTATTCAGGTAGGATGCATCCTAGGGGTCTTCTCGCCGGCACCCTGTTTATCACCGATCTTACTCATATATCTACTATTAAAAAACACACACCAAAACATAATTCACCTTCATGGTCCACTCATGGCTGGGCTCAATTTCCTGATCCGAGCTGAAATTAATATGGCTGCAAGATTAGCAGAAGTGGCCTGTAGCTAAAATGGGGGCACCGTAGTGGTAGACAAGTGAGGTCTGCGACTCCAACTGAGAGAGGTGGGGGTGTTTTGATTAGTGGACAATAGTCCCACAGCAGATATATTCCTAGGATTAATGTCTGGTGGAAAATTGCTTGGGAAGTGCAGATTATCCATGGAGAGGACAGTGAAGAGTGTGATGTAGGATAGCAGGGTGTGGCTGGGTTGTGCCCTGGCCGAGGGAGAGGCCCAGCTCCGGAACAAATTGTGTTCCACGATCTGCATTAGTGAGACATGTCGTAAAAAAGCCCCACTGGACTTTCAGCCCTTCCTTTGTTCTTTCTTCCCATCATCCCTGAAAGTACGGTGCTGATGGGGGGTGACTTTGGTGTCATGGGAAGGGCAATGATTCATGGAGCTGTAGACCCCATTGGGCTCCATTGAGTGGTGACCTGGTGGGGTCTGTGCTATTTTGAAGACACCTCTTGATGGGCGCACGAGGACAGTGTCATTCTACGCCTTCCAAAATTTGGCTGGAAGTATTACAAGACTGTTCACACCAATGGTGGCCATTAGCCTTGCTGAGACTGAGCTGTGTGGTGCCCATTCAAAGATTTACAGTGTGTTCCGGTACCGAAGTGCAACTGAGCCCTTGTTGGGACAACGGAGTGACTTGGTTTGGGGTAGTAACCACCTTGCGTTAGCAGTTCTTGAATGAGTTCTCTGAGTATACTCTGATGCTGAGCCCATGAAGCAGGGGCCCAACATGCTGTGCGAGCAGCTTAAAACAAAGCCCAGGACTAGAGAATAAACCTGCAAAATCTCCAGTAGGTACAGCCCATGCCCTTCAACTTCAAATGATATGAGGGCTGTCACTGATAAAAAGTCACAGAAGGAACTGCATACTTGAAGCGGTAGCGACCACTAGGGAAGTTCACGAAAATGTGATGGTGGATATGGGATTGTATAGGGATAATCAGTGCAAACTGTCAGATAAAATAAAGGAGAACAAAGAAAAATAACAATCTCCGAGCCTTGTCATGGTAGACCTGCAACATCTGGTCACTCAACTGACAGAGACAGTGTGCTACTTGGAGTACAGGGCGAGGGGTTACTCATGCCGTACAACATATGGGTTATTGACCTACTGAAGACATGGACATGGTCAAATATATGGAAGATTGGCTGTGACGATAGTGGTGCTACAGGACCTGCCCGTTTTTATGCTCTTGAGAGGGTACATAGGGTGCTGGCAGCCAGACACCCACTGGGCTCCTCTTTGAGGCCAGTGGTGAAATACAGCAAATGAGGCATGCTGCTCTAAAAGGCTTGGTGGAAACCTGCTACATCAAGCTCTTTTCCAAATATACTGTGGCCAAGAGGCATCATGGAGTCTCTTTGATTTCAGTGAAAAGATGCTGAAGAGAAGCAGAATTGGGGTACATGCTGTTGTTTTCCCCATGCCAAAAGGTAATTTTTGATGATAGCTCAAATTTGTTTGCAGACCTGGGGAGGTGTGGATGAGCTGATGAACGGGGCTACCATTAAAGTCCAAAGAATGTAATTGACACTCTAGGAAACAACACGTAAACCTTACACCTATAGAAAGTCATCTCAGTAACAAGCCCAGCTGGAACAGTTGCCACAGTGTAGAAGATAAGTGATTCTCTGCAGTGACGATGATTGACTTACACTGGATGAGGGTTGACAGGGTCTCATTCAGATGAAACTACATCCATGAAAGATGAGAAAGTAATGCCAGGGCTCACACCACTTTCAGAGGAGAAACGGATTGAAAAGCAGTATGGCAGTGCATTGTCATGGAACACTGGACTGGACTTGTCTGGTGGCATGGATGAGAGATAACATCAATCATTGCTGTGAGCAAAGGAGTGTGGCAATGTCTGCATGGCTGGGTGGTGGGCGCGGCGGCTCCAGTGAAAAGAGTGTGCTTGAATCACTTTTTTGGTGGGTGAGGGACCATTGTCCTACTATCCTGGAGAAGGGTAGAGGAGAGTTTGCTTTGCGGTTGATGATGGCCGTACACGTGGAATTAATCTAAGATGACATGCCCCTGAATAGTTGGAGAGGTGCACCACTGGATTCAAGCTAGCCTGGCTGATGAAGGGTGATGCCCTGAAACCGGTCCCAGGATGCTTGTTTCCGGTCCAGGGAGGACCTGGCTTGGCAGTTCGGGCTGGACTGTTCCCACAAGGAACAGGGTCAAGACTGATTTGCATATGGCTGGGTCCAAACTGGGGTGGTGTGGTGAGCAAAAGAATGATGGATTTAACCCAGATCCTTGTGACTGGGGGGTGAATGTTTGCATTGTCCAGCATTCCGTCCATCAATTGTTTCTCTTGCATATGTCGCCCTAAGTGGGAAGGGTATGCCCAGACGTGGGTCCCGTGCTCACTGCACCACTGGATTCAAGCTAGCCTGGCTGATGAAGGGTGATGCCCTGAAACCGGTCCCAGGATGCTTGTTTCCAGTCCAGGGAGGACCTGGCTTGGCAGTTCGGGCTGGACTGTTCCCACAAGGAACAGCGTCAAGACTGATTTGCATATGGCTGGGTCCAAACTGGGGTGGTGTTGTGAGTAAAAGAATGATGGATTTAATCCAGATCCTTGTGACTGGGGGTGAATGTTTGCATTGTCCAGCATTCCGTCCATCAATTGTTTCTTTTGCATATGTCGCCCTAAGTGGGAAGGGAATGTCCAGACGTTGGTCCCGTGCTCACTGCACCACTGGATTCAAGCTTGCCTGGCTGATGAAGGGTGATACCCTGAAACCGGTCCCAGGACGCTTGCTTCCAGTCCAGTGAGGACCTGGCTTGGCAGTTCGGGCTGGACTGTTCCCACAAGGAACAGGGTCAAGACTGATTTGCATATGGCTGGGTCCAAACTGGGGTGGTGTGGTGAGCAAAAGAATGATGGATTTAACCCAGATCCTTGTGACTGGGGGTGAATGTTTGCATTGTCCAGCATTCCGTCCATCAATTGTTTCTTTTGCATATGTCACCCTAAGTTGGAAGGGTATGCTCAGACGTGGGTCCCGTGCTCACTGCACCACTGGATTCAAGCTAACCTGGCTGATGAAGGGTGATGTCCTGAAACCGGTCCCAGGATGCTTACTTCCGGTCCAGGGAGGACCTGGCTTGGCAGTTCGGGCTGGACTGTTCCCACAAGGAACAGGGTCAAGACTGATTTGCATATGGCTAGGTCCAAACTGGGGTGGTGTGGTGAGCAAAAGAATGATGGATTTAACCCAGATCCTTGTGACTGGGGGTGAATGTTTGCATTGTCCAGCATTCCGTCCATCAATTGCTTCTTTTGCATATGTCGCCCTAAGTGGGAAGGGAATGCCCAGACTTGGGTCCCGTGCTCACTGCACCACTGGATTCAAGCTAGCCTGGGTGATGTCCTGAAACCGGTCCCAAGATGCTTGCTTCCGGTCCAGGGAGGACCTGGCTTGGCAGTTCGGGCTGGACTGTTCCCACAAGGAACAGGGTCAAGACTGATTTGCATATGGCTGGGTCCAAACTGGGATGGTGTGGTGAGCAAAAGAATGATGGATTTAACCCAGATCCTTGTGACTGGGGGTGAATGTTTGCATTGTCCAGCATTCCGTCCATCAATTGTTTCTCTTGCATATGCCGCCCTAAGTGGGAAGGGTATGCCCAGACGTGGGTCCCGGGCTCACTGCACCACTGGATTCAAGCTAGCCTGGCTGATGAAGGGTGATGCCCTGAAACCGGTCCCAGGATGCTTGTTTCAGGTCCAGGGAGGACCTGGCTTGGCAGTTCGGGCTGGACTGTTCCCACAAGGAACAGGGTCAAGACTGATTTGCATATGGCTGGGTCCAAACTGGGGTGGTGTGGTGAGCAAAAGAATGATGGATTTAATCCAGATCCTTGTGACTGGGGGTGAATGTTTGCATTGTCCAGCATTCCGTCCATCAATTGTTTCTTTTGCATATGTCGCCCTAAGTGGGAAGGGAATGTCCAGACTTTGGTCCCATGCTCACTGCACCACTGGATTCAAGCTAGCCTGGCTGATGAAGGGTGATGCCCTGAAACCGGTCCCAGGACGCTTCCTTCCGGTCCAGTGAGGACCTGGCTTGGCAGTTCGGGCTGGACTGTTCCCACAAGGAACAGGGTCAAGACTGATTTGCATATGGCTGGGTCCAAACTGGGGTGGTGTGGTGAGCAAAAGAATGATGGATTTAACCCAGATCCTTGTGACTGGGGGTGAATGTTTGCATTGTCCAGCATTCCGTCCATCAATTGTTTCTTTTGCATATGTTGCCCTAAGTTGGAAGGGTATGCCCAGACGTGGGTCCCGTGCTCACTGCACCACTGGATTCAAGCTAGCCTGGCTGATGAAGGGTGATGTCCTGAAACCGGTCCCAGGATACTTGCTTCCGGTCCAGGGAGGACCTGGCTTGGCAGTTCGGGCTGGACTTTTCCCACAAGGAACAGGGTCAAGACTGATTTGCATATGGCTGGGTCCAAACTGGGGTGGTGTGGTGAGCAAAAGAATGATGGATTTAACCCAGATCCTTGTGACTGGGGGTGAATGTTTGCATTGTCCAGCATTCCGTCCATCAATTGTTTCTTTTGCATATGTCGCCCTAAGTGGGAAGGGTATGCCAAGACGTGGGTCCCGTGCTCACTGCACCACTGGATTCAAGCTAGCCTGGCTGATGAAGGGTGATGTCCTGAAACCGGTCCCAGGATGCTTGCTTCCGGTCCAGGGAGGACCTGGCTTGGAAGTTCAGGCTGGCTGTTCCCACAAGGAACAGGGTCAAGACTGATTTGGTATGGCTGGGTCCAAACTGGGGTGGTGTGGTGAGCAAAAGAATGATGGATTTAACCCAGATCCTTGTGACTGGGGGTGAATGTTTGCATTGTCCAGCATTCCATCCATCAATTGTTTCTTTTGCATATGTCGCCCTAAGTGGGAAGGGAATGCCCAGACTTGGGTCCCGTGCTCACTGCACCACTGGATTCAAGCTTGCCTGGGTGATGTCCTGAAACCGGTCCCAAGATGCTTGCTTCCGGTCCAGGGAGGACCGGGCTTGGCAGTTCGGGCTGGACTGTTCCCATAAGGAACAGGGTCAAGACTGATTTGCATATGGCTGGGTCCAAACTGGGGTGGTGTGGTGAGCAAAAGAATGATGGATTTAACCCAGATCCTTGTGACTGGGGGTGAATGTTTGCATTGTCCAGCATTCCGTCCATCAATTGTTTCTCTTGCATATGTCGCCCTAAGTGGGAAGGGTATGCCCAGACGTGGGTCCCGTGCTCACTGCACCACTAGATTCAAGCTAGCCTGGCTGATGAAGGGGATACCCTGAAACCGGTCCCAGGATGCTTGTTTCAAGTCCCGGGAGGACCTGGCTTGGCAGTTCGGGCTGGACTGTTCCCACAAGGAACAGGGTCAAGACTGATTTGCATATGGCTGGCTCCAAACTGGGGTGGAGTGGTGAGCAAAACAATTATGGATTTAATCCAGATCCTTGTGACTGGGGGTGAATGTTTGCATTGTCCAGCATTCCGTCCATCAATTGTTTCTTTTGCATATGTCGCCCTAAGTGGGAAGGGAATGTCCAGATGTTGGTCCCGTGCTCACTGCACCACTGAATTCAAGCTAGCCTGGCTGATGAAGGGTGATACCCTGAAACCGGTCCCAGGACGCTTGCTTCCGGTCCAGTGAGGACCTGGCTTGGCAGTTCGGGCTGATCTGTTCCCACAAGGAACAGGGTCAAGACTGATTTGCATATGGCTGGGTCCAAACTAGGGTGGTGTGGTGAGCAAAAGAATGATGGATTTAACCCAGATCCTTGTGACTGGGGGTGAATGTTTGCATTGTCCAGCATTCCGTCCATCAATTGTTTCTTTTGCATATGTCGCCCTAAGTTGGAAGGGTATGCCCAGACGTGGGTCCCGTGCTCACTGCACCACTGGATTCAAGCTAGCCTGGCTGATGAAGGGTGATGTCCTGAAACCGGTCCCAGGATGCTTACTTCCGGTCCAGGGAGGACCTGGCTTGGCAGTTCGGGCTGGACTGTTCCCACAAGGAACAGGGTCAAGACTGATTTGCATATGGCTGGGTCCAAACTGGGGTGGTGTGGTGAGCAAAAGAATGATGGATTTAACCCAGATCCTTGTGACTGGGGGTGAATGTTTGCATTGTCCAGCATTCCGTCCATCAATTGTTTCTTTTGCATATGTCGCCCTAAGTGGGAAGGGAATGCCCAGACTTGGGTCCCGTGGTCACTGCACCACTGGATTCAAGCTAGCCTGGGTGATGTCCTGAAACCGGTCCCAAGATGCTTGCTTCCGGTCCAGGGAGGACCTGGCTTGGCAGTTCGGGCTGGACTGTTCCCACAAGGAACAGGGTCAAGACTGATTTGCATATGGCTGGGTCCAAACTGGGGTGGTGTGGTGAGCAAAAGAATGATGGATTTAACCCAGATCCTTGTGACGGGGGGTGAATGTTTGCATTGTCCAGCATTCCGTCCATCAATTGTTTCTTTTGCATATGTCGCCCTAAGTGGGAAGGGAAAGCCCAAACTTGGGTCCCGTGATCACTGCACCACTGGATTCAAGCTAGCCTGCGTGATGTCCTGAAACCGGTCCCAAGATGCTTGCTTCCGGTCCAGTGAGGACCTGGCTTGGCAGTTCGGGCTGGACTGTTCCCACAAGGAACAGGGTCAAGACTGATTTGCATATGGCTGGGTTCAAACTGGGGTGGTGTGGTGAGCAAAAGAATGATGGATTTAACCCAGATCCTTGTGACTGGGGGTGAATGTTTGCATTGTCCAGCATTCCGTCCATCAATTGTTTCTCTTGCATATGTCGCCCTAAGTGGGAAGGGTGTGCCCAGACGTGGGTCCCGTGCTCGCTGCACCACTGGATTCAAGCTAGCCTGGCTGATGAAGGGTGATGCCCTGAAACCGGGCCCAGGATGCTTGTTTCCGGTCCAGGGAGGACCTGGCTTGGCAGTTCGGGCTGGACTGTTCCCACAAGGAACAGGGTCAAGACTGATTTGCATATGGCTGGGTCCAAACTGGGGTGGTGTGGTGAGCAAAAGAATGATGGATTTAACCCAGATCCTTGTTACTGGGGGTGAATGTTTGCATTGTCCAGCATTCCGTCCATCAATTGTTTCTCTTGCATATGTCGCCCTAAGTGGGAAGGGTATGCCCAGACGTGGGTCCCATGCTCACTGCACCACTAGATTCAAGCTAGCCTGGCTGATGAAGGGTGATGCCCTGAAACCGGTCCCAGGATGCTTGTTTCCAGTCCAGTGAGGACCTGGCTTGGCAGTTCGGGCTGGACTGTTCCCACAAGGAACAGGGTCAAGACTGATTTGCATATGGCTGGGTCCAAACTGGGGTGGTGTGGTGAGCAAAAGAATGATGGATTTAATCCAGATCCTTGTGACTGGGGGTGAATGTTTGCATTGTCCAGCATTCCGTCCATCAATTGTTTCTTTTGCATATGTCGCCCTAAGTGGGAAGGGAATGTCCAGATGTTGGTCCCGTGCTCACTGCACCACTGGATTCAAGCTAGCCTGGCTGATGAAGGGTGATGCCCTGAAACCGGTCCCAGAACGCTTGCTTCCGGTCCAGTGAGGACCTGGCTTGGCAGTTCGGGCTGGACTGTTCCCACAAGGAACAGGGTCAAGACTGATTTGCATATGGCTGGGTCCAAACTGGGGTGGTGTGGTGAGCAAAAGAATGATGGATTTAACCCAGATCCTTGTGACTGGGGGTGAATGTTTGCATTGTCCAGCATTCCGTCCATCAATTGTTTCTTTTGCATATGTCGCCCTAAGTGGGAAGGGTATGCCCAGACGTGGGTCCCGTGCTCACTGCACCACTGGATTCAAGCTAGCCTGGCTGATGAAGGGTGATGTCCTGAAACCAATCCCAGGATGCTTGCTTCCGGACCAGGGAGGACCTGGCTTGGAAGTTCGGGCTGGCTGTTCCCACAAGGAACAGCGTCAAGACTGATTTGCATATGGCTGGGTCCAAACTTGGGTAGTGTGGTGAGCAAAAGAATGATGGATTTAATCCAGATCCTTGTGACTGGGGGTGAATGTTTGCATTGTCCAGCATTCCGTCCATCAATTGTTTCTTTTGCATATGTCGCCCTAAGTGGGAAGGGAATGCCCAGGCTTGGGTCCCGTGCTCACTGCACCACTGGATTCAAGCTAGCCTGGCTGACGAAGGGTGATGCCCTGAAACCGGAGCCAGGATGCTTGTTTTAGGTCCAGGGAGGACCTGGCTTGGCAGTTCGGGCTGGACTGTTCCCACAAGGAACAGGGTCAAGACTGATTTGCATATGGCTGGGTCCAAACCGGGGTGGTGTGGTGAGCAAAAGAATGATGTATTTAACCCAGATCCTTGTGACTGGGGGTGAATGTTTGCATTGTCCAGCATTCCGTCCATCAATTGTTTCTTTTGAGGTGCATGCCTCAGTAAGGTGATGCAAACCCAATAGCAGGATGGCACATTTACATAACTATGTCTTCCTGGTATGGAAGGTTGAATGGCATGCACAATATGTATGCATTTCATGTTAAGTAATTCTGGGCAGTGAACTCCGCTCCGCTTGCAGAGTTTGCGGAGATTTCTGCACTTCGTGTTACGCAGAGCTCGCGGTGTTCCGAAAGGAGCAGAGTTTTTACCCTCGCTTGCGTTCGTCAACGTCAAGTTGGCGAGCACGAGTGAGGAAAATCCACCTCCCGGCGAGATTTTTCCTCGTTCGTGATCGTCAACATCAAGTTGGCGAGAGCGAGCGTGGAAAATCAACCTCCCGGTGAGATTTCTCAACGCAGGCGGCCAGATTTCTCATTGCGAGTGGTCACGTATGCTCACGACCGCTCGCATTGAGAAACTGTCCGCTCGCGTTGAGAAAGCTGCCACTCGAGTAAAAATCTACTCAAGCAGCAGAAAGGAAGCAGCGCCCGCTTGCGCTGTGCATGGTGCCGTTCGCGATGATTGCACAGTGCAGACAAGCACCTGGCACTGAAAATCACTGCGAAAAGCATTTATCCAACGCACTGCGCCGCTTGCGGAGCTCTGCGTAGCGTGGCGGAGGTTTTTTGCACTTCGCGGAGTTCCGCATAGCAGAACTCCGCGAACTCCGCCCAGGCTTATTCTTAAGCACAGGGTCTTCATGTTGTGCCATTACAGGAGATACATCTAACACAAGATGAAAGTGGGAGGCTGAAGAAGTGATAGAGGGACCAGCTGCTCTATAATGGTAACTCAGCATATGCCTGGGGTGTGTAGATCAGGATGACACTTGGGACACCCTTCAGCCTGATTAATGTCCTAATAGGTACAGAGGGTAGATATGTCTTGATGGAGGGAGAAGCTCCTATTGGCCAGTATCTATACACCTAATGTTGAGCAAGGGTGCTTTTTCGCTAAATCGTCTACACTTATGGTGAAGTCAGCAGCCCGATCCATGATCAGAGGATATTTTAATGGAATCAGTATTGTCAACCTTAGTCATTTGCACCCCCAATTACCAAATTTCCGGTTGTTAAAAGTACCCAGAGGATGGAAAAGCTGAGTGGCTGCTACCTGGCAGACTCCCCGAGGGGGCATAGTCCCGGAGCAAAGGAGTACTCCTTCTATTCTTGTGGTGATGGTCTACATGTTAGTTTGGATAACATATATTGTATTGTAGGATTAGTTATGAGAGCAGACAGGACTAAGTATCTTTGCAGCACAGTATCAGACTAACAATCGCAGGCTGAAATTTTGAGACCAGCGAAGGTAATCTGGCAGGAAATGCTGCATTACTTTGAGAATAATTATGGCACAGCATCTGATGAACTAAGTGAATGGGAGGCATTTTAAGTGATCGTACGGGGGCACTTCATAATGACAACATATGGGGCTAGGAATGTGTTAGAAATGGGGGTCTCTCGTTGGCAGTGGCTGGCCACTGTCCAAGTAGGGACCCTTCTTCCTAAGTCAGGGTAAGAGGGCCACACCCTTTGATAACCCCTGCTCAACCCTGTGGTAACATAGCACGAGCAGTTAGGCTTATCTCAGAGGCAGTGTGTGAAGCATTTATGACCATACACAGTAACACAGTGAGGAACACTACAAAGGGACACCACACAAGTAGTTATAAAAAATAAGTATCTTTATATATAGACTTAACACAAGACCAATAACGATAAAAAGCCACAATACTGTAAAATAGGATTACTCTTGAAATGCTGCAAAAATAGTTCAAAGTGTGCAAAGAGGAGTTCAGTTCAAAGCAGTGGTCTCTGCGACCCTTTTACTTACAAAGTACCTTGATTTCGTAGCAAAAACCAACAAATTGTCGCAAAGTAGCTGTAGCGATGAATTTCTGCACGCGAGGCCCGCGATGCGATAAATCCTTGCCGCGAGGGAGGATGATACGCCGATCTGCTGATGCGTGTGGAAACGATGCGACAAACTTCTGCACGCTAGACCGTTGGTGCGATGACTCCTTGCCGCAAGGGAGGAGGCGAGGCGATGATCCTGTTGCGTGTGCGATCGGGTTGAAATGGCGCTCCGCGAGGGAGCGACGATCCTGATGCGATGCGATGAAAATGGCGGACGCTCGGCGTCCGCGCTGCGATGTCGTGAAGCGATGATCTCGGTGCGATGACTCGATCTTTGGTTGCGAGCACTCGGCGGCAGCAGCGCGATGATTTTTCGGACGCTTTCGGCTGCGGCGGCTCGCAAACGTGCGTTAGCGACGATTTCAGCACTCTCTTCTCTGTAGTAGAACTAGAGGCCCTGGAACTCACAGGAGCCTCACCTGCAGATAGAAATCCTCGCTGGGAGGAATCAGGAGGCTGGTGGTGAAGTCTGATGTGCCTGAGACTTCAACAGGAGGCTAGCTCTCTCCTAGCCCTTGGGTGATTGCTTTAGCAAGATTAATAAAAGTTCTCTCAAAGTCCTTTTCCCTCTTCTTCCAAGTCCAATGGTAACCACTGCAGGCCAATCCAAGAAACAGCACACAAGCACAAGGATAGTCACCTCCTGCAGATTCCTTCAGTTACACGGACAGAGGTTCGTCTTGATGTCCAGGAGCAATACACATTGTAGGGGTTTCAGCACAGATATTTATACCCCAAAAGTCTTTGTTCTCAAAAGCTACAAGTCACTGAGCCTAGCCAGAACCAGTTCTGTTCAGTCCTGGAGCACTTTGTTTACCAGGCTGCATCCTTCCTTTCAGAAAGAGGGGTCTGCCATCAGACGCACAGTAGGAGGTGGAGCCAGCATTCACCTTGCCAGGCACAGCCCTATTCAGGTCAAGGAGCTACCCCTCCCCATACTCCAAATTCAGATCTCTCTATTCAACCCAGGTCTGACTCAGCCTGCCCTGTCCCTCCAACATAACATAACAGCAGAGCACACTGGAAGGCTTAGGCAAGAAAATACCTACTTTCTAAAAGTGGTATTTTCAAACACAGAATATAAAAATCAACTTAACTAAAAGATGTATTTTAATATTCTGAGCTCAGGCATACTAAATTCGTTTTTCTACCATGTTCCTGGGGTCAGTTAGGACTATAGAATGTAATAGTCAAACTGCCCATTCTGGCCTATGGGGAACAGGTAGCCTTACAGTAGTGAAAAACGAAATTGGGTGTAATTCACTACCAGGACATGCTTCCTACCTTACACATACAATGCACCCTACCATAGGGGTGACTTACATGATGCAAAGGGAAGGTTCAGGGGCTGGGAAGTGGGGGCACTTCACAGCCAAGATGGCAGTTCTGGACTGCACACAGACTCTGCAGTGGCAGGTCTGAGACACACTTTACAAGCTGCTTCTGTGGGTGGCGCAAACCAGCGCTGCAGGCCCACCAGCAGCATTTGGTTTACCAGCCCTGGGCACACACAGGCCACGCTACTAGGGACTAACAGGTAAACCAAATAAGCCAATCATGGATATACCAATTCACATGTCATATTTACACAGGGAGCATTCGCGCTGTGGCACTGAAGGGCAGTGGCACAGCGCCCAGAGCATCTAACACCAGCAAAAACAGAGGAGACAACAGTGAAAAAAGGAAGGGAGACCCACGCCAATGGTGCCAGGTCTAACACGTGTCCCCTCCAGCTGAAATGTGGGTAGAACTACCCAACCCCTTGGGAGTTCTCATCACTAAGGCGGAAAAATCTGGACAGACCATCAGCATTGGCGTGTTCTGTACCAGGGCGGTGTTCCACCGTGAAGTCCATACCCTGTAGGGAAATGGACCACCTCAACAACTTGGGATTCTCACCCCTCATCTGCATCAACCATCTGAGGGGCCTGTGGTCTGTCTGAACCCGGAAGTGAGTCCCAAACAGGTATGGTCTCAGCTTCTTCAGTGCCCAGCCCACAGCAAATGCCTCACGCTCAATTGCACTCCACCTCTGTTCCTGTGGAAGTAACCTCCTACTGATGAAGGCTACAGGTTGGTCTAGTCCCTCCTCATTTATCTGTGACAGAACGTCCCCCACCCCATGCTCTGAAGCGTCTGTCTGGACATTAAATTCCTTAGCAAAATTGGGCGCCTGGAGTACGGGTGCTGTACACATGGCAGTCTTGAGGGCATCAAAAGCTTTCTGACAGGTGTCAGTCCAGTTCACAATCTTTGGCTGCTTTTTGGAAGTCAGCTCAGTCAAGGGTGCAACAATGTTGCCATACCCCTTGACAAACCTCCTGTAGTAACCCGTGAGTCCTAAGAAGGCCCTCACCTGGATCTGGGTCCTTGGGGGCTCCCAAGCCAGGATGGTTTCAATCTTGGGCTGCAGGGGCGCCACTTGGCCACTCCCCACCTGGTGTTCCAAATACACCACAGAACCCTGCCCAATCTGGCCCTTACTGGCCTTGATTGTGAGGCCTGCTCTGCGCAGCGCCATCAACACTTCCCAGAGGTGGCGCAAGTGGTCCTCCCAGGAGGAACTGAACACTGCAATGTCATCCAGGTAGGCGGCACTGAAATCCTCCAGCCCAACCAACACCTGGTTGACCAACCTCTGAAAGGTGGCAGGGGCATTCTTCATCCCAAAGGGCATCATACGGAACTGGTAGTGCCCATCTGGTGTGGAGAATGCTGACCTCTCTTTTGCCCCATCAGTTAAGGCGATCTGCCAGTACCCAGACGTCAGATCAAACGTGCGGAGGTACCGGGCAGCCCCTAGCCGATCTATGAGCTCATCAGCTCTGGGGATGGGGTGCGCATCGGTCTTCGTGACCGAATTGAGACCTCGGTAGTCCACACAGAACCTAAGTTCAGGTGTGGCACCAGTCGTTGCAGCTTTTGGTACCAAAACCACGGGGCTGGACCAAGGGCTGCTAGAAGACTCAATCACCCCTAGGGCAAACATTTTGGAGACCTCCTCCTTAATGTAAGCCCTGACCCTGTCAGTCACTCTGTAAGCCTTGTGCTTGACAGGAGGACTGTCCCCGGTGTCCACCTCATGGACACACCAAACAGTGACACCAGGCACCAGGGAGAACAAATCAGAAAATTGCCCCAACAGTTGGCGACAATCTCTCTGCTGCTCAGGGGTCAGTGTGGTGGAGAGGACCACACCCTCCACTGACCCATCCTTCTCTCCTGCACACAGGAGGTCAGGAAGAGCCTCACTCTCCTCCTCCATCCCAGCATCTGTGGCAAGAAGCATGCCCAATTCAGACCTTTCAAAGTGGGGCTTCAGGCGGTTCACATGCAGGACCCGCAAGGGGTTCCTGGGAGATTGAAAGTCCACCAAGTAGGTAACTGGACTTTTGCGCTCCACCACCTCAAATGGGCCGGTCCACTTATCTTGGAGCGCACAAGGCTCCACTGGGGCCAGTACCCAAACCTTCTGACCAGGTTGAAAGTCGACCAGAGTGGCATTCTGGTCGTGCCAACGTTTCATTTCCTCCTGGCTGGCTTCCAGATTTGCCTCAGCAATTTTTCTGAAACGCCGAGTCTGGTTCCTGAAGGCCAACATGTAGCTAAATACATCTTGGGGAGGTTTCCTGGGAGATTGCTCCCAGCCTTCCTTGACCAGACTCAGAGGCCCTCTTACCGGATGGCCATAGAGGAGTTCAAAGGGACTGAACCCTAAGGACTTCTGTGGCACCTCACGGTAGGCAAACAACAGGCATGGCAAGAGGACGTCCCACTTACGCCTCAGGGGCTCTTCTAGGCCCATGATCATGCCCTTCAAGGTCCGGTTGAACCTTTCAACCAGACCATTACCTTGGGGGTGGTAAGGAGTGGTGAACTTATAAGTTACCCCACACTCCTTCCACAGAGACTTCATGTACTGGGAGATGAAGTTGGTCCCTCTGTCAGACACCACCTCTCTGGGGAACCCCACACGGGAGAAAATCCCCATCAGTGCACGTCCCACCACGGGGGCTGTCACTGTCCTGAGCGGGATGGCTTCAGGGTACCGGGTGGCATGGTCCACCAAGACCAGGATGAACCTGTTGCCCATGGCTGTCTTGGGGTCCAGAGGCCCCACAATGTCAATGCCCACTCGCTCGAATGGGGTACTAACAACTGGAAAGGGCTGGAGTGGGGCCTTGATCTTCCCCCACTCTTCCCACTTGCCTGGCAAGTCTCACATGTTCTGCAATAAGTGTCTGAGCTCTTGCGCATCTGGGGCCAATAAAAGTGGGTGGCCAGCCTCTCAAAGGTCTTGGTCTGCCCCAGATGTCCTGCCAATGGAATGTCATGAGCCAACCCCAGTAGGAAGGCTCTGAAGCACTCGGGTACCACCAGCACACGGGCTGACCCCGGCTCAGCAGCCTTAGGCTCGCTATACAGGAGACTGTTCTCCCAATAAATCAGATGTGAACCAGACAGGTCACCTGCTGCCTGGGCTGCAGCCTGATGCTGCATACCCTCAAGAGAAGGGCAAACTCCTTGCTGCTCACAAAATTCCTCCCTGGTGGGTCCCCCTTCCTGCTGCCAATGGGTCAGCTCAGGCAGGTCCCCCAGTTCGGTGATCTGCTCCCCGGTAGGCTCCAGGGCATCCCCCTTAGGGTCTGCTCCCTCCTGGGCCGTGGGAACCAAGGGGGCCGGCTCCCCGCGCCCTCTGCCCCTTCCCTCTAAGGCAGGGATCTGGGCCATACTCTCAGGCTCCAGGTCCTTCTCAACACCCTCCTTGGCTGCCATGGACCGAGTGGTAGCACACGCCCACTCAGGCAGACCCAACATCTCTAAGTGAGATTTCCTCTCCACCGTAGCCCACGGGGAGTTCTCTAAATCATTGCCCAACAGACAGTCTACAGGCATGGCGGGCCTCACAGCCACCTGAAGAGTTCCTGAGACCCCCCCCACTCAAAGGGAACCTGAGCCACCTCACATTGGCTCTCTGACATCCGACATCGCCATAGCCATCCCAGACGGCTATAAGATCACCCGCAGAGACCGCGTCAACGGAGTAGGAGGAGGAATCGCCATCGTCCACAAGAACTCCATCAGGGTCTCGACCAGCACCGACGACGTTCTCTGCACCGCCGAACACATGCACTTCCAGATCCACACGGACCCCAACACCACCCTCAGAGGCACCCTTGTCTACAGACCCCCTGGGCCCCGACCCCAGTTCAGCGACTCCATCGCCGACTTCATCAGCACGCACGCCCTGACTTCTACCGACTACATCCTCCTCGGAGACCTGAACTTTCACCTGGAGAACAACAACGACAGCAACTCCACCACCCTGATCGACAAC
Source organism: Calotriton arnoldi (assembly GCA_963921515.1). Classification (NCBI taxonomy): domain Eukaryota; kingdom Metazoa; phylum Chordata; class Amphibia; order Caudata; family Salamandridae; genus Calotriton; species Calotriton arnoldi. Next base: position 4,713,558 of record CAWUFW010000188.1, read on the forward strand.
CTCGCCAACCTCGGACTGAGACAGCTCGTCACAACACCGACACATTCCGCCGGCCACACGCTCGACCCCGTCTTCTCCTCAAGCTCCCACGTCTCCTTCACCCACACCACGGAACTCCTCTGGACCGACCACCGCTGCATCCACTTCACCTTCCAGAAACCCACCACACACCACCGCACCCAACAGATCCCACGCCGCTGCTGGAGCAAAGTCACCGAAGACCAACTACGAGCAAACCTCGCTCTCAGCCCTCCCTCCGACCCATCCAACACCGACGACGCTGCCTGCAACCTCAGACGATGGATAGACGACTGTGCCAACACCCTCGCTCCGCTGAAAAAACTCACCTACAGCGACACCACCAAAAGAGCCAGCTGGTTCACCCCGGAACTCCTAGCTTCCAAGCGTACCTGCCGGAAACTTGAGAAGAAATGGCACAGTGATAAGACACCGGACAGCCACGCAGCCCATAAAGACGCCATCCGTAACCACCACCACCTCATCAGGTCCGCCAAGAGAATCTCCTTCAAAGACCGCCTCGACAACAACGCACACAACAGCAAGGAGCTTTTCAACATCGTGAAGGAACTCTCCAACCCCAGCTCCAACACCAACGACATCCCGCCGTCGCAAGCCCTGTGCGATTCCCTCGCCACCTTCTTCCACCGCAAGATCGCCGACATCCACGACAGCTTCAACACCCAGACAGCCCCCACCAAGATAGATACTCCAGACCCGCCGCACACCATCGACCATGACCCCTTGCCAGCCTGGGCCAGCGTGAACATCGATGACACCATCAAGACCATGGGCACAATACACTCCGGTTCCCCGTCAGACCCTTTCCCGCACCACATCTTCAACAAAGCCAGCAGCTCCATCGCACCCCACCTGTGCAACGTTATCAATCTCTCCTTCGAGACCGCGACCTTCCCAGAGAGCTGGAAACACGCAGAGATCAACGCCCTACTCAAAAAACCCAAGGCGGACCCAAGAGACCTCAAGAACTTCCGGCCCATCTCCCTGCTTTCGTTCCCAGCCAAGGTCATCGAGAAGATCGTCAACAAACAGCTAACCCGATACCTAGAAGAAAACAGCATCCTGGACCCATCCCAATCGGGGTTCCGCAGCAACCACAGCACTGAGACTGCCGTCATCGCCGCCACCGACGACATCAGGACCCTGCTGGACAACGGTGAGACCGCAGCCCTCATCCTGCTGGACCTCTCCGCCGCCTTCGACACTGTCTGCCACCGCACTCTACGCGCACGCCTCCACGACGCAGGGATCCGAAACAAGGCCTTGGAATGGACCACCTCCTTCCTCGACGGCAGAACCCAGAGAGTCCGCCTCCCACCTTTCCGATCCGAAGCCTCCGAGATCATCTGCGGCGTACCCCAGGGATCTTCCCTCAGCCCAACACTGTTCAACATCTACATGGCCCCGCTCGCACGCATCGCCAGACAGCATGACCTCAACATTATCTCCTACGCCGACGACACTCAACTGATCCTCTCCCTCACCAAGGACCCCCTCGCCGCCAAAGCCAATCTCCATGAAGGAATGAAGGCCGTCGCCGATTGGATGAAGATCAGCCGACTAAAGCTGAACACGGACAAGACGGAGGTCCTCATCCTCGGCTCCAACCCCTCAGCCTGGGACGACTCCTGGTGGCCAACGACGCTGGGAGCAGCCCCGACACCCACCGACCACGCACGCAACCTGGGAGTCATCCTCGACTCAACGCTCTCCATGGCCAAGCAAGTCAACGCAGTCTCCTCCTCCTGCTTCAACACCCTCTGCATGCTTCGCAAGATCTACAGGTGGATCCCGACAGACACAAGAAGAACAGTCACCCAGGCCCTCGTCAGTAGCAGACTTGACTATGGGAACACCCTCTACGCGGGAGCCCCGGCCAAGCTCATCAAGCGACTGCAACGCATACAAAACGCCTCAGCACGCCTGATCCTCGACGTACCACGCCACAACCACATCACCCCCCACCTGAGGAACCTGCACTGGCTCCCCGTCGACAGGAGGATCACCTTCAAACTCCTCATCCAAGCACACAAGGCACTCCACAAAACTGGCCCAGCCTACCTCAACAGACGACTCTTCTTCTACGTCCCCAACCGCCAGCTCCGCTCCGCCGACCTCTCCCTCGCCACCGTCCCTCGCATTCGAAGAACAACCACCGGCGGCAGATCCTTCTCACACCTCGCCGCCAAGACCTGGAACACCCTTCCACTAAGCCTACGACAGACCCAAGACCTGCTGACCTTCAGGAGGCTACTCAAGACCTGGCTGTTCGACCAGTAGCAGCACCCCCCCCCCCTTCCCTCTCCCCAGCGCCTTGAGACCCTCGCGGGTAAGTAGTGCGCTCTACAAATTCTGTGATTGATTGATTGAGTTGTCTGCGGACACTACTGGGTAGAATGCATGGGGGACAACCTGCTCTTTGGACACCAACCGGGAGCTGACAGCAGTTACACTGGCTCCTGTGTCTCTTAGAGCCTCCACTCTATGGCCATTGATGGTCACCCACTGCCTGTACTTTTTAGTGTTATCAGGCAGTGCAGGCTTAGGGACCATCTCAAAGTCTCCTAGTGAGACAAGGGTCAACTCTACGGGATCCCACCCCTCTTGGGCACCCATCTCCTCCCCCCCCCAGGGCTACATTTGCAAGCTGGCGGGGTGGTGCACGGGGTGGTGCACTAGAATCCCTCTGAGGACACTGGGGATCATAGTATCTGTGGCCCACTTGACCACACTTATAACAAGTAAGGGTCCCCCTCTGAACAGGCCTACCTGTCGGGGGCACTGGCTTCTTCTCTTGGGGAGGCTGGGACACCACTGCTTGGTTCCCTTGGGAATTACTTTGGGGCCCTCTTTGGAACTCCCTCGGTTTACCCCTGTCCCCCCCACTTCTCTGCTGGGGACCCTGCCCACCTTTGGCGAAGTCTCCCACTGGACCCTTGCGAACCCGGGTGCTCACCCAGCGGTCCGCCTCCTCAGCAAGCTTCCTAGGGTTAGTCAGCTTGCAATCAATCAGGTGCTGGCGTAGCTCAGGAAAACAGTTACTAGATAAATGCTCCCATGCAATCAAATCATAAAGTTGCTCAAAAGTTTCTAATTTGCTACCTTTTACCCAGCGTTCCATTGCTCTGCAAAAAAAAGACACATATTCAACCCACGTGGTACCCTCTAGCTTCTTGCTGGTCCTAAACCTCTGCCTATACATCTCAGGGGTCTTACCATTGCGGGTCATCAAAGCTTCCTTCATGTGGCCATAAACCATTCAACTTTCTGGGGGCAGGTCCAACAAGGTATCCCTCCCCTCACTCACAAAGCGTCCCCACAACCCCGCTCCCCAATCCTTCTCAGGGACCCGGTGGGACACCATGGCTAATTCATAAGCAGCAAACCATTGCCCAATATCTTCACTTTTGTGGAAATCCTTAATAACCTCCTTGGGTAAATACACTCTATTCTCAGTATGCACTACAGGTATGCTGCCACCAGAGGGGGAGATCTCTACACTCTTTGCTTTAATCTCCAACTCCCTCAATATTCTCTCATGCTCAAGTTTCATTTTCATAATCTCAAATTCTAACTTCTTGTTCTCTAGGTCCCTGTGACCATCCATTTTAAGCTTAGCCATCTCCATATTATGCCGCCTATCTCTCTCCCTGTCCTCCATCTCTTCTGGGGACAGACCCCTGGCGGACACACTAGTGCCCGGGCTGGAAATTGCTTTATCTCCCACCAAATCTACTACTTCACCCTGCTGCTCTCCTGCATTCTCTTCTCCCTCCACAGGCTCTCCCTTATTCTTAGGGGCATCCCTGGCTTCTAGCCAGGCCTTCAGCGCCTTGTAATACTCCTCCCTTCTAGTGAGACCTGTGATAGGGACTGTGAAGTGTTTGCAAAAATATTTGAGCCGCTTGGCATTGTAGGTTTCTAATTTCTCTTCTTCCCAGGAGAGATCCTCCAAGGCATTGGATCTGGGCTTGCCCATTGTAGCAATAACTGGCAATATTAATCAAAAATAGAATCAGAAAACCTCAAAAACGTATGTGGTTGCGTTATGGTCTGCACTCACTAGTAGTGTACACTATAATTACTGTATGCGATCATAAATGCAAGTCCAGATCCTCACCGCTGACCACCAATGTTAGAAATGGGGGTCTCTCGTTGGCAGTGGCTGGCCACTGTCCAAGTAGGGACCCTTCTTCCTAAGTCAGGGTAAGAGGGCCACACCCTTTGATAACCCGTGCTCAACCCTGTGGTAACATAGCACGAGCAGTTAGGCTTATCTCAGAGGCAGTGTGTTAAGCATTTATGACCATACACAGTAACACAGTGAGGAACACTACAAAGGGACACCACACAAGTAGTTATAAAAAATAAGTATCTTTATATATAGACTTAACACAAGACCAATAACGATAAAAAGCCACAATACTGTAAAATAGGATTACTCTTGAAATGCTGCAAAAATAGTTCAAAGTGTGCAAAGAGGAGTTCAGTTCAAAGCAGTGGTCTCTGCGACCCTTTTACTTACAAAGTACCTTGATTTCGTAGCAAAAACCAACAAATTGTCGCAAAGTAGCTGTAGCGATGAATTTCTGCACGCGAGGCCGGCGATGCGATAAATTCTTGCCGCGAGGGAGGATGATGCGCTGATCTGCTGATGCGTGTGGAAACGATGCGACAAACTTCTGCACGCTAGACCGTTGGTGCGATGACTCCTTGCCGCAAGGGAGGAGGCGAGGCGACGATCCTGTTGCATGTGCGATCGGGTTGCGATGCGAAGAAATGGCGCTCCGCGAGGGAGCGACGATCCTGATGCGATGAAAATGGCGGACGTTCGGCGTCCGCGCTGCGATGTCGTGAAGCGATGATCTCGGTGCGATGACTCGATCTTTGGTTGCGAGCACTCGGCGGCAGCAACGCGATGATTTTTCGGGCGCTTTCGGCTGCGGCGGCTCGCAAACGTGCGTTAGCGACGATTTCAGTACTCTCTTCTCTGTAGTAGAACTAGAGGCCCTGGAACTCACAGGAGCCTCACCTGCAGATAGAAATCCTCGCTGGGAGGAATCAGGAGGCTGGTGGTGAAGTCTGATGTGCCTGAGACTTCAACAGGAGGCTAGCTCTCTCCTAGCCCTTGGTTGATTGCTTTAGCAAGATTAATAAAAGTTCTCTCAAAGTCCTTTTCCCTCTTCTTCCAAGTCCAATGGTAACCACTGCAGGCCAATTCAAGAAACAGCACACAAGCACAAGGATAGTCACCTCCTGCAGATTCCTTCAGTTACACGGACAGAGGTTCGTCTTGATGTCCAGGAGCAATACACATTGTAGGGGTTTCAGCACAGATATTTATACCCCAAAAGTCTTTGTTCTCAAAAGCTACAAGTCACTGAGCCTAGCCAGAACCAGTTCTGTTCAGTCCTGGAGCACTTTGTTTACCAGGCTGCATCCTTCCTTTCAGAAAGAGGGGGTCTGCCATCAGACGCACAGTAGGAGGTGGAGCCAGCATTCACCTTGCCAGGCACAGCCCTATTCAGGTCAAGGAGCTACCCCTCCCCATACTCCAAATGCAGATCTCTCTATTCAACCCAGGTCTGACTCAGCCTGCCCTGTCCCTCCAAAACCAGACAGCCAATACACATAACAGCAGAGCACACTGGAAGGCTTAGGCAAGAAAATACCTACTTTCTAAAAGTGGTATTTTCAAACACAGAATATAAAAATCAACTTCACTGAAAGATGTATTTTAATATTCTGAGCTCAGGCATACTAAATTCGTTTTTCTACCATGTTCCTGGGGTCAGTTAGGACTATAGAATGTAATAGTCAAACTGCCCATTCTGGCCTATGGGGAACAGGTAGCCTTACAGTAGTGAAAAACAAAATTGGGTGTAATTCACTACCAGGACATGCTTCACACACCAAGGCATGTCCTACCTTACACATACAATGCACCCTACCATAGGGGTGACTTACATGATGCCAAGGGAAGGTTCAGGGGCTGGGAAGTGGGGTAGGGTGACCAGATCGTGCGACCCAAAAACCGGGACATTTAGCAAAAAATAGAGGAAGGACTACACATTTACAACAATAAAGTGGCAAAGAATGACAGCCCTCATCCCCATAGAAACACAGAAGAGGCACTAAGAAAATAAATAAAAAGTAATTTTTAAAAACCAGCATCATACCTGTTAATTAAATTGCTTACTCATAACAGCTGCTTACTAGCCCTGCTTTGGAACACCTACAAAAGTGCCTCACTGTTTTTAGTTTACCCTCTCAAAAAACCGGGACATGAGACACTTTTACCGAAATCTGCCGGGACAACTGTTGAAAAACTGGGACCGTCCGGGCAGATCCGGGATGCCTGGTCACCCTAAAGTGGGGGCACTTCACAGCCAAGATGGCAGTTCTGGACTGCACACAGATTCTGCAGTGGCAGGTCTGAGACACACTTTACAAGCTGCTTCTGTGGGTGGCGCAAACCAGCGCTGCAGGCCCACCAGCAGCATTTGGTTTACCAGCCCTGGGCACACACAGGCCACGCTACTAGGGACTAACAGGTAAACCAAATAAGCCAATCATGGATATACCAATTCACATGTCATATTTACACAGGGAGCATTCGCGCTGTGGCACTGAAGGGCAGTGGCACAGCGCCCAGAGCATCTAACACCAGCAAAAACAGAGGAGACAACAGTGAAAAAAGGAAGGGAGACCCACGCCAATGGTGCCAGGTCTAACAGAATGCCATTGACCAAGAGATGGGACAGTTGGAGAAGAGATTGAGGGAGATGAAGAATTTAACTGCACCAGCTGAGGAAGAAAATGCTGAATTAGCCTTGCATAAGGACCAGCAGCTCCAGTTGATTGAATCTTTGAGGTGTCTCAATTACTATGCATATATGGACGAAAGGCCCTCTGAAGGTGCCAAAGCCAGCAGGTGGTTAGCATGGCTGATTTGGCTAGATGTAAAAGGATCCCCGATAGTACCAAAGACAATGCTGGGGCTTCTCACTGTTCACAGAAATAAATTAATGTGTTCAGGACTTACAATTCCTTCTGTACACTGGGCCTGAAGAAAACATAACTGGGAGTTTGACTGAGTATCTGACTAATGCAGGGCTGGCCTCCTTGGAGGTAAACTAAATCGATGAATTGTAAGCCACTTTGATGGCTCAAGAAATATGGAAAGCGATTACTGGACAGGAAAATTTACAGAGTGGGTTGCTAGCTTAAGCTGATAAGATATAGTGGGTATTACTGTCCTCTAAAGGGAGGCTATGATAGTTTTTTTTTACGAAAACCAGACAAAAACCCACAGGAGATGGCATCACATAGGCCTATGTTGATAGTCAACACTCATTACAAGATATTGAGTAAAGAGGTGGTGCATCAACTGCCCATGCTGCTACCTTCATCATTCATCTAGAATCAAATGGGTTTGTGCCAAGCCATAACACATTGTCTTCTGGAATACTTTCCCACTATCCGTCATGGGGAAGGTAATGCTGTCAAAAATGGTGGTAATCCCGAGACTGCTGTACTATTTTACTAATTTTCTGGTATGGGTTCCTACTAGGATGTTCAAGAAACTGGCTTCCCAAATGATGCAGCTAATATGGGGTCTGAACAGACATAGAGTATCTGTTAAAACACTGAAACTGCCAAGGCAGAGAGCAGATGGGGGTCCCTGAAATTAAGCTTTAGTATCTCACTGCGAAGCTCAAGTGGGTGAACTGACGTCTGGTGGAGACTCCTGCAAATATGATCAGATATGTCACAGCCAGCTCCCTGTAGAGGGAAGTGACTTCCATACTACTTTCGCTATCACCCCCCAAGGACACTCACATTAAGTTCAAGGGAAACGTGAGATACTGTTGTAAAAGGTGCAGCACATGGAGTGGGTCTGGTACAGCAGCTAATTCCAACATATTGCTGAAGCACATTTCCAATATGAATCTCCATGTCCTTGAGGCCTGGGTACGGGCCGGGGTAGAAACGGTGAGAGATCTTTATGTAGGTACCTAGACCTTTCCCAGTCATATGGGATTCCGCCAGGACACTTCCTGAGTTATGATCACCTGATAATGAGAATGCATGAAATATGGGGAGAAGGCCACGTGTGGAAACCACCAAGGAGCCCAGTACTGCAGGCAATACTTACCCTGGGACTAGGCAGAAAAGTACTGACGTTATTTGACAGGGCACTGGTTGATAAATCTAAAGGAAATTTAGAAGAAAGCAGTGAAAAGTGATTAATTGACATCCGGACTGAATTAGTTTCAGGGGACTGGAAAAGATATTTTAGTATACAATGAAGGTGTCTTGTAACGCCAGATTTAAATAGGTATAGTCCCATTTTCCACGCAGAATGTAACTGGCGCCCAAGAGGTTACTATAACCATTGTGTGGGGAATGGCTATAGTAAATGAGCCGCGGCACAAAAGTGGCGGAGGGATATGGAGGAAGGATATGTTGTGCGCATTCATGGAACCACTACGTTTTTGGTGTGATACTTTTTAGGGTGCTGTGAATGCAAACATTGATCTGGTATGATGAAGATGTTATTAGTACTGGTCAGTGCTTTAAATGGGCAGGTACTGTCCGGTACTGAGTACCTGCACTTCTTTCATTTGAAAGGGAGAGTACCGGCACTTCTCAGCAGTGCTGCAATACATTTAATGGAGGAGTACCAGCACTTCTCAGGAGCCAGCAGGTACTGTGGAAAGTCAGTGCCTGCACTTTTGTATATCCATTTAAAGCACTCCTACTGGCAATATTGTTGACTAAATCAATAAAGTTGAGCAGATCGCCGAATTATTGCTGTATCGTTTCCGTGTAAGAAAACAATACAACTTGCCATAAAACTTGCTTTTAAAAACCAAAATGCTCCTTCCTATTCATCTTATTCTCACTTTGATGACTGGGATATAAAGAAAAACCCCATGTTGCAGCAAGCTTCAGCCTCTCTGTCACACTGAAAGGACAATAGTGACCAACTTGTTGTGTGTGTCTTGGAGTAGTTTTGAGCACTTTGGGAGGACTGCAGTGCACAGGTATGGTTTTGGGCGGTAGAGATGAGGTGGGTGAGGTTGTCGGGACAAGAGGGCTCATGTTACAGAAATTAGCATAGTTCAGTTGCACCTACTTTGATTTCCCACAGCAGTTTAGTGTTCCAGTGGTATAAACATGCATTACCATCTATATCATCTGTTATGAGGCCACAAACAGAAAGCCTGTGGAAGGAAGAGTAGGCAGCCCATCCTGTGCTTGGGTGTATTTGGTCATGCACCTATGCCATCTAACAGATGCACGCGCATTGAAACAAAGGCTCTGGAGGGCCACGCTGAGTGTGTGCCACCCCACACGTAGTGCACATTTAGAGTGACTGCCACTGCTAATGACATAAAGTGTACCGTGGACCCTCCAGGAACTCCCCCATGGAGGGGTCACAATCACAGACTGCACTCCTTTGTGGGAGGAGGATCACTGGCCCACTCCAAAGTAGGCTGTCGGAGCCCCTGTTGAAGCAAGGAATATGGTGCCAGTGCCGTTGCTGGTGCACTGCATCCTGTTCATTGGTTAATGACATTTATCTTTATAGAGCCCTTCAGTTCCCCCTAAAATGATATGTTCCACTGGCAGAGAAATACAGTGTGTCAGGGAACCCCCCACTCCATGGTACTGTACTGTTCTTTGTACTGTCACTAGCACATGAAATAACCAGGTTAGCACATACGTTGCAGACAGTTTTCTTTAAAGGAGGCCATAGGCCCTATTGTACCAGCAGTGCTTAATTTGAGCCCATGGCTGCAGGCGGACCCCACCAGCACTCATTGTTTAGGGCCAGCAGTAATATTCCCTTAACAAACTATGATCCAGAACAGGACAGAGAAAAACACGCAATGAGGAAAGGAGGAGGAAGAGAAAGTCGGAAAAACAGCAACAAAGTAGAGATATATTGTTTAAAAAGAACCTGTCAGATTGAGATAGAGACAGGGAGTGTATGGTAGTGGATTAAAGAGGCATGAGGGAAATCAAGACTACGTAGCCTTAGTATTAAGTGCCTGACGTTCGATAGCACTGGCTGCAGACTTCTGAGGTAAAATTTGGTTCCGGGACTTATTTTTTTAAATTTATTTTCTTTTAACAAAGTAAGCCAGGACGCCCTCGGTAAGAGTGCACACCAAACCTGGTTATCCATAATCCAACCCCAGTTACATTTACATAAGTTTTGGAGAGAGATTCTGAGGGAACGCCGACAATGACAGAACGATACCAGGGAAATCTTAGTATATTTGGGTATATGATGTAGGTGTGAAAAAACGTAGCTGGAGTCACAATGACATGACAAGTAACCAAACTGGAAAAAGTGTACTTTAAGGTGCCATTGAAGTAATGATAATCTTTAAACTACACATCGGATCTTTAGTTTGTGAGCGGTGAGTTTGCTGAAAAATCGAGAGGTTTGGAATTCCCATATTTAATAGCAAACACGCACGTGCCTTAGGTGTGTGGTCAAATTCTCAAACCAATGGCTTCTTAGTGACTATCTGATCCTCCTTCCTTCGTGATGGTTCGAGTTCCTTTACCCACTTTGAAATTTGCATTGGTTCTACCGCATGATACAAATGCCCATAATAAGTCTTTGCTGAAGGTATAGACCTTTCACCAGCAGGTTGATCTGTGGTGTTTGGGAGCATTTCTTAGACACAGGAGCTTGATTTTACTTTCAGTTGCTGCTCTTAAAGTGTATCGACTGGTGGATGCAGAACATGTACTCAGAGTTGGAATAGTGGGGTTGTGATCTAGTTGGTTGACTGTCCGGTTTAAAGCTTATCTGCTGAATGTTTTGTTCTTTTGTTTCATTACAACAATGTGAACAATTTTCCCTTATGTGTTGCCAGGTTCACTATGACTTTGGTTTACGAAACATCCTATCTGTTCTGAGGACGCTGGGAGCAGTGAAAAGATCCAACCCAAACGAACCCGAAAAAACAGTAGTGATGAGAGTCCTGCGTGACATGAACCTCTCCAAACTGGTATGTTAGCGTGCACGCCAGCATGGATCTGTTATGTTTTTTAGCGATATTAAAGTTTAATCTATGCAAACTCCTTCTCATTTGACCAAGTCACAGTAAAAGTCCTTTCCCTTATATGTAGTATAATTTTTAGTTACTTTTAGATGACGTGGTGGCTTGTAGCTCTGATGCACATCAAATGGTATCAAACCAAATGCAGAAGTACTCAGCACTAGTGAGCTGAACCGTTTATGCTTCATAAGCAAGCACTCATGAAAGATAATGGTCAGAACAATAGGCAACTATGAAAGCAAAGGAAGGGCAAGAAACAAACGTCAAAGTTGGGTCTTGTGACGCAACAAGTTGCATGTAAGCATCAGTAACTCTGCTGTGAAATAAAAATAATTATAAAGAGGATTCTGAACAGATTTAAAGATGGAGCCATCTTTTTTGTGGGTTGTTTATTTTTTTAAGAAATCTATGCAATGGGCACGTGGCAGACAAAGTTGTATTCCAGCTCCAAACATATATTGAGCCAGGAGGACGCACAGTAACTTTGTTCACCCCTTTACCCCTGGGCACCATTCCATACACATTTACGGCTCCTTTACTTTGTCTTCCCACTGGTGTTGACCTACATCACTAGTCTTACATTGCAAGGTCACAGACAGTTTGCCTTCTAATGTTCTCACAGAATTATTTTTTACATCACTCCCACTAATAACACTATTTTCTCTCCAGTTTGGTTCTTTGACGATATTTAATTTGAATAGGCCCTGCATGCCCTCAGCCTGGAGGTACAGTCTTCCTGATGCAGATGTAATTGCCATCCAACGTCTGAGAAGGCTGCACATTAGAGACAGCCACAGTCTCCACATGATTGTGTATCATCTGTCTGAGTGACGTGTGACACACTCAAAAAGTGTTTTCTAAGATCATATCTCACATAACCGGATGGTTATTCACGACAGCAACTGGTATTACCTGCATGTGCTACCTACCTATGCCTCTGCAACCTGCCCACGTGAAAACTACCCGTTTGTTAAAGACGTCAAGGTCACTTTCATGAAGCCATTCTGTGTATAGCTGCTTCATACTTAGCAAGAAAATAGTAAAAAATGGTAATGCCTGAAACTTGTCAATGTGAGGCGCAGCGACTTGTCATCAGAGCGCCACCACATCACTTTTTTGTTCTTCTTTATGCCCTATGAGACAGGCCCAAACAAAGGGGAGCATAAACAGCCTGTACCTCATTAGTATTTCCCGAACACAAACGCCATCTTGGACAGGATCAGTGCTTTAAATTGACAGATATTTCTAATAGCAGAAGGCCAGTACTCTCCCATTAGAAATGACAGTCCATTTTAAACATTGGGCAGTGTAACCATAGGACCTATTTTTTTCTGAAAATTCTGGGCACCTTTTTGCCAAATATAAACTACTTTTAGAGTGCTGTACATCAATAACAAGGGAACAAGTGCAAAAAAGGATTGAAAAGTATTCCCTATGCTTGCTGATGGATGTTAACATATCAAGAGGGAGGCAAAGATGTGCATCTCCCCTCCCTTGCCTCCGTCTATTTTTGGTGTCTCTATCTTTGATAAAAAGGAAAAGGTCCTAAGTCTAGCAATATGAATGTAATCATCAAAGTCACCGTATAATAAGATTTAGAACCGTTATGGCCGCCAAGCAGCTTAAACATGAAATGTCACACATAAGCAGGAATGAACTCACCTAAATCTTGACATTTATAAGATCTGACGCTGCTATACTGTCCATAGCTATAAAAGAGGTAATTTCCCTGCTGCCTTGATTCAAATTTAGCGCTCTCTAATGAAACATAGCATACAAACGTGGTTCTCTTACAGAGTGCAATAAAGTTTGTTCACTACCAACATTATATTCATCTCAACAAAAAAAATACTCCAGCAATGTGAAACATTTAAACATTTTATCTTTGAAAATTTCACATTAAAAGCTTGTTTCCATTTTAAAATTAGCATTTTTTTTGGTGCTTCATTTAAAATAATCTTTTAATGTGTACTCGGAAGTATTCCGTGCTTTCTGAAAATTGCACCATGACCAAAGGATTCTAGTGATTTGGAAAAAACGGTTTCTTGCATCTATTGCACTTGACTGTCACATCAATATGTTGTTCATCAAATATTTTAAATAAAACAACAGAGGAAAGATAGCTCAGCCAGATATAACTATCAGTCTTGCATGAGCCCATAAAACCTCATTCAAAGAATTTGAACAATTAGAATCCTATACCAGGAAACACTATGGGAAGTTGTGATTTCCAAGTCTCTTCATGAGCTCAAGTTGCAGTTTCCAATGTCGCATCTTGACACCATGGTTTATACTACAGGAATAGTCTGACTGCTTGCATCGTGAGGCAACGGGCATTCATATATAGGTTGTAAATAAGATGCCAGAGGAAAGCAGATTGTGAAGTACTTCTAAACACTAGCTTATGTGGGACTGGAAGTGATATGACATTGTTTTCTAAACTTACATTTTCAGTTTCCATTGTTCTAGCAGGACTGTGATTGTCACAGAAATGGTTTTCATCCAATTGACTAGCCTTGCCTGTGTAAGTAACATTTATGGTGTACATCATTAGCAATGATGGTCTGCAGTGTTATTGATACTCCCACAGCACCAGATGTAAGTTTTTTCAGATAGCTATGAATGTTTACTCTATCTCTGACAGACAGTCTGTCAGAGGTAGCCCCATGGTAAAAGCAGATCTGGCTAAGGCTCGATCCGTTAATACGTGGACATACTTGAATGGGGAATCAAAGAGTCGTTTGCTGGAAAGGTGTGTCTTGGGGAACATCCTTTACCTTGCAGTCACAACATCAACTTGCCGTTACCTCAACTGCGATGTTATCATGCGCTACTTTACCACGTAAGTTGTTACAACGACTTGCCTTTAGGGGGCACATTGTTGTACTGGTGTTGGATTTTTAAGTCCAACACCCTCCCTACTGCGCCGTGGACTGGATTTGGAATAATAACGTCGCAGTCGGGATAGTGAATACGTTGTAAAGACATGTGGGGTAAATGCATGCGGGGTATCGTCATACAACTGTGTGTCTTACCTACACGATTCGGTTTCATAAGTGATGCCACCTTGTCATAGGATAGCCAGTCTACAGTTGGGCCCAGGTAGAGTTCTACCTGTAGTTTCAAGCTTATTTCAATTTCACTAATGAAAACTAATGCGGATGTGGCTTAACGGCTAGAGTGGCCAACCTTGAAGCTGGGGAACCAGGTTTGAGCCTGGCAGGAGGCTCAAGCATCCTATGATTCTGGGTAAACCACTCAATCTCCCCGTGCCTAAAATGAATGTGTCTGTCAGTAATGCAACTGGGTGCTCATGTAAAGAGATCTGATACCTTCGGGTCGAGTTTGCGCTATATAAAACTGAGAAAAAAAACCACACAAAAAAAACATATCAGCAGACATTTAAAAACAATTCACACTGTTACAAAGAAAACAGAAAGAACAACTGTAACACTCTCAGTTAAAGGCCATAGATTACAATCATACAATACAAACACTAAAAACTGATCAGCCCTCTCACTAATTTTAATAGTGGTGGAAGAAAAAAAAACTTAGGAACATGAGAGAAATAAAGGTTAAAGGAATAAATCTGGTTTCCATAATAATTAGAATGTTTTAATTATAAATCATGAGAAACAAAAACAATTGTCAATAAGTGACTAGAGCGCACAAGGTGAAGCGTATGAAAAGAGTCTCTTAATTCTCTATGTAACTTAAGATGTATTGCACACAGGCTCTTAATTCTATTCTTTCCCACCTTGTTCTTCGAGCTGCAGGTAAAACAGCCTCTCTAGTATTCTGCAAACTTTTGCATAGTTCGTCAGCATCAGAAAAGTAGCAAGCAGCATGGAAATTTCTAAAGCCCATGTCTCTTGAATGGGGAACCAAAGATGTCTTTTAGAGAGCAAAAAGGAGACACAATAAAAGAGAGCAAATTCGTTGCACATTTCCAACCTACAGCTGGAGGGTGATGTTGTTTTATGTGTGCATTGTTTATACCGTATGCTAGTTTTATAGTTTCTATTGTGAAATGGGAATTCACTTTAAAGAACTTTATAAAGCTCGAATTGTGGCAATTTCTTTCCCCTCGAGAGCCTCATACATTTGATCTACAGTCTCTGTTGACATTTTTTAAACTATGCTTGAAGGGCTCCTTATAGCAATAAAGCACGAGATTAAGCCTGCCAGAAAACATATACTGTGATGCTTAAGAGAGTACTCATATGGTAGAGGGTAGATATGTACTACATCTTGACTAATCTCTTCGATAGCACAATTTATTTTAATTGTTTGGGTTACAATTAAGACCTTTGACGTCTGGCTCCTGTCTTTCTAATTGCCATAAGCCCAGTCCTTTCCACCTACACTGATCACTTACTAATACTTAGAAAAAGGAGTCCTCTTGAGCATGTCACAATTACTGGGTACTGCCTGACCCAAGCTTTGCCCATGACCACTAAAATCAGTTTCCGTCCACTGGCCCTGACTGACATGAAGTCAACGGCCCAGTGTACTGTTTTCCTTCTTGGCGCAGCATTAGGCATGTAAATAAACAATTTAAATGAATACTTACTGGAATGTGTCATCTACACACAATCAAATGCTTCTCCAATCTTATCCTCAGTTATTGCCTTAGATTGTGCTAGATGTCTGTTTCAACCAAGGCTATGTTAAATATTTGCCTGCGTGAAATTTCACAAGCGTGGCGTGAGGAGTGTTTTGAAATTGCGTTGGTCTCCGAGTAGATAAGAGATGCAACCTGAAGTGCTGCATGTGGTGCAATGGTCTGAAATCTTAAGACTCTAATAGCTGTGATTGCCCAGTGGTTGACATTTTGCTTATTTTTCCAACCTGTTAGGGTAGAGATTTCTGTAAGTATCAGACTTCCTATGTTTGAGATGTATCTGTCATAGTGCTCTGCAGAGGCCGAGTAATCTCAATTATCCATGAATCCTTTATTTGATTAAAGTTCACATAGTCCTTAAAAAGTATGTAATGGGGGGCACAATATCCGTGTCATTGCTTCAGTCATCTTTCCTCACTCAATTTGTTCATGTGTCTGCCAATTCTGATGGATACATCTGCCTGTGGATTCCTCACCTTATGAATATCCCCTGCGCCAGCATTCCGCGGAACGTTTTCCTAGCTCTCCACGCCGACGAGGTCGTCATGAAGCCATGGCTCCGCACGCGGCTCCGCATGACGTCACTGGAGCCATAAGAGGACCACGTCGGCGTGATGACGTCAGTTCCCTTTTTTCCGCGCTGTCGATGCTAACGGTTTTTTCTGGGACTCTCCATACTTTCGACTAGATACTTTGTTATTTGGATTGTATCTTTCTCTCTTTTGGCATGTCTGCCCCGAAGAAGTCTGGCTTTAAGCCCTGTAAGGAATGCGGAGGACATATGTCTATTACGGACCCACATGAAGACTGTCTTTGGTGTTTGTCGTCTGACCACGACGTCGAGGGCTGTTCTTTCTGCAGGAAGATGAACCCGAAGGCTCTGAAGGAGCGGGAGGCCAAGCTGTATATGGCCAAGGCAAGGAAAGAAAAAAGGAGTCGAAAAAGGTCGAAGTCCAAGTCTTCGACTTCGCATGACTCCAAGAGAAGGCATAAGAAGAAGAAGAGACATGCTTCTCGGCGCCGATCGTCGAAGGCTGTGGAGTCGAGGTCGCCTTCTCCAACACCTTGACGTCGAGATAAGGACGTTATCTCTCCTTCAGTGTCTCCTCAGGCGACTCCGGTCCATTCCCCGTCATACAAAGCGACTCCGGAGCATTCACCGACGCCAAGATTTTCACAGACTTCAGAGGGGGTGTCGAATCCGGCTGATGCTGAGGTTCCTTCGGCTCCTTCGGCTCCGCCTGCAGCTCCAGCGGCTCCGTTTCCAGAGGTGCCTCGTTTGGATCTCGAGCCGGCTCAACTTCCTCAGTTTCCGGCCCCAGGTACAGATCCGTCGCATTTTCTCAATGCAATGTATGGCGTGTTCGCCAGGGCCTCATTACCCCTCTGGTGCACCTTCGGGTCCCATGGGTCCTATGGCATTCAATTTGGGTGTGCCTCAGCAGTATCCACAGGCCCCCTTTGTGTCCTTCATGCCAGCGACGCCGTCCTGGCACTTACCAGCTCCGAGGATGTCGACGCCGTATGGGCACTCCCCGGCTCCATCCCGTGAAGCTTCTCGGATTCGATCGGCGCCGGTTACTGCTATGGATCCTTCTTTGACGCCGCTCCCAGAGTCGTCGACGCCGCGTGTGGCGCCATCGATGCCGCAGCCGAAGATGCGCTCGAGGAGAGAGGCGCAGAGGTTGTTGGAAGAGGAGCAGTACCAGGTGGATGAGAGGGAGGAAGGAGAAGTGTATGACACTGAGGATGTGTTTGAGGACTTGTGTGAGGCAAGTGGACTTGACGTTTCTCCTGAGTGGGACTTTGTTTCTCAGAAGGCTTCCCCCTCGAAGGAGGTTGCTCCGTACCATTCTGTGATCAGGAAGGCTGCGGAACTTTTGGATTTGCAGCTTCCTATGGCTGAGTATAAGCCTAATCTTCTTACGGAGGTGCTCCATTCTCCGTCCTCGGTGGTTGAACCACTCTTACCCTTTAATGATGCTCTGACTGAGCCAATACTTGATGTTTGGCGCAACCCTCTTTCTGCTCTTGCGGTTTCAAGGTCAGTGTCCAGAAGGTACAGGCCTGCTCCTGGAGATCCAGTGTTCCTTTCATCTCACCCCTCTCCTGAGAGCTTGGTGGTACAGGTTTCTTGTTCGAAGCAGTCTACAGGGGCTTTTCCGCAAGCTCCCGCCGACAGGGATTCCAAGAAGCTGGAACAGTCTGCGAAAAAGATCTTTTCCTCAGCTAGCATGGCACTGAAATCTACCAACGCAACTTTTCTCTTGGGTAGATATATTCATGCCTTAATGGACTCTGCCAAACAGCTTCTTCCTAAGTTGTCGGAGGAAGATAGGGGAAATCTGAGCGAGGTGTTAGCGGACTCTGAGGATGCTGCTCGCCAGGTCATCCAGTCTGGCTTGGACACGGCGGATTCTGTTGCCAGAGTGATGGGTTCGTCCATTGCAACAAGAAGACATGCGTGGTTGAGGTCTTCTGGATTCTCTCCCGATGTGCAGGCTGCCCTTCTTGATCTGCCTTTTGATGGGTCTAGACTTTTCGGAGAAAAGGCGGATTCTGCCTTGCAAAGATTTAAAGACAGTAAGGCCATGGCTAAATCTTTGGGTCTGCAGTCACAATCGAGAGGCTATGGTTATAAAAGATACAGAGGCTTTGGGAGGTCTTCCTTTCGAAGTTTCAGACAGCCTCAGCAGCAGCAGCAACAACAACAAAACCCCTTGTATAGGTCCTATAGGGGTAAAGGCAGAGGTCGCCAATGTGGAGCCGGACGTCATCCTTCCTCCTCCTCCTCCTCTACCTCCCCAGCCCCTCCTGGGAATGCGGGAAAGCAGCCCTAGATCCGCCATCCCGGATCATGTAGGTCCTATGGGGGGTCGGCTTACCCATTTTCTACGAGATTGGACATTGATCACTTCGGACCTTTGGGTTCTAGATCTGGTAGAAAATGGGTACGCCCTTCCCTTCAGGGAATT
Organism: Calotriton arnoldi; assembly: GCA_963921515.1. Classification (NCBI taxonomy): domain Eukaryota; kingdom Metazoa; phylum Chordata; class Amphibia; order Caudata; family Salamandridae; genus Calotriton; species Calotriton arnoldi. Next base: position 4,732,283 of record CAWUFW010000188.1, read on the forward strand.
CCCTCCTCCTAACCCTCCTTGCCAGGGGTTTTGCACGGAGGATCATTTACTTCTCCTTCAAAAGGAGGTTATTGCCCTGTTACAAAAAGGTGCGATAGAGGTGGTTCCAGAGCAGGAAAGGGTCAGGGATGCTACTCCCGGTATTTCCTGATCCCCAAAAAGGACGGCAGGTTACGTCCGATCCTGGACCTCAGGGTCTTGAATTTTTACCTGAGGCAGGAGAAATTCAAGATGCTGACCCTTGCTCAGGTTCTTCTGGCGCTGCAGCAAGAGGACTGGATGGTGTCGATCGACTTACAGGATGCGTATTTTCACGTCCCCATTCTGAAGACGCACAGGAAGTATCTCTGTTTTACGATTGGGTCGCAGCACTACCAGTTTGCGGTCCTCCCGTTTGGTCTTACTACTGCACCTCGAGTCTTCACAAAGGTGATGGCAGTGGTGGCAGCTCATCTCAGAAGGTCGGGGATTCCTGTTTTCCCCTATCTGGACGACTGGCTGCTCAAAGCGGAGTCGCCGGAGATGGTGCTTCATCATCTGCGGGTAACATCTCAACTGTTGTTCAACTTGGGTTTTTCAATCAATGTGCCCAAATCTCACCTGGTGCCCTCTCAGCGCAACCTGTTCATAGGGGCGGTACTGGACACTACTGTGTGTCGAGCATTTCCTCCTCCACAAAGAATTCTCGACATTCAGGAGATGATCCCTTTATTCCACAATGGAGCAGTTGTTCCAGTTCTGAAGGTCCTTCGCCTGCTTGGTCTGTTCGCCTCCTGCATTCTGTTGGTCAACCATGCACGCTGGCACATGAGGGCGCTCCAGTGGTGTCTCCGCAGGCAGTGGTATCAGCACAACGGAGATCTAAGGGAGTCAGTCAGAATCTCCAGAGAAGCTGCGGCGGATCTGTCTTGGTGGAGCGTGGAGGGCAATCTGTCTCAAGGAAAGCCCTTTCATCTTCCTCCATCGGTGGCCACAGTGATAACGGATGCCTCTACCCTATGGTGGGGTGCACATCTGGGGGATCTGGAGATCAAGGGTCTTTGGTCTCCAGAGGAAAGATTGTCTCATATCAATCTTCTGGAATTGCGGGCGATACGTTTGCCGCTCAAGGCCTTTCTCCCTTCCCTTCGCGGTCAGTCAGTTCAAGTCCTGATGGACAACACTGCAGCGATGTGGTATGTCAACAAGCAGGGAGGAGTGGGGTCGTACCATCTCTGCAGAGAGGCGTTGCGGCTTTGGTCCTGGGCTCAGGACCATCGGATTTGCGTGATGGCAAATCATCTGGCCGGGGTGCTAAACGTGCGTGCGGACAGTCTCAGTCGGCAGTTCTCCGCCGACCACGAGTGGAGGCTTCATCCGGAGGTAGTTCGACACATCTTCAGGGTTTGTGGGGGACTCCTCGGGTGGACCTGTTTGCTACTCTCGAGAACGCGCACTGCACGTCATTCTGCAGTCTCCAGTTTCCGATGCAGGGGGCATTGGGGGACGCGTTTCAGTTGAGTTGGAGCGCACAACTCCCTTATGCGTTTCCTCCCATACCCTTGATTCCTCGGGTTCTGAGGAAGATTCACCAAGACCGGGCCCAAGTCATATTGATCGCCTCGGATTGGCCAAGAAGGGTGTGGTACACAGACCTTCTTCACCTCTCGTCGCACCCTCCGCTCCGTCTCCCTCTCAGGGTAGACCTCCTCTCGCAGTCGGAGGGGCAGGTTCTTCACTCCCACCTCCAGAGCCTGCACCTTCATGCCTGGAGATTGAACGGGGCAACCTGAATTCATTTTCTCTCCCGCCTGACGTGGTGGATGTTATATTATCGGCCAGGCGACACTCCACCAAGTCTATCTACTCCTACAGGTGGTCAAAATGTGTTAAATGGTGCGGAGAGAAGTCTATTGATCCCTTGAAAGCTCATCTTTCTGATGTTCTTTGTTTTTCGCTTCATTTGGCCCAGCAGGGTTCTGCTGTAGCCACTGTTAAAGGATACTTGTCGGCTTTATCGGCAGTTCTCTGTCTGCCTGATCAGCCGTCTCTTTTTAAGAGTGGAGAGGTGTGGTGCAGCGGCCAGGGCAGCTGACTTCGGAGCACAGGGTTCACGGTTCGATCCCCGGCGGCAGCTCAGCTCAGCACCATGTGACTCTGGGCAATAGCTCACTTAATTTCCACTACGGCCCCCAGCGCCTTGAGACCCGTAAGGGTGAGTAGCTGTGCTATATAAAAACGGACTTACATTTTTTTTACATTTACTTACAAGTCTCCAATAGTTTTAAGGTTCATTAAGGGGCTTACTAACATGTTCCCGCCCACTCCTTTTATTATGCCCCAGTGGGATTTGAATTTAGTGTTAACTTTTTTAATGGGTTCCACGTTTGAACCTATGCATAGCTGTCCTTTAAGACTGCTGACTTTCAAAACGGTCTTTCTTGTGGCTATCACTTCGGCTAGGAGGGTGAGTGAGCTTCAAGCTTTGAGTTCAAAGCCTCCGTTTTTGACCATACATGCTGAACGGATGGTACTCAGGACCAGGGCTGCTTTTCTGCCTAAGGTTGTAATTCCCTTCCATCTAGGGCAGTCCATTACCCTTCCTACTTTCTATCCTCCCCCTTCCAAGGAGGAGGAAAGGCTGCACCGTTTGGACACTAAGAGGGCGATTAGTTTCTATCTTGATAGAACAAAGGACTTCTGTCAGGATGATCAGCTGTTTGTGGGCTATGTTGGGCGCATGAAGGGCAAGGCGGTGCACAAGCGCACTTTATCCAGGTGGATCATCTTGTGCATCAAGATCTGCTACGCTCTGGCTGGTAAGGAGCCTCCTGTAGGCATTAGAGCTCACTCTACCAGGGCTAAATCGTCTACATCTGCTTTGTCCAGGGGTGTTCCTGTGTTGGACATCTGTAAGGCGGCAACTTGGGCCTCCCTCCACACTTTCGCGAAGCATTACTGCTTGGACTCCGAAGTGAGGAGGGATGGCCATTTTGCGTGCTCTGTTTTGCAGGACTTTTTGGTATAGAAGGGTGGACACCCTCCTCCGGGAGAGGGACTGCTGTTGGATTCTATTCATAAGGTGAGGAATCCACAGGCAGATGTATCCATCAGAAGAACAAGTTACTTACCTTTGGTAACGCTTTTTCTGGTGGATACAGTATCTGCCTGTGGATTCCTCACTGACCCACCCGCCTCCCCGTTGTCCACCCTTTTATACCTTAAAAGAGGTATTCGTTAATATGTTATTTCATATTGTCATTATATATTGCCTCTATTTGCCTTTGTGTAGGCTTTCCTTTTTTCACTTTACACTGTGTTTATTTGTGTGAATACTGTGTACTATGTATGCATTGTCTCATGGTCGGTCCGCCCGTTTGCCTCGGTGGCGCGGAAAAAATGGGTGGAACTGACGTCATCACGCCGACGTGGTCCTCTTATGGCTCCAGTGACGTCATGCGGAGCCGCGTGCGGAGCCATGGCTTCGTGACGACCTCGTCGGCGTGGAGAGCTAGGAAAAATTTCAGCGGAATGCTGGCGCAGGGGATATTCATAAGGTGAGGAATAAACAGGCAGATACTGTATCCACCAGAAAAAGCGTTACCGAAGGTAAGTAACTTGTTCTTTAGGTGATGCTTGGTGTTCTTTTCATTCAGTATAAATCAAGGGAGAATCTAAGGAAGAACTCATACTGTAAAATTAGTTCTCCATATGATTTGGCCTCCCCTCATCAGCCCACTCTCACCATTTTTTTTTGCATTTTGCAACACAGTGTTTGTATGATGTATTCTTCCTTAGGTTGATAACATAAGACTTATGCAGAGGCTAGCCGCAGACTAATAACTGGACATGGATTAGTATAACATAGCTACTGGCAGTTAAAATGCGATTATGGAGTATGTGTTTGTGTACCTGAAAAAGTGGCATATCACGTTACGTTTTGCAAATATATTGACTTTCTTTGTACAACAACTTTAACAGACCCCCCAGGATATTGCGGCATAGATCTACAAATTTAGCGGCACAAAAATGGAAATTTAGCGGCACAAAAATGGAAATTTTGCGGCATTATTGCGGCACTTTATTTTACTCGTAATCATTCCTTTTCAGCCTTAAATCAATGTAAACTGATTTAGCAGAGTATTTAACTTTGAAATAGGCATTATAAACTGTCTGAGAGAGTGTTTTTGCTATATTCTCTTTTGTGGTAACATTCTAGAGCATAGGTTAAGTCAAGCACAATAGCACAGGGAGACCCCAGAGACACCCCTGACCATGGAGATGTCAGAGACACCCCAGACCATGGAGATGTCAGATACACCCCTGGCCATGGAGAAGTCATCTCCTCACCCTCTTTTCCGATAACAATGCTGTTCCAGGAAAGAGTTGAAAACGAAAGTGCTATTAACTGGCCCACTCTGTAAAGTGGCACTAATGTGTTCACGTGTGACTGAAAACACTCTGGTCACTTTGCAACCACTATGTCTAGTTGCATGCAGTTATTTTCCATATATTGTATTTTTTATTTACCCCTTCCGTCCTGAGGCTGCAGCTCGAACAGAAAATGCCAGGGAAAGACAACATTTCCAACAAAATGTTTTTCTTTTTTGGATCCATTTCACAGGGGAACGAATGAAGGAGAGGAAAGAGAGGTAAGAACCGCTTGCTGAAGTCACAGTTTTTCTTCAGCAGGCTTGGATGAGGGAAGACATGAGACTCCACGGACCACCGACTACCCTCCCCACCCCCTTTCACCAGAGGTCATTATGTGTAGCAGCAGGGGCGTAGCTAGGCCTTAGGCTGCCCGTGGCGGCCCCTGCGTTTGCCGCCCTCGGCAAAATGATTGAAGAGCGGGGGGTTTGGTAGCGGCCGATTCTTGCGGCCGCAACGGCCGCAGGTAAGAGCGGGGGGAAGAGGGGCCGGCTGCCGCCCCAAAACTCGTGCCGCCTGGGGCGGTCCGCCCCCATCGCCCCCCCCTAGCTACGCCACTGTGTAGCAGAGAACGCACACGTTCTTCACCGGTCTCACATCAACATTAACAGTTTGCTTCTGCGGCCTGCCCCCGAAGCCAACTTGAGAGGGACTCCTAGCAGTTCAGCACAAAGGTCAGACTCTCTAGGCTGCGCCGTACAGTCTACATACAGCCATCACTGAAGTCGAGTTTCCTCAAACAAGCGCTAATCCACACAGTAGAAATTTATGAGATGTGCTTTTTCTACCACATTTCAAGGTCTTAATAAAAGTGTATATGTTACATCTTATGCATTTCTGGCTCACGTCGTAAAGAAAAATACCCACCACGTCTGCTCACTTTCACAACGACACTGTAACTAACAAACAGCTGCTCGGAAATACCGACACAAACCTGGCACTTGTGTTTTTACTTCCCCTTAGAAATATAAGTGTTTACGTTGGAATTCTTCACCATATTGACATTCAGAGGAGCGGGGAAATTAAAGCTGCGCTTGTTCAATGCATAATTATTTTCTCACAGTCTCAGTCTGAATTGGGTGAATACATAATGACCTTTTCTAACATACGGCTTCGAGCTCCCGCCTGTCATGCTAAACGGCTCCATCAACGTGTAACAACTTGGAGAAAATGCCTGAGAAAGAAGACATTTCCAACAAAATGGGTTTTTTTTCGCGGCCATAACTGGAAATATTGCGGCCATCGGGCTCCTTAGCCGATTTCGCGGTAATTTCGTGAATCGCTAAATCGCGAAATGCTGGAGGGTCTGTTTAAGGTGAAGATGTACTTTTATTTCTGAAAATTATCATAAGTGCTACAGACTTACATTGATGTGAGTCATTAGATCGTCACTTTACCTGATTCCTACCACACTTGTCAATACAATTAACACTCATTTCCTAATGGGAGTGTCCATTTTACCCATATAATCAAAGGGTTTTAACCCGCCTTCTTTTATTCTTCTTCTTTGACCATGCAGGTGGACGAAGACGAGCCATTGTTCATGAGCCTGATCAATGACCTGTTCCCGGGGATCACCCTGGATAAAGCTGGCTACCCTGAGCTGGAGTCCGCCATTGAAAAGCAGACTGATGAAGCCGGACTTATCAATCACCCACCCTGGATTCTCAAACTCATCCAGCTGTACGAAACCCAGCGAGTTAGACATGGTAAGTACACCACTAGAGTATTGTAAGGTTCTGTGATGACCGGAGGGAGGTTTATGTGCAGTTATTACCTTAAAGGGCTCAAGGCTTTTGCACTCATATTTTTTTCATGTCATTGAACTGGGTTGAGATGAATTGGCAGATAAAAATAGATGTGTAGAGTTTTGTTTAATATGCTGTTTATTAACATTGTTGAGTGTGGGGAGTGGCCTGAACACACAAGGTGGGAAGCCTCAAGTGGGTTATACTGCCCTTTTCCTCCCTCAACATTGGTAATAAACAGCATGTTAGACTCTGCACATTAGCATATATGGTTCGTGGCTTGACAATTCTAGGACTGGTGTTAGCTAAGCCCTTTTGATTTTAATAAAATGATATATACATAGTATACTTTCAGGGTCTTTCAGCTAGTCATCTTCACCCATTAGTCAGCTGTTGTGCCATTCACATTTTCTTCTAACCACTAAAGCATATCACGTGGGGCAATTGCTCAGTCCATTTCAGCCATTAATTAATTTGACTGTGAGTGACAGCATTCCTCCCTTTCACAAGGAGTACATCTGAGCACAAAGTAATTCCCTTTATTGGCAGGACTACATGACAATGTGCATTTTTTTTAAATGAAAAACATATTTATGTTTTAGCCACTGATTTTGTTATATTGGTGAGTGTGCCGCATTAAGTTTACAAAGTCCGGATAAAACAAGTATTGGCAAAGCCAAAAAATGACTGGCAGCTAAGGCCAGACCTATTGGCTTTACCAGTGCTTGTTTGTCATGTTTTTTCTTCTTTTTAAAAAGGTATTTAGCCAAAACATGAATGCAAGGGGTTACATCTGCGCAGTTAGGTAAAAATCACATTAATGAAACTATGTGACTATTAGGAGTGTTATTTCCCTGTGTAAAGTCATTGTAATATGCAATCTATGATGCAGTAAACGGTTTTTCTCATGTCAGTTGCATTCTTTTGTGTTAATAAGTGTGTGTACGTGTTTTTATCAATACACTTTTGATATAAATAATATGTTCTGTTGGGCCACATGTATTTTCCCTGCCACAGCATAAATGTATAATAATATTCAAGGTTCAGTTAAAAAGAGTGCAGGCACACACTGATGGCCTTACACGCTTGGCTGCTATAGTTTCTTCAAGAGAGCAACATGTCAACCACGAATTTTCATGGGGTGTCAAAGGCATGCAGATTTGTTTTTGTTGAAAAAACGTTTAAGTTTCTGCTTTTCCATTAAAATTAAATAATCAATACAGTACACTAAGGCACGTGCATTCCCTTTTTAATAGGGAATATTGTAGAGTGTTTTCCTATTCCAGTTTAATTTGTATCTCCTTGAAGAACTGCCGGGCAGGGGAGGGGGGAGATACAGAGCTGTGCTAACTCCACTGGTTGTGATATCAGTGGATGTGAGCAGGCGTTTCTGAAAAGCTATACACAGCATGTACTATTTGTTCATTAGAACACACTTGCCTTTGGTCAGAAGTGTCATGGTTTCCAGTGGGGCAAATGAAGCCTTTCCACTAATAACACTGTTGAAATATTTGCCACTGCTGACAGGTCTGGGTAGCACTGCCATGGTTACGGCGTCAATCAAGATTACATTATGGGTAGGTGCACTGGTTGGGTTGTAAAGCGTGGCTGATTCTATGAAATATACTGCTATCCAGTGGTGTACAGAGACTAACCCAATTTGTGACCTTGTTTAGTGGGGCTTTCAAATCCCCTACGGTCCCCCTCCACGTTGAGTGGTCTTTGTTGTTCAATTGTGAAAACATTTGTTTCCTTTTCATTTGAGATATAAGTGAACCAAGAAGTTAATTTGAAATGTTTTAGTAACTGTGATGTTCCAAGTCATTCCTTAAGGATTGTACTTAGCTAAATCAGTGGTGTAGCTGATGATCTGCTGTGGGATATCATGTGTTAAATCAGTGGTGTAGTTGATGATCTGCTGTGGGACATCATGTGTTAAATCAGTGGTGTAGTTGATGATCTGGTGTGGGATGTCATGTGTTAAATAAGTGGTGTAGTTGATGATCGGGTGTTGGACGTCATGTGTTAAATCAGTGGTGTAGTTAATGATCTGGTGTGGGACATCATGTGTTAAATCAGGGGTGTAGTTGATGATCTGGTGGGAGACATCATGTGTTTATCTACTGTATTGTGTTGTATTGTAATAGCATTTATACAGTGCTTACTACTGCTGATGAGTCACTGAAGCGCTTATTGGTGGGTGGGACGCTACTTCGTAACCCAAAGTTAGTGGCTATTCAAGTGGTTATTAATTATTGTAAATGTGTTGGTTATTGGGTTAGTCTTGTGCACCGAGGAAACAGGATCTTTGTCTCCAGTTTCTTGTGATGAATTAAATTTATAGGAGCTAGGCATAATTATTAGGGTGAGTTCATGCAAGTGAAAAAAATGGGATAAGTGAATAGGGTCTAAGACGTTAGATAACACAAAGAGAGGTTACACAGAAAGGGATATTGTGATTTATGGGAATAGGATGAGAAGATAGGTTAGAAAAAGGTTAGGTATTGTAGGAATGGTTACCCGGGACAGTTTATGATTTATAAAGAGGGGTTGTGGTTAGTTTACTGAAGTGCAGTAGAGAGTAAGGCTGCAGACGTGACAGAGTAGGGTGTATTCAGAAATAGTAAGGCAGGCAGAGGCTGGAGTGTAAGGAGAATATCATTCAAATAGAGGGTAGGAGAGAGAATTATCCCTAGCTATAAATCAAGTTAATTTTCATTCAGGGTGTTTTTTTGGAATATTGAGAAAGGATGTAATCTGGGGAACTGTGAAGAGTAGAAAGGAAAGGGTGAAAGTTGAGTACCTGTGGGCAGAAATAATTGATTGTTGTGTCCTAGGTTGAAATTGTTTGACTTTGTACTTATTTTCCAAATATGGGGTAATACGTTATGTGGTATGTCCAGATAACAGGTTGTTAGGTTTGTCTGCGGTGATTTTGAGGTGAGGACAATGCCTGGAGTTTGCATTAACTGTTCTGTTATGTGTTTGTTTGAGACATGCGTGGGTGGCATGTTTCTTGGGTGAAGTGGTTCTCCATGATATTAGCGGTTGTTTGTACAGGCATTCTGCTGATTTAGCACTTCCTTGATCTCAGTGGGTGCTGGAGGGTATCTATCTGTAGTCAGAAAATGAGAATGTGTGGATTCTGTGTTGGATCACACTAGGAATAACCAGATCTTAACCATCCTTCTGAACTTTAAGTGATTTTTAGTGGCTCTGAGCATTGCAGGTAGGGACGTGTATAGTTTTGGAACTTGAATAGAGAAAGTAATGCTGCCAATGGTTTACTTCCTATAAGCAGGAAATAAAATGTATAGGCCAGTCTGAAACATAAGTTCCCGGTCTGGAAATATTTTCTGATTTTTGCTTGAATGTATTTTGTTCATTTGCTATTAATAGCTCTGTGTGTGAAACAGAGTAGTTTGAAATCCCTATTCTTGCAGTTTGAAGCAAGTTTAAAGCCTTCGGAACTGGAAAGATGTAGATTCATAAGTTTACATGCAGACGTAGTCATGCTGCTGAATTTTGGATTCTATGTAGCCTTCTGATAGTTGAGAGTGGAATGCTGTGCGTAGTCCGTTAGTGCAGTCAAGTTTGGAGAGTATATGTGATGTTGCTGCTTGTACCTTTTGAGGAAATAAAAGATGTGGCAAAATATGCCTAAGTGTTTTCATTGTATAGAAAGTTGATCCTTGTAGAACTCATGTTTTACATAGTAAGGATTTTAAGAGAAAGGCGTGTGATTTGTTGTTTTGTTAGAAGGAAATCCACTTGAGAGTGATGCCAGCTATGCCAACTTCTTTCATTCGAAGATGAAATTGCCATGGTGGACTATGTCAAAACGTGCTGAAAGATCCAGGAGTAGTAATGTAGCTACATCATTTTTGTCAATTATGTTTTTTAGGTCATACCAGGTTACGATTAGGACAGATTCGGTCTATGGATTATGTCAGTCGTATTGCCATATATGAAGTTCTCAATTTTGTCATCAATCCTCTAGCTTTAGATGTTATTGTCAATGACCGTTTGATGTCACTGGAATGGTACTGAAAAGTGAGGATGGGACTGCAGCCTTTTAAGGAGATGCATTTCCATTCTTTAGAGAGAGCTCTTGAGACCTTAAACGATCTACCGACAGGTTAGCTCAAAAGGAGTATTTAGAAGCTAAGCGACACTGAATTAAACACAGAAGCTAAGCCCATGGATATTTTAGTAGCCCATATCTGACTTGTAACTACTGAGCTGAAATGCCCTAAATGTTTGCAGCTCGGTGCTAGAAGGTGAAAAGTGGCACTTAAATTTTGAACTCATGCCAGCTTAAGGAAAGTTCAAAAGGTGAGTGCCACTTTTGGTCCAGTGTGCAGTTGATGTCCAGTATTGCCTAAATATTTTGAAGTTTAGCAATAACTAGTTTCCGAAATTCCATGGTCTAAATCAAATTTAAAGTTAAACTGATGCATTTTTATCAAATTGCTTTTACATCACTGTGTGTTGTGACACACTTGCATTAATTTAAAAATAGCACATAACCAATGAGAGCTCTTTTTTCTGCATAATGAAAGGCTATGGAAAGTGTGGTTATCACATACACTACCCTGTGACTTTAACTTGATTAGCTACATATGTCAAGCAGCTCAAAAGCGATTCTATATGTAAACTGACATCTCTTTCTTTTGTCCCAGGTATCAGTGGAAAGATTGAACCTAAAATTTGAGTAGAATATATTATATTTGCATTGTCATGAGAATCTCTTTACTAATCACGATGGTTTGAATGTACCTCTTTTTTTGGTATTTTAAAACCATTTGCCTCCATACTGACCAGCCATGCACAGATACATACGTATAACACTAAGATTGGAGGGGGATAGGACTAAAACCTTTATACCTTTTAAAACTAAAGTTGTATTGAGGCTCAGTGTACCCCAGTTTAGTAATAACCCACAAAGACTATGGGGTTTATTTGGAGTTTGGTGCATAGGGTGCTCTGCCACAAACATGGCAGAGTACCTTGTCTGCCAAACTGATGGTTGCATACTTTAATTAGAGTTGGGTAAATCATTATGTTTCAGCTTGCAAAGCCTCCGCTAGCTCCGCCGGCAGTAACCTTAAACTAACTGGGAGAGGGTATGGCCTAACACCTAGAGCGGTCGACCTCAAAGCTGGGGAACCAGGTCCGAGTCTCTCCAGGGACGCTCAACAACCCCACTGCTATTCAACAAGCTTAAAAAATATTTGGGTACATATAACAAGTTTTCTTTTTCTGTTGAGTACGGTATGGGGGAAAACACATACACCCAACCCGTTCCCCTTTCAATTGACACATTACATTTATGCAGTATATCCTTTATGTATAAGTGAAAGTCTTTGGCCATGAACATCCAACGTTATCATTTAGCACATAGGCTTCCATACTACACTAAGCAAACACAAGGAGATGATGGATGTAGCGCTGAAACTTTTCAGACACTCACCCCCAGTCACAGATCTGAGGAACAGAGTCAAGACTGATTTGCATATGGCTGGGTCTGAACTGGGGTGGCGAAGTTAGCTAAAGAACGATGATGGATTCAACCCAGATCTGTGACTGGGGTGAGTGTCTGAAAAGTTTCAGTGCTCCGTCCATCATCTCCTTGTGTTTGCTTTGTTCGCCCTAAGTTGGCAGGGTAGGCCCAGACGTGGGTCCCTTGCTCACTTTGCCACTGGATTCAAGCTAGCCTGGCTGATGAGGAGTGTTACCCCGAAACTGGTCCCAGGATGCTTGTTTCCGGTCCAGGGAAGACCTGCTTGGCAGTTCGGGCTGGACTGTTCCCATGAGGCACAGGGTCAAGACTGATTTGCATAGGGCTAGGTCTGAACTGGGGTGGCAAAGTGAGCTAAAGAACGATGATGGATTCAACCCATATCTGTGACTTGGGGTGAGTGTCTGAAAAGTTTCAGCGCTCCGTCTATCATCTTCTTGTGTTTGCTTCTATGCTAAACTAGCCTTGCACTGCTAATCCAAGTCACCTCAGATCCCCTTGTGGGCTTTCGCTTAAAAAAACCACGTGTTTTGAGGTGTTATATTCCAAGGATCTCAACTAAACAAAAACAAGACTGTATATCCCAAAATACTCTACTGTGTCAAGTGAAAGACAAGAACTGGTAGCGTAATGTCATCGTGACATGGAGACAGATGCTAAAACTAGAAAAATGCAACTTTTACGTTTTGAGCATTTTCGGTGAACTGTTTTTGTTTTGAGGGGGAGCTGTTCAGCTTTGGTCCTTGCAAAAAGTACAAAATCTAGGTGCATTTTGGATCTGTTTTTTGTTTTTAGACGGGGAAGTACATTTTGCCGCAGAGATTAAATCTACACAAAAAAAGAAGTATCCAGAAAGTGCATTCAGTGAATGCGATTCTTACCCATCTCGTATGCAGAAGGGCCCTTAAGGTCCCGATCTAATAAGAGCCTGAAACTGATTTTTTTTAATTAAATAAAAAAACAGGTCTACCATGATCATTTATAGCAAATGAAAATCAAAGATTTTCCAATCTCCAAACTGTTTTACTTTGAAATTCAGTTCTAATGAACGTGTACGTTGTTTTCAAGGTATGATGACCCTCGGCCCCAGTGGCGCAGGGAAAACAAAGTGCATTAACATCCTGATGAAAGCGATGACGGACTGTGGAGCACCACACCGGGAGATGCGGATGAACCCCAAGGCTATCACAGCCTCGCAGATGTTTGGCACGCTGGACGTGGCCACCAACGACTGGACCGATGGCATCTTCTCCACTTTGTGGAGAAAAACTTTGAAAGCAAAGAAGGTAACTTTCAGGAATATTAAACATATCTTGTGATATTTATAATCGGAGCTGCGCGTACAACATATCATTGCACTGTGGCTGCATATTGTTCTGCAACGGCTCCATACACTTCGAAGTGCTTGTCATATCAGCCGCGTGAAGCACCAGATTTCGAAGTCATTACGTGTCTGTAAGAGAGTGTCGTTTCATTAGTATTTTCATCTTAGCGATTATCTTGAATCAGGAGTAACAAAAATTGCGAACAAACCAGTGCTTTAAATGGGAAAAAATAAATGCAGGTACTCATTAAAATGGGCTAAAGGTGTAGTGAGTGGGCGGGGCTAAGGGCAAGACATGATGATACTTAACGACTTCTATAGTAGTTGCAGCACACACCAAAACACATGATAAATGTGTTTATATAAACAAAGCAGGTTAACTCATTACACAAAATGAAAGAGAAATGCAATAATATGTTAACATTTCCTTTTTTTGCAATAGTTGCACCTTCTTAATGCCATACTGTTAATTGCTGTTGTTTGGCACAATACTATATATTTTTGAGCACGTGAGTAGGAAGAAACTGAAAATACCCCCACTTCGAACCAAAGCTCTTATGGCACCAAGCAAATGAAGCAAATCATCATGACCCTCCCCAGAAGATATCTCTTGTCTCTTCCATCGATCTATCCATTCATCCTACCATTTACCTGCTGATGTCCACCATTTAACCTTTACATTCTGTCGTCTATTCAGTCTTTCATCCATCATTCAGTTTTTCACCATTCCGTCTGTCCACCCTTCATATCCAAAGCTATCCATCTTTAAACCTATCCATTCATCCTTTCACTCATCCATCTCTTTATCCACCCTTTCACTCATCCATGAATCCTTTCGCGCAATGTATCCATCAACCCTTTCACTCCTTTATACCATCCACCCTTTCATTCCATCCACCCTTTCACTCAATCCCTCCTTTTACTCATCCATCATCCACCCTTTCATTCATCCTCCCTCCCTTTCATTCATCCATCCAATCGTTCACTTATCCACCCATCATCCGCCCTTTTATCCAATCATCCACCCTCTTTCACCCATCCATCCATTCACACATCCATCCATCTATACATCCACCCTTGCTCACTCATCCATCCACTCACTCACTCACTCACTCCCCCACCAACCCTCCCTTTTATGTTATTTATTAAACTTTGTCGCCGAGCAGACATGTACACACAAAGTGCCACCCATTTTCTTTAAAATACCTCCTGAGAGTGTCTTGATTCTCTCTCTCGCTTTTTTCTTACAAAAAACAGACATACACATGCAGGCAAACACACAAACATAAGCAGACACACAAAAGACTCGGGTATGTTAAAAGCCATGTTATACTCTTCGCCTACCATGGCTTTTTTAACTGCCACTGCCAGGGGACTGCCATGATTCCTGTGTTTGCACAAATGCACACCATAGTGTGAATGTGATTGACAGCAAAGGGCCTGAATGGACCCTGCTCTGTCAAGCACAGCGTGATGGTGAGCACCTGGCGCGCAACGCCCATTGGGCTCAAAGGGCTTCAGCCCCCCCCCCCCCCGTCGTGTGTGTCAGCCCGGGCTGAGACAGCTTCCCGGGCACACACACAGCCGCACCCGAGTACTTCACAGGTCTTTAAAAGACCATTTACTTGCTAAGGAGGCTCTGTTGTTTTTTCACCCCTTCTTAGATCCCCAGCATCTCCACTCTAACTATCGCTGGAAGAATTAGCCCCCCCCCCCCGAAAAATTTCTTAGCGTCCCCCCTCCCCCCCCCCACCGAAATTTGGCTCTAGTTGCGCCTCTGGTGAGCACCCGGTCATTATTCAAATGAGGCCTGCTGAATAGCTCAGCTGGGGCTCAGATCGAGGCTACAGAAGCGGCGCCTTGGCTGCCAGACACGTTCCACTAGCTCCTGCTCATTAGCACTTTCAGCCAATGAGCCTACCTTTTCATGAGTACCGGTACTCTCCTCGGCAGTAGAGAAGTGCCGGTACTCAGATTGATAAATCTAAGAAGTGCCGGTACTCAGTACCGGTGAGTACCGGCCCATTTAAAGCACTGGAACAAACACTTTAAAGATTACTGTTATTTCTGGACTCTGGACAATAAAGAGCGAGGTGGCATGCCGGCCTTACTTGGTCAGAGTTTAAGGCAAACATTTAGAAAAGATGCATCTTTTTGTTTTACGTGACAGCAGACACAACCAACCTTTTAACTGAAAGCAGCTTTTTGTGTGTTTACCCCTCATGTGAATTGCGTGTCTCTTGCTATGCCTCAGTCACTGACACACTGTCATTTGGCACGAACAGATGACACTCCTTTGAGCGTTCCAATCTTTTTCACAACCACATCATTACACCAACTTATATTTTGTGTGTGTGTAAATTTGACAGTAGTACTTTTTTGTAAAATTATGGTTATACCAAAGTAGCACTCTATGAAATTGACTTACACCACATAAAAGATATATGTCTCCATCGATCACAGCGAATGCCTAAATGCCATGCATAGTTATAAGTCGGCATATCATGTTACCAAAGAATCGTAAGTCAATGATCTCCCCTTCCTATTTCAAGCATCCGGTGCTAACACCTTCAGTGTGTCAATCCCTTTCTTATTATACTTACACACCATGCTCTCTGTGTACTGTCTCTCATTCCCACTATGCTCAATGCCTTCAACACTGGTGTTGTCTGTTAATGACTTCAGAAAGTTTGGCCATATGTTATGGTCAGATATTGGCTGCTTTTTCTTTCACAATCGTCCTTTCTTACCCCAGACCCTGTATCAAGTCACATAACCATTGATCAGATGGCAGCCTCTTATTCCTAATCCAGTTGTGAATAATCAGTATTTTATGCAATGTGATAACTTTTGCGGTTTCTGACAATCTAAGTTTCTAATGTATACAATTTTCAGTACAGCTCCACAGAAAAATACACATACATATCAATATTGCAGTTAAAACTAATACATGTTACAATTCATACCAGATTAAAAAAGATAAAAACAATCTGTCACAAATGTCATAACTGATTTAAATTAAAAAAATCTGTCACAAATGTCGATTGAATCAGGTAAAAACAATAATTCCAGAGCATTTGTTGGTAATGTGCCAATCAACCAATCAGTTAAAACTTTATTTGATTGTAGAATCTAATCATAAAAATCACAGATATAATAAATACAAAAAGAGCATAAAAACATCATTGAATTACAAACGTGCACCACCAACTTTAAAAAGAGCCCACAGCAGAACAAGCAAAAGGTTCAGACAACATTTGAAGAAAACATACCGCTGGTCTACATTTAGTAAAATTGAATTTCTTGACTATTGTTATTAAAAGCATTTTGGGCAAAATGACAATAAAATTCACAAAAAAACATAAAATGTAAAAGTGATTGATCGGATCTCTCATCGCATGGGCACTGGCCTATATTTTCAGAGCCATATTGGCCTAAGGGAAAACACAGGAGTTGACGTACAATACCGATCCTGAATCTAGCCAAAAGTGATCTTTCCCATGGAGTGAACAAAAGATAAGGCTCTATACCACTACAGTTTGTTTATGACCTATTGCCATTACGTAGGCTTGGCTGGTTCAGATAATTCTCTATCCAGAGGTCTATGCTCCAAAAAGCTAGTCTTAGCCCATAATCTGTCGCCCTTTTCTACGGAATATAGATGATCAAATAGAGACTGTTAGCCCAAATTTCATGTAATCCGAAGTATGTAGGACAGCCAAGGGATATCCATTCATTTTTCACTGGCTAAACAATCAAGAATGACCGTTTGATTTAATTTACCATGCAAATTAGTCCAGGAGGAAAGCCACAGTAAAAGTAGGGCCAATTTAATAGTGTCTTCTAAATAAGTTAGGCAAAAATAATCAGAGGCAACTAAAAGGTAGGCCGAGCATACAGCAGCAGAATCTAATTTCTTCCAGTTGCACGGCTGGACAGTTGGCATAGCCCTAAACTCAGGCATCGAAAGTAGAAATAGGGAAACGCTGAGCTTTAAAGATTTGTAAAAGTGGCTCTATTGGCTTATTACCAATATTAGAAGTGATTTTGAAAAGAGCCCCTATGGATTGGCAAAACTTTAGGAGCCTTGCCGACACACAGGGATTCGTTGTCGAAAATTACCCCCTAGGTAGGTAAACTGCGAGATGATGCCAAGGGGAGTATTGTTGATGGAAATTTAGCATAACCATGAGGTTTTCGCTACACAAGCCATAGTGTAACATTTAGAAAGATTTTTGCTAAGGCCAAGCTCATGCATAAAGTTGGCAAAACCATTCACCAAAATGTTAAGACTATTCGGTGTTCTGGGCATAATGATGGTATCATCAGCATATAATAATGCAGATAGTTCCACAGTACTAACAAATGGTACATCCTGGCCACATCCAACTAAGACAGAACTAAGTCTGTTTATGTAGAGGATGAACACAAGAGAGGCTAAGACATAGCCTTGCCATACTCCTCTAAACAAATTCACAGGTTCTGTGAGCTTGCTGTTACTTCCAAATATAACATTTGCAATAAAATCAGAATTGAGAGTGGACAGAAAATCCATGATTGGGAGATTGAGTCCTAATTCAATCAATTATCTCCAAAGCTTGGAGCGATCAACGCTATCAAAGTTGTTGTAAATATCCATAAAGGCTAGGTACAATGGGCAGCGTTTTGCAATGGTGTATTTCCCAATAATGAGATGTAAATTAAGAGACTGCTCCACTGTATCTAGAGTGTCACACAGGATTTCTCTTCTGCTGTGTAACACTCTATCTGATACAGACATCTAGACGTAGATTCCTTACTTTAGAATCGTCCACAGGTGCGAGACTGGATCGGAATTTTTTCCCATAGCACATCCGCGCATCAGTAGAGCGCGCCCCGTGAGTCCATATCAAGTTTGTCCACCGGATGTGATGTTGACAAAGTCCACATAACTCTCTCGCCGATGTCAGTTCCTTCTTTTCCGCGCTTGCAACACAGATCCAGAACAGTTAGCGGGCCGTTTTTCGGCCCATTTTGACATTTTGTTGAGGAAACAATTCTCCTTTTGCGATGTCTTTGAGGTTTAAAACCTGTGGATCTTGTGACAGACAGATGTCGATCACAGATCCTCATACCATCTGTTTGAGGTGCCTTGGAGAACACCATGACTCCAAGGAGTGTGGTTCCTGTCGGCGTCTTCTGCCTAAGGTGTTAATATAGCGCCTTATGAAACTTCTGGTGGTGCGACTATCCGAGGCACTGCATCCTCGTCAGTCTTCGTCGAAGTCCAGAGTCCGGTCGAGGAGCCGTTTTGGTGAGGGGCTATCTCTGTTGAGGTCAAAGAAAGCTCCAAAGGACCAACAGTTAAAACGTAAGTTAATTTCTGACACCATCTCCCAACTTTCGTTTGCTGAGCATTCACAGGAGTCCACCCCGTGCCTCCCTAAATATTCTGGAGCCGGGGCAGCTCTAGCCCAAATGCAGGAATATTACATTTCCCTGAATGAAGCCTTTAAGCCCCCCTCTGGTGCGCCCCCAACCCCAGGGAGGGGAGAGGTGCCCTGACTGTTTCCTCGACGGCGGGTTCACCCCCATGATAGTTGGGCCCTCTGAATCCGTTATCGAATTCGAGGCAGTGCCGGGGCACAGCCTTTGGGGGTTTACACCTTCGGCGCCAGGGTCTGGGCAGCCGCTGACTTTGGTGGCGCTGATTGACGGAGAACCCATTACTCTTTCCGACATCGATACGATGCCGCAGCAGCGCCAGATGGCGTCGGATGCGGCACCAATGGAGCCGTCTGTTTTAGCCAACTCTCCATCTGCCCTTATGCAACCTATTTCTGCTTCTCCTATGGGAATGCACAGTTTTGCAGGTGAAGAGGAGAATATAGGGTGTCAAAACCCTTAGGACAAAGCTGTCCAGCCTCCTTTGGAGGAAAATTGGCTGACTGAGCTGGGAGAGGCTAGTGGACTTGAGTCCTCTCCCGTTTCAGATTTACTTTCTCCACCTGGTATGGCAACGGAAGTGAGTTCTTCTTATGCAGCGGTATTGAAGAGGGCAGTTGTAGGTATAGGTTGCCAGCTTCCCTCAGTGGACTTGTCCACAGACCCTTTGATGGATGTTCTTCACCATGGTGAGATGGGGGTGGAGTCTTTACTCCCTTATAATAAGTCTCTATATGAGCTTTTGTTAGGGGCTTGGGTGAAACCAGTATCGGGAGTACTAGTTGATTGGACTATAGCCCATAGGCTTCGACCCACCCCTGAGGACCCAGTTTGTCTTGTGCGCCATCCCACCACAAAAGGACTGGTGGTACAAGCTGCTACGGCTTCGCCGGACCCTAGTGTCCTTCTCTTGGTTCCACCAAATAAAGAGTCCAGATGGCTACAACATTGTAGGAGGAATATATTCTCTTCTGTTAGTTCAGCATTGAGGCCGTTAAACACTGCATGTGTTTTGGGAAGATTTTCTCATGCTTTATGGGACTATATGGTGCATTGCCTGCCTTCTCTTTCAGAAGAAGCCAGGAGTAAACTCCTACAGGTGGTAAAGATGGCCGGGAAGCGGCGAAATTACCCATCAAATGTGGTATGGACACCACTGATTCTGTGGAAAGAGCTATGGCTCCGTCAGTTGGGCTGTGCAGACATGCATGGCTGCGTTAGTCTGGGTTTTCAGAGCCATGTACAGGATAGCCTGAAAGATATGCCCTTTGATGTTGTACATTTATTTGGTGAACATGCTGATTCTGCTTTACGGCAATTCAGAGCTGGTCGCTGTGACAAAGCCACCTAGATAGGTCTTTGAATGTTCTGGTGGATTCTTTCTTTCGGAAAGAAGTGTTTATACATGACTGAGTTGCAATATGTATTTTATCTGGTGGCAACCAGTGGGCTGCCTAATGCAGAGGTTTATGGTTGTTTAGATAACCTGGAGGTTCTTTACATGTTTTTTCATGCCCATAGTTCCGCTCATTTAGGATTATAGGAAAATTATGGGCTGCAAAATTCTTTTCAGTGAAGATATAATCTTTAAAGTATATTCCAAGATAAGTGGCTTTCTTGATTATTATTTACTGCTTGGTGCAGAAGCTGTGACTTTCTCCTTCAGCTCTGTTGATGACAGTTTTTCAGCTGTTCATTTGTGTTGGTTTAATTGAAACCTAATATACAGGTCTTGCATTTTGCTTTACTCAGAAGAAGAGCTCAAGCTCAAGAGTTGATACCTTCATGGTATGTACCATGCTCTATGTGGAGTATCTGCGGTGAATATTTCTAATTATATATGTGCTTAACTGGGATTTCTCAGCTTGTGTACTATTAGACCCTCATTTGGGGAGGCAGAGTTCTACCCTCAGTGTTGGGTTATTTCTCTAACATACGATATCATACATCTGTGAAGTTGGTGCCCCTTATTAGGTACTTGTGATATTTGTACCTCCATGGGTGTCTCAGTATGTGTGTTGTACCTTTTGATAAGAGTGTTTAAGTTCAATGAACCTCTTATTAATCTTGGTTAATATGATGAAGTGTCTCTCATACTTTTATATGATATTAGTGTGACCTTATGCTTCATTTATTAGCGTTCGTCAATAGACTGATGTGACCTTGATGGGATAGTACAGCACTGAGGGTGTCTATCCCCAGATTCCTTCTGGCATTTTCACAGAAAAATGGTACCCTACATTATTGGTTTATGTGGCTTCTGCTTTTCCCCTGGTACTTGCCGTACTTTTAGGTGAAAGATGTTGTTACTTATGATTGTTGGTAAGAGTTCTTTACTTTTGTTAGTTTCAGAACATTGTTAACCAAGAGCTTATCATCATGTGAGCCTTAAGAAACTATGTGTAGTGCTCTTCAGGTTCTGTCTTATAGCCATTGCTGTTTGACTGGCTCTTCTACCCCTTTGAGTGGACATGTCGATGTGTATGTGTTCCTTGAGCATGATTTTTGGTTTTTCTGGGATTATGTCATGCTATTATAGGACTCTAGGGAGACGTCGTCTTTTGGTCGATTCTATTCCTTCTATTGTGAAGGGTACTTAATATTCTTGGCTCTTTTGGGGTTGCTATAATGCTTAGCGTTATTACTAAAGATTTTCTTCTTTTCTGAAGGACAGCTCCCTCTAATAATGTACCTTTTCATCTCTATGAATATGTTCATATATGTTGGTCCTTCAGGGGAATAGGTGTTTGCCTCATAGCTTCTACTTTTTCTAGATGACTTTTATTCCTATCTTACAGGATCGTTGCTCTTCTAGGGGACAACTCTTTTCTTCATTTACCTGACTCTAGTTGCTTGTAGTTGGGTTCACACTTTGCGAAGTGTGGTCCCTAGATGACATATACAAATTGATGTTTATTTTATAGATCGGCCAAATTCTTTTACTATGGAATCCTTTAAAATTTCCAGTTTCAGTATGGGGGACTTTTTCTAGATCATCTGTAGATGGGTCTCTTTTCACAGAGTAAGGTCATGTGCTAACCTTGGTTTTCGTTAGGTTATCGAGATTTTTCTATTTCATACTTAATATCTTATTCACCTTTATACTACTGTTACTTAATGGTGGTGTCTCAGGCAACTTGCATTACCCTGACGGGCTGGGTGGCTGTTGATCTCCAGAGTGGTATGATCCCACTATAGTCCTATACTGTTATGTCAGCATTGTCTACTGATTATTTGGTTTTATTTTTATATCTATATGTATGATTTTTCTTTTGTGCATACATAGGCGTTTATTTATTTTACTCCTATGTCAGTATATATATTTGGGATATCCTAGAGGTATCTGTATCATTTCTTGTTCTTTTTCCTAGAAGAAGACTGCTTCTATGCCAATAGTGGCTATTGTTGTCCTCAATTTCTTTTTAATAGAGTATTTGTTATGTTTTCTCCACAGGAGATGGACCTTTCCCTCTGTTTTTAACAAGGCAGTTCTGGATAGGACAGGACTTTATATGGCATAGAGATATTGTTCAGTGGCATGGCCTAATTCTCTGCATTTCACAAGTATTGAGCATGCGGTTCGGGTATGGATATAAAACCAAATGGGTTTATATTTATAGGGTCATTTGGCAAAATTGCCCATAGTCAGGGGTAATGTTCTCCCCATGCGTTTAGCTTTTTAATGACTTTTGTTACTGTGGTCCTGTCCCAGTTATTGTGGGGTGAGAATGCATGGGTTTGGATCCCATTAAGGGTGCAAATATGTTTATATTAATGCTGTTGGTTGGCTTCTGATGCAGATTTGTCATACTAACATGGATATTTTATTCTTACGATTTTACTTACCTGGGGTTCCTTCCACTGGAATTTATGTGGTAGAGTATGTTATTGCTCACCTACATTATCTGGTAGAGGCAGGATCTAGCTGCAGAATCCCTAACGACCCTCCCATCCTCTCCGCTCTGGGAACTGAGGCTTCTTTGGTCTCACACATTTCATTGTGGCATTCACATTCTAAAAATAAAAAAATAAAAATAAACATCAGTGATTATCGGACACAAGGGTGTCTTTTATTTAAGCACACTGTTTCAATAGGCAGTTTCCATATGTGGCTCCACGTTTTGAGTGCGGAAAATAGTTATGGAAGAAACTGACGTCTGTGCGTTTGCGAGGAAGTTATATGGGCTCTGTCGACGTCCCATCCGGTAGACGACGTCGATAAAGAGTTGTGCGGCGCCCTCTACGATGCGCACACATGCTATGGGAAAACATTTCTGAATCCAGTCTCGGCCTGGGGAGGATTATAACATAAGGAATCTGTGGCTAGATCCTTTTTTCTACCAGATAATGCATACTGAAGGTAAGTATCTTGTTTGCCAAGCACCTTTCCCGCAGAGTATATTAGGGAGTTAGGCTTGTAACACTGAGGGGTCAGATCTTTTGTCTTTCTTAAAGATCGCAACTTTGATTGATTTGGACAAGGAATTAGGCAGGCCAGATTTGCATGCAAAGTTTAATACATTTGTAAGTAAAAGAGACCAAAGATCATTATTTGTCTTATACAGATCCATAGGAACTCGATTTGGGCCAGGAGCTTTGCCAGATGGACAAAGAGAGATTGAACGAATGACATTCTGAATGTGAAAAGTTAAAGTGATTGGGCAGAATGGTTGCTTAGGGCTAGAAATGTCTAAGGACATGTGAACTTCCATTTTGTTAGTGTACATATCCCCAAAGTGAGAAATCCAGCGATACCCAGGGATATGGGAGCACAGATCATTTAAAAGAAAACCACTATTTTTGACTTGGTTTACAGTCCGCCAGAACCAGCTCAATATGTTACTGTCACCTGCAGCCAACACATGTTCACAGTGGGGGAGTTTGGCTTTCCTATGTTGAATAGTGCACTTATAGATAGCTCTGCACTGTATAATTTCCTCTCTGTTGCTTTGGCCTCTTATTAAGAGCAGCCTGCAGCTGATGATTAGCATGTGAGCAGGAGCAGTTGAACCACCTTGGGGTGCTGACTGCAGGATCACACCTGGATGTGGACAAAGAAACTTTTACTTGAACCATTCAGCAAAATAAAGCTTTTGACCACCACTTCGTCATCATTGTCATCAGAGAGAGTCGCCAAGCCAAGCGAAGACCATTATCTTTATTTGCTATGCATAATTGGACTTTTTTCGGGCGGGATCCAGAAATAGGCAGCACCATACCAATTAAACCTAAGGGGTTGCAGTCACCAAAATATCTGTCATTTACTTCCCCCCTCCAGGGAATAATGGAACAAACTCGTGAAAATGAAAACAAAATCAATAGTAGAGTGGCAGCCCTTGCCGAAAGAAGTCAGTAAACTGCTGTGATCAACTGTATGTCTGATTCCAATGCATTTAAAAGGTTACGCCCAGCAATGTACTCCAATAGTTGGGCGCCACGAGAGTCTAAGTGATGCAGCAAACGGCCCTTGTCGATCCAGCAGTTGTTTAAGTCCACTGTACTCACCAAGAGTTTTGCGTTAAAATCCAGTTATAAAATCAAATTTGCCAAATATTGAGAGTATTTTGGGTTGGCACAAACAGTCTCCGCCATGTTAAATAAATACATAAAATTACAATTTTTGAGGCGGGAAAATTCATCATTATAAAAGTTAACCAAACAAAACCTCAAATTCTTTCAATTGCCAAAAAACACTTGGACTCCCCTCACGGCTGGTAATTCAGTGATAGAGGCACAAATTGAGAGCTTGAAGCAGGTAGAAAGCCCCAATTTCGCTCTGCTCTATCCTGACAGGCTGAAAATTGGGACTATTATGCATAAGAGACAGACTGATCCCTTGGTGGACTTGAAGAGAGTGTAGAAAGTCAATCAACTTGCTGTAAGCCCTCCAGCGCCTGGAAACGATTTTGTGTCAGGAACCTGTGCTCCATTACAAAGGCTGACTGAGAGAACAAACGTGGTGACTGTGTAGAGGAAAGAGCGACAGATGGCGGATAGAAAAAACCCAGAGAAAAACCTTGATAGTGCGCTCGGAAGCTGTGCGTTGTAGTTCTTCAGCAGTAAATTGCTAATGAGCGGTGGATGCTTAAAGTGCACAATACCATAGATGCCAGCACGCATTTTTTAGACAGCCTGATCCAAGCTACCCTTTTGACCATTAATATGTGGTCAAAGTTACTGATTTTGAAACTCAACTAATGAGCCACTTTATTTTGAAGCTGAGAAGTTGTTTCAGATACAAGCTCGCCGGGGACATCAGCTAATACACAGCGGTAAGGAAAAGCTGGTGGCTGATCCACTACAGGCGGCTGCGAATTCATGCCAGGCAGTGAACTAATCTGAGCCTGGATAAAATGTGAAGTAGGTATATGAAAACTGAATCCCACTAGACCAGTATTTCATTTTGATCACTGTTGGCTTATCTAAGCTCTATGTACTAACCATGAATTGACTTAATACATACAGATTATACTCATCGACATACTTTCTTTCGCATATTTCTTTATTTTAGCTTTTTTGTAATCATTTTAGACATCTTTTATATAAAAACATTTCCCATACACACAAACAATTTTTGTCAATACAAAATACACAATTCTTCTTCAACGTAATACATTCTTTTTGTATCAGATAGCCTTTAAAAAGTAGAAACTATACAAAGACAATTCTTTGCGTGTTTCTTGAACTGCCCCCCAACCAACAACCACAAAATGTCCACTTTCTCCTTACACTCAAAGACACACATTCACATACAAATCACATTCATAACCATCCCAACCAGATATTACATACACTAATAGATACAATAGGGAGATAGCTTCAGGTTTAGCCGTTGTTGTGTTGTATGTTGGGATCTTGTGACAGCAACTCAACGTACGTTTCGGTGGAACTTATGAATTGAATCCACCTTCTTCAGGACCACCTGTATTTACAATTCAAAACCGGTGGATATGAGCGGGATATCTCATGGTTGTTAGGCCATATAAATCCATTCCAAAAATGATAAATGGGAACTAAGTCGTAATATTTGGCAATTCCGGAACATGGATTTAATTTTTGTGGAAAATAACTTGTCCCATACCGCAGGGGTCTACTCAATGATACAGACTCCTAAACGGAGAACAATTTCCACATGTCAAGGGATCCAAGTTGTGTTAAACCATTCCTTTTCTGGGCCCTACTACATAAGAAGTCTTCTCATACGTCTGACTGTGCTCCAAACATTCCTCCTAGCAGAGACAACTTGTGGCAGTGGACATGGGGACGCCATAGCTGTAAAATTGCCTGCTCGTTCAACATCCAGGGCAGGACACAGAAAAGCGGGCTTGGGAGGCTGCAGAGGAGTAACTGTAGTTGAGATTTTATCACCCTGGATTAATGGGATGTCCAGGGCTTGGGGATGCGACAGGGATGAGGCTGAGATGCAAGGTGTAGTGCATAAAGAGCTAACACTCAGCAGGTTGTCAATCTTAATCTCTAAGGTCTTAACACTTTCTAGCAATGGCTTTAGCAAGTCCTTGAAAAAAGCGCCAAGCTTGGCACATAAAAGTTCAATATTACCATGGGAAACGGGAGTGCTGGTAGAAGATATGGCCGTAGTGGGTGCAGCAATATGCAAATCAGCTGGGGTGACTGCCTGGTTATGTCTCACAGAACCTTTCTTGGGGCCTTTGGCTGCCGATTCGGCAGATGCCAAGGGGAATGGAGGTGGGGCCTGCGGGGGACTATTGCGACCGTACTAGTGCTTTGTCTGTGGTGTTCAGGAGAAGATCAGAAGTATGTGGAAAGAATCAACGGGTTTGGAGCAAGAAGAACAAGCATTGGCATAGCCAATAGGTCTCGCCTTTGGGATCTTATAAGTGTTTAGTTATCCAGCACAATATCCTTGGTGCAACAACATCAACTGTTGCATGGCTAAACACTTATAAGGTCCCA
This sequence comes from Calotriton arnoldi, assembly GCA_963921515.1. NCBI lineage: Eukaryota > Metazoa > Chordata > Amphibia > Caudata > Salamandridae > Calotriton > Calotriton arnoldi. The sequence goes on from CAWUFW010000188.1 coordinate 4,758,645, forward strand.
AAGGCGAGACCTATTGGCTATGCCAATGCTTGTGTATATTGGCGAGGGACCAGCGGATCCTCAAAATTATAGCTTCTTAAAACAGGATTGACTAAGACAAAAACCTCAGAGCCAAAGCCGGATTTGTTGTCTTTGCCAATGCTTGTTTTACAACTTCAGCAGTGATGCTTGCTTTGGAATGTGCTCCGGTTAGAGGGAGAAGCATTGATGAACTCTTGCCACAAAGAAAACAGTAACGGTTTTGTTGTTTTAAGAACGCTGTGGTTCTCTCCTGCAGTGTTGTCAATTTTTATTTTCAGAGTTATTGAAAAGCTGTGATTGGTTGATTGGAAAACCTACATGTGCCACACTGTAATCCAGATATAGCCGCAGCCATCTTGTATTCCTTATGTTCGCGGTGCCCCAAAGTGTCGGTAAGGTGGAATGGAATGTGGACGCAATGTAAATCAGCGCAATGAATAAACCAGCCAAGGGGATTCCTTTGTATAGGCGCCGCTCATCCAGGAAATGTGGCTGGTCTCCATCCCTGTCAGACAGACTGCTCCACCGGCTCGAGACTTGAGGCCCGCCCCCTCCAGCAGACAGGTTAGGACCACTGGTGAGCCTCACCCTCGAGCAGAGCTTGGGGTGACTTGTGTTCACTGTGCCAGCTGCAGACACATCCTTCAGATATAGAGGAGGAGGGCCGGCCTTCAGCATGGGCAAGCTGGACCCTGGCCCAGGGCGCCAATATTCTGAGGGGCGCAGGAAGCTGTGTGGATTAAGGTACACCAACAGCAGCGCCCTTCTCATCTTGCTCCAGCCTTGTCCCTGCCTGTTCGTTTCTGTCTGATTTGCCAGTTTAAAGTGGGTTAAGTCCTTTATTATCATACTGTCGGCGATGTTTTTAACACCCCTTTAGCCCCTTCCTTGACCCCCCCATCCCCCATCACCCTCTGACCCCTGCTGGCACACATCAAGAAAACCATCATCTGCTTGAGGCAGCTAAACTATCTGTGATTTAGGTGAGCTGGGGGGTGGTCTAGGGATGTTGGTGTTCTGGGGCCAGTCCCTGTTCTTCCAGGTACTGACCAGTGAACACAAAAGGGACCCCCTGCTGCCTCATTTAATTCACTACCATCAGCGAGGGCGTTTCCCTCTGCCGACGCCCAGGGCGCTATCTTAGCAAAGACCGGCTCTGGAGGGAGGATGGGCAACGTTTTTATGCCAAATGAATATTTAACGAGGTTTGAAAGTTCGCCAAGAATGTAATCTATTTTACAGACTGGCTGCTGATAAAGTGAAGACACGTATTTTATTAAAGAAGATTAGCAACAAATACCAGACATTGTTGACCTTTTACGTCCTTCCTCGTATAGTGGATAATATCACATGTAAACACTCCTTATGCTGAGACAGTGATGGCAGACACCGCGTGAGTAATGTCTGAACACCGGCCCATCCTTCGAGCGATCCTAGTGAGCGATGAAGCCCAACCAGGTGGTAATCTAACTCGTGGGGCACATCAGGGCACGAGTCGGGGGTCCACGCGGGTGGACGGCGTCCCCCCACTTCTTTCACCGGGTGGATGCCGTCCACCCTGCCAAGAAGTTGGGCCCCACTAAAAAAGATGCTGAATTCGTCCCGGTGTAATTTCCAAACACCGGGACACATTCAGCAGCGCCTGCACGTTGTTGTCTGCTTTCGATCACAACAACGTACAGGCGCAGACGGGGCTCTCTTATTTCTGACTCCTGCTGGGATACTCGGCCATAACAAAGGCCGAGTCTCAGGGGTCATCAGGCCTCCTTTTGTTGGAGTCTCCTGGCTGGCAGCAGTCAGGAGCCTCACACCTGATGCAAATGCAGCAGAGGAGAAACAAAGGCTCGCACCTTGTTAGCACTTCACACATACTTGAGAGAGGCAGCTTTTCACTTTGTTCAGGCTCTGTTTAGGAGATATGCATGCACTGTAAGAACTGCAGATGTGTTGGTCTTTCCCAGTATTTGCACAAAATAAATTGCATTTATATAGCGCATACTACCCTTGAGGAGGCGTTGTAATGATTTAAATATCACTATTTCTTTTAAAGCACTATGGCTATAGAAAGCTTAACGCTGACAAAAGGTAACATTGTTTTATATGTAGCCTACAAAAGTGTGAATCTTCTGCCTAAATCAGGAGGGTTTGCAAGTATACTCGAAATGTGCTCAAATGTACTCATGATACACCTGCTAAACATATATGTGAGGGCTTAAGATCTGATGTCACTTCTTGTGATGCCAGTTCCTGTGATGTCACGTGCTGTGATGTCACGTGCTGTGATGTCACGTGCTGTGATGTCACGCGCCGTGATGTCACACGCCGTGATGTCACGCGCCGCGATGCCACTTGCATACAGATTAACTAGGTTAGTCCCCCCACTTCTTTTTTTAGGACTTGTGCCCTGGGGCACATGAGCCACGAGACCCAGGAATTAACGAAAATGAACTATTGCACTGAGGGATTTCAATGTCACACTTCAATCAACTTCATATCAGCATCCAGCGCCATGAAACCACTGTGTCGCAGGCGCTATAATAAAAGCCACGGTAGATAGTTTCCACGGATAAAGGGACGGATGGATTCACAGAACAGACAGAAAGGATGTACAAGATAGATAGATAGGGGGCACATGAGCCACGAGACCCAGGAATTAACGAAAATGAACTATTGCACTGAGGGATTTCAATGTCACACTTCAATTAACTTCATATCAGCATCCAGCGCCATGAAACCTCTGTGTCGCAGGCGCTATAATAAAAGCCACGGTAGATAGTTTCCACGGATAAAGGGACGGATGGATTCACAGAACAGACAGAAAGGATGTACAAGATAGATAGATAGATAGATAGATAGATAGACAGACAGACAGACAGACAGCTAGATAGATAGATAGATAGATAGATAGATAGATAGATAGATAGATAGATAGATAGATAGATAGATAGATAGTGGGTGATGGAAAGACAGACGGATGGATCCACTTTAGGCTGCTTCACTGAGGTCTCTAGCATTTTGCATCGACCTGGTACAATGAAAGTTTAACTGACCCCCAATGGGCAGATATAATCAACCGTCCCCCTCCTCCTCCGGTGATTTTTGTTTTGAAGCCTGCCTGCGGTCTCACTGCTATTACTGGGCCGATCATCACTTCTCACAAAACCACCACCAAAATCGTCATTGCCGATGGCAGTTTCAGCAGAGAGGCCAAGCGCTGAATGAGCAGAGTGTCGGTGATTGCGCAGATCTCTGCTGAAGCGCTGATACTCACTGGGCAAAGCGGGCACTGCCATAGGGGCTTCTGTTTCCAACAGGGCGGGAGAGTGTGCTTTACTTGCTACATTCCGACACCTTTTATAGTTGTGCGGTAATGGTACAAATCTGTGGCGCCATGATGCCATATATTTTAATAACAGATTTTGAGCGATGCTATTTGTCTGATTACAAGGCTGACTTGTAAATCACAGAAATACTCAGAACATTTACCAGCAGCAAAAAGCCGGTGGTACCAATGCGATCCTTTTATTGTACCTCCTGTAGGTGCTACACGGGTGTACCTCAATCCGTGCGACCCACCACACCCTGAAAGGAGACCTCAGATCCTCGGTACACTAGTTTAAACCAGACAACTTCTTGTTGTCAAAAGGCAGATGTGTTCAGTGCAAGTGCCTAAAAGCACCAGTGGCATCTTCCTGAACGCGGAGCCCAAGGTGAGAAAAGGACATTTCTGAAGAAGTCCCCGCGAGGTTTGGTCCTAATCAGACGTCGATAGCACTGAAAGACAAAACGACCCCTGCGCCTAAACCCGAGAGTTTCCTTCAACAACGTCACCCTGTAATCCAGCCATATTGACGTACTTACTCAGAACATTCTGAAGGAAACCTGCTGTGGGGAAGCTTTCTACACGCCCCCGCTTCCTTGACTCATTTCAAGACGTCCACCAGGAATGGTTCCCGCTGCTCACTGGGTCCATATGTGTCAGTATCTACTTCCTGGTTGGCAGAAACCACCATTTGCAAAAAAATAAAATGACTTCAGCAATTTGTAAACACACCTTCTGTTGGAAAACGAGGCAGCATCTGTGAGGCCTGCACAAATAACATGACTACATTTGTCCTTCACTGGGAACCAAACACCCAATTGTAGCGCCTGACTCTCAGAGGGTAGCGTTGCAGAGCAGTCTGAGGCTTACTCAAGGGAGGTGGTGTGGGCTAGTAATCGCCATTTGCAGGTGCGCAGAAATAACACTCAATAATTGATTGTCCAGTCTGTACTTTGCTTTATAAAAGTAAGAGTACATTTATTAAACACACACTACTCAATACTATGCACCAATTTACAAATATACATAAGCTGTTGGAATTACTTTGTGACATTGCGTAACATCTCCACCCCTCCCAAAAGGGGGTGGGGTCTAGTACTACCACTCCCATGTATGCACATCATCTTGCCCCCTAATGCAGTTAGTTGAACATAACCAGGAGCGAGGGCCTTGCGCACTGGCACCATCTCAGTGGCGACTCACCCCATTACCTCAACACGCATTAAAAGTAGGTTCACCTGCCCTAGTGACACATAACCCTGACTGAGCATCTTATATTGACCATACAGTATGCACCCCTACATATTCAGGGCTAACAGTCTGGGTTGTTCCTCACTTAAGCGCAGCAGCAAGAATACATGTTTACGCATTACCTTAGAATGACAGTACTCATCACATTTGTTGGACATTAGAATGTGTTGCAATTACAGCCCCTAAAGGCATCACAGATGAAATCACAGGATTACGCATATACAGCCAGACACCCTAGCAGGAATGTCTGGCAACATAACCCCACTTTGCTTATGACATCACCTTACACAGGTACTTCACATTACATATGTGACCTTCAGTCCCTCTAAAAAGGAATAACCATTAGTAAATGCAGTTCTGGTGCAATTACACCTCTTCATCTCCAGGGGATGCCCTTCTCCAGACATCCCCACCTCAGCCCTTCAATCCGTGAAACACTTCTCAATACACCCTCAGCTGTAGAACAAACGTTCCAGCCTAGAAGGTGTTAAATGCACTCTGAGCCCTTGAGGGGTTATTCTTTTAAAAACCCTATGAGCCTTAGGGTGGGACTTATCTTCGTGCTGGGGCTCATCTCGCACCAAAAACGATGATTTCCCCATGCCTGGCAAGGCATTATGGGGCGCTTTGTGCTCCTTTTTGTGAATATTCGATGAGCGGATCTCCCGCTGTGCCGGGGAGAGCCGCGATAAGCTAATCGCGGCTTCGCCGCATCTTCTGGCCTTGTTGGGGGGCCCGGTCTCACCCGGAACCCCAGGTAAGTGTAGTCGGCGCGGGAGCCCACCCCCGGCCGCTCCTCCTCTTTTCGGGGCCCGGTCCCACCCGGGCCCCTTGCACCGCTTGTGGTCTTCCTCGGGGCCCCGGTCCCACCCGGGACCCCCACATGGCCATGCGTTGGAGGGCAGCCCGGGGAGCCCACCCCTGGCTGCCCCCGCCGGCTCCCCGCCCAGCCAGCACCCACGCGTGCTGCCGCGGGAGCCGGCAACTCCATTCTGGTCTGCCCGCTCTGGCGGGCAGACGGCCAGTCTTCGCCGGGCTTCGGGGGAGTGCTACGGCACTCTCCCACCACACGCCAGGGCCCGGAGATGGGGTCCCGGGCCCCCTGAGTCTTCTTCCCGTGGGGGCGCGACGGCGCTCCCCACTGCCTCTTCGCCGCACGGGGCCCGGAGATGGGCTCCCGGGCCCCTTCCCCTGCTTCGCGCGTCGGCGGGGGCCAGGGTGGGCTCCTGGCGCCCCGCTGGGGAACATTTTCACGGGGAGCGCGACGGCGCTCCCGACTTTGCTTCGGGGCCCGGGGATGGGGTCCCGGGCCCCCTGGGGCTCATTTTCGCGGGGGCGCGACGGCGCTCCTCCTCCTTCCTCATTACCGGGGGCCAGGGTGGGCTCCTGGCACCCTGGAGGGCACAATCTTCACGGGGAGCGCGACGGCGCTCCCGGCTTTGCTTCGGGGCCCGGGGATGGGCTCCCGGGCCCCGACCTCCTCTTCGTGGGGGTCAAAGATCGCTCACCTTCTGGGGGCCATATCTCAGCCCCTGGGGGTCCGATCTGCCCCATTTTTGCGTCCTCTTGCTCCCTGCGGCGGCCCCCAGCCACTGGGAGCACTCTCCTCTCGCCCTCCGGGTCTCCAAGAGGGGGCATTCTGCAGGGAGCGGTCTTCACTGGCTCCCTGCGCCAGACTTTCGCCTGGCTCTCCTCCTGGGCCTCTCTTCTTCCTGCGCAGAGGCCCCTGCGTCTGCGCACTGGTCCTGGTCTCTTCTTCTGGTGCTGTTAGGGGCCTGGAGGGCAGTCAGGGGTACCTCCTTCCAACTGCCCATTGCCAGGCTCCAGCACCTTCCGCCTCCGCAGACCACACCCCAGAGAGCTTCTCCTCCTCCGCAAGCACTTTTTAAAAGTTGAGTAGGGGGCTGGCAGGAAGTCTCTGTTTGTCCTATCAAACAGCGACACATCACTTCCCTGCCCCTGCTCCCTCCTCCTGGTCCAGCCTCTGGGCTTGTTCAAAATGGCGTCGTCCAGGGTCTCTGGCCACATGGTCTCTGAAACAAGACCCTTTCCCCAGTGCTGCCTTCACCTTGGTTCAGCTTGGTGCCTGGCACCCAGCGACAGCTGCTGATGGATTAGCCTGTAGCTCCACCTATCTTCTCTCCTTGGAGGGAAGATCCTTGCTCTGGGAAGAAAGGTCATTAATCTAACCTGCCAGGGCCAGACCCCAGCCAGGGACTCAGAGAAATATGACATTCCTGGATGACCCAAAAGCAGTACAAATATGACTTTGGACTCTGCAGAATACTTCTTTTCACATCCGCTACCGTGGACTTTAGTGCGTGTCTGGAATCTGTAGGCCTTATGGAAGTTAATCTAACACATGGGCTCCACATTCCCATAGGGGAATAATGAAGTGAAAAACACAGTAAAGCACACTGACTTTCCCTGGCATGTTCCTTCCTAGTGTATAAGGCCTATTCCGTGTCACCACCCAATTCTGCATAAGTCCTGCCACACCATTCACTTCGTAGCTGCTCCCGGACTGCGCACGCCAAGAATCTCCCCTGCGCAGCCCCTACACGTGTGCACACGCATGTACACAGGTGTCTACATGTAACCAGCCCGGTGCCCCTTACTCCAGCTGCTGCGCAGCGGCCTAGTCAAGCTAGGGGGACACCAGTAAAATCCACATGCAGTCTCTTCCATCATGAGTTCACTGTGGATGAGTCCCAATTTACGAGGCTCTCCCACAGTAAAAGCTCAACAATTAGGTGCTCAAAAAGCGAAAAATCCGGGCGGCCCATAGTGTCAGAACCACCTTCTAACACCTTCCGTCAGTAGTTTATGTATGATTTTGTAGGACTTTGATTTGTGAAGTGTTTTGCATTCTACCCTGCTGCTTCACAGAGGTAGCCATGGGCGTTTTCTCTGGGGTGCCACAGGAAACACCACCACCCTTCTATAGTTTCCACGAATACCTCAGTGGAGGTCACAGTGGTGGGTTTTTCCAATGTTAAAAGTGACGCAAGAGTGCGGCGCCAGGGGCTTGTAAATAAGCCTGGACGAACTACAGGCTCAGAAGTGCACCGAAATACAAAGGCAGAGGTGGGGGCGTATATCTACACATGAAGAGCCCTGTCATACAACGAAAAGATCTTAAATCGTCTGTCACGATAAAGAAGTGATCTGCAGAGATCATCAAATCGTACAGTTATGCAACGTAAGTGCTCTGTCGCGTGCCCAGATTGTACCGGCTATGACTCCAGATCGGCCGTGACCAGAGGGTATGTTAGGGGGGCATTAATGACCGTAGAGAGAGCGAAGGTGAATACCCCCTGAAGCTCACGTGAGGTTGAGTGCTGAGAGAAGGGGGGTTTGGGGGCGGGAGGAGAGCACGGGGCGACGGGACCACGGAGAGAGCAAGCGAGGTGGGCATGGGCCCAGGGCGGAGTGCAAGACAGGTCACAGCAGCGTGGAGGGACGGTGACGGCCGGGGGTGAACAGAGAGGAGCCCCGCTGGCCCTGTCAAAGCTTCCAGAGCTGGGCACCTGCTGCTGTGGGGCTGCATCACTGCACGTGGTCACTTCACTTTCTCCCAAGCTCTTCCTTTTGCTTTTATCTCTTGCTTTCATTTTCTTCGCACCTCATGCTTTTAAATTTTTCTATCACGTGCTTTTCATATTCTTTCTGTCGGATGTTTTTTTTATTTTCTTTCAATTTCTTCCTTTTTGTTTTCTTTCTGTTTCCTGCTTTGTATCCCATGGATCTCGCTTTTCATCTTCTTCCTACACCACTGTAATGTTCATGTAAAATCGCAGAAAGACCCTATGAAGTGCCGGGGATCACAGGTTGTACCAAGTAGCTGAATTGCACTTTTAACTTGTGGGTCCTGATGAGGTAACCTTCTAATGGCACAGTCCGATTTTGATTTTACAATGACGTCTGCATTATTCAACCATTGGAGAAAGAGCATTAGCATTAATCGACCAATGTATAAACTCCAGCGCTTCCTCAGTCACCGAAAATGTCGCACCGATCCTCTGGAGCAAATGTTACCATTGAACTGATTGGTCAGTAAGAATGTCAGTCCACAATTCCACGTCAGAACTCTAAATTTACCTAATCGATGTTTTGGCCTTCACAGGTTTACCGAAGAGATGCCACGTCTCCTAGTTTCGATACCAGTCTTAATTCCTTCCTTCTCCTGGTCGGCCTGTAGTAACTGTCGTTTCACGAGTGTACGGGACATTCACTTTTAACATTTAGCTTTTATCTTCTGTCCCACCTGGCATGCGAGTGACTCTGCCCCAACCCTCCATTTCGACTGCTTAGAGCCATCTGCCTGTCATAAATCTCCCACTTACTTTCTTGGTGAGGCTACGTCTGAACGGTGCACGTGCCCCTGCAGTGGGCACACTGCAGATCACACCTGCCCGTGCCAGCCATGGTCCCTTTGATCTCCTCAGTCACCCCCAGAACCACAATGTTTCGGTGTACCCCAGACTGGCAGGTCCGGGACCGGGCAGCAGGTCACCATTGCTGTTTATAAACTAACATATACCAAGTGCCTAATGACATCAGCTGCGTGTCTGCATGTGTGATCCTGGGAAATTGGTAATTCTTCCCGAAGCTATAAATAGAACCGCTTAATTACACAGCTAATTATCCTGTTGCACAATACTCCCATGGGCAGGAAAAACTGTCTCAATAGTGAGTTCCCATAAAGCAGCCCAGAAGTTTATCCCCGCCCCCACAATGCCCCCCACCCAAACCTTAGATCTGGGACAACAAGGCCAGCTAGTTGGCTCAGTGAGTTAAGTGCTAGATGCGGGTGGGTGTCTGTAGGAGCTGCCGATCACGAGTTCAAATCCTGAAAGGTTCACCTCTGCCTTTTCATCCTTCCATGGTTCATAATTTCAGTGCTATTGAAACGGGGGGTAATAATAACCACGATTTACAGCACTTGGAAACCGCAAAACTGCAGTGCTGAGCGCTATAGAACAACACAGAGGGGGAAGGGTCGAACAACACGGAGGGGGGAGGGTCTGGGGAAGCACACAAGGAAGTCACCTGGAATAAATATGCACTATGCAGTGCTTAAGCAAGAAGGAACGAGAGCGAGCAGTGCGAGGGGAGAAAAGTAGACGGACGAGAGACCGACACGGAGCAGGAGAGGGGAAAGAAGCGCATGAGGGAGATAACTGTAAAACACACGCACTCACAGGGAGTTCTTAAGCAGAGAGAACACACAGCGATTCCCTTGCGGGAGCGAGCCTTGGGCACCATCTGTTTGGAAGTTAATTACAAACAGATGTTGCCAAAGCTCGCTCCCGCAAGGGAATTGCCAAACGTGCACGTGTTGCCATTGAAAGCAATGCAACGCGTGCATGTTTTTGGGGACAAAAGCGGATCGATTCCAAGAGGTCCCCCCTAATCAGCGCATGCGCGCTGCGTAGGCGAGACCTAAAAATCAGGACTGACTGAGGATTTGAGGCCATCTTGTTAGAGGCGATAGTCCGCAAGCTCGATTTTGTTAGAGATCACACCCATAGCATCTTTAACGAAACCTTCAATTGTGGTGCCGGTACTGTTGACAGTTTTTCTCATGCCTATCCCTAAAATCAGATGAAAGAGACGAGGCCCAGCCCAGTCTCTGATGGGCTCAGATAGGCCCACTCTTGGCCCAGTCTTCACCCCAGGCCACGCCAGGGTGCATACCCACACTTCAGGGAAAACAGCTGCGCAATATAGCACTTCGCCCCTCCTGAAGGACATAAAATTCTGGGGCTTGTGGTCCTCAGCCTTCGGCAGCCACCACAATAGAGTCCTCAAAGCACTTAATGAAGTAATGCAGCGAGAAGTAAACATCAGCCTTAGTCGTAGTCTCCTTTGAATAATCAAACCTTGACGCACAAATAAAACATTATATGGGTTTTAAATGGAAGAATTACAGTACAATGCACTTTGTGCTATCTATTGTTTAGGCTCTACAATTCACATACGACCCTTCAATAATAACCCACTTTAAAGCTAATGAAATAGCCTCCTGAGCACGGGTTCATGGTTGGCACACTTTTAAAATTGGCTCACATAATTTAATTCAAAATTCCCAATTCTCCTACTTGAGAAATAAAATGCCTCTTACTGCCATCACATCCATCAACTCCAGGGAAATGTAGACTGATACAGCCATGATACGTTAAATTCTGTGTAAATTTCTCCCAGCCACCTGTAGTTTGGGGCACACCCACATTATAGGGTCCACCATCCTCTCTGCATATATAGGGCATTTGGAGTCTTACATAAAGGACATTTATGTATTTTTCAGGGCAGGAGGCTGGATAGGGTAAATAACTTTGGCACAGTAAACTAATTTAAATCCTGCCCCCTCCACATATTCTTGGAATGTCAACAAGCTTTCTGACATTCCATGCCTGTGAATTCTGTGTCCAACTCAACCTTATTCTTTCTATTTCACAACACAATATCCCTTTGATTATTGTCAATTAGAGTCATTTGCATAAAGAGTTTAATTCATAGATGGTTTTGAGGAAGGGAAAGACATCTCATGGAAAATATTTTCTATGACAAGGACAATGGATTATTTTGTGCCATTTCTAAGCTTTAGAATGAACAGATGTTGCTGTTACCACATTTATTGTCACTCAGTTTTCTCCTGTTGTTAATTGAATGGCTGAGTTGGCCCTGCTGGAATTCAATATGTAACCTGCAGATCCCAGCACTTATCAGCAGCGTACGCTCAACTCACTGAACCATTTTTCCTAACTATGCATATGTGGAATTTCTTCAGGGTTGACGATGTTTGGATAGAAAAAATTCAAGCGATTCAGAAATATATACTTTAAGAACATACATTTGTATGCCAACATTATGAAATTCGTAGGGAATGGTACATTCACCTCCGATGTTTCTTAATTTTGCAATCTGTACATATGTTCAGTGTGGAGGGATATGCATTTTCACTGGGACCTCTTCGTGCATCAAGTCAATCAATCAATCCACTTTATTCGATTAATTAAAATCATAAAAGTACAAGACATAAAATACATAAACACACACATACCTATACAAAATTTTGGGGATAAAAGGTTGGGCACAATCCTATTTGTGTAATTCAGCAGCATCAAAAAAATTACAAAAGTTAAAAAATTATTTCATTAAAGTATCAGCATAATACAATATATAGCATAAAAATCCATACAATAGCAGCAATAGAACTAGTAATATTAAAATAATCCACAGAATACTCAGCTTCAGCAAATGAGGTTAATCGGCTCGTTAAAATGCGTAACAATGTGCTTATTTTTTTTTAATTTCTTCCTGATCCTAATAGCAGCAACCAAAAAACAAGCAATATTAAAAATGTCCCATGTATTACTTAACATTTGCAGGTAAAGCAGTGCAGGTCTAACCTGTAGGAAACCCTTTTTATTTAATAGAGGGACTAGAAACTTCCTACGTATATCCAAATAGAGGTCACAGAACATTACAAAATGTAGGGTATCTTGTATGGAAAAATTATCGCAAGAACACGGTCCTGCATCCTCTGGCTTACACCACCCCTCATAGTTGCCCAAATTAAAATGAATCAAGTTAAAACGGAACCTAGTCAGGAGCCAGCGATGGAACGGTTTAGTAACGGTTATCAAATTCGGCTCAATTAATAACGACGTTTTTGTCAGAAAGTGAGCCCTAACTAAAGGTTTCTGTAGCTCCTGTTCTTCCCGTTCCAACATCAACATATTTATAAAGTTCGTTCTAACCCCTTTCAAATCTTCCTTCCTAATCCTATCCGGGAATTCAAATAGTTCTAGCCGCCCTATTTTGGATAACATAGATCTAACATATGCAAGCCAATTAATGTTACTTACTTTATCCAATTTGACACAATCCCGCAATATCAAATGATTCAGGGTTAAAACTGGGTTAAGCCATACTTTGAGCCAGCAGAGTAACGGCGCTGTACGCAAAGTATCTGAGACATAACCCAGCCCCAATTCCTGGTGTATGGCAAAGGTTGAAGTAGATTGAGGAACAGACAGGAGACTACGTAAAAATCTGTTTTCCACTGTCTGTAGTCCTGCCTGTTGCTTGTATCCCCAAATAGATGAGCCATATGCTGCAATAGCCAAACACTTAGATCTATATAATTTTATAATGGCCTCCACAGGTCTCGCTCCCAACCGCTGAGCAAACCCTAGTATGGCAGAGGTTAATCTAATTACTGCATTTAAAAAAAAAATTTGTTGGGGAACCCAAGAGCCTCTTTCATCAAACACTACTCCTAAATATGTAAACGAGGATACAGTCGTCACAACCCCCCATTACAATAAAAAGTTTTTGCTTTAGGAGCTCTATGACTCGTGGTCATAATATGTGATTTCCCGATATTTACTACCAGGTCTAAAGACTGCATATAGGCTCCAAACGCATCCAGAAGCCGCTGGAGACCTTCTGCAGTTCGTGCCAAAAGAACGGCATCATCCGCGTATAGGAGAACCGGGATTGGACAGTCTCCTACACGCGGTATATCCAAGCTCGCCTCCACCAGAGATCTATCCAGGGCATTAGTATATAGTGTAAAAAGCAGGGGTGCCAATATGCACCCCTGTCTTACGCCTCTTCCTGATTTAAAAGACTTTGAGCACTTGCCATCTTGTGAAAGCCTAATTGATGCAGATCGGTCACGATGAAGATCAGCTAGGAAATAAACCAGACCCGGATCCAATCCCATTTCTAATAAAATACTCCACAGCTTCGACCTGTTAACCAGGTCGAAAGCTGAGGACAAATCCATAAAAGCCATTTTAAGCGAACCCTCTTTAGCCATAGTATATTTACTAATTAATAAATACAGGTTGAGACATTGGTCCATAGTACTTCGTCCTTTTCTAAAACCGTACTGTAAATTAGAAACAATCTTGTTATCATTGGCCCAGTCTAAAATCTTTTCTAAAATCACTTTGCCCAAAATTTTAACCGTCGAGTCAATTAAAGATATCGGTCTATAGCACCTCGGGTCCCCTCTCTGACCCTTTTTAAAAACTGGTATAATAATCGACTGAGACCAGGATGCGGGAAACCCGCTCGTTCTCACCGCATTAAATACATTTGCAAGTATCTTAGCCCAAAATTTGGGGTTACACTTAAAAAGGTCTGCCGGGACACGGTCTGGACCTGGTGCTTTATTACTAGATGTATCTTTTATTGCTCTCTCAACGTCTTCCTCATTAAAAATAAAGGATGCTGTAACTTTGTGGGTTGATGCCTTAAAATAAGTTTCCATCGTCTCATCAGAACCATAAATTCCCTCAAAATGAGCCAACCACTGTGCCTCTGTGATATTACTTTCCTGAATGTCGTTTTCCTGACCTGTAAAAAGTGGGGAGTTAACAATAGACCAAAATCTAGAGCTATCTTTTAACACATCAACAGAAACGAGATCATTCCAAGCCTCTGCCTTAATCTCTGATTTCCGCCTATGAACTGCAATCTTGTATTGTTTCCGTAACCACACTATCAATTCCCTATCTCGAGGAGAACATTTCAAGGCTAAAATAAGGGCACGGTGTGCTCGTGAGCAATTTTCATCAAACCATTTTTCACTTAATTTAATTTTCATTTTAGAGTTGATGGTCAAATCCACTGATATCTGTCTACAGATGCCAACAAAAGCTCCTAGGACCACATTCTCGGGACTTAAAGGGTCAGCACATATTGCAATATGTCCGCTAATTTTTAGGCAAAGATCTTTAAAAAAGGAATCTGGTACCACATTCGACCACTTGAGCCTCCGCCCTTGATCACGGGTTACCATACTATTAACACCCAAATTTTCCCCACCGTTTCCCAGAAACCCACAGCTATTATCCAGTTCCAATATGACGGGGTTATGGTCACTGAAGGATGAAACTATAGCGTTATAAAAAACTACCTTGTCAAGTAAAGTAGAGGACAAAAATATATAATCTATGATAGTGTCTCTAGCCTTGGATTTAAATGTAGGACAACGATCAAATTGATTAAAAAAAGCTGGTTCAAAAAGATCGGCCCCCGACAAAAGGTTCTCTAGACCCTCCCCCTGGGGCGAGTGCTCAAAATGAGGGCTCACCGAATGAGTGTGGGCTAAGTGATCTTCGATAAGACAATGCCGATCACACAAATGTATATTAAAATCACCCATAATTAATATATGATAAAAAGTGGATTGATTAGCCCTATAGTCCTAAGTTCAACTTAATCAAATGTTGATTTAAAAAATCATTTTCGCCAGAATTATAGAAATTAATAAGTAATAACTTAAAATTATTTGCCCGGGTTACTTCTATTACCAGGGCATTAAATGAGTCTACCTCTAATCTACATAAAAAGCCCGCTAGCTTATTGGAGAGGAGGAACATCAAACCACCCTTTGCTCTACCAGCCGTAGCCGGGCGAGCGGGTAGAACATAGGATCTAAAACCATCCACCCAAAAACTATCCCCCTATCCCAGGTTTCTTGAAGTGCAATTATGTCGTAAGATCTTATAACCTTCAACCAAAGTGGATCATCCCTTTTAGCTTTAAGGCCCGCAATATTCCAACTAATAATTCTACAACTTGGGAGAATTACCACGCCTACATCATCTGAACCTGGATTTATAGGGGATGATTGTAAACTACCAACCACTGGTTCCACCAGTCAATCATTCTGATCCATCGAAGTGAGTGGAGAAAATCTATTTGAGACAGATAAGCCTCCCTCCCTAGACCTTGGTATCAAGGCTACCACTTTTTTTGTGTTACTTCTCCCACTTTAGTTTTACTAGGGTAAAATCCACTACCGTGACTATGGAGCAGCCCCAGGTCAGGGAGGGAGGAACCAGTGAAAGTAGCCCCACTGGCCCTCTCAAAAGGCCGCCGAGCATTTACCGGAGAGTAAAAGTAACCTAAAGGTAAAGCCCTAATTTCCCCCCCATATAGTTCTGTTGCATCCCAGAACAGCCTATCAGCTATATCCCGTTTATTAAAATTAATTATAATACAGTCTCCTGGTACGCATTTGGGGCCATTTCCCACCCAGGCCACCCGTCTAGTCATTATAATATGGTCTGATATCCCAGGTTGACCTGATGAATAATGATCACACCAATTTTTTGTCTTGCGCATCAGTGCCTCCGTTGGTTCGTTATCATGAACACTTAAAGGGGGAACCCCTACAAGAATCGCAACCAGGGGAGTGGCAGCTATGGGAAGGTCAATTCTACATTCTTTTGGGCTTCTCTTACTGTCTTTAAAGCCGGTATTCTTGTTAATTGCAACATTAGATCTTAAATCTGTAGGTTCGACAGGACTTTTATCAATTTGGGTCAAATGCCCTCCTTCTTGCATTCTTTCCTGGAACACATCCTGCCTAGCAACCTTTTTCGATTTTACCCCCTCACTCGGAACTACAAATTGGTGATTACCTAAAGATTTTCCTCGAAAGTCTAAACTAGATTCTAACTGGGGAGTGGCTAACAAACCTGAATTAATTTTGACATGATTAACTTTTAAGTAAGAGTCCAGAATAGAATCCATACGCTCACATTTTTTCTTCAGGTCAGCGACACACGAGTTCATAGTGTCAATTACATCTTTGGCAATATTAGTCAGTATGGATTCGAACCGAGCACTAAAAATCTCCTCCACCAAATTCCGTAGTAATAATTGAGTATTCTCGTCCAGCACCGAGTCTAACTTTGATGGGCAGTTTTTTTGGCCCTTCTGCCTCTTATTAATTTTCCTAGAGGTACTCCGTTCCCCCTGAGGCCTCGCAATTAAGCCCCTAGATGGATTTTCCCCGTCCATAGCAGAAACTTGCGATGGTACGGCCACTTCTCCAATTACAGCACTAGTCGGGGCCTGAGATTCAGAGTTCAATCTTACGCCACTAATCGGCACAACTGGATCCAGCGAAACGGGAGCATTAGATAGTGGCTCAGAATCCTCAACACCTCCTCCTTCATTATATCTTGAGCCTAAACCTAATTCCTTTTCGGCATTAGCTATCTCGTTAGTCAATGCTCCCACGGCCGAAGTTAGGTATGAGATTATAGATGATGATTGTCTCGGAACTTTAGATTTTGCACCTCCCTGATCATGGCTACCACGAAGTTTGCGCTTACCCATAGTTAGATGTTAGGGGGGTGGCCCAGCCCAGCCTCTTATGGGCTTTGACGGGCGCGGACGGGCCCGTCCTTGGCCCGGGCTTCGCCTGGGCAGCGCCCGGGCACGCCCGCGCGCGTCCCGCGCTGCGGGAGAGCTACACAGCTGATAAGCGCCTCCAGGCGCACCGATGACGTCCCCAGCAAGCGACTCCCACTGCCTGCTGGGGGTGGTAGTCCAGCCGTTGCCCTCACGGCAGAAGTGACAGTGGCGGTAAGGGGACAGGAGCCGTTCCCCTCACGGCAGAAATAGCGATGGCGAAGTGTGGGCAGGAGCCGTTCACCTCACGGCGATGTCCAAAGGTCAGGTAGGGTGAAAGAAAGACCGTTCCCCTCACGGTACTGCTGTCGGCTGTAAGCGCGTCCCGCGCTGCGGGAGAGCTACACAGCTGATAAGCGCCTCCAGGCGCACCGATGACGTCCCCAGCAAGCGACTCCCACTGCCTGCTGGGGGTGGTAGTCCAGCCGTTGCCCTCACGGCAGAAGTGACAGTGGCGGTAAGGGGACAGGAGCCGTTCCCCTCACGCAGAAATAGCGATGGCGAAGTGTGGGCAGGAGCCGTTCACCTCACGGCGATGTCCAAAGGTCAGGTAGGGTGAAAGAAAGACCGTTCCCCTCACGGTACTGCTGTCGGCTGTAAGCGCGTCAAGTCAGTTGTGTATATCCACTCTTGTTCTCCTTTTGTGTGCTGCTGTTTAAACTACATATTACGTCCTTTTCATAGAGAGTGTAGCAAACCATGGACACGTGTCGCCAAACAGTACCCCTTTGAAACTATCTATTGCTGCTTCGGGTTAGGTATAAGGAGCTAAATCTCAGCCTTATGTCTTTACTGACCCACCACTGTGGGAGGCTTTGAATTTATTTTTGTTCCATCCTTCTATACTGAACACAGAATGTCAGATATTTGGAACTTTTATGTAGTAAAACGCCGTATTAGTCCATCAGATAAGTTTCACTGTCCATTCATCTTGGAGGTGTTAGCTTTTTACAAACTGCCCTCCTTTAGCACAGCTATATGTGGTTGAAGAGAACTTTATTTGATTAAAAATATAATCATAAAAGCAAAACATACATACCATACGTATACAAAACTGAGAGATTAAAATGACCAAAATGTAATAGGACTGCGTGTTTTAAAACCACATAGCAGCAGAATATCGTTAAAAACAATTAGTAATCTAAAAAGAAAATGAGTGTTGCTGCTAAAAACTACAAGTAAGACACTGAGTTGCAGAGAGACCCAAAGGATAAGAACAGTACAGTGAAGCAGCTGTCCGTTGTCGATAGTCAGTATCGAGTCATCGGGATCGCATTCCATAGTGCTGCAGGGGCAGAGAACACGGGTTTTATACAGAGTCACCTGTGCACTTCCTCAAGATTGTTACCGGGCCTGCAATTTGCTGGTTAAGTTTGCGATATGCACGGTGAATAAAGATTGTGAGGCTTATGTTTAAAGCAATGTTCTCTGGGTTCAATGCCGCAATAATTGCCTGCCTACAGGACCGGACTCCCAATCTGTTCCACTCTGGCCTCAGTTTTAGTCTGCGCTGGGCCAGCAATGCAGGGCAGAGGCATACAACATGCTCCAAGGACTCCACCAAGTCCCCACAGCCCCTGCACTGTAGCTCATCTGATGTACGACGCCAAAGAGGTAAATGTTTCAGAAAATGCCATTCCCCCAATCTAAGTGCCATAAACCGCAATTTTAAGTACAGGGGGTATGTGCAGGGCAGGTATGATGGAAAAGAAGCCAGCTGGTAAGAGTTGATTACTGCCCATGCATGCTTGCGTTTGGCGAAAAGAGCTTTGTCGGTATTAAGAGACCACATACGGATGCGCTTCTTAATACTTGTTTTAAAGACTATGTTACTAGGGTTAAGATTCCAGAGATCACTTGCTGATAATTGCTGTACGCATTCATGGAAGAACTGACTATAGGACCCACCTGGATTATTAAGGGTAATATCTGACCACAACAGTGACTCAAGGGACCCAGCTCCGGCCTGCCTTAACTTATGGCACAATTTTAAATAAGCACCTGCGCTTATGATTTCGTAATTTAAAAGGCCCAGTTCTAATCGTATCTTTGCAGCAGAAGCGGATTTTGGCATATGAAAGACTCTTTTATAGATCTTAGTCACATGTTGATTTAATGTTGCACTCAGTTTGCCCCGGGAAATTTCAATGCCATATGACAACGTGGGGCCAATTTTGGCTTTCATTACTTCCAACATTGGAGTTAGGCTATATGCTATATGTGTTTGGACACCTTCTCCAGATCAGTCAGCAAAGGTTGGCTTGCCCCAGTTCAACGCAGAACATTTCTTCAAGTATTGCCGGAAAACACAAATAATTGTGTGCCAGTTGACATGGTCAAGTCATTTGTTTTTACTTCACATTCAACAGAAGACATTGACGGAGAGTCTATAGGCGCATGGGCAACACGCAGGGTCGGACTGGGACAACGTGAACCCCTTTGGCGACCAAGATAGCTAGAAAAGTAGCCCACATTTGCAAATCAGGCTTTTTTGAACTTGAAAAGACACGCTATATGGATATTTTGCTTGGTATATTAGAGTGCATGCATTTGTGTTTGCTGCAGGCAATGCATGTTACAATATCAGACCAATCAACAGTCAGAACTAGCCTACCTAGCCATAAAACAGGCCCGCAAACTTCTAAAAAAACACCCCACACACTTACCTGTCAGACCAGCCCATCGGGCACCTACTGATTCCCCTTATAGGCCAGTCCGACCCTGGCAACATGTTAGTATGGATCATCACTATTCAGTCGGAACCAGGTTTCAGTCGACGTCCACTAAGAGAAGCCTCCCTACTTGGTCGAGAAACAGCAAAAATGCAGACAGAGGAAGCAGCTGTACTGATGTGCAAAGCATTTCTCAGCTACCCAGTCTGAATGGCAATGATCCCCCGTGAAGCGCTGGACTCATTTTAAAATATCGAAAGCAGCATGTCAAAATCCCATTAACAAGCCCCCTGCCTGTGAGGAATGAGATTCTAACCTCATCATTCAGCCTGGGATGAAAGATATTCAGCACCGGGGTGCTCTCAGAGCTGCAATTCACTCTCAGCTAGGAGAGCACTGCTAGCGGACGCCATTACACTTTTGATGTTCATAAACCATAAAATGTACTCTGCGAAAAAGAGAATACAGCGCCAAATATGCAATGCACCCTCAGGTTTGTAATTTATCCACGTGAACTTCTAATTCAATATCCATTTAACAATTTTCTTCTACTTTAGAACTGTGCATAACGCTGCATATTACATTGAATGTAATTGCATAAACGAAATCTACAACATGTCCCGACATCAACAACCTATTTTTGCGACTCTCAAACGCAAATTTTTCTGGGGGGGAAGGATGGGTTCGGTTCTGGAGGTTTAATGTTCAGTGTTTTCAGTTGTATTACCGGTTCTCCATGTCTGCAAAGGCTGAGAAAAAGAAAGAACATTTTACATAAACAGTTTAAAAGTAATATTTCCCCAAAACATGATAAAAATATAATACTATGATAAAAAAATAACTGCAGTTGCTCAACTTAACTGGACTCTTTACCATCTTCATAGGATGAAAGGTAAAAATTATTTCTTATACTACATTGTCTTTCTACCCTTCTTTCCTCTCTTCCTAGGTGTTCGCCAAAAAAACTTAGAAATTATTTATTTTACAATGTTTATCTAAATAAACTATTCGCTCATGATACCTTTAATTCTGGCTGATGGTCTTTTGTTGCACTGTTGTGTAGTAAAGTAGGATCTCCTTGGTCTGTGTGCATTTTAAATATGAAAACAAATCAATTTACACCCACGAAAAGTCCAGTAACAGGTAGGCACTGTAAACATATGTTTCTTAGCAATTGCTGATAAGTTTAAGAGTACATTTAATGGAAACACAAACTGTCTTGCTCCTGCCTTCCATTACAGCCCTATGTATTGTGGTTATGATTGTCGGCCAATCTTGCAATCATGAAAATTGGTTTCTTTGGAAATTGCAGTATTTTTCCCAAATAGCTCATGATTGGACCAATATGTTGCTATGTTTATTTTGTGCCTGTTCCAAGCCTTTCAGATGGCCCTTGATGTAGCCAAGATGTTTTCTCTGTTGTATTCTCCTTGGCGATGACTCCTCTCCATGGACTGTTCCTTATTATTTGTCAATGGCTGGAATGTTCTGTTCCTGCCGTAGCACTTTGGCGGCGGATTCTAATGGCACGGAGGGCCGTTGCGTGGATGGACTGCTTGATCAGCATCGGTGTTTGTTGTCTTCTCAATTACTGCGACGTGGGATGCCCTACAATGCATCAATTTGTCAGAACACACAAACATATTTTCAGAAGGGAGAAGTAAACATCATTGGAATTCTCGCCTCCTGGCATGATCAGAGAATGAGCAAGCCGCTGTTGAATATGTGCTGATCAGGGTAATCCAAGCCTGAGCCGAACAATTCATTATCACTGGGTGGCACACAAGGGGATATAATTGGTGCTCACTGGAATATTAAACGGAGAACAATTGGAATCCAAGCCTTTTGGAGCAGGCATATCAATACGAACAGCAGGTCTTTCCTTTGTTGAACGGCAGAAACCCTTAAGAATTTTACCATAGTTCACATAAACAGATGCAAAGTACTTTAGGCGGATTTCAAGAAATTACAAAATCAGTGTTACTCTGCCCTCATCTTAATTATGTTTTGATTATTTTTTTTAATTGTTTTATGGGAATACGAACACTTGAGCCCTTTGGGTGGACTTGTATTAGGACAATGAATTTATAGTGTACGCAATATCTTAATCCTTTCCTCCTCATCACACTCTATTCCTATTGAGGTTGGCCCTGCATTCCAGAGACAGTAGAATTGAATAAGAAATCCATCGCCAGCCCTCTGCTATAAAAGGAGGCTACTGTGATTGATCTTTTTGAGTGGGTCTGATCTCAATAAGACAGATTGTTTTGATCGGTAATAGTTATTCTTATTGCTGGTTTTACCTGGTTGTACTACTTCTGCATTGGAGATATCTCTTTCTTCTCCATGGGGAATGCCTGGTATGAAGGGCACTTGTGTTCCTTGGCAGCTTCCAAATTCTTTCGGTCTGCACAAATGGAAGCTATGTCACTGGGGCTTGTAGGCACCATCTTGTGACCTGCAAACTCACTGGTAACAATGGACAAGCTACTTGTCCTCCTCAGTATAGAACACAAATTTGAGGAGGAAAATTATAGTGTTAAGGAACTTAAATGTATATCTTTCTGTACTTGTGGCGGGTAACCCCACTTCGCATTTTCCACTAGCCTTCAAGAACATCGTTGTCAAGTTACAAGAAATCATTTTGCACCTGCAAAGCCAAATAACAAACCTTTGAAAAGTTTTTAGGAAAAATATACAAAAACGTTTTATAACAAATGTTGAAATAGTTGTATTCCTACTTGAAAACAACTTGATCTGGTTGGAATGGCGAAATACAAAAGGGAATGTAATATGATTAATCAATAACGTAGACACTGGCTAGAGTTTCACCAGTATACAGAGTTCAAGAGAGAGACCATTGAAGTTGTTCTCGAAAATAAATAAATGCAAAGTCCAAATTACAATAATTTACAAAGGACCATACCCTTCTCTCACAGACATAGGGCCCGATTCCGATGCGGTTTGGAACTCTTCCCGACCGAATCGGTTTGGGAATGGTTTCCGACCGACTCGGATCGGCAGAGTCCGACCGCCTGATTACGATGCATCCGGATGCTTCCAGATACGATTTGGTTGGACTCCCATTGACGTCAATGGGAGGCTATGTTCCGACCGAATGCATAGGCTTCCATTGAAGAAAGGGGAGGTTGGGGAAAATCGGGAACCCTGTGGCGGGCACCCCCTGGTGCCTGCCACACTGTGCATAGCTGGTAAGGGGGGACCCATGGGTACCCCCACAGACCTGATTGGGAAGGCTCCAGGTGTAGGGGGGACCGCTACGGGCCCCCAAATTCTGATTCCGACTGCAGATTCGAGTCTGATGGCACGATTTGGAAAGGCTGTTCAAATCCAGCATCGTAATCAGTCGTTCGGAAACGCGGCCCATAGAGACATACGATTCTGCTCTGTATGGCTCGATCATTCTGAATGCTGTCGGGTTCGGATTGGGATATACCTAACGCCTAACTCGCATCGTGTTTGGTTGGTCAGAAACCTTTCGGGTTCGGTCGGAAAGACACGTTCCCAATCCGATTCGGACGGAGCAAATGCTGTTAGAAGGCCTTCCAAACTGCATCGGAATCGGTCCCATAATGTTAAAAATCCACATTTTCAGACCTTAAATCAATTATTCTTTTTCTTCTGCTATCTCGCCTTTCAACAGGCTTTTGGTATAGCAAAAACTGGTGGCAGCAATTTCAATTGCAGAATAATCACCATCTAGGCCAAGGTCAGCAGAGCTCCTGAGCCTCAGTGGTGGGCTAGGCCTCGGTGATTAAAAGAGGAATTTAGACAAAACATCGGGAAAAAAATATCATGTGGACTAAATATTGTGTCAAGAATATTGAGGACAAAAATATTATGAAGGTAAGTTTCAATTGGTAAGCAAAGTTTTACTATATTTAACTCCGCTTATATGTACC
Organism: Calotriton arnoldi; assembly: GCA_963921515.1. Taxonomy (NCBI): domain Eukaryota; kingdom Metazoa; phylum Chordata; class Amphibia; order Caudata; family Salamandridae; genus Calotriton; species Calotriton arnoldi. Next base: position 4,782,062 of record CAWUFW010000188.1, read on the forward strand.
TTGTCAATATATATATATATATCTATATATCTTCAAGGTACATAGATGTGGAGTTAAGAATAGTAATTCCATACTTACCCATTAGCACCTACCTTCTCGATATTTTGGTTCTCAATATTTTTGACACAATATTCTGTCCACACGATATTTCTGTTACCGATATTCAGTCAGTGATCTTCCTCAATGCTCTACTCAACTGGATCACCCTTATTTAGCAACATTATTTCACGTAATGCTTGCAACTGTTTTGACATTTTAGCACAATGACGTTATTTAATGTTTTTACATAATGTTCTGTATTTACTGCACCACGTTATTTGCCATGTCATTTAATTTTTGATGTGTCACTTTTCTTTGAACTGATTCACAGGAATCAGATTTGCTCATAAATTAACAATTCATTAATTGAACAACTCATGTTAAAAGTTACATATTTTGCTAAGCATTCACAATCATAATTTGAGAAACTAGGGTTCAGGTTCCTCGATTTGTATGTTTGAATGCTAATCGTAGCATATCTCCACTGAGAAGTTCGGTTAAAAAGTATGAATTTCAAGAGGTCAAATCATTCTGGAAGACCTTTGCTGCCTCCTTCCCTTCCTTACCTCCATCCCAGTTGTAAATTCTTATATTTGAACATTACACTTGATGGAGGTGTTGGTAAACATCATACAAAAGTAATATAATATTTTCAAAAATCAAGTTTGAATTTTGTGCCTGAAGCCAATGTTTGCTGCTTCAGGCTGAATTTTGCTTTGTCACAATCAACATTAGGTCTTTGCAAATGCATTTTGTCAAACAATTGATCATGCTTTTCTCTGATTCGTTTACACTGATTTTAGGGAGAACATGTCTGGATAGTATTGGATGGTCCTGTAGATGCTATTTGGATTGAAAATCTGAACTCTGTTCTTGATGACAACAAAACGCTAACCTTAGCCAATGGAGATCGTATCCCGATGGCACCAAACTGCAAGATTGTGTTTGAGCCTCACAACATTGACAATGCATCACCAGCCACAGTGTCTAGAAACGGCATGGTCTTCATGAGCTCTTCCGTGCTAGATTGGAGACCCATCTTAAAAGCCTGGCTCAAAACCCTGCCACCAACACATCAAGATATCCTTTGGAATTGCTTTGATAACATCTTTCAGGTACAGCCACATACATTTGTTCTCTCAAGAGAAAAGATTTTCTGTGTATTTGAGTAAACATTTGAAGATTGAGTAAATTAATGACTTCATGATTTTTCAATGGGCTCTTGTCTTTCACTTGTGCACCACATCTGGTAAACAGCAATGAATCAGTAAGTGAGGTTGTCTATAATTTAATACATTTGCATTTATCCAAATAAACATTGTTTTGAGGATGATCTATCCTACCCGGTAGATTAAACACTTTACATATCTTACTCTTACAAATTTGATATATGTATACAGTATTTCTATAGAGCACACCTAGCCAAAAGGCAGCAGAGCGCTATAAAGGGTCAAAGACAAGTATTAAGTCAACAAGTGATAGGGGAGGTAACTGGGATGTGGGCGACAGTTAATACGTCGTGATGTAGTATTCCTGAAAGAGGTGAGTCTTAAGTGATATTATTATTCTTAACATGTGATCGTCTCCTTACAAAATAGTACTATCATAATTGGTCCAATGTAGTCCCCAGTAAAATACTGTTGCCATAAATGAATCCTAGGGAATTGACTCAATGCTTAAATAGAGTCTATATGGTACTGGCTATACATGTTGGCAGGTGTAGAAAAGAAGATGTACATGAATGCCCACCTAGATGAGGGTACTTATAAGGTCTTCCTCCATCATCCTTCCTTTCTTGGGCAATCTAGTGATGCGCTAAAGAGATTTCTCCATTAAAACGCTGTCTTGGTCACTAAAGGAACTAGGGAAGGAGGCTCCACAACACCCCTGTTTGCACAATGACAGACTAATAGAGTGTTCCACAGATTTACTATCCTACACATGGTAAAGAAGACAAATATATAAATGGATTTTAATTGGACATTTGAGAAAAAAAAGTAACATTTAATGCCCTATCATTGTTCATTTAAAACCATTGTCCTGATGCCAGCCAAATGAATTGCAGAAATCCAAGCTCATCACGAGCATGTACCAGATACTTCATACTTTTACACACATTCTTAGCAAACTTTCCATTCTTCTTCCATGAAACACCAGTTTGGTCTACTCGTAAAACACATACAGAGTAAATGACTCGAGGGTAGCTTACTAGATGATTAGGTAGAACAAAAGGCTATTGACTGTGCCCTTGTGTATTGAGTGTGACTCCTTCCCTGGTTGATGCATCCTGGTCACAATTGTTAGCTATAAGCCATCCAAGAAGTTAAATATTATTACTGGAATGAGACTTATTATTCTCTGATTGGTGTCACTATACTTGTAAAGCTTTCATAAATAGATACACATGACAATTCTTCAGGAGAGTTGGCAAATTATTAGTCAACCATTAGGAAGTGGAGAGCATGGAAGGCATAGTGAACTCAGGTTAGATAAACCACGACATCCCTAGAAACGTGTCTCTCCAGTGAAGTGGTTCCAACATATCAAGAACAAGAGTGACCAGCCTTAGTCAATTTGATACACATCAGTGACCTAGGATAGTGTATCCATCAGCTGGAAAGCTGGTAGAAGCGTGCTTAGGGTTAATAGCAAATACTGATGGGCAAGATGAATTGGCGGTTGACTAGTAGGTGCAGATGTTTGATGGTCCATGCAGGTCCTTCTCCCTCAGGTAAGGCATATGTCATTGTCTTTGGTTAATGTCAGCTACCTGCAGAGTCTTTTAGCTCCCAGCATGCTCAGTTCACTGCTCGGTCCTCCATTGAAATCCCAGTCAGATTGGTGTTGCTCTTGTCCTCTTGATCAGGCAGCTCCTTTCCTCATGGTGCATCCCAGCAGCGCGTCTTTCTGGTCAGAGCACAGAACCGGGTACATACATTTCATAGGCTTCATCATAGCCTATGGTCGGGACAGCAACTTCCAGGGTCTTGAACTTGGTCAGGGTCTCACAAAGCTGTTGCTTCGGAGCTTCTTTTTGCAGCTCAGATGAGTACAGAAAACAACAAGCATTTGCAATGCAATAGGTCTCGCATTTGTTGGAGTTGGAACTATTGCCATTGTAAATGGCAATGTTTTTTATTTATGCTTTTTAAGTGGAGTGATAATTTGAAGAAAAAAGTGCACACTATACCATACTATAAGCTTTTATAGCAACTGTACAGTAAAGCTATAGCTATGTTAACGCAATGGGGTGTAAATGGATGAATAAAAATACGAAAAAGATCTTAAAATGCAAAATGGAATGTATAGCATGTGACAGGGACTACCTTTTATTTAATAAAAATGCATATTAAAAAAAAGCGCCCACACATAGAAAGTGGCACCTGTGAACCTCAGGAAAGTGACTGGCACCTGCGTGGTGACAGACACATAGGGGTTCATGTTTCAGTATATATAATTGCAAATGCACCATGACATGGTGTCCATTTTGTTTTCATTTACCATTTTAAGATGGTTAGACAGCCATCTTGGAGGGCTAAATTAAAACAAAAACTATAAGAGCATGCCACAAAACATTTTTTTCTTGTTTGAATGAAGGAGCTGCCCGTATCAAATTTATAATAAAGCAGGATGTGGGAAAAAGAATGAAGGGGCAGAGGGAAGAGAGGGTTACATTGCTGAATGGCAGAAGCAGCGAAGTAGGAGCTGACTTAGCTGCGTGTAAAATCAGAATTGGCAATGCCAATAGGTGTGGCCCTGATGTAACAAACATTTGTGCATACAACACACCATAGAGGAGATACTAACCCTTTCCAAGGTGGCACTGATTTTAGCATGGAGAAATTAACACATTTTAACACGTTAGAAAAGCAGCCCATGTTTTCTTGCATTGCCTGAAACTCTTTGTTTTTCCAGGCTTGGTGTTTCTGTCTTTTTAAGTATGACTTTTATAGCGCATACTGTAAACTGACCTCTAGGGATGGGTGAGTTTAAGTACTGTGTGCATAGTCATGACAGAGCTCTGGAGCTGCGGTTGGAGGCAAGTAAAGAGTTTCTCACAGTGCCTGTCACTGCATCTTAGAGGTGTTGACACTATGTGCTCATCCAATCCTTAAACCTGAAAGCATAGCGCACTGAGCAATGATCACTTATTTTCCAATGGTAATTACCATTTTGTGTCAAAGTGCGTGGAGGTACAAAGCTGACAAATTATTGACAACTACACAGAAAACGGTGTGTTTATAGGTCAGACAGTTGGTGTGTTTATGACAGCAGACATGGTAAAAGAGCACACAAGGAGGTACATGCACAAGTACCTGTAGGACAGTGAAAACAGTGAAGGAAAGTACGAACATTGCATGCGAGATATGCAGATAAAGGATTTTAAAAACATATAGGGGAAAAAGACATGTCTAACAAAGCAAAATTCTGCAAAACAAAGTGAAGAGTAGGGGCGTAATCTCCTGTTCCCACAGAAGATAAATTTTCATAATTTCAGTGTAATTATGAGTGACATTCAACGACTATGAGTGACACTTTCTCGCGAGCAAAATCAAGCAATGAAGACGTGGGGAAAATATAAATATAAAAAATTCACTCAGTTGTGCAACCAGAAACGCTAAAATCTTAAAACTGCTGCAAAGCATTAGAAATGGAAGGGCACTAGGCTGTGGGAGAGGCGCCAGCCCTGCGACTCATAGCTGGCAAGCTTTCAGGTTGTTTATGTGTGAAGTTTTTTGTGTGCGTCATTTCGGTGGCATTTGTGAGACATTTTGAGTGACACTGTATCAAGAACAGAAAATAGCAGTTACATCCCTGAGATGTTTCTGAAATAATTCCTTTTGTGCTAATCTAATGGTCTCAAAACAACTGTCTCACATCTGAACAGCTTATGCAAATTCTTTCACCTAGTTCCACTCTCTGTTTCTCACTCACAGTATGATGATGGAGTGTATATGCATGGCTAGGCCTGGGAAATATGTCAGAATTGCATGCTGCACTAGCACTAACGGACATCAGATGGTTCCCAATTGGGCCACCTTACATGGGGTGAACATAACGTAAACACAGCTCACCACACTGACCTTCAAGACCTCAATCCCACATTATCAAAAATGATCCCCAGTTAAGAAATGTGTCCCAGTGTCCAAACATGCATTAAAAAAGGAAACCAGTGTGGTATGTTTATGAAAACTGACTTTTCTAGCAAACAGTGTGAAATGCATTCTGTTTCACTTTTCATATGGGCTGTTGTTACAAAACTGCGACTCTTTGCATTTGCATCACTTCATTCATTCTATGTAAAAATGTTCCAGGCTAAGAAGAGGTGGAGTGCATGCAGCATCCTTAGTCCCACCTTGGACCTCTATCAATGGCCTAAGAAGAGGTGGAGTGCATGCAGCATCCTTAGTCCCACCTTGGACCTCTATCAGTGGCCTAAGAAGAGGTGGAGTGCATGCAGCATCCTTAGTCCCACCTTGGACCTCTATCAGTGGCCTAAGAAGAGGTGGAGTGCATGCAGCATCCTTAGTCCCACCTTGGACCTCTATCAGTGGCCTAAGAAGAGGTGGAGTGTATGCAGCATCCTTAGTCCCACCTTGGACCTCTATCAGTGGCCTAAGAAGAGGTGGAGTGTATGCAGCATCCTTAGTCCCACCTTGGACCTCTATCAGTGGCCTAAGAAGAGGTGGAGTGTATGCAGCATCCTTAGTCCCACCTTGGACCTCTATCAGTGGCCTAAGAAGAGGTGGAGTGCATGCAGCATCCTTAGTCCCACCTTGGACCTCTATCAGTGGCCATAAGCAGTACATCCATTAGAGGTAACTCAAAATACATGCATCAGTGGCCCTTTTACATTACATGCATCCATAGTTCCTTTCATTGCATGCATCTGTGGCTCTTTAAGGTACATACATTAGTGGCCCAGCAGTCATGAGGATCAATAATACTCCCACAAAATAAAATCAAAGTGACGAGACGTAGAATAAGACTGAACGTCAACTTAAGTAAATCACCTAAAGTCAAGTGGGTCCAATATTATCAGAGATTAAATGACGAGTAAATACTCATTAGAATTATTATTTTGAACAACTGTTCTATCGGCCATGAACCATACTTCCAGCAACACAATGTATCATAGGCCATCTTTGGTACAACAGCTTGCATATCTTACGTAACAAATGCAAATCTGTCTTCAGATAATAGGTTTAAAGCCTGGTACAACCCTTCTCAATCTATCAACTCTTAACTTTGAAATATTTGTAAGTATTTTACCTTTAATGGTCCAAAAACTGCGCCATGTCTTGGAGCTCCTATTTCACTGGGAATGTGAAGGGTTATGCTGTATGCACTGTAGCAGCGAAATACCCAGGGATGGCTTTGAGGCGCTTTGTAAATGCAGTTGGAACTGCCTCCCGTGCTCACAGGGAGGAGCGCAGAGGGTGAGTTCCCGACCCTACTCCCCAACTCCTTCCTCTGAAGACAAGATCCCTGAGTCGTGTTCAACTTGAAGCAAAGTCTATCGGTGAAGGTGAGTCATCATACGAAATCCCATTGCATAATTGCAGCTCCTACCGGAACAAGTGTAGGATACAACTCACTTAACATAGAACTTGCTCTGCTTTCCAAATTCCGTCCTTAGGTGTATAGTTACAAAGCACACACAAATAAATGATATTGCTTTGTTGCTAGGAATGGGAACTAATCACTGTCCTTGCCCAAAGAAGTATGCTCCACACTCTGCCTAGAGCGCAGGCCATCCTGCGAACGGTCACTCTGAAGTACTGTTGCGAGCTTTTCCAGTGCAGTAAGAGAGGGGCTTTCTCAAGTTTAGTAAATGCTCAATGCAGTGTACGATCGTAGGATTGTCCACAATCTACGGTGGGCCCCGGCGATGTCTGCCCAGGCTGGAGAATGAGTTGACTCTGCATGACTCTGCCCCATAGTAGGGAGAGCACTGTGAGGGGTCAACATGGCCACAGTAGGGGGAGCACGGTGCGGGAAGATCGCTTGTCTGCTCATGGAGGGCGCAACAATTGAGTTTGCCAGCTGCAAATCTGTCTGTGTGCGCAACTGTTCACCAGTGGGGGATGCGTTTGCGCAAAACATGCAAGGCTCATCATGCTTATTGCATCATGATCTGGCCAACGAAAGCCCTGCTTGCTTAGAGAGACCAAGTGGGCTGCTGAGAGCTACCCAGAGTCGACTCGGAAGCAGGCTGGGCAAAGATCAGCTTGATGAATAATCTGTGAAGCCCCTGCCTTGTAGTGTTAACAAAACAGAGCTCTTGAAGTGGTGGCTACGCTGTCTTGAGAGCTGTGCCGTGTGGCTCTGCTCTTACTATGACTGGACACACTTACCCCCGGCCCCTCCTCCTACACAGAACAGGGCAGCAACACGAGTGAGGTCAGGGCGGACACTGTCGCATAATTTACAGCAGCAGTACATGGGGGCCTGGACTGGCAGGAAAATTAAAAACATCCCGCTGCCACAACCTGTGCTGAGTGCAGACTGGCAGCCTGTCCAGTGTCCATCGGCACTGCCCTGAGAGGCGTCAGGCTGGTGTCAGGCACCAAAGATAAACCAGTGATGCGCAAGGATGCCCACAGCAGCCAGGTCACTGTCAGTGACACTACAAGGGCGGGGAGGTGCGAGTGGAAATAGCTCTTTGTGAGTGGGCCGGTTTTATCGGAACACTTCTAAAAGTGTTTCTAAGCAGAAGGTAAAAACACAAAGAGCAGGGAAAGAGAATGCAGGGGGTGGAGGTCGTGGGAGAGACTGGCAAGCCAGGAAGTGGAATGACACGCAGGAACCAAAAAAAGCCCTAGCATGTCTGTGAGTGCTGCACTCGATCACCGTCTTGGTGGTTGGCATAATCCTGCTAATACATGGCAGCTACAATGTCACTGCCAGTGACACTGCATGGGCGGGGAGGCGCCAGTGGGAAAACGGCAACAGGGAAGGGCCAGGCACCTCCGTCCGGATTCAATTAAAGGCTGTTCTACTACTACTGGCGGATGGGACTACAGCCAGTGACATGGTATTGCCTCCGAGGCAGCCGCGGCAGTAAGCGCCGGAGGTCACAGTCAGACCAGGTCTGAGCTGCAGGACAGTTTCCAATTACAGAACAGTCCGCACATCCACAGTAAATGCTCATGTTTCTATTAATACTATTCAGATAACATGACGCTCTTTGTGAGCGGGACGGTTTTATGGAACGGAACACTTTTAAAAGTGTTTTTAAGAAGAAGTTTAAACACGCGAGGAACGGGAAGGGGGAGTACAGGGGGGAGTGAGGTGGTGGGAGGGATGGGCACGCCAGGAAGTGGAGTGAGACGCAGGAACAACAACCAGTGGTGTGGTGCGCGCGCACCACAGAGGAGCGGGGGAGGGAGCGCGGCAGCGAGGTGAACGCGCGCTGCTGCGCGTGCTGGCCACCGTCGGGAATGGGAGGAGCAAAGGCGGGACATGCGCCCGCCTTTGCCCAATCGCGTGCCGTTTTTAAAAAAAAAACGGACGATCCAGCCAATGTGGGCTTCTCAAAGCAAAACCACACGCACGAGCGTGTAGGCAGCTTTCAGAAGCCCTTTCTAGAGGTCTCGCGCTGCGCGAGCAGTGCTGCGCACTGCAACGCAAGGCGCGAGACCTAAAAAGGTCTTTAAGGGCCTGTTCTCGACCATTTCGGGGCCACTGACAGGAAATGTCAAAGGTTTGGAGCAGGTCCTAATAATTCTGGTGGTTCAGATCAAGGCCCCTTTTCCTGGGCTTTCCCACACAGGACGGTAGGGGCCAGTCATCTAATACTCCAATGAATGTATCACTCAAGAAAGAAAGGCCAGACTTCTTCAAAGGGTCTCTCTAGTTTCCAGGCTTTTCTAGGACAGTGGGTGAGGCCGCTGGAATGTGTTACCCATCAAGTCAGTGTAGTGTTTACATTTTAAGCATCACAGCTTGTTGTTGGGTAGATGAAGAAGAAAGACGGCCAAGGCCGCCCAAGAAGTTCTGCTGAGTCCATTATTCTTTAACAAAGCTCCGACGTGGTAAAATACAAGTGTACATTCCCTAACTCTCCTATATTCTAAGGGTCTTTGCAATGGGAAGCTACAAGGGGTGTTAACTTCCACGGATACAAAATGGAGTTACTCTGATCTTGACCTTCAGTCAATGTACCCTTTTGGAAGTCACCAGCCACAAAACATATGTATATCACACATGTTGCATACAACCACAATCATTAAATATACATAACATGTTACATAACCCGTCACATACACACAAAGTGGAGGGGCCAGATCTAGGAGACTTAACACATTTTCCAAACAATGATTGCTTAGAAATGTACTCAGGGTTCATGTAAAAGGAACTTTGTCCTTCTAAAATGACATCATGTGCCACCAACCACGAGCCTCTCTACAACCTGGTGTGAGGTAGGAGCCACCATCCACTGAGTATGGAAGTACACCTTAAGTACTCTGCTGGTCAAGCACAAAAGACAAAGCGCCCCAAGTGAATTCAAAGTGCCAGGGCCTTCTGACAGTTTATTATAATGACCTCTGGCCTTAAACATGAAGATTTATGAAGATGATTGAGAAATGTGTGAGGCTGAAATCACTGACAATCTCTTGAGGATTACCAGGAGAAAGGGAAAGAGCCAGGGAGAGAGTATCAAGAGTAAAAAAAACTGCAGAATTCAGAACTGGGTGGGGAATCTAGGAACAACACAAAGTTAGCAGTCAGCAGTACACGTGATGGCGAACGGAATGACATGGAGTGGTATGGCCAATCCAGGATTATCAACATTCACTGTTGTTCTTTCCAATGCTAGATTTTTGGGAGAAATATGCTGCATTAACACAGCATTAATGTTTATCAGCGAGAGAGACTGGATGGCAGGTGGGCTTGTAGGTACCAATGATGTTCGTTTTGTTGCTAACTGATAGCTGAATGGATACCATGGCAGCATACTAGGATAGGACAAAGCAAGCAACACATTCAAGTCATACAAAATTACAGTCAGGCAACGTGAAATTTGATTAATGTGTATCAGTTGATCAGGAAGAAATTTCCGTGCATAAAGACTGAGGTAATTTGCACTTTAAGCAAATAATGTATAATTTATTCATTAATGTATTCATTCATGCAGTGCAAAGTTGTGGCTAATGCTTAAAAGAGCAGCACGTATTCCAAGCTGTGGTAGAAGAAGGAAGTTACAATTAAATAGTGAAGCCATTTTATGAATAATGGGAAGATATGATACATAGTTATGCTGGATACAACTTTTAAAGACGTGGTACAGTGCAGGATATTTTAGGAGTTCGAGAAACTTGAGTGCAGCTCTCTGAATAATTTACTTGTCCGAAACTACTACAGAAGATGAGCAGCAGTGAGGAAGAAAAAATCATTCCACAATCACGAACAGCCACGATAATCAAAGAGAATTATGCAAAACGTGGCCCAAAGGAAATCAAAACCCAGCCACGCTGATCACACTTATAGTCAAAAGATAAACTTTGAGCCTGGCCAAACTTCTGATACCTTGTTAGCTCTTAACGTGTGAACGGCTGCTGACCGCGGGCAGTGACTGACACACAGGACACCGCAATACATTTAGCATTTGCAACTGTAACTTTTAAATATGGAATTGTGACTGCTTTTTTAGTCATTACCCTCCTTAAATCTCCAAGTTTGCAAACAAGAGGATACGTGTGTTGACATTTTACTTTTAAAAAAAAATAGAACTATGCCTATTTTTTTTAAATTGTATTGCATTTCATTGGTAGGTATGTTTTGGTGGCATCGTCTGCTTCTTTTTTGGTATTTTTGTAAGTTCCTCTTTTCCATACTGAATTCCACATTGGTGGTGAATTTTGGAGAACACTCAGATATATATTACTAAAGCATGGTGTGTGTTGTGTCCTCTTGCCCAAGCCCCGAAAGGAAGAAACAGAGAGGCCAGTAGTTGTGCGCAAAGGCTTCTTTATTCTTCCCTATATCACAGCTTGTACAACCATGTCCTCCTCGCCGCATTGTGTCCCCACCGTAGTGTGTGATGACCAGTTCTTGTCCCTGCTGAGCTGACCGGAAGTGGTGTCCGGTGTCTAGTCCCCTGTGCAGGGTCCTAGTGCCCACTGTACACCCTGTCATTACGACATCTCCCCCTCTGTTGACAAAACACGTTCCACACAGTGACAGAGATAGAGGGAGAGGGAGCGAGGGAGAAAAAAAAGAGAGGGAGAGATACATAGAGAGAGAGAGAGATACAATGGCTGACGGCAAAAACACAACTGTGTCTCGACCCATGCATTATAGTTCTTCAATTAGTCGTCTGGGCTTCCTAGTCACTCTAATTCTGTGTTCGAAAGCCTTTGTCTTCATCCACAGCCTCAACGCAGAGAGATCCATCACCTTTCGGAGGGGCTGGTATCAGCGGCCCTGCGATGGCATCGCTCGTAGGCCTCCTTTCACACCTGCGCTTCCATCTCCTTCATCATCGTCTGACACTCTGAGCTCTTTGAAGTGAGAGCTGTTTCTGGTGATGGTTAAGGACCCGCCGCTGCTGTGATCATTGGCTCTTTGATGCTCGTTACCTTCAGTGGCCGACTAGAGAAGTGACTGTTCGACTTTCGTGTTTGGCGCTGGCGCACCAGGTCTCCGGGCTTCAGTGTGGAGGGTGGGGTGTGATGTCGCATGTCAGCCTGCTGTTTAATTTTCCTCTTGGCCTCCTGATCATGTGCGGCAATGTCACTGTGCTCTGGTGAGGCCTTTTCTTCCAGCTGCGGCAAACGCGTCCTGTTTTTTTGTACCAGTACCAGTTCTGACAGGCACTGCCCCTTGGAACTGTGTGGGGTTTTGCGATAGTCCCAGAGTATTTGGCACAGTGCTTGGCCGACAGAGATCTGCACCAGCTTGGCTCTTTGGACTGCTTTCTTTATGTTGCCCATGAATCGTTCCACCATGCCGTTGGCCTGTGGCCACAAGGGTGTTGTTGTCGGATGGCGTACCCCCAGGTAGGCCATGAACTTGTGAAACTCTTCTCCTGAGAAGTGGGGTCTATTGTCTGTTTTGAGTATCGGAGGGGCACCCCACGCTGCAAAGATATCATCCAGCACTGGTAATATGGCCATTGCCAACATGGACAATACTTAGCACACTATGGGGAAGCAAGAGTACTCGTCAATGACGACCAGCAGGTAACCACCAGTGTCCAATGGTCGATAAAAGTCCGCAGCAGGGGTTGACCACACAGCATCAGGGAGGTCAGACATGTGTAGTTGCTCCGGCTTGGATGGTCTTCCTGTTATCTGACAGAGATGACAGTTCATGATCATATCCTCTACCAGACCGTCAAGTCCCAGGAGCCATACTTTTTCTCTCAGCATTTTCTTGGTGGCCACCATTCCTCTGTGACTTTCATGTGCAAGGCTAACTGTCTGCCATAGAAGAGTCTGCGGCATGACTATCCTGGTGTCTCGAAGAAGTATTCCTCACTCTGTTTCAGATAACTCTTCCTGCACATGTTTGAATGCAAGTAGTTCCTCTCTCCTGACCCCTTCACTCACTGGGCTGTTATGGTTCACATGTCTCCACCTCTGTTGTCGTATGAGTGTTTTGACTGCCTCCAGGGTAGCATCGGCCATTGTTTTTTGCGCCAGTTCTTCCATCGTTATAGAAGCTGGTGTGTTTTGTCATAGCACAAAGCTGAGATATTCTTCAGCCATGGAGGCTGTCTATTTTGCACACGGCAGGGGGTGTCACGACATGTAGTCGGCAGGGTTGTGCTCCTTCCCTGGTTTGTGGACAATTTAGAAGTCATAGTCCATCAAACTTATCCCACACCTCTCGATGCGTGGTGGAATTTTTGCATTCGAGTTGCCGTATATCCGTTGCTGTGCTTAGTTTTCCGTCACAATGGTGAATGGCTTTGCATAGATGAACATGTGGTAGTGCTCGCAGGCCCACACTACTGCCAGGCTCTCTTTGTCCGGTTGAGAGTACGCCCTTTCTACGTCCATCAGACTCCTGCTGGCATACGCCACAATGGACCTTGGTGAGTCCTGTCCATGCTTGTGTTGGGCGAGGATGGCCCCTAACCCCACCGGGCTGACATATACTGTGAGCTCGGTGCACAGAGACGCATCAAAGTAGGCGAGGTGATCCACCGCTGTGACAGCATGTCGGATGTCCACAAGCACTTTTTCGCACTCGAAGTGGGGTGCTCACTGTGACAAAGTCTTTGATGTAGCGAGCGCAGTAGCTTGCTAGCCCGAGAAATGACATCACTCCTTCTAAGTCATCTAGGGGATGTGCTTTGCAGAGCGTTTCAACTTTGCTGGGGTCTGGCCCCATTCCTTTCCCGGGAGAAAATGTGACCAAAGAAGACCAATTCACCCTTTTTGAGCTGCAGTGCTGTGTCGTGGTCCTCAGTTGTGCGACCAAACACCAAAATGTCGTCACTGTAGTTCAGACAGTTTTGTACCTGCCTTACCACTCTCCACACCATCTCTTGAAATATTTCAGCCGGGAATGACACTCCAAAGCTTAATCGTTCATAGCAGAACAGCCCAGGTAAGTGGAGAATTTGGTAATGTACTATGACTGCGGGTCAAGTTCCAGCTGGTGATAGCCTTTGAATAGGTTTCATTTAGGCAGCTGATCATGTTGTTCAAGTGAGTGCCTGGGTGCCATTCCCTTTCGATGGCCGAGTTCGGTAGATGCATGTCAACACAGATGTGTATCTTCTGCGTGTTTTTCTTTGGCACGACCACAATGGGAGACACCCATGGAGTTGGCCCGTCAGCGGGCTCAATGATGTCTTATGCTAAGAGATTCTTTATTTATTCCTATACCTGCAGCTGAAGGTGCACAGGAACTCGGCGGTGATTCTGAGCCACCGGTTTGACTGCTTCATTTTTTGTGAAAGGTGACTTGTGCGTCCGGCAGCATCCCGAGCCCTTTGAAGAGCGCTGGGAACTCTCTTAAGATGCTGGGATGCTCAGCCATGTGATATTTTATTGCCAGGAGGCCCATTACCTGAGCTGTGACGTTGCTGAGCAACACAGTGCTGGAATGTCTCCCTGTTGAACGTGCACCTCTTCCTTCGCGGATGTTCCCTTGTATGTGAGCGTCTCCATAAATTTCCCAACGTTCATTACTGGATATTTTGCACCCCATGTGAAGACATCGACCGCAGAGGTCGAGGAAGGAGGTTTGTGCTTCATTTTCTCATATTCCGAAACACACATGATGTTGCACATGGCTCCACTGTCCAGTACAAATCGTATTGTGTTATTCCTGACCTGAAGATCCACCGTTGCCGTCTTCTTGATTTGGCATTTGTCAACTAGCTGGACATGTTCGGCATCAGGGAGCAGCGCTGGGGCATCCATCTTGAGGTATAGGAGTTTGGTGGTTCCACGAGTGGAGGCAGAGTTGGAGTCAGTGGATGGACTGTGATTGCAGGTTTCCATGTGTCTTGCATGTCAACTAGAAGTCACTCGCGGCCTGTCAAGTCACACTTTCTCTGGCTTGATGTGTCCACCACTGCACACACTCGCAAAGTGATTGTCCTGTTTCATTTCCGGAATTTTTGTCCCATTGGCTGGGCAGGCACTGATATGCAGGTACTGCAGTCCGCAGCGATAGCATGCTCTCTCGTGTTTGTTTGGTGAAGGCATAGGCTTTTCATGTTTGCTGCTGCTGCCCCCGGCCATGTGATGGGCCTGTTCTGTGGTTCGTGTTCTCCCATTTTCCATATGAATGGCATGTGTTGTGGCTCTGGCTTCTGACCGTGCCATGGTCAGTATTTTGACGAGCGTGTATGTTTTTTTCAGTATTTTTGTGCAAAAGGTGACTGAGTAGCACCCTTCAATGATGCGCAGCCTGATTGCTGCCTCTCTGTCAAATTTGTAAAACTCACAGTAAGTCACTAATTTGCGCAGCCCGGTCGCAAAATCATCAAGGGACTCATCTGCTCATTGTCATGTCGTGTTGAATGTGTATCATTCAAAATCAAAATTTAGCTGGGGGTCAAAGCTGTCAGTAAGACGTTTTATTCAGCCCTTTAACATCGTACTTGATTCAGGCGGGAATGTGATGAGCAGATCTTCCACATCATCACTGACATGGTTTAGGAACAGGTCCCTGGCTTGTTCATCCATGTGGTTCTTGCAGGTGGTGCGCAGATAGTGTTTGAAATGCCTAATCCATTTCTCCCATCGAGCGCCCTTTGTTTGAGATTCCGACAGGGCAAAGGGCAAAGGCATCGGAAGATCGAGCTCGGGATCATGCTTTCTGTGCTCTCATTGTTCGCGTTCCGTACATCATTCATGGCTGTAGCAAGTGGTGCAGATTATGGGGCATGTTGCTGTTGTACGGTAAACTTGCAACCTCAGTAACACTCAGATGTATCAATCTTAATTGGTCTTTATTTTCCTTTTATGCAGAGAGCAGCACTCAGTAACATGCCTGACTGTAAGATGGCCACTGGGGCTCCTTCAGTGCTGCTGTATTGATAGCTCAGTGAGAACGCTTGATTTTGAGAAGGCCACGGGGGCTCCTTCAATGCTCTTAGGCCTATTTGCCTGACTTCAAGATGGTCACCGAGAGAGTCACACTCTCGCGAGACCTCAGTGGGGCAGAGGTCAGCGTGGGAAGCCTGAACAGAACATTGCCTGAGCTGTAGTAAGCGCTTACCTCTTGTAGGTGGCGTGAGGTCACTTCAGTCCAGCGGGGTGGGCTCCTGAGAACGTGTGTTAGTTGTTCATGGCGTGTGACAGGGGTAGGCTCCCGACATCGCTGTAGGCGCTGAGTAGTGGCAAGTTGTAGGTGCTCGCAGCAGTTGTACATGGTGCGGGGTAGTATCCCAATGGCGAATTGAAGTTGCGGGCTGTGGTGGGACCAAAATGGGCTCTGCACCGAAGTATGCGATGCAGGCAGAGGTGTCGCGCCTGGGTCCGGCTTCGCCGTCGTCACCAGATGTGCTGTCCTCTTGCCCAGGACCCGAAAGTACGACACAGAGAGGGCGGTAGGTGTGCACAAATGCTTCTTTATTCTTCCGTATATCACAACTTGTACAGGCATGTCCTCCCTGCCTCGTGTTCCAACCGTAGTGTGTGATGACCAGTTCCTGCCCCTGCTAAACTGACCGGAAACAGTGTCCGGTGTCTATTCCCCTGCGCAGGGCAGGGCCAAACTGGCTACATCTGGCATTCCCCCGGGAGGCTGGATGGGTGGGGGCCGGTTTTGCAGTGGTGGTGGCCAGATTTTTCACTGGGCGGCGGTTTTGCAGAGGTGCTGCAATATCGGCCCCCAGTAAGAGAAGCTGTAGTGCTTCAGACTTGCACCCCTCTTCCACCCGGGGGAGCTGGTCCAACAAAATTGCCAGGGCTGCTTTGGGTTCCCAGTCTGGCCCTGGTACAGGGTCCTAGTGCCCAATGTGCAAGCTGTCATTACGGCAGTGTGGTAGTGTACTGTCGTTTATAGGCAGCACATTTTTTTCATTGAAATGGCCACTAAATTTGTTGGTAAAACTATATAGGGCACAAAGGATAATGTGTGGAAGTCGGGTTTCAGCAAATAATTATCATTTGTACATCACTAAGTAAAGTGTCCTGCTTTGTTTTGATCTTATTAAAAATGTGTGTTTCTAATACACTTTAAAATTAAAAATAGATGCTAAATGTATGCTTTCTTCTGCTGACATATTTTGAAATATTTATACAGCCCATTTGAAGGTATTTAAATGTTTAAATATTTCTCTCACTTTGTATTTAGAGAATGAACTGTACGCACCACTCTCCGTGTTCAAAGAATAAGCAGCAATTTATCTAAAGATATTTGACCTCTGTTTTTGAATGTACATCAAATGTGGCAAGATAGATACAAAATGTAAAGGCATCTTTATTGCTCATTTACCTTCTGAACTCCAGCATAATTATTTCTGAGGGTGCTGCAGCACCCCCGGCACCCCTGCTTCCAGCACCTATGGGCTCTCATGCTGCAAGATCTACAACATTTTGAAGCAAGCCTGCTATTTTTAGGTTTCACCTTTAAGTGCTGTGATTGAGAGATATATTGTTTTTAATGTAAACTTAAAAGGGAGATACATCCCGCCTCCTCTCTTTCCTGGCTTCTCATTGGTTCCTGTGCTTGCCACTTACCTTTCCTCCATTTCTATTGGTTGCAGCATATTTTGCTGCATTTACCAATGCTTGTTGCTTGTCTGCTTCTCTTATCACTTTCCCGCCGCCGAAATACTGTTAACATCCGCTTTGGTGGAACTATATTTTTATAAAGTTTTGCCTTTTACTCTTGCAGCATATTTATATAACAATTTATCACCCAGAGAGATTTGGGGCCAGATGTACAACCAAGAAAATAGCGCCTCGCAAATTGCGAGTTTTTTGCAACTCTCAATTTGCGAGGCGCTATTTTCTATGTACAACAGTGTATTTCACACTGTTTGCGATTCCCAATGGGGTCGCAAATTGAGAGGCTCATGAATATTAATGAGCCTCTCGCAATTTGCGACCCCATTGGGAATGGCAGGCCCTCCCAGGTATGGTGGCCTGCTGGGCTCAGCAGACCACCATGTCTGGGACTGCTTTTAAATAAAGCAGTTTTTTTTTTAATGTAGCCCGTTTTCCTTAGAGGAAAACGGGATGCATTTAAAAAAAAAAAAAAATTGAAACGTTTTCGTTTAATTTTTTAAGGGCAGGTAGTGGTCCCTGGGACCACTGCCTGCTCTTAAAAAATATTTTCCCCTGCATTTGCAAAGGGGAAGGGGTCCCCTGGGGACCCCTTCCCTTTTGCGAGTGCATTATCACCCTCTTGAAGAGGGTGGTAATTTGCGATTGTTTTGCGCCCACAATTGCGGATGCAAAACATTTATACATGGGGTTGCGCTTGCTATTAGGAAGGGAACGCCCCTTCCTAATAGCGAGTCGCAAAACACTATTTTGCGAGTCGCAAAAAATTGCGAGTCGCAAAATAGGCTTTGTACATGGCCCATGCTGTTTTTTTTGCATGCACAAATGGGTTCGCAAACCCGTTTGCGCATGCAAAAACGGTCGTACATCTGGCCCCCAGTGATTTACATAGAATCACAGGATGTTGCGCGGCGCCGCCGAGACTCAAACGGGGATCCCCAACTCTCGAGTCAGGAGCTCTGCCCGCTGCACCACATCCTCTCCACTCCTGTGTTATCTGTCAGGGAGCTCTTTCTTTCTCCTGGACGATGATTGATGAAATCAGCTCTTTATTCATTACATAGACGAAACCGATGCATTACCAATGCTTAAATGTGTCTCCAACTCTTGCTGATAAGAGTTGTTGTGTCTAACCTGATAATGTAGCACATTTTTCCATACCTTTCACAAATTCCAGAGAGCCAGTTACCTAAGATAGACTACAGAGTCCACCATTCAACCCTATTTACTGGGGTTTCCTGGTTTCAACAGGGCTCTGAAATGCAAATCCACCCTGGGCCATCAGAAAGGGTCGGGGTGGTAAGGGACATTTTTCCCGAGACCGCACTCATGCTATTATGAAGCATTCCTGCCCTGCTTATTCATGGCAGCTAACATGGCTTCAACCACTAGATGGCAGGATACACTGACAAGTGGTCATGCATGAAGATTTTGTCTCCGGCCCCTTTGTAACTCTGACACGTCTGAATCCACCAGGTACCAGCAGGATCATGCTTCTGCTGTTCTGGACACCAGCCATAGTGCCAATATCGGCAACACTCCCCATCACTCCCACAGCAATATCCTGGAGAAATAATCAGACAAGACACATTCTTTGTGGAGAAAATTGGTGCATGTTTATTTGCATAACAAATATGCCAACATGGTTGGTTATCTTACGGGCAATCCCAGGGCAGGCAGCCCCTCGCGCCTGCCCACCTGATGAGCCAAATGACACTGTGGCCCTAGCCAACCGGTGTTTGCCAGATTTGGGGAGGGGATAGCCCCTCCCTCCGGTGGACCGCCAGTCCACCCCCTTACTCACGCCCCCCAGAAAGGGGGCGGAGCGTTGCAGGCAACCCCCGGTTGCTCAGGTCCACAACCGCCCGTAGGACTAACGGGGCGCCGTCGCTCCTCCAGGGTCCAACGCGAGGACCTCCCTGGGGATATTTGGCCTTTGCACTCTTGTGGTGCTCGTGCAGAGGGTACCCCTCTGTACCTTACAGCTTCTGGATCGCCCTGTAACTCCGCCACAGCACTGGGAGTGGCCACCGTCACCCCAGGGCCCCCACCACGATAGGCCTAGTTACCTACACTCTGCTGATTCCAAGGCCTCCCCCAGATCAAGCAAGAACAGGTCCATTCCCACTCTGGACAGGTGTATCCCGTCTTCATCAAAACACCCTGTGGACTTGGCATGCAGTAAACCATGCCGGATGAAACCAAAACCCCTTTGTTCGGTGAATTTACGCATGGCGCTGTTAACCCTCCTGCGTGAGGTCTCCATGGCTTCCCCTGAACGCGCCCCCTGCCACACCTGCCGGGGGGTTATTTCAGACCACCATAATTCACAGGTCCCCAGTTTGTTGCTCAACTCACACATCGTGGCCCTCATTTCTTGCAGCAGAGCCCTTCTACCCAGAGAAGCCAGGTCGTTCCCTCCCAGGTGAATCACCAACACATTGGGCGGAGAGTCCCCCCCCCCAGTCTCTGTTGAAGTTTCTACATCAAAAGATTCCATCGCATGTCTGGGAATCCCAGCCAAATGATCTCTGTGGCAGTAAGGCCGTGCCTCCATTTCCTGCTTTCCGCCCACTGTGACACCCTCAGGACGCCCGAATGGCCAATCACCCAGACCTTTGTTCCTGGTAAATAAAGAGGTGAAGGTTTGCAAAATCGTTTATTGAAGACTGAACACCATCACATCTAAAACAAAAGTACTTCATTACACTCCACTGCAAACCACCGGCATCTGGTGCCGCAACATTTACCTTCGCGCCCCCTTGGTCCTGCCAGCGCAATCCCCACCTTACATCGACCCCCTGGCCTAACTGTGTACCCTCAGGATCGTATGTATCTCTTGTAGCACTGGGACTCCCACCGCCCCAGTTGTTTGATGCGCTCAGCTGGCAAGCCTGCCCTAAAAGCTGTGGTCGCTGCCCCTATACGGAATGAATGGCTGCAGAAGCGTTTGCCCTGAACCTTGTTGCCTGACAACTCCAAGCAAACTTCCATTATGCGCTGCACTTGGAACTTAGTGAGGGGCGTGCTGTCTGCATGCACCAGCAGGTAACCTTCTGTCGCTGGGCGCAGAGTCAGGTAGTTCAAGTTCTGATGGATACATCTGCCTGTGGATTCCTCATCTTATGAATATCCCCTGCGCCAGCATTCCACAGAAATTTTTCGTAGCTCTCTGCGCCGACGAGGTCGTTATGGCATCATGGCTCCGCATGCGGCTCCGCATGACGTCACAGGAGCCATAAGAAGACCACGTCGGCGTGATGACATCAGTTCCCTTTTTTCCGCACTGTCGACGCTAACGGATTTTCTGGGACTCTCCTATCTTTCTACTGTTACTTTGTTTCGAGACTTTATTTGTTTCTCTTGTCGACATGTCTGCTCAAAGGAAGTCAGGTTTCAAGCCTTGTAAGGAATGCGGAGGTCACATGTCGATCACTGACCCGCATGATGACTGCCTTTGGTGTCTTTCGAGTGATCACGACGTCGAGGGTTGCTCTTCTTGCAGGAAGATGAACCCGAAGGCCTTGAAGGAAAGAGAGGCTAAGCTCTACATGTCCAAGGTGAGAAAGGAGAAAAGGGGTCGTAAACGATCGAAGTCGGAGTCGTCGACTTCGCATGGATCGAAGAGAAGGCACAAGAAGAAGAAGAGGCATGGATCTCGACGTCGTTCGTCGAAGCCTCGAGCTTCGAAGTCGCCTTCTCCAGCTCCTCGACGTCGTGTCAAAGACTTTGTTTCTCCTTCTCCGTCCGAGTCTCCACGGATGTCTCCGGACCGGTCTCCTTATGTGGGCACGCCGGCGCAGTCTCCGGAGTCGGTGGATTCTCCGGCTCCGGATGGTGCATCGAATCCAGTGGATGATGTGACTCCTGCTGCTCCTGTGGCTCCGGTGGCCCCGACTCCGGAGGTTCCTCTTTTGGAGGTAGAACCGGCGCAGTATCCTTCGTTCCCGGCACCAGGTTCGGATCCATCGCAGTTCTTGAACGCGATGTATGGCGTTTTTGCCAGAGCCACTTGCCCCTCTGGAGCACCTTCGGGTCCCATGGGCCCGTTGGCATTTAATTTGGGTGTGCCGCAGCATTACCCTCCGGCCCCCTTTATGCCCTATATGCCGATGGCGCCGTCTTGGCAGTTTCCGGCGCCAAAGATGTCGACGCTGTATGGTCAGTCCCCGGCTCCATCTGGCGTCCTTCCTTCTCGAGCTCGTTCGGCGCGGATTGCTGTCACGGATCCGCCTTCGACGCCGCTGCCGGAGCCGTCGACGCCGCGGATGGCGCCGTCGACGCCGCAGCCGAGGATGCGTTCGAGAAGGGAGGCTCAAAGGTTAATTGAGGAGGAGCAGTATCAAGCTGGTGACTTGGAAGAAGGCGAAATAAATGAGTCTGAGGACTTGTTTGAAGACTTGTGTGAGGCAAGTGGTTTGGATGTGTCACCAGAAGTGGATTTTACTTCGCAGAAGGCTTCTCCTTCAAAGGATGTTGCTCCTTATCATGTCGTGATTAGGTAGGCAGCTGAACTGTTGGATTTACAGCTTCCAATGGCTGAATACAAGCCAAATCTTCTCAGAGGTTCCTCATTCTCCTTCCTCTGTAGTTGAGCCCCTCTTGCCTTTCAATGATGCCCTGATGGAGCCAATTCTGGAGGTGTGGAGTAATCCCCTTACTGCTCCTGCAGTTTCTAGGTCTGTCTCTAGAAGATATAGACCGGCACCAGGGGACCCTGAATTTCTTTCTTCTCACCCGTCACCTCAGAGTTTGGTTGTTCAAGCTTCATGCTCAAAGCAGTCTGTGGGTTCATTTCCTCAAGCACCAGCTGACAGAGATTCCAAAAAGCTTGAGCAATCTGCAAAGAAAGTTTTTTCTTCAGCTAGTATGGCTTTAAAATCCACCAACGCGACTTGTCTGTTGGGCAGATACATTCACGCCCTCATGGACTCTGCCAAGCGGATTCTCCCTAAATTATCTGAGGAAGATCGGGGTAATTTAAATGAAGTCTTGGCGGACTCTCAAGCGGCTGCTCGCCAGGTAATACAGTCGGGGCTGGACACTGCAGATTCGGTGGCAAGGGTGATGGGCTCATCTGTTGCTACTAGGAGGCATGCATGGTTGAGGTCTTCGGGTTTTTCACCGAATGTCCAAGCTGCTCTTTTGGATCTTCCCTTTGACGGCTCTAAGCTTTTTGGGGAAAAAGCTGACTTTGCTTTGCAGAGATTTAAGGACAGCAAAGCCACGGCGAAATCCTTGGGTTTACAGCCTCAGTCAAGGGGCTATGGATACAAAAGGTACCGTGGATTTGGGAAATCTTCCTTTCGTTCCCGTCAGCCTCAGCAGCAACAGCAACAGCAAAACCCTCTGTATAAATCCTACAGAGGTAAAGGCAGAGGTCGCTTTCGTGGAGCTGGACGACATCCCTCTTCCTCCTCCTCTTCTACCTCCCCAACCCCTCCCGGTAATGCAGCAAAGCAGCCCTAGATCCGCCATCCTGGATCATGTGGGTCCTGTGGGAGGTCGGCTTACTCATTTTCTACAAGATTGGAAACTAATAACTTCGGACCTTTGGGCTCTAGATCTTGTAGAAAATGGGTACGCTCTTCCCTTCAGGGAATTTCCCCCGCCTTACCCTCCTTGTCAGGGGTTTTGCACAGAGGATCATTTACTACTCCTTCAGAAGGAGGTTCTTTCCCTGTTACAAAAAGGTGCAATAGAGGTGGTTCCGAAGCAGGAGTGGGGGCAGGGGTGCTACTCCCGGTATTTCCTGATCCCCAAGAAGGATGGCAGGTTACGTCCCATCCTGGACCTCAGAATCTTGAATCTGTTTCTCAAACAGGAGAGGTTCAAGATGCTAACTCTAGCGCAGGTTCTTCAGGCGCTGCAACAAGAGGACTGGATGGTGTCTATCGACTTGCAGGATGCGTATTTCCACATTCCCATCCTGAAGTCACACAGGAAGTATCTCCGTTTCACGGTTGGGTCGCAACACTACCAGTTTGCGGTCCTTCCGTTTGGTCTTACTACCGCACCTCGAGTCTTCACCAAGGTGATGGCGGTGGTGGCTGCTCATCTCAGAAGGTTGGGGATTCCAGTTTTCCCCTACCTGGACGACTGGCTGTTAAAGGCAAGGTCTCCGGAGTTGGTGAGTCATCATTTGCATGTTACAGCCCAGCTGTTATACAAATTGGGTTTTTCGATAAATGTACCCAAGTCTCACCTGGTGCCCTCTCAGCGCAACCTGTTTATAGGGGCAGTACTGGATACCACTGTGTGTCGAGCTTTTCCACCTCCACAAAGGATTCTCGACATTCAGGAAATGATCCCTTTGTTTCACAATGGAGCGGTTGTTCCAGTTCTGAAGGTCCTTCGCCTGCTCGGTCTGTTCGCTTCCTGCATCCTGCTGGTCACAAATGCACGCTGGCACATGAGGGCGCTCCAGTGGTGTCTCCGCAGGCAGTGGTATCAGCACAACGGAGATCTCAGGGAGTCAGTCAGGATCTCCAGAGAAGCTGCAGCGGATCTGTCTTGGTGGAGCGTGGAGGGCAATCTGTCTCAAGGAAAGCCCTTCCACTTTCCTCCATCGGTGGCCACAGTGATAACGGATGCCTCTACCCTAGGGTGGGGTGCACATCTGGGGGATCTGGAGATCAAGGGTCTTTGGTCTCTAGAGGAAAGGTTGTCTCACATCAACCTTCTGGAATTGCGGGCGATACGTTTGGTGCTCAAGGCCTTTCTCCCTTCCCTTCGCGGTCAGTCAGTTCAGGTCCTGACGGACAACACTGCCGCGATGTGGTATGTCAACAAGCAGGGAGGAGTGGGGTCGTACCGTCTCTGCAGAGAGGCTTTGAGACTCTGGTCCTGGGCACAGGGTCATCGGATTTGCTTGATGGTGCTGAACGTGCGTGCGGACAGTCTCAGTCGACAGTTCTCCGCCGACCACGAGTGGAGGCTTCATCCAGAGGTAGTTCGACACCTCTTCCAAACGTGGGGGTCTCCTCGGGTGGACCTGTTTGCCACTCTAGAGAACGCGCACTGCCCGTCATTCTGCAGTCTCCAGTTTCCGAGGCAGGGAGCGTTGGGGGACGCGTTTCAGTTGAGTTGGAGCTCACAACTCCTCTACGCGTTTCCTCCCATACCCTTGATTCCTCGGGTTCTGAGGAAGATTTGCCAAGACCGAGCCCAAGTCATATTGATCGCCCCGGATTGGCCAAGAAGGGTGTGGTTCACGGACCTTCTTCATCTCTCGTTGTACCCTCCGTTCCGTCTCCCTCTCAGGGTAGACCTCCTCTCTCAGATGGAGGGGCAGGTTCTTCACCCCCACCTCCAGAGCCTGCACCTTCATGCCTGGAGATTGAACGGGGCAACTTGAATTATTTTTCTCTCCCGCCTGACGTGGTGGACGTTATACTATCGGCCAGGCGACACTCCACCAAGTCTGTCTATTCTTACCAGTGGTCAAAATTTGTTAAGTGGTGCGGAGAGAAATCTATTGATCCCTTAAAAGCCCATCTTTCTGATGTTCTTTGTTTTTCCCTTCATTTGGCCCAGCAGGGTTGTGCTGTGGCCACTGTTAAGGGATATTTGTCGGCTTTGTCGGCATTTTTGTGTTTACCTGATCAGCCTTCTTTATTTAAGTCTCCTATAGTCTTAAGATTTATTAAGGGGCTGACAAACATGTTTCCTCCCACTCCTTTTATTATGCCCCAGTGGGATTTGAATCTGGTTTTAACTTTTTTAATGGGTTCAACGTTCGAGCCTATGCATAGTTGTCCGTTGAGACTTTTGACTTTTAAAACGATCTTTCTGGTGGCTATCACTTCGGCTAGGAGGGTGAGTGAGCTTCAAGCTCTTTCCTGTAAACCTCCTTTTCTGACCATACATGCTGAAAGGTTGGTACTCAGGACCAGGGCTGCTTTTCTGCCTAAGGTGGTGACTCCTTTCCACCTAGGTCAGTCTATTACCCTTCCTACTTTCTATCCTCCCCCTCATCCATCCAAGGAGGAAGAGAGACTTCATCGTTTGGATCCAAAGAGGGCGATTAGCTTTTATTTGGACAGAACGAAGGACTTTCGCCAAGATGACCAGCTCTTTGTTGGATATGCTGGTCGCATGAAGGGCAAGGCGGTGCACAAGCGCACTTTATCCAGGTGGATCATCTTGTGCATCAAGATATGCTACTCCCTGGCTGGTAAGGAGCCTCCTGTAGGCATTAGAGCTCATTCTACCAGGGCTAAATTGTCTACTTCTGCCTTGTCTAGAGGTGTTCCTGTGTTGGACATATGTAAGGCGGCAACTTGGGCCTCCCTCCACACTTTCGCGAAGCACTACTGCTTAGATTCCGATGTGAGGAGGGATGGCCATTTTGCTCGCTCTGTTTTACAGGACTTTTTGGTATAGAGGGGTGGACACCCTCCTCCGGGTGAGGTACTGCTGTGGGATTCTATTCATAAGGTGAGGAATCCACAGGCAGATGTATCCATCAGAAGAACAAGTTACTTACCTTCGGTAACGCTTTTCTGGTGGATACAGTATCTGCCTGTGGATTCCTCACTGACCCACCCACCTCCCCGTTGTCCACCCTTTTATACCATAAAAGCTGAGGTATTAATTATTTGATGTATTTTTATGTACTCAAGACTTGGTTACCTCTATTATTTTATTGTTGTCTTGTTTGAAATTCAAGCTTTTCCATTTTATTATACACTAAGTGTATTTGTGTGACTCCTGTATACTTGGTATGCATTGTCTCTATGGTCGGTTCGCCCGTTTTGCCTCGGTGGCACAGAAAAAATGGGTGGAACTGACGTCATCACGCCGACGTGGTCTTCTTATGGCTCCTGTGACGTCATGCGGAGCCGCGTGCGGAGCCATGATGCCATGACGACCTCGTCGGCGCGGAGAGCTACGAAATATTTCTGTGGAATGCTGGCGCAGGGGATATTCATAAGGTGAGGAATCCACAGGCAGATACTGTATCCACCAGAAAAAGCGTTACCGAAGGTAAGTAACTTGTTCACTAGGCGCACCGGGCAATACTTGGCGATATCTAGTTTGCTCAGCGAGATCACCCTCCCCTGCTTGGTCGGTTTTTGATCTTCTTACACATATGGCGAGGGCATCCCCAGACAACACCGCATCCCGTTTATTCAACGCCACCCCAGATGTGTCATGCTTAGATCTGGCTACCAGTTCCCCAATTCTGAGTGCCCCGAAGAAGGCCAGGCTAAAGGTGGCCGAAAAGAGGGCCGCTTCATAGGCTGAATGGGTCGCCATGTGCACCCAGTCAAGCATGCCTTGTAGAGTCTCAAAATCTATAGGAGACCTGTTGTCTGGTGCCCGTGGCTCACTCCTGGCCCATCCTTTGAGCGCCGCCCTGATCAGGAAAGTTTTTGTAGGATCGTCCTGCCCCCTTAATCTGGCGTGGTGACTGATTGCCGACATGTGGCCCACAATCCATGGGTGGCTTTTCCCCTGATCTTTAGCCCATAAAATGAAATCTTGAATCCTGCTCTCCAGCGATGACCTCCCTTCTTCCCAGGCGCCAGTTACTGCACAAAACTTGGCAACACATGCTCTATATCGCTTGCTGGTCCTAGGTGCTAGGGACAGCTCTCCCAGCCCCCTCAAACGTCTTTCAGTTTCAGAAGGAACCATAGGTGCGGTGGGAAAGGGGTCATCTCCTCTCTTGCTCTCGGCCACGTCTCCCGGAACCTGTGCCACTGAAAACGAGAGAGAGCGCCAGCCGCTGTGTTCTGCACCCCTTGGATGTGTCGCGCCCTGCATTCAATATTGTTAAAAAGGCAAACCCGCACCAGTTCCCTCAAAAGACACAAGACTAGGGGACAAGACGCCGTCTGAGTATTGATGGCCTGCACAACAGCTAGGTTGTCGGACCAGAACAGGACCCTTTTTTCTGCCAGTACCGCGGGCCACAGGTGAAAAGCTATCACTATCGGGAACAATTCCAAAACTGTAATGTTGACCGTGACCTTCTTCCTGTGCCACACATTGGGCCATCTCTGCGCGCACTACTCCTTGTCTAGGATCACCCCGAAGCCTTCTCTTCCAGACGCATCTGTGAATAATGCCAGTTCCGGGGTCCCCGCCCAAGGCGCCCTCCATAAGACTGAGCCATTAAAGCTCTCCAAGAAGCTAGCCCACATGCTCAGGTCTTCCTTCATCCCCTTGCTTAACCTCACCAGGTAATGCTTCCTCTTGACCTTTGCCGTTGCCCTGGCTATCCTGCGCGCAAACACCCTCCCTGCTGGTATTACTCTGGCCGCAAAGTTCAGTTTTCCTAGGAGGCTCTGTAGGAAACCCAGGGTGACCTTCTCCTGGCCTAAGGCTGCCTGGATCTGACGTGCAAGGTCCTGGACCTTGTCTGCTGGCAGCCTGGATTCCCCTGCTATGGTGTCAAGTTCAATCCCCAAAAATGTTAACACCTGCGCCGGACCTTCGGTCTTCCCTGGCGCGAGAGGGACCCCCAAATGACTGGCCAGCTTTACAAAGTCCCCAAGGGCCTTCCTGCAGTCCTGTGTGCCCTCCCCCCCCGATGAAGAGGAAGTCGTCCAGGTAATGTGTCACCCCTACGACCCCATAGCCTGTTTGAAGGGCCCACTGAAGGAAACTGCTGAAAGCCTCGAAGTAGGCACAGGACACCGCACAACCCATGGGCATGCATCTGTCGTAAAAGTACCTGCCATGCAGCTTGAAACCGAGCAGGTGCTGGCTGCTTGGGTGAACTGGCAGTAAGCGAAAAACAGATTCGATGTCCGCTTTGGCTAACCAGGCTCCCTTGCCCGCCCTCCTGACTAAGTCCAATGCCACGTCCAGGGTACAAAACGTCACAGAGCAGGATCCCGCCTTCAGCCCATGGTTGACTGAGCTTCCCTCCGGGTAAGACAGGTGGTGAATTAAGCGAAAAGCCCCTGGCTCCTTCTTGGGCACCACCCCCAGAGGGGAGACCACAAAGTTGTCCAACGGCGGCCGCAGGAAGGGGCCTGCTACCCTGCCTAGGGCCCTCTCTTTCTCCACCTTGGCCCTGACTACAGACGGGAGTTCCCTTGCTGACTTGAGGTTATCGGCATCCCTGCTCCCCTGGGGTCCTACATAAGGGATCAAGAAACCTTCGCTAAAACCGTCTAGCAGCAGCCGACTGTCATGTTTGTTCGGGTACTGTCTGAGGAGAGGCAATAGGTTGGTCAGGCAGACTGGCGACGGGCCCTTCACTGCGCGCAAGTGGTCCGGGGCATGGCCCACGGCGGGGGAGGGTGAAAGAGGTGATGCCTGGTGCAATTGCGGGGACAAAGAATTTGCTGCGCCTGTGAAGAGGAAAGGGGTGTCGGGTGGTCTAGCTGTGCCCCCCCCAACATCAGTTCTCCTGCTTTCCTTTGGCGGCGCTCCCCTGCTGAGTGTGGCAAGAGACCGCTGGGTGAGGCCCCCCACATCTGTTGCATGCGTGCAAAAACTTGCACGTTTTCCCCCATGAGCATGACCCCGAGTTAAACAAGCGGTAGGTCCCCGGGGAAGACCTTCTGAAGCCCCCCCTATGGCTCCATCCCCCTCTGTTCCCTCCCCGAAAAGACTGCCTGGCCCCGCACGTGTCTGTGTGGACGGAGCTATTGCTAGGTGCCCTGCTGGTCTGAACTTTAGGGTGCGCCCCTGCGCCCTGTAGTGTGCGCGATCCCATGTGGTCTAACCATAGCTGGACCTCCTTCTGGTCCCACTGCATTTCAGGACACATGGACATTTTCTTCCTGAATTCCCTGTCGTAATTCAACCAGCCCTGTCCCCCCCACTTCATAGCCTCATTGTGAATCAACCTGCCGTATTGTAAGAGCCCCTGACCCAGCTCTGGTTGTTTTTCCAAGATGACTGTGGACAATATAGAAAAGGCCTCCAGCCAGTTCTCGATGCTCTTTTCGGGCCAAGCCTGAAACTTAACTTTCTTGTCCTCCTCCTTCACTCCAGCTTTTCTGGCATCTATGCCATCCTGACCCAGCAAGAGCAGGGAGAAAATATCTATCAATTCTCGCCTCCAAATAGCCTCCTTGGCTGCCTGGGGTACCTGCCAGGCTAGGGAGCAATGGCCTGACAGCAGCGGGGCCGCTGCGACGAGTCGGGTCGGAGCGGGAGGCATGCTCAGCTGAGGTGGAGTAACAACTGCGGGCAGGGGGATGGCTGGAGATGCGGGAGGTCCTGACGGGAGATCCCCTGAGCTGGCTGGGGAACTAACACTCACAACGCTGGATAATGTCGGTGACCCTGACACCGCGGCCGCCGTGTCCGCTACTGACCCCAGGCTAGGAGTCGTTGACGGGGGGAGGATGGCGGGGGTCGCTGACAGTGAAGCCTCCCCCGAGGCCTTGGGAGACTCGCCTGACCCTGGCGTGGACGCACCCTCCTTCGCCCCCACGGGGGTGGCTGAGGCGGGGGCCCCTAGCTGTGCTTGCTGCTCGCTCCCCTGGCTTCCCCACACCACCGCAGCCATGAGCGCCCCTCCCTCTCCCGTGGGTATTACGTTGCCCAGCTGCGGGGGGCAGGTGCTTGCCTGACCGGCCCTGAGCTCCGCCATAAAGTTCCTCAGCGTGTCCGTGAGCTTACCCAGATCTTCCTGCGTTGCGTAGTTTGCTGCGGCCGTTAGACTGTCTGAAGGGGTCGCCAGCCCGAGGGGCTGGGGGGGACCAACTGGGGCCCCGCCTCCTTGGGTGCGGGCAGCGCCCTGGATTTAGCGGGCAGCGGGTCTGCCGGGAAGTCTTTCACCGTGGGCTTGCGGATCCGCTTGGGCCTCGAAGGCCCTGCCTCCGCGTTATGGTCCTGCTCTGGGGTGGGAGGCTCGCTGACGACACCCGAGTCCTCCGGATCGACGGCTTTCAAGATCCCGTGGCCCATGCCAGACCCTTGGTCTTGGCCATCTGTATAAATGCCGCCCACTGCGCATCTTGGGAGGCGTCCGGCAACGAGCCCTCCACTTGGGACGTCTGCGAGAAAAGGAGGGGGGAGCCCTGGCCATCCATGCTGAACTGACGATCCCTCGGTCCACTCAATCTACGGAGACACATGATTGTGTAAGAAAAATACACTAACTACACACTGAGTCTGTTTGGCCTCAACGACTCCAACGCCTCCAGCTCTGCCCCCATCCCCAACCCTAGTACTTACTTACTCAGAAAGGTGTCGACTTGTATGCTTGCGGGCATTCGAGTGTCGATACTGTGAGTATTTCTGCATGCGAGGAGGAAAAGGAGAAGGTTAGCATTTGCCCCAGGCACGTCCTGAGACCCCTCCCAGGGACACCAAACCCCGCACTCCCATTAGCATACGTGGCCGCGCGTTCCGCCTCCACCCTGGAGCACGCCCTGGCCATACCTGCTCCTGTTCCCAGCCAGCCCTTTTTTGAGTGGTGCCTGAGTGCTTGATCCGATTGTTCCTGAAAGTAGAAAAACTTGTTATTCTCCATTCCTGAACATGCTGACCCAGATCCCCGCACACTGACCCCAGTGTGCCCTTCCCCTGTCCTGATCTGAGCCATGGCAGGCCAGCCCGCTAGGCGTGTGGTGGCGTTCGGAGAACCCCGTGCACTTCTGGAAGAGAGAACATAAAATGAAAACAGCCCAACACAAGCCTGGAGTTGACAGAAAACGGCGGGGTAAAGGACCAGAAGCCCTGGTCGCAGACTAACCACGGTCTTGCTGCAGGCCTGCTGCCTTGGTGGCAGGTTAAATATGCCTGACACAGCCCCCCCCTAATTGCTATTTCCCCCGGGAGGTCATACATCAACTTAACTCTTCCCCTGGAGCTAGTGCTGCACCCCTGAACACCACCCAGCATCTTGGCCCCCGGCCCCTGGGACAAGAGAGAAGGGCACCCCCAATGACCGGGTACAAAGCATCGCTACCATACCGCCAGAGCCAGCAACCCCTGAGAACTGGCATGCCGGGAGGGAGACATATTGCTGCAATGTGGTGCGCAGAGCCCGGGGGGGGGGGCAACCCAACACCATGCATGCCGCCAGTACCCGCAGACGTGTGCTCCCCCCCCCTCAAAAACCTTCCCCCCACAGCCGGAATACCTCTGGGTGCCTGAGCGAACAGTCCTGGGGCCGAAAACGGCGACGCAGTGCACAATGCCCGGGGGGAGGGGGAGCAACGCGCTCACCGCCCTCCCCCAGCATGACCTGGTACTCCCTCCCCAGCAACTAGCCCTCCGCCGGGCAAACCCCTGGGGCCTCGGCTGCTAATACGGGGCCAGGCACCACAACGGCGGGCGCCGGAAAGGGATGCAAGGGGGAGGGGGCGCCAAGCGCTCGCCTCCCTCCCCCGCGAAAGCCCTGATCCATCCGGAAAGGATGCAAGGGGAGGGGGGGTGCCTGGCGCACGCCTCCCTCCCCCGCGGAAGCCCCCATACATCGGCCCGGGCAGGCGCAGGAAGTACAGGGATACCGCTGCTCCCCCCACTGACCAACGCCAGCCCCCACCGCCAAGCATACCTCCGGGGCCCTACGTTTATGCCCATGGCCGAAACCTCGACGTCTGGTGCCGGAGAGCGATGCATGGGAGGAGGGGAGCCTCGCTCATGCCGCCCTCCCCTCCGTTGGACTGGAAACCCCGCCAGGGACAGAGGAGGGAGCGCGGGCATACCGCTGCTCCCCCCCCTTGCACAAACAGACCAACCGTGGCTGGCCGGAGCCCCACCAGAGACCCCGAGCTAGGAAAAAGCCAGAATGCAGCAAGTGATATGCCCAGAATCACCGGAAATGGCGCGACCCCGAGGCGAAAAACCTGGGATCCCGCCAGAAACGGATACCCCCAAGGCGGTCCCGGGGGGCCCCGTGTGGAACTGTACCCCCCCCCCCTGCTCGGGCTCGCTGCCCGTTCGGCCTGTGCTGGCCCGCGTGGGCCGGGGGTGAAGGACGTGCAAAGAAGCGACGCTCGCACCGCCTCCCTCCTACCCCCCACCCGGGGCCTAACCTGGAGCCCCAGGTCGGGACCATGCGTGGCGAGGAAAAGCCTGGCCGGGAGGCTCCAGGCCCATGACCCCGTCCCCCCCCCCGCGGCCGACCAATGCCATAAGGCGGCTGCCGGGCCCTCGGCACCACAGAGTGCCTACTGGGGGGGGAGGGGAAAGGAGATTGCCCTCACCTCAAACTGCCTCTGAGGGCTCGCAGCTCCTGGAAGATCCAACGGCGTCAGGGCAGCAGGCCAAAGAGGGCGACCAGTGGGCGGGAGAGGTATACGTACCTCGCCCCCCCCCGCCCCCCTCCTGCCCGGAAGTGACGCGGGCATGGGGACCCTCGCGGGTCCAAAAACACTGGGCAGCCGACTCGTGTGCCATCCTGTGGCACTAAGGGGGGCCGCCCTCTTAGGAGGGCCCCCTTCGTGGGCCCGGGGCAGCCCTGCAGTGGTTGGATAGGGAATGGCTCACCAAATAACCAGTTTAGCCACACCAAAAGAACCACAACCTGCCTTGCGATATAGGATTTCTAACAATATTTAAACTAATTTTGCTGTCTGGATTTTCTCCGTTAATTTCCTATTTTCTTATCCTAACCATGTCTCTTAAAGCAAGTGCAACTCGGATTTGGAGTTTGTCGGGGCTCTCTTTAAAGTACTGCTTAGCCTTCGAAAGTTATAAAAATGTTTTCTCTAAAATCGGTGTTACGTTTCCTCTGAGCTGCTGAAGGATAAGGCAGACATAATCATTGCAGAAATAAGTGATTAGGGCCAAACATAATGTACTAGAACTAGTGTGACCACGCGTCCCGGATTTGCCAGGACGGTCCCTGTTTTTAACTAAGCTGTCCCGGCAGAATTCAGGAAATTTACCTCATGTCCCGGTTTTTAGAGAGGGTTATTGTTATTGTTAATAGTATTTCTAGAGCGCATAGCTACCCGAAGCCTCCCAGCGCTAGCAACGACTACAGACTGACAGGGAGATAGCTAGTGGGTGAGAGTCAACTGAAAACGGCGGGAGGTTCTTTTTTATGTTTTACAAATCAATGATATTTAGTAGTTGTTTCAAGAAAACAGTTCAATTAACAGGCAACCTACTTGGTTTAAAAATTGTATTTTATTTATGTTCTTACTGCCTGTTCTGTAATTCTCTGCTGAGGTGCGCTGTTATTCTGTGCGCTCGCTCGAAGTAAAATTGTAGTCCTTCTTCTATTTTTGTGAAATGTCCCGGTTTTTTGGCTTTAAAATTCTGGTCACCCTAAGTCTAGAGCACGTCTAAAAGCGCGAATTGAAGTATGCTTCCAATTGGTATATGAACCAGGATGCAGTTGGGTGGCGGGTGGTTACTCCTAATTGTTACGGTACGTGACAGCAAACGTACGTTTTAAAAAAAAAAATTATATCACTCACGTTTCTAGTTTGAGTCACAGGGAGTGCCTAATTTACCCAGAATTACACAATATTGTTGTGCAGTGCAGAAACGAGAATTAGACTACAGTCTTCAGATTTCAAGGCCAGCCACTTAGCTGTTTGAACAGGTGACCTGCCTGGAGTCTGCTGTGCTCTAGTTGAAGAGTTGTATTTGGTTATATTAATTCTGCATCGCCCAGGGCTTTAAGTGGGATGAAAAAACTGGGGGGTTTCTCAAAGGGGCGTGACCGATGTAATTAAGGGAGTTGCTTAAAAACACGTAAGCTAAAAATCTGTGATTAGCATACATAGTGTGCTGCCCAACTGGTATTTTACTGCTTCTGTCATTGCATGACATCCAGATATATAACAGAGCAAGTAACATTACACCTACAACAAGCCAGGATTATTGCCTTTGCCAATGGTTGTTAGCTGCATAAGATAAATAAGGAACAACTATGGCTTCATTGTATATAATATTGAGAATGCTTCAGTTCTGAAATGATGAGACTGTGAAAGAACTATACAGAGTCTCTTTGAGGGTACCTCAAAGGCAGTGAAGGGCGGTACTGATGCAGAGTTAAAAAAAAATGTCACCCTGAGGGTGAAGGCAAAAGTGGAGAGCCTGATAGGGACCCATCTCAGCACCTGCTTTTTAGAACTGCCGGTGCCGAACACCGGCAGGACCCGACCCACTTAAAGCCCTAGCATCGCCCATACAGGCTGACCATGCGGAACTTGTATCACAGCGCTTTGGGCAAACACACTAAGCACAAGCCAAGAATCACGATCTTAACAACGAGGGCTAATGAAACTCTGCCCCCATAATTGCAGAAACAAGTGTCAGAGGGTGGTGGGTGGTGGTGGGAGCCTCTGAGTGTGGGGACATGGTCTTTGAAGATGATTTCGCCTTCACAAGCTTGTCATAATTTCTTTTCTCAGGATTTGATCAATTTTGTGTTCACTGCTGTGAATCCGAAGATGCCGATACTAGAATGCATGTACATCAAGCAAGCTATCGACCTCCTCCAGGTAGAGTGTGTGCATGATCATAAATTGCCTGCCCTGTCACTGCAATGGCCACGGTAGATAATGAATGCACTCTCTTTGCCTTCACAGGGACTTCTGGCTGACCGGGACGAGAAGCAGCCCAGCAAGGAACACGTGTCTCGCCTGTTTGTCTTCGCTCTCATGTGGTCTGTGGGAGCCCTGCTGGAGCTGGACGACAGGGTGAAGATGGAATTGTTCATCAGGAACCACGCTGCAACCCTGGAGCTCCCTGTTGTGAGCGGAGATGAAACCATCTTCGAGTTTGTCATCAATGACAGTGGTCAGTGGGATCACTGGTCAAAAAAGGTGTGTCACATCGGGCCTAGGCAAGACACAATGCAACATCCTGGTGATCATTGTGAAGCCTTGAGGAAGGAATTATTGTAGTGGTCACCAAGCTGTTCCCTTCCGTCCATTGTGTGTGTTTAAACATGTTGGTAGCAAGGTTCAGCTACCCAGATTCTGGATTTTGACAGCTACAACAAATATAGCTAAATGGAAGCCGCAAAGGATTCTGTGATGACAGAGCAGACTAACAGCGTTTCCCCTTTGCCTTCTTTGTCTGCAACTTTTATGACCTCAGCACTACAGCCTACAGTATCTGTAAAGTGATTACCTTTTGATTTCTATTTTAGGTCCCTGAATATATTTACCCCAAGGATTCTGTGCCAGAGTATGCCTCGATTCTCGTCCCGAATGTGGACAATGTCCGGACGGATTTCCTTATGCACACCATCATGAAGCAAGGCAAGGCAGTGCTGCTTATTGGTGAGCAGGGTACTGCCAAGACGGTCATGGTCAAAGTGAGTACTACCCTTCTCAATCACTTGTATCAGCAGCAATGTCTCATTAATCTTTTCTCGGGGCAAAAAAATATTTTTTCTAAAGAGGCAGGAGCGGCCGTGCACCCAGTGAAGCTTTCTGATTTTTCTTGCTGGAAAGCAATTGATTAGACAATAAGGAGCAAAGAGAATTTGGAAAAAAATGCACAAAACCCTTTTACAGTCGTAAACCCTGTGATTCACAAAATCACAATTTCTGCAACTGCAAAATGTCTTTTTACAATGTACAAAAGTTCTTTTGTAAAAGACCTCTTGCTACCCTTTCCGAATTGCAAAGGAGTGGGCATGAAAGTTGTGTCACGCCTCCTGATTATGAGTGACAAATGTATGTCCGCGGTTTGTGACCGCTGCTGTGGTCGCAAAACATTGGTCAGTTACCAAACCCCGATTTGCAGTGGTAACTGACTGACAAAGGAGACGCTATGGCTGGGTGGCAGCTTCCATTTTGGGGATTGCGTTTCAGGGCCATAAGGGAAGTTGGCAGCGGTACAGAGAACAATGCCATCCATGCTCCACCGGCTGTGGGAAACATGTTTTTAGAGCTGCAACTGTCCCTTTAAGGGCTGCTCTAAAAATGCAGATGCAGGGATGGGGGACTGCTGCCCCTACAGGGATCCATAACTGCATGCACCACCAATCCATCACAGCCTGCCTCATTAATATTCATCAGGCAGGTCATTTTCCACCTCCCTACGAATGGACAATTTCCAAATGGTTCATTGTGCAGATTCTGGTTTGCAAAAGGGTATTTTAACACTGGCCGTTGGTTTCTTTAGCTGATACAAATTATAATGATTTTCCATACTTTACATTTCAAATGCGTGGTTGCGGTACTTCCTTTAGTTTAGTTATTAGATATATGGGCCGAAGTGCAGAGGCTTTGGAGTTCGTTTTTTAAAAGATATGGATATCCCAGTCATTTCCCTTTAATAGCCATGGATATTTTTGTTTCTCAAGGTTAGGCTCCCCTGTCTAGGATACGTGAGCAAGACAAATTGCTTGCTGTGTTTGTGAACGTGACTAATTTACAGCCACAAGCATGCCCTTTTCCAATTAAACTACTATGGAAAAGAAGGCAACTACCTCAGAGGCAGAATTTAGGAAAGTTGTCCCAGACCCCCGGGCTTTCTGTTCGACCATCAGGGAGTTATTCGGGCGTTCCCGACAGAGTGTGCTGTCCTCAGCAGTAATTAAATGTGACTTGTCCTCCCGCTAGAGCATGACTCAGTCCTGGCTTTCCACTTGCAGCCTGTGTGATTGATGTGTTCTCCTATGTTAGGCGATGCTGGGACTGGAGAGAGGAAATGGTGAGGACACTAAATGCTAACATGCATCTCTTCCTACTTCAGCCTCTTACCAAACTCCTCCCACTTCTCTTACAATGTCACATTAGATTAATGAAGGTTTTTAGTGAAGGTTCAAGGAACCTGATCAAGGTGACTTCTGTGCTCTGTCTGATGTGGGGTGAAACACCTTCTGGGCTCAGCTAGCAGCACTGCTGGTAGATCAGGAGAAATGTTAACATTGGCATGCATTGGCAAAGGCAGTAGGTTTCACCGTTTGGATTTGCCAGCAGCCAATGATGTTCAGCATTAGCAAAATGAACAAAAAATGGGTATTGCCAATGCTGAACAGCATTGTCAAAAATATTTTTAAAAGCCCAGAGCTTTGATTTTCACATGCTTCACCACACAACACATATATCCATCATGACGATACAGTGACCCCAGCATGATGATGTATGCACACAAATATTTCACGGTGCATGCATGCACATATGTCATGATGCAACAGTCATTTAGACTTTTGGCCCAAGTATGGCTTATCAATGGACATTATTTTTGTTTATCTTTCAAAGATTGTGGACGTCCATCTTGGCGCAGTAAATTAAAAAAAATTTAAGAGGTGCGTAAAAGCGCATTGAAGGAAATGAGTGGCCACTTCGCAAATTGCAGCCGCTGGTGCTCCGAAAAAGTAAGAAAAAATTATCATTTGAAAAAGCAATGCATAGTACGCTGGAGTAGATGAGTAGGCTGATCGGGCTCCTAGTTGAATAGCCAGGTCTTTAGTTTGTTGTGGAACTTGAGTAGGGATGGAGAGGTTCTGATGTGGTGTGGAAGGTCATTCCAGGATTTGGCAGCGATGTAGAAGAAGGGGCACCCTCCTGATTTGCTCTTAGTGATGTGGAGTATTTCCGCTAGGTGAAGTGTGGCTGAGCATAGTTGCCTTGTCGGTTGGTGGAAGTTGAGGCAGTGGTTGAGGTAGGCAGGTCTGACATTGTGGAGGGCTTTGTATGTGCGGGGGAGGATTTTAAATTGACATCACTTCTGGATTGGTAGCTAGTGTATCTCTAAGGTATGATGTGTGCACTGTGGGGGATGTTGAGGATGAGTTTGGCGGCGGCATTCTGGGTGGTCTGGAGGCTTTGTATGAGTTGATTCATAATGCGGGTATAGAGTGTGTTGCCGTAGTCTAGTCTGCTGGTCATGAGGGCCTGGGTAACCGCGCGCCTGGTGTCAGTGGGGAGGCATTGGAATATTTTGCAGAGCACACGTAGTTTGAAGAAGCGGGAGGAGGTGACGGCATTCACTTGTTTGGCCATCGTGAGACTGGCATCCAAGATGATGCTGAGGTTTTTGGCATGTCATTGGGGGTGGACGTGGGTCCCATGTCAGTTAGCCACCACGACGAGTGCCAAGGAGAGCTTTTGTTTCTGAAGATCAGGACTTCTGTTTTTTCCGTGTTGCGTTTTAGGCAGTTCTGTTTCATCCAGGTTGCTACGTTTGACTTGCAGGTGGTGAATTTGATCCTAGTGGTGTGGTCCTTGTCTGTGACGGAGAAAATGAGCTGGGTATCATTTGCATAGGAGTCAATGTTAACTTCATGGGATCTTGTGACATAGACGAGTGGTGCCATGTAGAATTTGAAGAGTGTAGGGCTCAGCGGTGAGCCTAGAGGGACTCCGGAGATGAGGTGGGGGCGAGGGTCAGTGGAGCCCCTAGAATGGATTGTTCTCATGATTTCTGCGGTTTCTTTTGGGGTGAGGGGTAGTCAGTTTGTGATCTGGTGGACTGATTTGGTGGTGGTCGGCAGCTGGTTGATGAGTTCTTGTGTCTTGTGTTGTTGTGAAAGCAATCGGAGAGGTTGTTGCAGAGGTCTTGTGAAGAGGTGATGGATTTGGTGGCGGCTGGGAGGTTGGAGAATTCTTTGATGATGTTGAAGAGCTCTTTGCAGTTGTAGGAGCTATTTTCCAGTCTGAGAGCTAGAGCTGATTTTCTTGTCTCGTTGAGTTGGGTGTGGTAATTTCAGAGCACAGACTTGTAAGTGTGTCTTGCGGTGGTGTCCAAGCTGGGTCTCCATTTTCTCTCCGGCTGTTTGCAATGGCATTTAGAGTTTCTAAGGTCTTTGGTGTACCAGCTGGCTTGTATGTTGGTTCTTGAGCGTCTGATGTTCTTCAGGGTGGATAGGGTGCCTGTGCCAGTAGTGATCAAGTTGTTGAAGGCTTTGATGTTGGCATGCAGGTTGCCGATGAGGATTGGTTGGTGGGCATTGAGGGTGTTGGTTCAGTCTGTGTCCTTTATCTTGTTCCAGCTACACCTGAGAGTGTTAGTAGTCTTGGCTGTGGAGGGTTGGGGTGCGTCGATGAAGAAGTGGACGATGGAGTGGTTTGTCCAAGTAAGCAGAGTGAGGTGGCTGAATTTGATCTTGTTTGCTGGCTGTGAAGATGGGGTAGTGGGTCTGTCCTGCGTTGTGGGTAAGGCCTTGGACGAACTGGGTGAGACCCAGTATCTTGAGGCTCTCGAGTAGGGCAGTAATGTTGAGATCTTTTCAGTCATTGAGATGGAAGTTGAGGTCACCAAGTAAGATGACATTGTTCAAGCTGATGGCGATGAAGTCTGTGAGGAGAATGCTGAAGGTGGCACATGGTTTGGAAGGGTCAGTAAGCAAGGGTGCCTTTGATGGTGGTGTGGTTGCCGGTCTGTAGTCGGAAGTACATATGTTCCATGAAGGTCATGTTCTCGTCAGCAGAGGTGGTGCATGTGATGCCGCGTTTGTGGATGATGGCGAGTCCGCCTCCTGGTGGGAGATCTTGTAGCCTGGTGGAATTGCTGTTGCATTGGTGGGTGCTGATGTGAGGTTAAACCAGCTCTCTGCCAGGGAGAGGATGTCCAGGAAGTGCGTATCAATGGTGTCCCAGATCTCGGTGGCTTGTTTGCTTAGAGTTTTAGTGTTGAGGAGCATGCATGGAAGATGGGGCGAGCATTGGTGCAGGTGAAATGGCAGAGAGTGCATGAGAAAGGTCCTACCATAGCATGAGGTGAGGCGGGTAAGCAGCTGTTGTGGCGGCCTCTGGTGTTGAGTGCATGCAGGATGGAGGCTGTGTAGCAGAGGTTTTAAGTTGGACCAGGGTCCGTGGCACTGAGTGCGGTCAAGGTGCGGACGGGCGTAGTCAGGCTTGCCTTTGGCGCAGCCACCTTTAAGTAGGTCATGGGTGGTGGGGTGGAGGGGGGTGGGATATGGAAGAGCAGGACACAGGAGGCAGGAGAAGGCACTTGAGAGACATGCAGGTAAGGAGCAGGGGGAAGCGGAAAAACATGGGAGAGGGGAGACAGGAAAGTGCTGGAGGAACCAGAGGAGAATGGGTGTGAAGAAAAAGCTGGCACAAGGAAAACGGGCACAAGAGGCACAAAGAGAGAAAGTGGAGAGTGGAACAAGGGCAAAAAGAGACACAAAGAGAGACAGTGAAGAGTGGAAAATAGGCACAAAGAGAGAGTGGAAAGTGGAAAAAGGACACAAAGAGGTACAAAGAGAGAGAGTGGAGAACAAGCACAAAAAGAGAGAGTGAAAAATAGAGAATGTGCACAAGGACGAAGGCAAAAGAGAGAGAGAGAGAGAGAAAACGACAAAGAGAAAGGTGCAGGAGTGAAGGCTGAGAGGATGCAGCAGAGAGTGAGACGGCAAGAATGAGGCGGGCCTCGAGGCAGCAAGGCCGGGTCCAAAAGAGCCTTAGACTGGTCAGAGGCCAGTCCAGGTAAGTGGGAGCTGAAGCGTGGGCACCTGCTCAATGGGGTCGCGCAGCAGCCGCCACTAAGTAGTCCTGAGAGGGGCGAGTGCAGGGGTGGAGAGCGGGGCTAAGGAAGGGGGGCTGCAGGAGGTGCACAAGGGAGATGCAGGTAAGGAACAGGGGTGCCGGAGTCAGGAAAGCACAAGAGAGAGGAGGTGGGAAAGCAC
Organism: Calotriton arnoldi; assembly: GCA_963921515.1. Lineage (NCBI taxonomy): Eukaryota > Metazoa > Chordata > Amphibia > Caudata > Salamandridae > Calotriton > Calotriton arnoldi. The sequence goes on from CAWUFW010000188.1 coordinate 4,822,778, forward strand.
AGGAGGAACCAGAGAAGAACGATGTGAAGAAAAAATTAGCACAAGGAAAATGGGAATAAAAGAGGCTGTAGGAAAGTGGAAAACTATGTGGTATGGCTGGGCTGCCTTACCATGTAATATTAACACAATACCCCAAAGATGGTCCTTGAATTCACAATAATAAATCCAAGCTCAGTCCTGGTTTAGTGGCAAAGAGCAGTTAGGTTTTACTAGAGGAACATGTGTTAAACATTTCAGAGTACCAACATGGACGATAAGTAATTGACACGACTCGAGAGAAATCTGACACACATTTATAAAAATAGTGTATATTAATTTTGAATTAGACACCAAAACGAATGGAATAGCATACATATAACTGGAGTTATAGATTTTTGAAGCAATATTAAATCAGCGCAATTTAATACATGAAAAAGATACCATTATAATACATGGCAAAAACCACTAGCGACAATCGATCACTTGCAGGTCAAGTTGTGTTGTACCGTTGCAGGGTAAAGGTGATGCGGGTCCCAGGACCAAGCCTTGACAGTCAGTTCAATTTTACCTGGCCCAAGGAGCACGGGTGCAGTGTTGTCCTGGTTGTCCGTGTTGCTAAACGGGAGCCACGGGAGAGCTGCTTTTACTGCTGAAACGCTGCTGCAGGGGAAAAAAATGCAAAAGGACAACAACTGAGAGGTTGCTGTCATCGATAACAGGTCGGTTGGAGTTCCATCTTGATGCAGCGTCGAGTAAAGGGGTCGGTTGTGATGCAGCGGATACAATGAAAACTATTTCTCCTAGGTCATTTATCGGTCATCCAGGCGCAACTTATATTTTCTCACATCCACATGACGATGGGGCCCATGACATCGCCTAACAATCACACACACACCTGGATTTCCTCTACACCTGTACGAATCTATACTCCTAGGAGAAAGAAAAACTAAATGAAAATCATCATGATGTACCGCTGGAAGGAGCCGGAAATACCTTATTTACCTTAACCTATTGCTTTCTTAGTTATTTCTTAAGATATTCCTGCTCATTGTTTTGTCGATGGATCATCTAGTAAAAAATCAGTTGATAGTGATCAAGACCAGCTAAATCACAATAACCAATTACTAATTTCACAATCATTTAGTAAATAATCACTGAGACGTTTGATTTAAGAATCTCAAATTTTATATAATTTTAAAGGCATGGAAAAGAATTTAGACTTTTTATTCAATTATTCATACATTATTAATTCAAATATTTATTAAGCGAAATCAATTTTATTGCAGAAAGGAAATTTTGTCACGAGGAAAAATCCTAATTACCTGCCTATCTTCCTAATTTAGCCTAATGATTTCTAACCTAAGTTTAAAATTGAAAAATAACCTGATTCTCATACTCAACTGGAAAAATAAGACAGCAACAGAAACTTCAGCTCGTCAGCATCAGCTACCGCAACCCGTCTCATCTAACAGTCTTTCAGCATCTCCCGCTCAGTAAAAATGGATCGATCTGGAACACCAAGCACTGGAAGCCACCAACTCCAACACCAACTACCCCTCCCACTAAGAGTAGGCCTTCTTATACCCTAATTCTAACTTTGCTAACTAAATTGTTGCAACATTAATAACGTGCTTTTCTTTCATTGGTCCACTCATTTCATTTATTCAGTTTTAATCAAGTTCTCCCGGATCCAGCTTGTTCTTCTGGAATGCATATGTTCATTTCCTTTCTCACAGTTCAAGACATGTTTCCATCCGCTTCGATCAGTACATTTGTAACTTCTTTCGATACATTCGAGAACTCTGCAGGCATTGTCCTTTCTCTTAAAACTGTTTCCCACGATTCTCTGCTGATCACCATGGCACACTATCAGTTCAAATAGGTCACATCAGCCTTGACCATTCTTGCATCCTAGCCTTTCAGCACCATCACGTGGTCAGTCTTTCTCCAACTTTTTTCTCCCTTGTCATGTGTTTTCTCAGCGCATGCGTACTCTAATAAACGGCAGCCATTTTATATCGCCACTCGATTTGACTTAGAAGCACTATTTAGAAATAAACAAAACATAATTAAAATAGAGAAACATAGCCTTTTCGTTTCCCTCCCGTCATCTACGTACCCCAATTAGTTATTACCTAGCAGAAAGCAACATTTAAGCTGTTCCTTACTTACCATCACTATTGTTTTTGCAACGTCACATTTATATTCTATGAAGCACAAATCATGCATTTATTATTTATTTAGTACGCAATTATTTTATGTTATAATTAGACACACAGACATTTGTAAATAGATTTATTCAGCACATATACTTGCGTGTTACCCTTCCCTCACGTACATTGTTGATTAATACATTTAAACGAACATATTTATTAATTATTTATCAAATTTGTTAGGGATTAAATTTTTTTATTTACTCTGCTCCATCAACTCCCCCCTTTGGTGATTTTTAAATCACCACATAAAACCCAAGTTATACTTCTTTTTCAGGCAGCATATGTCTTTCATCCTTTTGCTTTTTGTTAGTTATACATCTGTTTCCATTTCATCTTGTCTTCTTGTCTCTTTATACATACTTTCTTTCATTTTCGCTAACTCAATTTCACCCATTTCTCTCTCTCTCTCTTTCATTATTCTGTTATTTCTTTTTATCTTATTTTGTCTTATTTTTCTTTTTATACACGTTATTACAATTTTCAACACCATGGCTAACAATATTGCTACAGTTGCTATTATTATAACTTTCCCTATCATTAGTCTACTCATTCTTGTTAACCAATTTGCTACTGAAGAAAACCCTCTCCCAAGTTTTCCAAGGACACTTTCAACCTCCAGTGGAACTAGTTCTTTGTGCAAATTTGTAATATTTGTAATATACTTTTGTATATTTTCACTTTTATCAGGAATGTAAGTGCAACAATGTTGGACTTTCAGCATTCCACAAACTCCACCCTCTTTTGCCAAAAGAATATCAAGGGCAAGCCGATTTTGCATCACCATAGCTCTCATGGCAACCATTTCGGTATTTACCATCAAGAACCCTCCCGCAGTATCTGTAGACAAACGATCTACTACTGTGGATAACTTCCGAATTTTAAATGCATTCAAAGATATTCCCACTGCTGGTATTAATGCTCCAAAAATATCACCTACAATTTCTGAAAAACTTTCCCTCTTTCTACGTGTAAAGCTATTAATCATCTTGTATGTTCCTTTTTCTTCTCTGTCCATATGAAAGATTTTTGGAAAGACCAGGCCTACATAACAAGTTCCATACCAATGGTCCGGCAACCTGTAATAAGCTCTATTCCCACAAATATAATAGATACCTGGAAATATTGGATCTTTTCCGCCTTTGAATCCCCAACCTCCCAAAATTTGATAATTGTCATGGCAGATACTGGAACCTACAAAATAATTGTCATAGACTGTCTTATTTCTCCTAATACACAACTTTCCTGTTTGCGGCCAATCTAACGTCATTGCTGCATTTATCTTTTCCCTTCATGATTTTCTTCCTCAAACATCCATAGATGTGTTCTTTTCTCTTTTATTGCTTCTCTTTGAAATTTCATTCTCCTTTCTTCAACCATTTCTAAAAATACCTTTTCTTCTTTCTTTAACTCACAGGTAAGGTTGTTTTTTGCTATTTCTTCTAATGTTAAAATTCTATGCTCTAAAAGAATTCTCCTAAAACCTTTGCTTGTTTTACTTTGTTAAGTTCTGGAACTACAGGAACATTTGCAAAAATCTTATCTATATCAGTGTAATAAAACTCTAATCTACCTGTTTTATAAAATAAACTTGCTATAACACTACATGTTATTCCATAAGTTAGAGGTAGGTGATGATAAGTCACACCTTCTGACACTGATGCAGGCAACTGCATACAAACATAACAATCTCTCACATCCATTGTCTCTACATATTCGTACAACAATTTTGTAAAAACATTTTTAGAAAAGTCTGTTACTGACTTATCCTTATGTAATTCTGCACTACTTCTTAAAATAACTGGTTCTTTAATATTAGTTTCTTTTTCTTGTTTAGTATCATTCTTTGCTTCTACTACAGCTATACTAATAGGAATTGTGATTGCTAAAACTATCCATACTGTCATTAATAATCCTGTACAAAAGCAGCACATTTTACACCATCTTTTTACAAACTCACATTTATCTCTTCTATCTCTAGTATTCTCCATTTTTGTTTTTATCTTTTGTTAAATCTCAGAAAATTGTGTCACTACACCTCAGAAATGACTTAGATGCCACTCTGCATTCAAAAAAAATCTTTGCTTGGTACTTTCTTTTAATTCTTTTCAGAATTCTTTCGTTGTCACATCCGGTGATTTGTCATATCCAGTAAAATTGTCACGTCCGGCAGAAGCACTTTAAGTCTTCACTTCAGGTTTGTTGCATCTCACCTTTACCCATTCGGTTTCTTAGTCTCGGGTTCTCGTGAGTGTTTCTTTCTTCTTTGTAATCAGTTAGAGCGATGTACAACCACTCAGGTGACTTGTATTTTGAATTCACTTTCTTTGTTCTTTTAGACTTTTGCAATCGTTTTCCACTTGGCTTTTCTTGTTCCTTTTGACTTGTTATTTCATTCACCTGTTCAGCACTTTTTTCTCCTGTTCTGATTATTCTGTATCTCAATTTTCTTATATAGTTGCTGGGCCAATTGTCTCCTTTTCTTGGCCTTTTGGCTTCACCTTCTTTTTCTCCTCTTTCTGATTTCCAGTTTCTTTTTCTTGATTCAGTTCTTGTTTTCTCTTCTTCTCCGCTTTCTTCAGATTCTGTTTCAATTTTCTCACAATTGTCTCTTATCTTGAAATTATGATCTCATTTTCTTTTACTGGTGGATCTATTTTCTCCTTCTTGTGCTCCCTTATTACTGTCCGTCCTCGATGTTCTTCCGAATTGGTATTTATCTCACTCTCTGCTTCTAATTTTCCCTGTTCCTTTGTTTCACTATCTGTCCCTATTGCTCCTCGGGGTTCTTCTCGATTTTCTAGCTTTTTAATTGTCTCTTTCCCTTCTTTGTCTATTAATATTACTTTTGAAGGATTTCCACCATAACTTGTACTTGGTTGCTCATTTCGATCATTTTCTTGTTCATTCTCTTCTCTAATTGGTTTAAATCCCCAAGTTCTCCTTCGAAATTCTTCACAGTTTTCAACTGAATCATCAGATCCTGAACTCGTGTCAGATATTTCCAGATGTCGACTTACAGGTCGATCTTCAAGTTCTGGAATTTCTGTAATTTTTCCTTCTTCTTCTTCTTCTTCTTCCTCTTCCTCTATAGAGGTGCTTGCAGTTGGGGTTTCCAGATGTCGACTTTCAGGTCGATCTTCAAGTTCTGGCACCCTTTCTCTTATTCTTTCTGTCTCAGTCGCTGAACTCTCATCCCACACTTCCAGACGTCGACTCACATGTCGATCTGCAGGTTCTGGAACTCTGATTGTGTGGCTGGCATGGACCCAGTTTTTCACTCCTGCACACTTGACTGCAGTCGTTGTCACTAGGATTACCTGTCGTGGCTCGTCCCAGCGAGGAACTAGACAGTTTCTTCTCCTGTGGATTTTTATGCGGACCCAGTCTCCTGGATTCAAGTCGTGGGCTGGTTTTCTTTCAAGAGTGGTCGCATCCGGTCCAACCTGATGAAACACAGAACGCACCACATCAGCCAGTCCTTTGCAATAATCCAGTACTAGATCATCAGTTATAGTCAGTAACTTGTTGACAGGTACTTGTGCTTGTCTCATTGCTCGTCCCATGATCACTTCATGAGGACTAAGTCCAGTTTTCTTTTCAGGAATACTTCTGATGGTCATCAGGACAAGGGGCAGTGCATCGGGCCATTTGAGTCCTGTAGCTTGACACATTTTTCCTATCCTGTTCTTAATTGTTCCATTTATTTGCTCTACTACCCCAGAAGCCACTGGTCTGTATGCACAATGTAGTTTTTGTTTAATACTTAATGCTTCACAAATTAATTGAATCAACTCATTTTGAAAATGTGTTCCTCTATCTGTCTCAACCGTGACTGGAAAACCATACCTTGGAATGAACTCTCGCAGCATGAGTTTTGCTACCGTTATTCCATCATTCCTTCTAGTGTGGTATGCCTCCACCCAACGAGAAAACAAACAGACGACCACTAGAACATATTTTAGTCTGTTACAAGGGGGCATTTCAATGAAGTCTAATTGCATTCTAGTGAACGGACCTCCTTCTCGTCCTATTGTTCCTAGACTCACTATTGTCTTTCTTCCTGGATTAAACTGCTGACAAATAAGACATCTTTGACAAAGACTTTCAGCTATGGCTCTGAATTTTGGGTTATACCATGTTTGTCTAAAAAGTCTGATCATTGCATCTCTCCCAATATGAGCTTGTCCATGGTACATCCGTGCCATGTCTGCAATCATGCTATCAGGCATAACTGGTCTTTCATCTCTGTAAACCCACACACCATTGTTTTCTTGTCTTCTACATCCTGCTTTTATCCAGTAATCTTTTTCCTCATCATTTGCAACTTCCTGTAACTGTCTCACCTCATCCCATGTCTCGACAGTGTTAGTAAAAAGCAAAGGAGAAGAGATATGCTCCCTTTCGCGATTCTTATTCAGGGATACCATGTTCTCTGCACAATATTTGGCTATCTCGTCGGCGTAATTATTTCCGACAGCTATGTAATCTTCATTTTTCTTATGTGCTTTGCATTTCACTACAGCTATCTGCCTAGGCAGCTGTATCGCCTCAAGCAGTTTCTTTACAAAATCTCCATTTCTGATAGGTGTTCCTGCAGACGTCAAGAAACCTCTTTGTGACCAAATCTGACCGAAATCATGCACTATACCGAAACCGTACTGGCTATCGGTCACAATCGTAACTCGTACATTTCTTCCCAACTTACATGCTTGAATCAAAGCAATCAGTTCTGCAACTTGGGCAGACCTTATTCCTTTCAGACAAGACGCTTCCATCACAGTTGCCACTGTGCATACTGCATAAGCTGCACTTAAAACTCCTTCTTTCGTTCTCAAGCATGAGCCATCCACAAACATGACATAATCTGATTCTTTTAAAGGCTCATCCTTTGTCAGCTCTTGGTTTTGTGCAATATTCCAGCACATTCAGACAATCATGATCTACTTCATCTTGTTCAATTATACTCTCTTCATCTGGCAATGATGTCGAAGGATTCACATTCATACATCTATCCATGGTCACATTTTCTGCACTCAAGATTACTTTTTCGTACTTAGTCAGCAGACTATGTGTCATGTACCGTGTTTTTGTTCTTGTCAAAAGAATCTCTACTGAATGGGGAACATATACTCTCAGTGGATACCCCATCACTATACCTTCACTTTGTTCCAGACTTACACAAGTAGCAGCAACAGCTTTCAGACATCCAGGCAACACTTTTGCTATAGGATCTAAAACAGCTGAAAAATAAGCAATTGGTCTCTTCATTGTTCCATGTTTTTGTACCAGTACTGAAAATGCACATCCATCTCTTTCACTGCAGTACAATTCAAAATCCTTTTCATAGTCAGGCATTCCTAAAGCAGGGGCCTCACACAATTTCTTTTTCAACTCTTTGAAAGATTTCATTTCTTCGTCATTCAATTCAAAGGGGTCTTTTACATCCTTCTTGGTCAGTTTTTGTAATGGCTTAGCAATCAAGGAAAAACCACTTATCCATTGTCGGCAATATCCAACCATTCCCAAAAACATTCTTACCTCTCTTTGCGTCATTGGTGCTCTCATTCCTTGAATCATTTTTATTCTCTCAGTCGTTATCTTTCGCACTCCTTTCTCAATTTTATGCCCTAAATATTGGACTTCTTTTTGACAAAACTGCAATTTCGAAGGGGACACTTTGTCCTCTTTTCTCTAGATGGTTCAGTAAAGCAATGGTATCGCTCACACATGCTTCTTTGGTTTTCGATGCCACCAATAGGTCATCGATATACTGCACCATCACTGACTTTTCTGGCATTTTCAAATCTTCCAGGGACTTCTTTAAAATCTGATTAAAGATTGAGGGGCTTTCTGTATACCCCTGAGGAATTCGGCACCATGCCAAAATGCGCTCTCCGAACCGGAACGCAAATAATGGCTGGCTATCTGGATGTAAAGGAATAGAGAAAAATGCGTGACACAAATCTATCACGGTGTACCACTCAGCTTCATGTGGAATTTGGTATAGAATTACTGCAGGGTTTGGCACTATTGGACAACAAGGCACAACTATTTTATTGACCTTTCTCAAATCCTGTACTATTCTATATGTTCCGTTTGGCTTTTTCAGTCCCATTATAGGTGAATTACATGGACTGCTCATTATTTCTTTTAGAATTCCCTGTTCGATCATTTTATTTATTACAGGAGTTATTCCTTCAATTATTTCTGGAGTCAATTTATACTGTGGCGTATTTGGGTAAGTTGTTCCTTCTTTTACTGTTACTTTTAAGGGATCTACTTCTTTCATCAACCCAATATCTTCTCCTGTAAAATCCCACACATTCTCTTTCACTGCATTTTTCAGTTCTTTTGGAAGTTTTTCTGCATCAAATGCAGGAAACAAACCATTCATTTCAGGTTCCTGATTCATCAATGTTACTTTATACAATACATCTTCATCTGGGGTCTGAAATCCAATTCCATCTGGCGTACAATAAATTGTGCAATTCATCTTGCACAAAAGGTCACGACCTAAAAGATTTACGGGACTACAATTGCACACTACAAATCTATGCATTTTGCTAAAAGAACCAATTTTTACTTCCACTAATTCAGTAAGTGGTGTTTTAATCTGCTGATTCGCTACTCCAACTACTTGGATATATTCACCTGAGAGAGGAAGGTTTGGAATTTCCACTGATCTAACAGTAGAACGGGTAGCTCCAGTATCGACAAGGAATGTTACATTTGCACCATTCACTTCTCCATCCACAAAGGGACCAGACTGATCTACCTCTAGAGTTGCGCCAAGTACGCACTCTTTTCCCTCTCCTAGGCACCGTCAGAAACTTTCATCCGACTCATCCTCACTCTGACGCAACCAATACTGAGAAATGTTAGCTGCTCGCGGCAATTGTGTTACCTGCTCTCCTCCGTAGAATCCTGTTTCTGTACTGTATCTTTGCTGGTTAACATTGTTGGGAAGTGGTGGTTGTGGCACCTGACCTTGTTGAACAACTACCTCATTCTGCACCTGTGGAGTTAATGATTGATTTTCCGGATTAGGTTTAGGTGGGAACTTACACTCGTTTCTCCAATGCCCTAATTTTCCGCAATTATGACATGGGCATTTTTTCTTTGCCTCCTCTAGACACATTTGACCTTTCCCTTTACCTATGTTAGGTCGGGATTTATTCTGTCCTGTTTCATTCCCACTATTATTATCCAATTGAGCTTCTTGTTTCTCTGCCACTTTCACCTGTGCCCACATTGCCTTCTCTTTCAATTTACGCTGTCTACTCTCAATATCATCACTACAGTACTTAGCATACCTCAGTACCTCATCTACAGTGCCATTTTGCCAGTTAATCATATGTTGTTTAATCATTTCACTAATCTCTGGTTTCAGTCCAAACACAAATCTATATACAAAATGACTCATATCCTTTTCACTCAACTCCTCATATCCACTATACTGCTTGAAAACCAACAACAACCTCTCATAATAGGCATGTTACTTTCATGTAACTCCTTACTTTCCTGTGTAGTTCTATCGATTTTTACCCAATCTGTTTCTTTAGGAGGAATCTTATTTTTCAAAAAGGTAATCACCTTATCATATTTCCTCATCACCTCAGGACCTGGAGCTCCTGTCTTAGGATCTCTTGGATATTCTTTAGTTGGCCAGTCAACTGTAATTTTACATTCAGACCACAAATCATTGGCACCACTATGTCAAACAATCCATCTAAATCTATCCACAACACTTTTGAAACCTTCACAAACCTCTCCACTTGTCGGTACCATTCAACTGGTTTCTCTCTCAGCTTCGGGAATTCATTTGTAAATGACAGTATATCCTGTCTAGTCCAGGGAACATGCACATAACTACCACCTGGAGTTTCTCTCATAGGGTATTCTCTTGCAACAGGTTCTTTTTCAGTTATCATAAAAGCCAAAGAAGCTTTGTCTGCAGTTTTCTCATACTTTTTTGTCCATCTAACTTTCCATCTGTCCACATCACCCCATTTTCTCAGTAAAACAATTAACTCTTTTATCTGTGTCAGCCTTCCTGCTGTGTTCAAATTTTCAATATCTTTCTCACAAAAGTCTACTCTGTACGGTTTCTGCAATGTTTTCACTTTCGCAAAATCTACTCCAATTTCACTTGCTATCTCTTCTAGTTTGTCATGTAAATTTTTAGCTCTCCATGTAATACTTTTGCACAGAAACATAATTTCATCATCCTGGTAATTTTTCAGCTTTTCTGTACCAATCGTCCCTAAAATTAATTCTTCCATGTCAATCTTTAACCTAATTACATCTGATGGTTTTTCTTCTGGTTCTTTTATTTTAAATGCCTTCATCCACTCATTTAACTCATCAGGAGTCGGACCTATAGGCGTATTATTTAGTTCTATCCAATTACCACTCTTTTCAGGGGTCACTGTTGCAGATTCTGTTACCATATGCATTTTCCTACCATTACACTCATTCACTGTCAAATTTGTAGGTGGACTTGGTCTGTATGTACTAGCCAAATTACTTGTACTTGCACTCGGTTCCATCCTTTCTTTTTCTCTCTGAAATTGTGAATTCATAGGAATCACTAAAGACCGTTCATCAATTTTCTGATTCTCAAAAACTGGTATTACTGGACCTATTGTTACGGGTACAGTCACAGCTTCCATGTTTTTCGTTAATTCCCTAATTTTCTCAGTCAGCTCTTTTGTTGTTCTTGCTAATTCAGTTGCATTGTCACTTTCTACTCCTTCATTTTGTGAATTTCTTATTTGATCTTGTGACCTATTTATTTCAATTCTTTTTACAGGACTTTTATTTCGCACAGTCTCTATTTGCGGCGCATTAGGTGTCACCACTGTAGAACTCTGCTGATACGGAGGGGGATTTCAATTTAGAATATCTTCCAGCAATTCATCATCCGTTTCACTCTCATGCATATATTTTCCCTCTCCATATGTTTCTTTTTCTCAGTACGTTTTCTCTTAGTCTCTTCCTCAACTGTAAAAGCCGGAAACAAACCTCCTGTCATGTTAGCACATCTCCATCGTTTTATTCTATCCTCATGATTTATTCCCCACATTCTTCCAGGCATAAACTCATGATCCCTTAAACCTCTGAATCTCTCTCGCTCATACATCTCATCTTCCCATTCCGTCAACGCTTCAAATTGTGTCGGTCTAGGTCTAGGTTCTAAATTTGTCATCTTTTCTCTCAAATTCCGCAAAACCGCTACACTAAATGAACCATTCTCAGGGAAAGCTAATGCTCCATCATTCTTCGTATACTTTGCCCAATTTTCTAACCATATGCATGTATGATATCCATATTTCAGCATCATATGTGAAGCTGCTGATTTCGGCGGAGGAATTACTTGTCCCTCTCTAGTCACAACCTTTTTGTCTCTCTTAAAGAAATTCTTAATTTTTGTCGTCCATGACGTTCTCTCCCTTTCATACTCATAATACGGCATGTTTTCGATTGGTTTTCTCTTCAAAACCAGCACTGTTCCGTGTACGGAACTTCAACCAATCACAGCGCGACTCACACCAACACACCAATCAGAACGATTCCCTTCTTCCGCGGACCAACCAATCCTAGCGTGGCACTTTTCTACGTCACTCCTGTCTTTGCGTTCACGTGACTAGCGCACTATCCAATCCTAGCGCGGCACTGTCTATGTCACTCTTGCTCTTTTACCCCTCCTTTACAAAAATTATCGGCAACTTTTCTTTTCAATGTTTCTTCGTTAGTTACAACATTTAAAACAATTCCATAGTCTGATTCGCTAAACAAAAGTGACAGCTTTGTCCTTTTACACAAGAATCCTGTATTTCCAGTAGGCAGCGCTTACCTCTACCCTACCACAAAATTATTAACTTTCGCCGATAAAGTAGCACTTCCCTCTACCTTACCCTTCTTTCAAGCAAACAGTAAACCCGTTTCTCTGGGGATAAGACACATGTGGAGACTATGCTCCTGAGAATTAAGGCCAGAGTTTCACAAGAAAACGTGATTTGCTATCTCAGTTACACACCTTTCGTACAGAAATCCCTAACATAACACAACCTGTGTTATTACCAAAAATTGAATTCAGACCATGTACCAAATTCCATGTGACTTCTCTTGCCACACGTGTTCCACTTCCTACATCCCAGAAGCGTGAAAACTCACATATAACATAACGCGACTCAACATATAGTATTAGTCATCAAAATAATCAATAATCAATAATCACCAAACTAATCTATAGAAACCATAACTCTGCTACCAAGAAATCTGATGCAGCGGATACAATGAAAACTATTTCTCCTCGGTCATTTATCGGTCATCCAGGCGCAACTTATATTTTCTCACATCCACATGACGATGGGGCCCATGACATCGCCTAACAATCACACACACACCTGGATTTCATCTACACCTGTACGAATCTATACTCCTAGGAGAAAGAAAAACTAAATGAAAATCATCATGATGTACCGCTGGAAGGAGCCGGAAATACCTTATTTACCTTAACCTATTGCTTTCTTAGTTATTTCTTAAGATATTCCTGCTCATTGTTTTGTCGATGGATCATCTAGTAAAAAATCAGTTGATAGTGATCAAGACCAGCTAAATCACAATAAAAACAAGTTGAATGAGAGGCAATATATGTACACACACAGTTCGTAAAATAAGGAGCACATCAATAAAAGATTATCAACAGAAAGTCGTTTCTGGTCTTTTATTTTCAGATACTTGATATGCAATTGGCTGGTCTCATCAATTGCATATCAAGTATCTGAAAATAAAAGACCAGAAACGACTTTCTGTTGATAATCTTTTATTGATGTGCTCCTTATTTTACGAACTGTGTGTGTACATATATTGCCTCTCATTCAACTTGTTTTTATATTCATTTTTGTGGTCTACAAGTGGCAGATCATTTGAGGTGGGCAATATCTCTTTTTTGTTTACATAAGTGACTAGTTCAGGAGGTGCAGTCTTTCAAGACCCAGCCGCTTTCATTTTTGTTTTTCCACTAAATCACAATAACCAATTACTAATTTTACAATCATTTAGTAAATAATCACTGAGTCGTTTGATTTAAGAATCTCAAATGTTATATAATTTTAAAGGCATGGAAAAGAATTTAGACTTTTTATTCAATTATTCATACATTATTAATTCAAATATTTATTAAGCGCAATCAATTTTATTGCAGAAAGGAAATTTTGTCACGAGGAAAAATCCTAATTACCTGCCTATCTTCCTAATTTAGCCTAATGATTTCTAACCTAAGTTTAAAATTGAAAAATAACCTGATTCTCATACTCAACTGGAAAAATAAGACCGCAACAGAAACTTCAGCTCGTCAGCATCAGCTACCGCAACCCGTCTCATCTAACAGTCTTTCAGCATCTCCCGCTCAGTAAAAATGGATCGATCTGGAACACCAAGCACTGGAAGCCACCAACTCCAACACCAACTACCCCTCCCACTAAGAGTAGGCCTTCTTATACCCTAATTCTAACTTTGCTAACTAAATTGTTGCAACATTAATAACGCGCTTTTCTTTCATTGGTCCACTCATTTCATTTATTCAGTTTTAATCAAGTTCTCCCGGATCCAGCTTGTTCTTCTGGAATGCATATGTTCATTTCCTTTCTCACAGTTCAAGACATGTTTCCATCCGCTTCGATCAGTACATTTGTAACTTCTTTCGATACATTCGAGAACTCTGCAGGCATTGTCCTTTCTCTTAAAACTGTTTCCCACGATTCTCTGCTGATCACCACGGCACACTATCAGTTCAAATAGGTCACATCAGCCTTGACCATTCTTGCATCCTAGCCTTTCAGCACCATCACGTGGTCAGTCTTTCTCCAACTTTTTTCTTCCTTGTCATGTGTTTTCTCAGCGCATGCGTACTCTAATAAACGGCAGCCATTTTATATCGCCATTCGATTTGACTTAGAAGCACTATTTAGAAATAAACAAAACATAATTAAAATAGAGAAACATAGCCTTTTCGTTTCCCTCCCGTCATCTACGTACCCCAATTAGTTATTACCTAGCAGAAAGCAACATTTAAGCTGTTCCTTACTTACCATCACGATTGTTTTTGCAACGTCACATTTATATTCTATGAAGCACAAATCATGCATTTATTATTTATTTAGTACGCAATTATTTTATGTTATAATTAGACACACAGACATTTGTAAATAGATTTATTCAGCACATATACTTGCATGTTACCCTTCCCTCACGTACATTGTTGATTAATACATTTAAACGAACATATTTATTAATTATTTATAAAATTTGTTAGGGGTTACATTTTTTTATTTACTCTGCTCCATCAGTTGCCAGACTGGCGACCAACAAGTTTTGGCAGCAGCAAGCACAGCGAAAAGCTTCTGGAGCTTCACGGGGTCTGGGGGAGTGAGTTAGTGGTCTGAGAGTTTGGGGTAGGCGATACTACAACTCCCACAATGCACTGGACCACCTGGATTATGGCGATCCCACAGAGGACCTGATGGCCATCAATTGATCCGGTGAGTTTTTTATCTGCAGTTTGCAGGGTACTAGTGCCACTAGTCCAGAGGAGACTGAGGGTGCTTCTGGCTTTCACAGGGGTCCTGAGTGCTGAGTTTTAGCCAAGGACAAGGGGTGTTCACTCACTTTCAAGTCTTTTGCCACAGGGACAAAGTATTCCTCTTTTGCTTTGATGCTGTGGGCAAAGTCCTGTTGTGGGTCTCCGCTTGGTGCTTGCTTGATGCAAATTGTTCAGATCTGAGGTTCTGGAATCAGGGGATCCCTTAAACCTTAAATGTTAGTCCTTGCAGGCAATCCGCCCCTAAGGTGACCACATCCAGGGGTGTAGGCCACCTTTTCTACCCAGAACCCACTAATTCTGCCCCTTTAAAGATGGCAGGATACTCTTTTAGATATACAGATCAGGCTGCTCACCCTGGAGATGTGGCCAGCCTACCTGGAGGTGTACACTTCCTGCATGCCTAATTTCCTGCCTTACACAGATGCAAATGTGCCTGAGGCATGATGAGGGCTGTTTCCTACACTGGTAGTCAGCCCTGATGCATATCAGAGGTGGTGCAGCCTTTGAAGCTCACTGCTCTGATGTGCCACTTCACTAGCCTGCCTGAGGGGAAGGAGTTGTGACCTCCTTCCTGCTCAGGCTTTTGTTCCTGACTCCTGGGAGTGATCACAATCCCTGGCAGGAGGTCAGAACCCTGTCTTGGTGGCAACAAGCACAGGAAAGTGTGGGCTGGTCAGCCAGAGCACAGAGAAGCTGGGGCAACCAGGTGGGTAACCTCTAAGGTGCCACCCGGGTGCATTCCACGTCATCCAGGGCATGAGAATCATGCCAGGGGTGAGAAGGTACGTTGTTTGACACCAAACATGACATATTTTAGTGGTACCATAATGGATCTCGATGCCAATCTCGAGAGTGCCTGGTTGGCAGCCCATGTTATCCTGTGGACTACCAATACTTATAGTAGTTTCCAATGGGGAACACCACTATATATGGACATATAGGTTTGCACTTATACGTCCTTACCTTTAATGTACTGCTCCCTGCCTCCTGGACTGAGGAGGCCTACCATAGGGGTGCGTTACATATATTAGAGATAGTGCTTTTGACTGTGCCACACATAACGGAAGCACAGTCGATTTTGAGCTGTTTGCTCTGCTCCTGCAGTCTGCAATAGCAGGCCTGCTGTCAGTTGTTTGCTTGGGTCACCCAGGATGGAACAAATCCTTGCTGCAGCTCTGGGGACCCTTTTACCACCTATGCCCTGGGTACCCCTGGCACCATCTACTAGGAACTTATAAGGGGGTAAATTCCTTGCCAGTTGGGGTTACCAATTCACACATAACAGTTTTGGGGAAAGAGCACTGACACTGGGGCCTGGTTAGCAGGTCCAAGTGCAGAGAGAATGCAGAGTAGTACAATGACAAAAAGAGGCACAGTGAGAGAGAGTGGAGAGTGGAAGACAGGCACAAAGAGGGAGAGTGGAGAATGGATAATGGGAACAAAGAGGCACAAAGAGAGACTGTGGAGAATGGAGAACAGGCACAAGGACGAAAGCAACAGATTGAGAGAGAGAAAGAGTGAAAAGGACAAAGAGAAGGGCACAGGGGTGAAGGGTGAGAGGAAGGAGCAGAAAAGGAGAGAGAAGAAGGAGCGCAAGAATGAGGCAGGGCCTCAAGGCAACGGACTATAGGTCTTGCTCCAACAGATGTCTGAAAGGACCTTAGACTGGTCGGAGGCCACTCCAGGTAAGTGGGAGCTAGGGCCTGGACACCTGCTCAATGGGATTGCACAGCAGCCCCCATTAAAGAGGTCCTGGGAGGCAGGTGCGTGGGGGTGCGGAGGGGGGGACTAGGTATGTGCGGGATGCAGGAGGCAGAAGAAGGCACGTGAGGGAGATGCAGGTGAAGAGAGGAGATGGTGGGAGGTGGGAAAGCTCAGGAGGGGGAGAGAGGAGAGGCGGGAAAGCACGGGAGGAACCAAAGGAGAACGAGCATAAAGGAAAAGAGGGCACAAGAAAAACGAGCAAATAGAGGCCCAAAATGAGAGAGTGGAGAGTGGAACGAAGGTGAAAAGAGACACAAATAGAGAGTGGAGAATGGAAAACAAGCACAAAGAGGCACAAAGAGAGAGATAGAGAGTGGAGAACGGGCACAAAGAGGGACAAAGTGAGAGAGAGAGTAGAGAATGGAGAACAGGCACAAGGATGAAGGCAAAAGAGTGAGAGAGAGAGTGAAAAGGACCAAGAGAAGGGTAGAGGAGTGAAAGGCAAGAGGTAGGAGCAGAGACTGAGAGAGAAGATGGAGCGCAAGAACGAGGTGGGGCCTCGAGGCAGCAAACTATAGGTCTTGCTCCAACAGGTGAGACTTAAACATTGTTAAGAGGGACTTGAAGGGTTAGATGTTTAAACAGCATTATTCATTTGCATTATTTTACAGGACTCTCCACACCTGCACATGTGCTTACCCATGGTTTCTGGAGTAGAGTCAATAAATTCATCACTGCGGGAGGCCAGTGCTAATTTCTAGGTGGAATTAGTTGTTGATCTCAGTTAAATTCCGAATAGACTGCAATAGGCATCACGTTGCCAAGTTTCAGCAGAGCAGCAAATGAATAATGCAACTTTGCAGCACAGGAATTCACAAACACACCATTGGTTTTGCATTCACAGATTCACATCTTGAAACGCTCCTCTTCCTGGAGAGGACCTATTAGCAGATAATGACAGACTTAAGAATGCGGGCAATATTCCAGCAGCAGCACAGTCCTTCACAAACAGCTGCGCTACCGCTGCACCCATCGACAATCAGCTTTTGCCATAACAAGCACAAACAGGAGAGCAGTCTATTCTGATTCTTGTCGGCTTCCTAGCTGCCAAATGAAGCAACGCTCGCATTGTATGTGATTTCGAGGCATAGCAAAGCCCCCTGCAACGCAAGGTAGCCCCCAAACCTTCAAGGGCCCCAATCAGCCCAAACCCTATCAATATTTGCGAGATATTGGAGGCTCAGGGACCTCTTATCACATTCTACAGGCGACCCCCATCATTATGAGTCACTTCATCTATATGCATTTAAATGGTTTATTAGATTCGATTAAAATAAATCACAGAAATGTAGTCAAAGAAACCCATTACAAGTTATAAAAGTAAGAAAAACTGATATGAAATTCAAATCTATTCACAACCTTTGAAAACACAGTCCGTGTGAGTGTTTCTGTGTGGTATTTATTTGATTTCTTGTGATTCTAGAGAGCGGGCTCTTTCCTGAGGATTTTTACCTTAGCCAGACAAGTTGAGACATACGCTGTCCACACCAGGTCTCTGCACCGCATTGTCAATGGGAGAGCTATAAGGTTGCAGGCGCATGGATTGACTCCTGACAGTTTATTAGCGGGGCATAGTGTTTGTTTTGGAAAAGAATATGTGTAGCGGCCCAATATTTTTCTGAGGAGCTGGCTTTGCCGAATGCCAGTTTTGCCAAATACTTAGACTGCCTGGTCTTGATTCCAACTCATGCCTCTTTTTTCTTCCAACTTACACTTCTGGCCTCTTTATCTCACTCTTACATGCTCTTTTTAATCCCCTCTTTTGTCCCTTTGCCACAATTTTCCTACATTTCTATTCTTCCTTCTTTGTACCTTTTGTGCCTTTCAATCTTTTGCTTTGGGTCAATGACTGAGGATGAAAAATAAATTCCAGTCCACACAAAAATGAGTGCAGGTGCCAACCACCAGCAAGCATATGCACACATTGAGCACTGGAGAAGCAGGTATTTAGTGCTCTGCTCTCAGCAGCCTCAAAATGTGGACACCCCTTTTGTATATTGTGAGCTAAGACAATTTGCATCATACATGTAAGTGCTGCAAATATTTTTTATTTTTTTGTGAGGTTTTTCTGACAGTGTTTCAAGCACAAAACTAGAGAACCTCTGTTTCTCCTACAGAGAGCCAGATTGTGGCACAGTAGCTGATTGTACGGCAAAGAGTCTGCTTTCAGCATACACGCTATTCCAGCTTTAATAAAGAAGAGGGCTTCAAGTTCCCAATGAATCACATTCCATCTGCCCTGTGGGTAAACATTTATAAGCCAAGCAAAGTGCACTGCTAAGATTAGTTCTATATATAGTATGTAAAAAATGGTGTGTAGCTGCACAGCATCAATGGTCTCGGAGAAACCAGTCCCCATACTTTTTGATGTGTGCAAAGCATAAAATAAACATGAGGTATGAAGCAATATGCTTTGCTTGTATGTTGTTCCATGCTCTAGAGGCTCCTGCTGTATGTACTCACTAAACTAAGGGCATGATTTAGAGTTTGGCAGATGGTTACTGGATATCTCTTCCGCATTGTTACATGTCTATTTAGGATATAAAACTTTTGTAATAAGGCGGACAGGCTATCCTTCACGTTTGTGACAGAGTAGCCCATCTGCCAAACTCTAAATCAGGCCCTTAATCTGGCTGATTCCAAACATATCAGAAAAATAAAAGAATGAGTGTCCAGTGCAAGAGGGTTTCTTGGTCTGTGCTTAACCACTTATTATTTGCTGAGTCTGGAAAGGGTGGATCTGTCCTGACATTGCTTAGCCTCTCACTTCCATTTTTCATCTGAAAGTTAAGGGAGACATCCCGAGTGAAGATAGTCCAAACGTCTGGAGGTGGCAGATCATGGCAGAACCTCCCAGGGAGGGCTGAAGTTAAGAGCCTTGAGGAGAGGACGGAACAGAGAAAGTAGAAGTGATGTCAGTGCAAACAGATCAGAGATTGGATCGAGAGACTCCAGCCTCAGGAACACTACCTTTCTCCACTGCTGTCCCCGTGACATCTTATGTATCGAGATAAAGTATTAGACGGTGATTGACTCATGGAGACAAATCGCAAGGATGCCCTTTGCTCCGCTCCACTGCACTGCCTCTGAAGGACCACAGGGTGATGGAAGAGCGCGAAGGAATGGAGATTGGAAGAAAAAAGGCAGACCAGTCCACAGACCACTGGTGGATCTCTGCAAGAATGTCCCTTGTGCAGCTGAACGGAGGACAGCAACGGGGCAAGATCCTCACTATGTGAAGCAAAGAATAAGAAGCACGTTAGTAAATAGTAATGGGTGCAAATAATGTGTTGTGTGCTTAGTGCTATTAATCATAAACCACAGGACCTGCCTGTTCTGCAGGACCCTCGGTCTCCCCGATAACCCGAGAACTCTCAGGGAAATGTGCAGATTTCAAGTCTTTCCACCCACAATACAGCTTAATGGTTGATCTCATGGTGCGGATTAGGACACTATAGAGTGTGCTATGATACGTCTCAGGCACCCTGAATAATGCCTTCAGGAAACAATAAAGTGTAAACGACAGCACAAGCCACTAAGTCTACATGACACCTTAAGAACTGTTTTGAATGAATGTGGTGCATGCGGACACTGTTAAAAAGCTGCAGAGGTAGATGTGGGTACACCAGCGAACAGCGGACTGTTGCGCAGTGCAGACAGGGCTAAATGGATATACAAGAGGGCGCATGAAACTACGCAGCGGAACCAGAGGGTGGACAGTAACTCAGTCAGGAAGAGAAAGAGGCAGAGAGGTTGCTGGGCAGATTTACAACAATCCAGCAGTTGGGTTCCACAGAAACTATAAGGAAGAGAGGTGCAGATGTGGAGCTCTTTGATGAGTGTCAGTGTTAGCAAGGCTGATGGTAAGTAGGGTGTGGTATGCAGGTCACAAGACTAGTGAGAATACGCTACCTTGGCGATCTGTTCCTCCTTTGCCCCATAGCAATGCCATGTCGTTGATTAACCCAGTTGGTACATGTTTACTCTTTCATGTGCTGAAGCAACAGTGAGATGTTAACCGTCTTGTTCAATGTCTTCCATAGGAAGCCTTTATAGTGAGCAGCTCAATTGACCCCCAGTTATTCACTGTAGTAATATCACAACAGTGGTAAACCAAAGTGGCCAGCCACTGTTGTGATGTCACCACGGGAAGCGCTCTCTTCCCATTTAGTTCACCACCTCACCAAGTCTAGAGTCTCAAACGTGTCAGTGGAATGGCAGTTAGCAGTTTCACCGACCTCCTTCCACCTCTCATGGGTCTCCACAGACCTGATGGAGACATGAATGTCGAGGTGATGCTGTGCCTGCACCAGCTGCCTTCTCCCCTGTCATCGTGGGTCTCTATAGATCCATGCTAGGAGAAGAAATCCATATGAGCTGACAAGCTGTTCTCACAGAGACACTACCTATGCAGTGGCAATTCTCTGCCATCTGCCCTAAAGCAACTGTGTCCACTCTCAAGTGGACACAGTTGCTTTAGGGTAGTATGTCGCAGAGGATAGTGGCTTAGGTGGTAGGAGGTCAGGTACCTATTTTTTCCAGTTTGGCTAGAAGGGGAGGTTTTTGCAGAGGATGTTAAGGTGGGTGGCATAAAGTCAGGTATTCTTTTTCCAGTTTGAGCTGGGGGGTATATGCATAAGGATATGTGGGTGGGTGTGTGGCAGGAAGCCAGGTATTTTCTTTTAATATTTTTGGATGGGGACGAGGGTTTTCAGAGGGCAGGGCATGGGTGACAAGAGTCGGTATATGTTTTTTTTGTTGGGAGGTATATTTTAAGGGTGGTGCGGGTGGGTGTCAGGACACCACAGTATTTTTTAAAACATTTTTTTACATTTTATATAAGGCTCCCTAATCACTCCCCTGCCCCTGAGTACATGGTGGAAGCAGGGGCAGATGATTTGAGGGGGGGCATAAACAACACAAATGGGTAAAATGTGAATAACAGGGATGTTTTTAACCTCACTTTTCTTAGTGACATCATAGACCACTCAAGCTTCACTCTCGTCTATTTCATATCTCTCAGAGTCTCTCAGTGAAAATTATCCCTGTTATCCATGTATAATTATGTGTGTTGTTTTGTTCTATTATACATAAGAATTATACAACTTGGAGGTCCAAGCCAAGTTCATTTAAAATGGCAAAACTTTATTTAAAAAAATACTTATAAATTGTAACAATTTGATCAAGAAAACAAATATAAAAAAATGAATTTGAAAAACCTTTGGATAGATAGTCTTAAGTGTATATAAATCAAGCGGATGTGCCCTTATCCAGATCTTCCGACCATGGACAGCATGGTGCTTTTTATGAAAAGAGAACCACCCCCTCCCCCCCATAAGAATGCATGAATAAGTCTAGGAGAAGAATGCTTGCAGAAGGGCCACGAGGACTGGGGCTCAGTCACTTACCATCTTGTGTTGCATAAAATGTGAAACGTTCCAAAAAGTTCATTAGGTTGTAGTAGTCTTATGACACTTCATAGCAATATTCACAGTGTTCAGCACTCGTGGCAAAATGTTTTAAAGTGGCACACCAAAATAATTATGCGAAGAAACAAACCAGAGCTGAGCCATGAGTACGACTTAGCTCTAAGAGCAAAAAGACAAACCGAGCCATCAAAAAATTGTCATTCTTTGGCAAACTGGGGCGGGGCAAGGTTTTTGGGTGCGGAATGGGTCGGGCAGCGGTGCACCGGGTGGTAGACTGGCCCACAGTTAGATATGGACATGCTGTGACAGCCTGGTGCCCCTGTATAAGCCAGTAGTCCAGGCCTATCACAGTTGCAGGTGCAAGCCACACAGGTGACTCTGCCCCAGCCCTACCTGAATTTCACACCACGGTGTCAGTCTTACCACTCTTCCATGACATTTCTTTCCTCTCCCTGCTTTCTCTTCTCTCATTTCTTACAGCTACCCTTTACTATATCCCCCTTCTCTCGCCTCCCTCCATGTCTCTCACAAGGCTAAACACTGAATCCCTCTATGCCCTGTCCATTCCTAAACACTACTCATCTTCCTCTGGCCTAGTTTTCTTCCACTCCCCTGCAGTGTTTCTTTCTCTCTGATTTCTGTCTCTGCTGTCACTCATGGTATGTGATGAACAGGACAGAAGAAAGTGTTCAGAGGGGGAGCACATGGAGGCAGTGGCAGCATGGTGGAGCATAGTTCAATTAAAGAATTCATGGATGTATGTTTTCAAGTGGTTGCATTAATAGCTCAGCTCGACTCGTTTTTGGCTCGAGGGTCCAAAAGGACCTTTGACTGACCCGGGCATCTGGGCCAAGCCAGGCCTGAGCCTTCAGTGACTTACTAACCTCTAAAATGTTTGGGCCTCACCTCACAGCCACGCCTTTTCTCTTTCCTACCCAGCACCCTACAGGCTAGCATGGCACTCATCCAGGACAGCAAGAGTTTCCATAGTTTCACCAGCCCCTTCAGATCCACAGTTGGCACGTGTACAATCTTAATGAGGTGGTCCCTCCGTTACATGCAGTGAGGCAATGCTTGTACCGCTGCGCCCTCACCATAATACCGAGTCTGGCACAGAGGAAAGCGAGCTCACAGGAGACACACTGCCTGTGTGCCGCATAGGTATTAACGCACAGGCCAACCCCCCATATCGAGTCTTTTGAGTGGGAGCATGAGAGTCCCAGGAACTCCCTGGCCGGCAAGGGCAATCACACAATGCACATACTTGTGGGGATCCCTGTCACTTTTTGAACAGTGCCATATTGCGCCCTCAGCGACACACCAAACTGCGGCTTGAAGCGACTGCAAAGTAGATCTCTGCAGCACTGGTCCCAACACAAGCGAGATTGCACCTGGACTTTTTTCATAAGGGGCACTGTCCTGCTCTAATTCGGGCGTGCAGTGCACCGTGGCCCATGTAGTCAAATCCCCAGGTAACAAGTGACCTGTTTCTCCTGGCACCAGTTCTTAATTTGAGCCAGTGGTTTCCAGGGCTGAGCACCGGCACTTAATCATCAACACCTGCGCTTTTCATGAGCACCAATTAAAGACACATTCATCTATGGGGAGATGAATTGATTTGCCCAGAATCACAGAATGTTGATCCGATGCCGAGATTCGAACCTGGTTTCCGCAGCTCCACAGTCTGCAGCTCGGGCTAGTACACCACATCCTCCTTCCTCTTTCAGGGTTAGTAGTTGGTTCTGTTTTAGGCGGCACTAATAGGAGAAATGGGCTGGGGCAAGCTGCCTCCTGATGAGAGCCCTGGCCCTTTTCTTTTTATAAATTAACCACTGCCTGGCACCGTATCTTTTCCTTGATGCATTGGTTTGGACCCCAGCTCAGTAATGAGCTCTGCTGGCCTCTAGATTTAAATTGCACCTTTGTTTACAGCAGTGATTGAAGTGGGGGGAATCTGAGGGTCATGACGTGCACATACTTTTTTAATTTTTAGAAAAAGGGTTCCCCTACTTTTTGTGAAAAGACAACTGTCTAGGGGCGGTTAATTCTGACAGCTGAAATGCTTCAGCTGAAGTGTAAGGCAGGGAGACCCTCTGCTGTTAATCCGAGGGAGGGGGAGACAGCTAAACAAGCCTTCTTGCCAGGGTGCCTGCTTCCCTGAACGAAGTGTAAGTGTGCGCAACTGGTCAATCTGCAAATGTGAAGGGTGCTTGGAAGCTGGTATTGGCTTTAATTAATGGAATCACTTGAAGCTTCCAGATGACACACGTTTAGGGGCATATTTATCAAGGGTTTGCATTGCGTTTGCACCACGCACGCAAAATGCGATTTATCAAGCCACACAAAGCCACTTTGTGTGGTCCTGATTGGCTTGATGATTCAGAAGTAACGCAACGCAGCGCAAATCGCTGTGTTGCTTTACTCTGCCATGGGAAGGTTTCCGTGGACGTTGCATGGGTGTTCTCATGCAACTCCCATAGATTTTGATGCATTCCCAGATTTTCCATTACTGGTAGACCTGGTAATGTGCTAAAATGCTACGCCTCCCCAGGTGAGGCGTAACAAGGAGAGATATCTTTATTTCTCCTAGTTACTTCCTCTTTCTATGTATGCTGCATCGCAGCACATGTCGATAGAGGAATATGCCTCAGGGGATTATTTTTGTGCAGGAAGGTGGCCAGTCCTACACAAAAACAATCTTTCATGCAACGCAGGCACCCTTACACCATAGTGCAAAGGTGCCTGCGTTTGCGCTAGACAGCCCATTGCGCGCCAGCGCTGGGGGAAGGACAGGAATATTGTAATAAATATGGCACATTCCTACCCTTTTCCGGTAACTCAGCGCAGGGCAGCTAGGTGAATTGCTGCTTTGAATTGCGTTACTTTTACTTAAATATGGCCCATATTCTTTTTGAGAGGTATTGTAAGGGAGCTACCAGCGTGTATAAAGGGAAAATACGGTTTGCATTACTTTCCTCGTGAAGGCCTTTTTTCCCTGGCCTTTTGTGCGTGGAGTCTCTGCTCTGTGGAAAACTATACTATAATTCTGCAAACATAACTTTCATACAGAAAACCCTCCCAGTCATATTTACTTCCTGTATGCAATACTTACAGCAAACTGGTGCACGCGCTGGCACACAAAGGAACTCACAATTTAATAATGGGTCCTACTGAGCGAAACATCAAACAAATTTTAAAGAAACTACACATATGCTCAAATTGAGCATCACTCTAGTCGTGCCCTCATTACGAGTTCGTTGGAGTAGGGCGGGATATTTACCATATGTCGTATTATCTCACAACTCGTAATTTCCATCGCTGACTAGTATTCAACTTACTTTTTTAAGTTCAAAAAGAAAATTGTATTAATAGAAGTAAAGGTGTCAATACAGAGTTCATAGCATTACATACATGTCATTACAGTAAATTTTGCTACAGTAAAGAATAAGAGACCGGACTTATGGGTAAAATTGGAAAGATCTAAACAATACGAATGAATCTTATAAGTAGTTAATTAATAGATAATGTAGGAACATATAGGGGGTTTAGGGGGGTTTTAGAACTTCTTGCTGGGATGGTTGTAATTGGAAACATCGTTTGGCACAAATGTCTAGATATACTGTAACAGGTGACCACAGATCTAAACGTTTCGTTGCCATGTGTATAGGATAAACAAAGGAGGTATCCAACCTGTGATTATGGCAAACAGCATACCACCATGCCTTGGAGATTTTAGAGAAATCCTTCCAATTTGCGGTGATCTGTTGAAATGCAACCGCTAATAACAAGTCAATAATTTTAACATTAAGTGTAACATTCTCCCAACAAGGTGAAAGACTACCTAAGAAAACATGAATAAAGGAAAAAGAAAATTTAGTTCCAAAAATCAGATTAATTTGAAACCACACTTGCCTCCAGAAATTTTTTACAATTGGACATGAAAATACCATATGAAATAGATCAGCATTTGAAGAGGAGCATGTCCAACAAGCGTCTGACACAGTCGCAAATCTTTTGCTTAAGACACTCGGTGTAAGTAAAAGTCTATTGTACACAAAAAACAGCGTCTGTATTGTGTTAGCTGCCCTGGATGATTTACGCAGTTTAAACCATATTTTATTCCAAAAGAGACTGGCCATGTTGACGTGAAATCACGTTCCCATGCCTCCTCTGTTTTAGATTTCTGCCTATCAATGTCCCCGCCCTGTAAATACTTATATATAATAGAAGCTTTGGGTCTAGTTTTTAACAAAGTGCAAAGTTTAGAGGGAGGGCCTGATGAAATGAGAGTATTGGGTGTGGTGGATAATTGAGTGTATCTGCCCATCACAGCAGTTTTAAGTAATCTATATTTGTGAATGCTCGAGGCAGGTAAGTTGAATAATTGACTAAGAGAGGGAAAGGATAAAAAGTTTAATTGTGAAAATAACTGATGGATCCAAATCAAACCCCTCTGTCGCCAAGTCTTCCAGTAGAAAGGTTTACTACGAATAGTTAGACCTTTGTTGTGCCAAATTGTGGAATTGAGGAATAGATCCATAGTATTGTGTGTGAAAGCAAGTGTGGGTTTCAAAAGCTTCGAGGTCAGTTTGATTATGGGAGTAGACAAAGCCTGTGGTTTGCGTGAGAAGGAAAGGTATTCGTGAAAAGAGAAAGGGGATAAAAAGAAATGCTCAATTGTAGTCCATAAAGGGCAATCGTCTACAGATTCGAGTAACCAAAGGGATGCTTGACGTAGGAGAAAAGCTGTCTGGTATGTCTGAAAATCTGGGAAGTTAACCCCACCTTCTGTTTTGGGACGAATTAATTTAAATAAAGACATTCGGGATCTCTTGTTACTCCATAGGAAGGAAGAGAGTGTGGAATTGATCTTCTTAAAAAAAAATTAGGAATAGGGACTGGAATATTAGAAATGGTGTATAAAATTATAGGCGACAACATCATCTTTATAGTGTCTAGACGACCCCACCAAGATATATAAAGGGGATGCCATTTAGCGGCTAAATCCGAAACCTTTTGTATGCATTTGGTCATGCAAAGTGCAACCGTATCAGCTATTGAAGAAGTCACGTGTAGTCCTAAATATTTAATGTGATGAGGACTCCAGGTAAAGTTGGAAGCACAAAAATCCGACTTGAAAGTATACTTAGTTAAGGGCAAAATCTCACATTTATCGTTATTCAATTTATATCCAGAAATACTAGAGTAAGCCTGTACCTCCGCCAAAAAAGTAGGTATTGAGTCATCTGGTTTGGACATGAAAAGCAGAATATCATCAGCATATGCTGTGAGTTTAATATGGGAATTAGATGATTGAAAACCATATAAGTCAGGATTTTGACGTAATTTGGAGAGAAAAGGTTCTAAAGCCAGGTTGAAAAGGAAAGGGGAGAGTGGACATCCCTGACGCACTCCTCTCCCTAAATCAAAAAATGGTGAGATCAAGCCGTTGGCACATACTGCCGCACGAGGATTGGAGTAGAGAAGAGAAATTAGGGAGGTAAACTTAGGGACAAAGCCAAACCACTTGAGAGTGTAAAACAAAAAGGTCCATTCAACTCTGTCGAACGCCTTCTCAGCATCTAGTGCAATTGCTGCCAGGGGGTATTTTAAATGGGAGGATTTAGACAAGACATTAAAAAGAAGTCTCGTATTGTCAGTAATAAATCTCCCCTTGACAAATCCAGATTGTTCTTTCCCCAATAAATTAGGTAGGTATGAGTCTAATCGTATGGCTAATGCTTTGGAAAAAATGTTGTAGTCTATGTTAACCAGGGATATAGGCCTGTAATTCTTGCAATATTTAAAATCCTTGCCCTCTTTGGGAATAAGGCAAATATGAGCTTCTGAGAAAGAACCCGAGGAACTACCTAATGTACTAAAGGAATTTAATAGAGAATGTAACTTGGGCATTATGAGTTTAGAGAAGTGTTGGTAAAATTCTACGGTGAAACCATCTGGTCCCGGTGCTTTGTCCCTTTTGAGATGTTGAAGAGCCTTTAACAATTCTTGGTATGTTAAATCGGACTCCAGGGAAGATAGGTTTGGCAAAGTGTTTTGAGGTTTTAGAATACCAGAGAAAAAGTGCATAAGAGAACTGTCAGAGGGTTGTGTTTCAGAGGCGTACAGAGACTTGTAAAAGAGAGAGAGAATTCATTTAAAATTTCATCTTTAAATTTTAGGTCTAATCTGTTGTCATAAATGGACTCAATATTCAGCTTATTTTGTTTAACTTTTAAATAATTAGCCAATAGTTTCCCAGCCTTATTTTTGCCCCCGTAAAATTTTGCACTGGACTTTAACAAATATAATGAAGCATCCTCCGTTGATTTCTTATTAAATTGCATTTTGGCGTTTATAAGAGCTGTAAGACAATCTTTCGAATGTGAGGTGTAGAAAGTATGCTCCAGTCTTTTAATATCTTGAAGGAGATCCTTAGTTAATTTACGGAAAAGTTTTTGTTTCTTTGCAACAAAGCCGATTATGAAACCCCTCGCTGAGGCTTTGAAAGCATCCCATATAGTTGAAAATGGTATGGAATATGTGTGATTCATCTCGTAGAACTCATCAAAAAAGGTAGTAAACGAGGCAGTAAACTTTGGGTCTAGAAGGAGGGCATTGTTAAAGCGCCATCTTTTGGGACCTGTAACTTTAGGTATGATATTGAGGCCGATCGAGACAGGTGCGTGATCTGATAATAGGATGGGACCAATCTCTGCATTTGTAAGAGTTTGTGAGATGTTGTGAGAGACAAATATGTAATCAATCCTTGATTGAGTTTGATGGGAAGGGGAATTAAAAGAGTACTCTCTGGTAGTCGGGTTACAAAGACGCCAAGCGTCCAAGAGTTTGTGTTGATTAATAGCATGCACAAAAGATCTATGGGGTTTGTTGGGAATGAAGGAAACTTTGGAATTCCTGTCAATAAACGGATCAAAGGTCTGATTACAATCACCCGCCAAAATGAAATTATCTTCCATGTGTTGGGTAATTTGCTTAGCCAGTGTGGGCCAAAAGGAAGGTTCTCCGCATGTAGGGGCGTAGACATTAGGAAGAGAGATTGGAACACCCCTCAAAGATAACTTAACATTCAACCATCTACCATCAGCATCTGAATCTTGGGACAAAACTGTAAACGAAAGGGATTTACGGCACATTATCATCACGCCATTACGTTTGCCATCACCAGGGGAAAAGAAGACCTCCCCCACCCAGCCTCTTTTCAGCTTTAATGATTCAACATCCGAGAGGTGGGTTTCTTGCAAGAATACAATATCGGCTTCTAATTTGGCTAAGTAGGTAAGGATTCTCTGCCTTTTGATGGGAGAGTTTAATCCCCTAACGTTCCAAGTGATCAGTTTTATGACATAAGTAATTAAAAACAATTTGTACTGAGATTGTGAAACATAAGTCCAATTCATTGTAGTAGCAATAAGAAATAAGAGAGAGGCAAAACAGGAAAGGAGCAGTTTCTTCAACTTCAAAGTTAAGAAAAATAGGCATATCGAGTAACAGAAGCGTGAGATGTGAGTTGAAAACAAGAATAAGAAAAGAGAGAAATCTGGGAAGTGGGCGAAAGGAAAATGTGAAAATAGAAACAAGCAGAATTATAATGATCAAGAAAGTGATATATACAAAGAAGTATGAAGAGTTAAAAATACATGAGACACCAGCAAGTGAAAGGATACAAGCAATGAAAGAAAAAAGACAAAAAACGAAAGACATACCCAATAACAAACTTGAGGGAATGCGGGAAAAAAACATACCTACAAAGGAAGGATCATGGATATACGGGAGGATGGATGGGACCACATGGGATAGGCAACACAACCGGGATCAACAAAACGGAGGATCAAGGAAAAAACACGGTACACGAGTAGAAAAACCTGTGGAGACAATAACAATCAAGGATTAGGAGAAGCGTCAAAACATGTCCGTGAACCATTTATCTCATACAACAGAAACAGGAGAACCAACTGTTAACACTAAACAACGTGACTCGTTCTGTAACATCACAGTAACAGTATCAGATATATCACCAACTGTTAAAAAGCACTTCTGAGATGGCGGAGTATTACTGTTGAGCAAGCAGAGTTTGAGGAATTTGTGGGAGGAAGAAAAGAAGAAACAATCATTCAAGTGTTAAATGAAGAGGATGGTCCAGAGGAATCCATATCGACTGTCTTACAAGAGTTAATGAAGCTTTGTAAACGTATCGGATCTTCATACACTGTTGTTCTGTTGTTATACGTGACTTTGAAGAGACAAGGATGGACGAGACCGTATCTGGCCCCCAAGGAACGTAAATCCGCCCTCAAATTCAGGAAAGCTTTGCGTCTGTTGGCAGTAGCTTTAGCATAGTCTTGTGCGAAGAATAAAGACGAACCTGACCATGTGATTTTTGGAGAAGCTTTGACCGCCGCAAGCACCTTCAATAAATCTGTATATTCTAAGGAATATAAGATGACTCCTCTTGGTCTCTGTGAAGAACTAGTTTGAGATGGAATCCGACCTAACTTGTGAGCTCGTTGAATATTGAGTTGAGTCCCCTCTGGCATGTGAAGTAGTTTAGGAAGAAAGGATTTAAAGAAAGCGAGAGAGTCCGAACCCTCAAGTCCTTCTCCCAGACCGTAAATGCGTAGGTTGTTCCGTCTATTACGGTTCTCAAGCTCCTCAACTTGTTTCTGGAGTGTGGAGACCTGAGATTGCAGCTGAGGAACACCTACACATGTGTCTTTTAGGGAAGAAACAGTATTTTCAACTTCTGTAACTCTCGTGTCCAGTTGGGACCAGTTATCTGTTAAATTTTGCAGCTTGGTATTAGTCTCTTCCATAAAGGGTCGGAGGGCTCTGATTTCCTCAAGCAGCAACTCCAACGATACAGGCGAGGCTGACTTGGGTGGTGAAGGAGGGTCCTTCTTGAGGCGCTTGGTAAGAGATTTCCCAGTAGGGCCAGAGGAAGGATCCATAGTTGTTCCTAGTTGTCGAGGTGAGGATAACAAAGACTCCTCAAGCCTAGAAAATTCAGTGAAGATTCTGGAATTTTTATAAAAATGTTTTTCTTGGAGCTAGAAGAACTGAGTACTTTTGTTCTGCCCATAAACCTCTGAACAAGCCCCTCCGCCACCAGTCAACAGTATGGGAGTAAAAGGAGCACTCCTTCTGAGGACCTTTTATGAAACCTGAAGTCAGCGCTGACAAGAACCTCAGAACATCCTCATCTACTTATTGCAACGATACTCAACAATATATCTCTTTGTCTTGAAGAGAAACCAAACATTTATCAGAAGCTGAATTATGTTGAATGCATCAAAAAACGGTCTGTGGATATAGTAGTGAGCTCATCGCGCTCATTCCTCTACAGCAACGTGGGACGCAAAACCAATGCTCTCTGTGAAGGCTGACTCAGATATCCTAAAATGGCCGCCATGCATTCCTTCCACGAACTTCTAAATATCTTGTTTATACTCACTGAAACTTCCTAATTCAATTAGATGGTGAGTCTTCCAGCAACTATTAGGTGATAGGATATACTGGGAAATTCAGTTCAGGAGTTAATAGAAGTTCGGGATGCAAATAAAGAAAGTCCGCGATCGCGGCAAAAATTCAAAATGGCGGCCGCGAAAATGCGCTTTTGACAGAGAACAAATCATCGGTTTAAATGTACTTGCTGGTGAGATTTGATGGTCGCGAAGGCTTCAGGTTGTTCTCCCAACCTTCATCTGCTCTCCGCCGTCCTCCCCAAGTCACATCTCGTCTTAGGAGTGGGTTATTCCGAGAATCCTCCGGGAGCTTCACCCGTGCGCCGCCATTTCCGCTGGGCGCCAAGCCACGCCTCTAGTATTCAACTTACTGATGGAGCTTTTTTAATGGCCTTGTTATTATTAAGGAAGTATATTGCTTACTATAGGCACATAGTTCTATAGCCTGTTGTGTCTGTCTAGGAAATATGTGGGCTCGTGTATGCTACGTGATATGTCCCTTTGAAAGGGAGAGGAGTTTATAAATGCTCTCTTCAACTACACATAAGTTCCTGTAACTTGGGGTATCACTTATGTCTGGGATTTTGAGGAATGACTGACCTTCTTTGTTAATCTGTTTTCTAATGGGTCAGTTGATTCACATATCAGTGCTTTCTTTTAATGATGCTGAGTGATGGTGTATATGCTGAGTGATGGTGTATATGCGGAATGTATATGCTGTGATGTACCTCTTTCGTGGCATTGGGTCTTATACATATGCATTGTTTTTTTTAAAAAATATTCTGATGTTTTGCTGATAGGACACCTAATTAAATTAAATTGAGGATTCTTTGGTGTGCCTGTTTTTCACGGTGCGCTTTGCAAATATGCTGCATACCAATTGTAATTTAGCTTATGTGTAATTGATTAAAATTGTACTGCTTGGAAAAAAGGGGAGCTAAACAATGTAAGAAATCTTTGTGTCCTGAGGAGAGTCTCATGTATTTACTGCTGACAAAGTGAGACTGAGACGTCGACGCTGATTCTTGCTATTCTTAAAAACAGTGTGCCTGTCCTACTCGAATATTTGTGTCTAGCTGGAGTAGAATACCATTTTTTACATAGCAGGAAAGTCTATGTATTGAATCTGTTGAATTTTGTTATGTTTTCTGTTTTTATGTGTTAGCTTTTTGTTCCTGTAATGCCAAATATAATAATGTTATTTATTTATATACATGAGAATATCATTAATTCTTGCACATTTTCTTACCCAGGTTTTATTAACTGTATAGTAAGAATTAAATCTGTTATATTAATTATACTCCAAGTAGATTCCTTAAGAAGCATTCTGCTGTAAATGTATTGGATTACACATTGAGGAAACAATGTTGCATTGTATGTATCATTGATTTTTGACGCCTGGGCCCAAATTATATATGAGATGCATTGTCCCTATTTGTGCCGCAACACGCACTTAACTAGGTTCGGGACAAAGAGCCAGATTAAAGAAAATGAGCTGGCCCCAGAGCAGGTGTGAAGCCATGCCTGCATTTGGATCAGTGCATCAGTGGATGGGGGATCAGCTGTTTCGAACGGCAGGTCTGCCTTTCACCGCTGGCGGTGGATCCAACCTCCCTTTCAAGTGAGGACTGGAATCACCCCACTGACATGTGTAGGGTCTGACTACACCCTCCTGTGTGGTGGAAACCTGGGGGGGTACTGTTTACCCTGGACCTCCGACAAATGGTTGCACTTGGGGGTGGTAACTGTGTGCCACCTCATATGTAGCGCAGTCAGTGTTCCTCCTGGCACATTTTTGTCCTTGTGATGTGTCTGTAATATGGTGCAAGAGAAAAGAGTATGTCCAGAAGGACTAGTTTGCATACTTTAAAAAGAATGCCCTAGACCATCAATTCTAGGGTTCTTATTGCTTTATTTAGCTTATTTTAAATTATTTAGAATAGCAAAGCAAATAAATATTTTTTCATGTCTCAGAAAAGAAACCTTCCATTTACAGAACACCACACTTACAAAAACACATTTATACACAGTGTTATATTCCACTTAAAAACGAAAAAATTCAAAGACAAAAATGACAGGTGAAACAAACTTAGACAATCGTGTGAAATAACATTTGCATTGAAAGTACAACACCAGTCCTAGTTTTTACATAAGGCACCAAGCGGACGTTAGATTCTTAACTAGATGTTGTTAATTGTCCTGCCTAGGCCAAGAGGCCAGGGGTTATGTCTTCAAACCAATGTTGCCTACACAAGAGGAAAAAATTATTACTACATTCCTTAAGGCACAATATATACACAATCCCCCGAGCTCACAAGAGCCAACGCGTTTCGAATCCACCCAATTCACGGATTCTCCTCAGGACTTGGACAAGGTTGAAATCTTAAAAGCGGCGTGATGTGCGTCCGCCCTGTGTGTAGAGGAATAATTGAAACCTCTTGCCTGACGGTTCAATTTGCCATATGATGTAACGAAAAATCTTTAGTTAGAAATCCAAGTTGCCACAGAGACTTTTCAAAGTTGTCCTGACGGCTTGACTGTAGTCAGTAATTGGCGCCTCACTGCCAGGGGAATCAATTTCACTCCATGGGGCTGCTCAGGCGACGCCCATCCCGATTCAACACTTCCTGGGGAATCTCTGCCGGGTTAAAAGGAAGTGCCTTGCTTCACTCAAATGTTTGCTGAATTGGTGCAGACATCGGGTGTGTGGAGAATGCTCTAAAACAATTTAATCCAGACTAAGTTTAAAGAAGTGTTGAATCGGGATGGGCGTCGCCTGAGCAGCCCCATGGAGTGAAATTGATTCCCCTGGCAGTGAGGCGCCAATTACTGACTACAGTCAAGCCGTCAGGACAACTTTGAAAAGTCTCTGTGGCAACTGGGATTTCTAACTAAAGATTTTTCGTTACATCATATGGCAAATTGAACCGTCAGGCAAGAGGTTTCAATTATTCCTCTACACACAGGGCGGACGCACATCGCGCCGCTTTTAAGATTTCAACCTTGTCCAAGTCCTGCGGAGAATCCATGAATTGGGTGGATTCGAAACGCGTTGGCTCTTGTGAGCTCGGGGTATTGTGTATATATTGTGCCTTAAGGAATGTAGTAATAATTTTTTCCTCTTGTGTAGGCAACATTGGTTTGAAGACATAACCCCGGCCTCTTGGCCTAGGCAGGACAATTAACAACGTCTAGTTAAGAATCTAACGTCCGCTTGGTGCCTTATGTAAAAACTAGGACTGGTGTTGTACTTTCAATGTAAATGTTATTTCACAGGATTGTCTAAGTTTGTTTCACCTGTCATTTTTGTCTTTGAATTTTTCGTTTTTAAGTGGAATATAACACTGTGTATAAATGTGTTTTTGTAAGTGTGGTGTTCTGTAAATGGAAGGTTTCTTTTCTGAGACATGAAAAAATATTTATTTGCTGTGCTATTCTAAATAATTTAAAATAAGCTAAATAAAGCAATAAGAACCCTAGAATTGATGGTCTAGGGCATTCTTTTAAAGTATGCAAACTAGTCCTTCTGGACATACTCTTTTCTCTTGTATTTACAGTGGTCCAGTCCAGGAGGTTTTAGGACCCGAGCCTTCTTTGTAATATGGTGCAGGCACAAAGTTCCCTCATCTGCATGACCCCAAGTGAATGAGGGAACACCACTTTGTTATTGCCCCAGCACATCTTTGGTGCCTCAACATCCATAGCACTGAAGGGGCCGCACAAGCTACTTTGACCCTTCTGTAGTACCAGTGCCCTGAAGGACTCAAAAAGCAGGTACAAAGGTCTTTTGTACCACATGGCACGGTGTATAACACTGCCTCTACCGTATGAGTGGGACAAAGAAAGAGTTTCACACATTTCTAATCTATGGTTTTAATGGTGTCGCTTTGCTTTATTGCATAGTATGAGAGACTTGGTAACCCAATAATGCATAGCATTTGTTTTGGAGGTGCCACAGTGGGAGTTGTCTTGGGTGTATTTTTGGTTGTCATCCCTTCCCTTTTCTAGAAACGTTATTCAGGGTAATAAAAGGTCACTGACGCTCAGTGGGGTTTTGGTTATCAAGGTTTGGATTGATGGCCCCAGTTTGGCCTTTTCTGGAAATTCTTAATCTGTATAAAAAATAGAGCACAGGCCTAAAACTTTTCTCAGGAGTCCCCTGCCAGCCTTGGGCAATGTTAATGTTATAAAATCCATAGAGTGCGTAATCTTGATTCCCACACATGCCCCTTTTATACAACTGCTCTACACTTCCTGACTCTTTATCTCAATTTTGCAGGTTATTTTTCATCCCTGCTTTCTCCCTTTGTCACTGTTTTCCTGTCTTTCTCTTTTTTCTTACTTTTGTATTTTCCTCTTGTCTCTCATTCGCTGTGTGTCAAAGTCTGATGATGAAAAATAAGTCCTGGTCCCCAAAAGAGGGTGTCTGTCCTCACTATCTATATTTTTTTTTTGAGTAGGAGCAAGTTTTTCTTGGAAATTTGAAAGTAAGTCACACCTCAAGCAGGAGTAAAAAGCTTTATAGATCCAGCTCTAAATGTAGCTGTTTATGTATTATCGGAAGGCAGCGGACACGTAAAGGGTGTTTTGTAGCCCTGGCTCCCTTCTCTTGAAAGAGATCCTAGAGCCGCTACCGCAGCCTCACAGCGGAGGAAGAGAAACAGTAGACATCAGATCCTAGCTTCCCCATGAGCACCAGTCAGCAATCCTTCCGCCTGCTGTGAGCCGCGCACTCTTACATTTACTGTTGGTCAACCAAGATCATTGGTGTTTAGCCAAGAGTCGCTAAACACTTTTATTTGTTTTCGCAGGGCTACGCAAGCAAATATGATCCTGAGTTTCATGCAACCAAATCCTTGAACTTCTCGTCTGCCACTCTGCCCAACATGTTTCAAAGGAGCATCGAAAGTTACATCGATAAAAGAATGGGCACCACCTATGGTCCCCCGGCTGGGAAGAAAATGACGGTCTTCGTCGACGATATCAACATGCCTGTGATCAACGAATGGGGCGACCAGGTATTGCAACACTCAATATAATATTAATACTTATTATACCAGTGGAGAAGTGGTGTCTCTTTTGGAGTGCTCTGTTGTGGGATGGGATGCTGATTTATGGTAGATTTTGGGATGTTGTGTGATGTTATGTCAGTGCTTTTAAATTGCCAACATGCCACTTGTGTTGGATCACGGCTTCAAAGAGAAGAGCGTTGATGACTTTCAAGGCTCGGACGTAAAAGCTTGCAAGTTGCAGCATGTAAAAGGTGCTACGCACCCAGAGTCTGCGATATTTGCAGTAGTGGGCGTATTTCAATGGAGTCATGTGCAAAGAGTCAGGCTAGCTTCGAATGCAAAAGACACACAATTGATGGACGGAATGCAGAACAAATCAAAACATTCACCCCCAGTCAAGAGATCTGGGTTAAATCCATCATTCTTTTGCTCACCATGCCACCCCAGTTTTCGAATGCAGCCCATGGCCTATCATTGTTTCCTGCAAACGCCTGGCCAACATGCAAGCAATATTATGAAGGGGTGGCACGTGTCTGTGGGACAGTAGAAGAAGGAAATGGTGTAATATTGCCAGGCTGGAGTGTCTGTTTGCATCTTATTTTGCCCTTTATATTATTGACCTGAAGAAAAAGAGCTCAGTGCCTTCCGAGACTGAAAAACATTCACGCTAGTGACTTCCAAAATCTAAATTTCCAACTACCTGAAAGGATCTAGTGGACACGGCAGAAAAGACGCATATGATGATAAAAGGAAACACTTGTGCCAAGAGTGAGAGAGAATATATACATGTGTGTCTGTGTTCAGGACATACCAAAAGCAGGCAAGATAAAGGCTAAAGGTCATGGATGAAATGTGAGCTGCAGCCGGCCAGGATTAACCACACAGCCTGCTCATTGTAGCTCTGGGAATAAACAGGATGCAAAGTGCAGCAATTAGAAACCCACTTACATTCGCCTTAATTATTCGCGTGGCTGCAAGAAGCATGATCGCCCAGTATTGTATGTCAGCTCCGCTTCCGTGGATCAATGGTGCGGTGCACTGTCTGTGCCGCCCCTCTGAACAGACGAGGAGCGGAAATATGCAGGAAATGAGGATATTACTACCTCCTGGGGACTTATAAATCTTTTTCTGGAGGTGTTATATTTAGTGCACGGCTTGCAGCTCCCAGAGACACGTGAGAGCTTTCAGAGAATGTACTCATTCACAGATTTAAAAATAGTGAAAGTTAGAAAATGTAGTCAATTCATGCCGCAACAGCTTGCGCCACCCCTCCAAGGTGCAAGCAGTTGATGTCGCACCTTGAGACCCAGTCAATTGGCTCTCCCACGGTATTTTCCACTACATTTGCATAAAATGTATTTTTGATTATAACATCTGGATTTTGCTCACTGTTTCCTGCCAAGGGGAAGCCTGCTCCAAACAAGATTTCCCTACCTAAGCCCTCCTCACATTTCCCAAATGTGGACAGGGTCCTTGAAGATATATCTCCACAGGATCCACGCATCAAGGCCCGAAGCCTGGATGCATTCGAATGCTCTGGCTGTCAAGGTGACCCTAGAGACCAGCATGCGGACAACTGCCCTTGGAAAGATAATCTGTTCATGTCTGTGACTGACAACCATGCGTTTCATCTCCTCATTTTTCATCACACCATAAGTCAAAAATGTTTCAGCTCAGGAAAACCGACATCAGTTTAATGGAACTGAGCTGGCAAAACAAACTTGGCTTGTCCCAAAGCATTTCCCAACCTGTAGAAGACCAAATAGCATCCCATAGCAAATAAACCTCAGGCATTGCAAGATGGTCTATCTATTGTCCCAAGTGACTGAGCCCATGGCAATTCTGTATGAAGGAGACAATTCTTGAAGGTCCCTTGACTCTGTACTGCATCTATGTGGGTGCCAAGAAGATGATCTGTGGAACATACAGGCACCACTAAGGCAACCCGTAGAGAGCAATATCTTCATACATAATGTAAGTTCCTCCACGCCTGGCTTTGTCGATAGCCCATACCTGTCTACACTGCCTATGTTTGTGTGTTCTGTACATCCATATTTACGCAACACCTCTGTTTCCAACCTCATGAGGAGCACCCGGCTTTCTCCTACATAAGACAATCTGCAAACAAAAGATCTTTCGTTATTCACCTGAAAGGTGTCCAGGAATTCGAGCTCTGTCCCACTTCATGTGCTGAAGCTTTTTGGTGAGAGAGGCAGGTATGCCAAGGTAGAAGGCATTACATCTTAGATGAAATGAATACACTATCCACCAGACAGTGGATTACTGCAGAAATGGATGGGAAGATCTTTTTCTGAACTTGAAGGTAAAAGAATCTGGAGAACACTACTGTGTTGACCTGGACTGACAAAATGAGGTCTTTGTCAAGCTTAATAATTATATTTCTGACAACGTAAGTGGGAGAATGTGGTATACCATTTCTAAGACCAGACCGAAAGAGACCACACTGCCCAGCAGCTAGAGTTCAGTCTTGTCAGCATTTAAGTATGTTGTTGTGCATCGTACACTCACCAAAGAGGGCCATGACAGTTGAGGGATTCTTGCCAAATTGCAGTCATATATGGTTGTCCTCTGTGCAAGAAGATAGTGTTGGAGCACTGGGTGACACTGCTGAAGACTGGAAAAGGTGTAGAGTGAAACTGGTGATGAGGAAACCTGCATCCTTTGGTGAGAAGGGCCAGGCCAGATTAAGAGCTGTACCATTGACACCAATAGAGCATATAAGCAAATGAAACAAACACAAGGAGATGATGGATGGATGCTGAAACTTTTCAGACACTCACACCCAGTCACAGATCTGGGTTGAATCCATCATCATTCTTTAGCTCACTTTTCCATCCCAGTTCAGACTTGGCCACTCCGCCACCCAAGTTGTTTGCTTTGTTCGCCCTAAGTTGGCAGGGTATGCCCAGACACGGGTCCCTTGCTCACTTTGCCACTGGATTCAAGCTAGCCTGGCTGATGAGGGGTGTTACCCCGAAACCGGTCCCAGGATGCTTGTTTCCGGTCCAGGGAAGACCTGGCTTGGCAATTCGGGCTGGACTGTTCCCATGAGGAACAGGGTCAAGACTGATTTGCATATGGATGGGTCTGAACTGGGGTAGCGAAGTGAGCTAAAGAACGATGATGGATTCAACCCAGATCTGTGACTGGAGGTGAGTGTCTGAAAAGTTTCAGTGCTCCATCCATCATCTCTGTGTCTTTGCTTTGTATGCCCTAAGTTGGCAGGGTATGCCCAGACGTGGGTCCTTTGCTCACTTTGCCACTAGATTCAAGCTAGCCTGGCTGATGAGGGGTGTTATTTAGTCTACTTCAAACCGAATATCTTCTTTATATTGTTCTTATTAGGATCCACACATCTGACCCCCAAAAGGCACTCTGCATAAAACTGACCATCAACCCTTAGCTTTGCAATCTTCTCACTGGCTTCCATGAGAGGAAAGAATGAAATTCAAAATCCTGATGATCATAAATGAATACATATATGACATTTATATAGTTCACTATCACAACCTCTCTCTGAACACTTTTCTGCAAAGGAAACCCATAGGTTTAGGAGACAAAGTAGGATTTAGAAGAGAAAGAATCTGAGACTGGTCCTTAATCAGAGGGTTAGTTTCCCGCCACAAATAGGCAAGACAGGCATGCCAAATGCATATTCTGAAGGTGCAGAGATACACTAAACCCCTCCCCAGTAGTCAAGTTCTTGAAGGTTCTTTCCATAGGTGTATTTAAATAGATTCCTTAATGTAGAATGTAAAGCCATGTTAAATAGACTCCATCTTTTATCGGAACTCTAGAAAGACCACATCCTGGATTCACTCAGATTGTCCTATTCCTGAAGGCTAAATGGCAGGTGAATCACAGTATGCACAGAACATATGGGATAAATGTATCTGATTATCTAAAGAAACTGGCTCAGGTCTTCTACTTTCCCAAGACCTTCTGCTTTATCAGTTTTGATCTATCCGCTGAGCTAAATTCAGGCAACACAAGCCTGGAGGGAATTCAGTCTAGATTCACAATGGTCACATACGGAATTTCCTATAGTCCTGCGAGTGCTGCACAGGCTTTCAGCATTAAAGAAGAGTCGTTCTGCAGTTTCATGGACTATTACAGGCCCAAGCCCTTATGGCACCATGCCCCATAATGTGTGAAATCGGACACAATAATCAGTGATACGCTCCACCATGCATTCTGTGCAACAGCCTAATTACGGATGCAGATCTACTGCCGAGAGATGTCTGGAAGGCAACATGTTGGTGCTATACCAAATACATACTTGGCTAAATAAATACTCTTCCAGCTCCTGATGCTTCTTGCTCGAGGGTTAGCACCTGTCTTAGGACTTCTCTGATCTTCACAGTCTTTCTTCCCCAGAGAGTGTGTATTCGGATTGTGTCTGTTTTAACGTGCAGTTTTACCAATGGAGGTAACAGTATCTGGATTTAGGACTGTAAGCCATTTCCAAAAACATTCCAACAATCCCTGGGTTTTGTATTGTTTGGAAAGCATTCTGAGGAACCTGCACACACCTACAAACAATAACCTGTGCTTGTTTTATCAGCTGGGAAAACATGGAGTAGGGTGCCTCATTCATAATGCACTGTATTCTTTTGTGCTGCGACGGGGGATATTGCCGAGCAAAGGCAGTGCACCACTAAACAGAAGCATGTGGAGTCATTTGTAATTCTCAGCCAGGAAATGCACCTAAAATATACATCTGCTGCCTTCTCCAAAGGAAAAACCTTCACCCCTTGAGCTTCAAACCCCAAGCATACATGTAAATAGGTCTCTATGCTGTAGTCAGCTCAGGTTTCACCTTATGAACGGTCATAATTAAAGCATATTTATTTATAAACATCTTTGCTTCAGTTTTGAGATCAAATACTCCCTTCCACTGTATTTAAATGTTCTACTTTCGTAATATTGCTAAGCTCCAGTCTTGGTCTGATGTCTTTGTTTAGAAACTAGCTTTCTTGACAAGTTTTGGCTCTGTACATTGCCTCCGATTATGACATACATTGGTTAATCGCGTTCCAGCATCTCATTGATTAGTGCACATGTGCAGTACTTCAGCTGGCCTCTGGTTGCTGGCAGTGGGTGCCATCCCTTTCTAAACCCTCGGATAAGGAGGAAAATGCAGATGGGGATCTTCTGCCTTATTCCACACCTGGCATAGAAAGTAAGATCAATACTATGCATTTTCACCGAAATGACATAAGCATGCTGCAGAAATCTAAAATGGAGTAAGGTGAAATAGCGTTTTAGTGATGGAGTGCTATTCTGATGAAAGAGCTCCACGTTATAAATTCTGTCAACACTTACTCTACCTTTGTATCATTGTCTGGGTGGAATAGACAAAGACCAACTGCCAGCTACACCTAGTCATATGAGTAAGGATACAGGCTTCCGTCACCAAATGGTTAGGACAAGAAAATGGCAACTTTTCAGAATTATGACTTAAAATCCAACCTTACCATTAAAGAGGGGTTTAAACTACAATCTTTAGAGACCTAATTTGGCTTTCCTACCTGCTCCCAATTGAAAGTTCTCACTTATTAAATGTAATAAGGTAACCCATAGTTATCCTATGTGAGAGAGACAGGCCTTGCCGTAGTGAAAAACAAAGACATGTAAAAGTTAAAAGTACATGTCCAACTATTTAAATGCACTGCAACATGCCCTATGGGCTGTTTAGGGCCTATCCTAGGGGTGATTTATATGTGTTAAAAAAGAATGTTCGGGGCGTGGCTTGGTGCCTATCGAAAATGGCCGCTTAGAATAAGAGCTCCGCTGGGCTGCCAGCCGACAAACCAAAAATCCGTAGCCCTATCCGACCCCCTCAGAAACATAAGGGCAAGCACTGAGTGTCGTACCTGAGGGGATCGATCGGAGATGGTTTCTGGGTCCTGCGGGGACCGGGCTGATCCGAGATCCGGTGAGAGCGAGGGCAGTGAGCGGAGCGCCGCAACCAGGCCGGGCAAGATTAACGAGGCCAGACCGACAGTAAAGACGGAGCAGTGCGGGGAACACCGGCTGCAGGTCTGAGGGTGGCTGACAAAATTGGGACCAGGCGGCAGGACGAAAACCCATCAAGTCACCGGCGGAAGGGCTAAACTGCTTTGAGACACCCAAGATGGCGGTGATGCTGGGCGAAACTTAATAATCCGGCCCGAGGAGAAATAGCGGATGCGGCTGGGGTCGTCGCCTTCAACGACAACTAAGGGCTGGTGAGTGGTGGAAGATGCCGCAAAGGGGGACAGGAGGTCTGGTGTCCCCTGGTCTCCCCCCCAGAGACCTGTACAGATAGTCCCGGGTTCCGGTGGAGGAGAGCCTGGGCGTGGCCTGGCATCGGGGAACAAATCTGAGTAAAACGAAGGGGCCGTCCACTTCTGGGACACCCAGGAGGCCACTACATTAGTTCGGAGGCCCTGGGGACTGAACAGCTCGCTGACAGAGGCAGGACTCGCTGGGTCCCCACCTGCCCAAGAGCTCAGGGAAAGGAGATCCGAATATAGAGAGGAGAGGACAACTGTTCCGGCGGGCCCGGGGATCAGTGCAAGACCTGGAGATGACACTGGAGGGGGAGACTGCCTAGAGAAGAGCTCCCTGGGGCGAGAGAAGGTGACTAATCTCAAACAGGAGGGCCCTTGAGGTTCATCTGGCCGATCCTGGAGACCTGTGGGGGTGGGCCTTGAGAGCCTGGGGCCTATTGACATTTGGCTGAGGAAGAAGCAGCAAGATATAGAGCCGCCCCCCACATAACATTGCGAGGGGACCTGAACGAAGACGGGGGGATCAACCAGGAGGTCCCGGCGAGGGTCTGCTTCACGAACGGGGGCAGAGCTCCGAGGGTGTCAATGAGTTGAGCGGGGTCGGGGACACCCCCCCCCTTCTTTTCATCTGTGAACAAACTATCAGTGGGGGAAAAAGATTGCAACTTTGGAAAGAAGATGAAGCCTAAAGGGAACCCGCCGCCGCAGGCTAACACGATGGACAAGTATGCGGTCCCAAGGTCACACCTAGAAGATGGAGCTGTGGCTGTTGGACCGGTGCCGACAGAGGAGCCCTCCCTGGGAGCAATAATGGCGGTGATTCAGACCCTCCAGTCCTCCTTAGAGCCTAAAATAGACTCGGTGACAACGGAGGTGAGCCTCCTCCGCGCAGATTTCCAAAAGATGTCCGAAAAAGTGCATACAGCGGAGGCAGATATCCGTGAACTCCAGTCCTCGTCGAAATCACTGGAAGAACGGGTATGTAAATTAACTGGGCAACAGGAAGCACTGGAAGCAAGAATTGAGGATCAAGAAGGGAGATCCAGACGAAACAACCTGCGTATAGTGGGAGTCCCTGAGGGAGCAGAAGCCCAGAGTGTAGACCTCTTTGTGGAGGACTTCATTGTTAATCACCTGAAGCCCAGGTGCCTGTCAAAATTCTTCTCAGTTGAGCGAGCCCACAGGGCTCCTGTCCTACGCCCAAGACCAGGGACCCCACCGCGCACCATCATAGCCCGGATACTGAACTTCAGAGACCGAGATGTCATACTGCAAGCAGCCCGGTTGCAAGGAGATCTTAAATACGAGAACTCTACAATCCGCTTCTTTCCCGATTTTACCTATCAGGTCCAGAAACAAAGGAGGAGCTTTGAGGAAGTAAAGAAGATCTTAAGGGAGAGAGACACTAAATACATGATGCTGTTTACAGCCAAGCTAAAAGTCATAGCAGATGGGAAATCCTGGTTTTTCACCACACCGGAGGAAGCAAGGGATTGGCTGGAGGGGTGGCGTGTAAAGGGACCCAAGCAGCAAAAAGACCCAAGAAGGACCCACCTAAACGTTTCAAATGGAGGAGGCTCCCAGACGAGCGAGAATGACAGTCGAAATAAGGAGAGGTCTCCGGCCGGGTCCTAGATCGAAAGTACAGTAAGGGAGGGTGGTCTAATGTTTGAAATCCCACGCCCCAACACAGACAAGTTTACTGAGGGACTACAGAATTTTGTTGGGACAGTCACGAGATGGAGTAATGTTGGAGAACGAAAAATGGGTCAGCTGCGTCAGTTTGAAACACAGACACCTGAAGGAGGTACAGGTCTCAGACTAACTGTCAAAGAGGATATTAAATGTTGGGTTGGGGCGAAATGTGAGATGCGAGGATGCCCTCAATAAGAGACAGGATATATTTGTGGGCCGGGCGAGCACACGGAGCAAATGCAACGGGGCAGCCAACCCCTCTTAGATGGTTGATTTGCAGTTTTGGGCGACAGGCGCTCTGCAAATTGGGGTTGTGGGAAGTTTGAGTCCCACAATGCAGGGTGGCAGGAAGGGGGGAGTTAGGGGTGTTAAAGTTTTATTAGTTAATGTGATAACAGTTGAACATGACGCAGAGCCTGAAATGACACATAACGAGCAACAAAGAGTGGTATGCCCTTGGGAACCCATAAAAACCCAAAGGGA
Organism: Calotriton arnoldi; assembly: GCA_963921515.1. Classification (NCBI taxonomy): domain Eukaryota; kingdom Metazoa; phylum Chordata; class Amphibia; order Caudata; family Salamandridae; genus Calotriton; species Calotriton arnoldi. Next base: position 4,867,741 of record CAWUFW010000188.1, read on the forward strand.
GCATGCACAGTGGGAACACAAATCAAAGTAAAAGATGCAGGATCAGCGCAAGCTTAAAATTATGTCCTGGAATGTTAACGTCTAGGATCCAAAATAAAACGCACACTAGTACTCCAGTTCCTTAAACAACATAAACCAGATGTGGACCTATTGCAGGAAACGCATCTGCAAGGGTACAACTACAAAGTGCTGAACAGATGGGGATATAAGTTAATAGCACATGCGGGGTACACGTCAGGATCACGGGGAGTGGGGATCCTCCTCAAAGCCACGGTAACATATGTCCCGGAGAGGACATGGCGGGACTCATTAGGTAGAATGGTACTCCAGTCAGGGAAATGGGACGGGAGAACCTTGAACCTGGGCTCAGTGTACATCCCGCCAATGCTACAGAATGAAACTAGGACAGTTCTAGGAGCGCAACTGCTGGAGCTGCCAATGGACACACTAGTTATTGGGGGCCATATGAATGATGTCATTTCCCTGTCGGAGGACAGGTGGCCGGGGAGGGCAACCACAAGCTCTGTAACTCCCTTAGGAGGCTTTGTGGCAGCACTGGGATGGGTGGACCTTTGGAGAGTCCATAATGGAAGAGAGCGCCAGTACACACACCAATCGGCGAGGCAAGGAAGTCTCTCATGGATCGACTTCCTGTTCACTCTGGGGCAGGAGGTGGGACACTTTCAAGATACGCAGCATTTAGCAAGAGGCATTTCAGATCACTCACCGGTGGTCACCTGGCTCAAAGGACGGTCAGCAGGGGGCATCCTGCCACCCAGGCTCGAAACCTGGCACTTGATTGACAAGGACTTTGTAGAGCAGATACGGGAGGGCACTGAGAGGTATTTTCAGCAAAACGAGGGGTCAGTGGACTCAAGTTGTGTCCTCTGGGAAGCATACAAGGCAGTTATAAGAGGGCAATATCAGACCTTGACAGACATTAAAAAGAAAGAGGAAAGGCAAAAATACCAGGATCTGGAACAGAGAATAGTAAACATGGAGTCCGAGCTGGTGGGAGGGGAAGACCGAGAGGGGACCCTAACACACCAACTAAGACTAGCACAACGGGAACTGGGGGAGGTAGCAGAGGGAGCAGCAAGGGCTCATGCATTGTCGATACAATGGAAGATCTATGAGGTGGGAAATAAGGCTACGAAACTAATCGCATGGCTCAAGAAAAAAGATAGTGAGAAAAACTGGGTGATGAAAATTATAGATCATGAGGGGGTGGGACACACGAGTGACGAGGCAATAGCCGCAGTATTCGCAGATTGCTATGAAGAGATATACACCTCCAGGACTAGTAGGTCTAGCGCAGAATGTGAGGAGCTACTAGCAACAATGAAACTAAACACCTTAACTAAAGAAGACTCGGAGATGTTAGACAGCGATATAACAGCAGAGGAAATAGCAGGGGCTCTAGGGGATCTCCAATCTGGTAAGGCTGCGGGTTCTAATGGGCTGCCCCTAGAGCTATTTAAGAAAACAGCCCAGATACTAGCACCCCAACTCCTAAATATGTTTTTAGAGGCTAGGGACAGGGGACAATTGCCGGAAGACCAAAGAACCGCCACCATAGTGGTAATACCAAAAAAAGGAAAACCACAAGAGAAGTGTACATCGTACCGGCCCATTTCCATGCTCAATGCAGAACCCAAAATTTTAGCCAAGATCCAGGCAAATAGGTTAGTAGGAGTGCTATCATCACTGATTCACCCTGACCAATCAGGCTTTGTGCCAGAGCGCAGTACATGTGAACCTGAGAAGATTGTATGGGGTGCTGCACCTGACGAGGGAATACAGGGCAAAAGATGTAGCAGTCCTGTCCCTGGATGCCCGAATGGCCTTCGAAAATGTGAAATGGAATTTTTTTTTGTCTTGCTGCCTCGATTGGGCTTCAGCCCAAATTTCTGCGCCTGGGTCAGTCTGCTGTATGAGGGACCGAGGGCCAGGGTGAGAGTGAATGGCTGTGTCTCCCGGGTGATATAGTTGCGAAGGGGTACGCGACAGGGATGTCCTTTGTTCCCCATGATCTTTGCCTTGGCTCTGGAACCATTGGCAACCTGGGTTCGAGGTGACCCGCTTATTCGAGGAATAGCAGTAGACGATATCTGGGAGGAAAAAATATCATTATATCCTGCTTTACGTAAGTATGCCCCGTACCTTTATTCCGAGAATTCTACATATTTTCGATTTATTTGGGAGCTATGCCGGATATCAAATCAATTGGGATAAATCCTTGATCTTTCCGCCTGCCCCGGGCCCCCTGTCCCTACCAAATAGATGTCCGGCCCCAGTGGTCACAGACGGATTTAAATACCTGGGAATTGAAATAACCAGGGATGAAAACCTTTTACTGGCACTCAATATTGTCCCCCAGATTGATCGCTTCCAGGCAGATGCGGGTCATTGGCGCAAACTTCCCCTTTCGCTGATGGGAAGAGCAGTCCTCTTCAAAATGACAACCCTCCCGCGAATGCTATATATTTTTCAAAATACGCCATTTAAAATTCCAGAATCCTATATGGGGAGAATTAACGGAATCTTGAGGTCCCTTCTATGGGACGGCGGTCCGAATCTCGCTGGTAAAATTACAGCGAGGAGTATATGATGGGGGCCTGGTGGTCCCAGATCTTAAAGCCTATTACTGGGCCGCTCAGCTGGCGGTGGTGAATGAGCGGGTGATTGGGGATCGGCAGGAACCTGCTTATAGGGTGGATCGTCTGGCCATGGGAAGCAGAGACTACCCGGCGCCCCTCTATGGCAGGAAAGGTCAGAACCGACTTCCACTGCACACGTTAGTGGTACTTCGAGCCTGGAAAGCAGCTAATAGATGCCTGGGATGGGAAGGGAAACTTACAGCGGAAACTCCACTAGGGGACAGTGACGAGCTAGGCGAGGTTAAGAAGTTGAGAGCATACACGAAGTGGCACATGATAGGGATTGAAAAGTTGGGGGATGTATGGAGGTCTGGCACCTTAGTTACTTTTGAGAAGTTAAAGATCGAATTCGACCTGGCACAGACAGAAATATTCCGGTATCGGCAATTGCAGCACGCCTTGGGGAATCAATTCCAGAGTATTCTCCCTTAGAGGTTGCTACTGGAATCGATGCCCTTTAAAACAGTATCTCTGATATATAAAAAAATCATAAACAATATGCCAGACAGTCTTGTCCCGCTTTGAGAGGCATGGTCGGCTGACTTGGGGGCACTGGATGATGAAGAATGGAGCGAAGCGCTTCAAAGTCCAAGAGAGATAGCGATTAGAGCTAGATTCCGACTAGTGCAGCTAAGGATATTACACAGATCCTACCTATCCAGGACAAGAGTGTTTAAAATGGGCCGGATAGACTCTGCCGATTGCCCCAGGGGATGCGGTGGACTGGGCACATTTTATCACACACTTTGGACCTGCCCTGTCATACAAAATTACTGGTCCAAAATAACTGCGATAATGAAAGAGGTGACAAAAGAGCAGGTGCCGTTAGAAGCTTAGTGGCTACTGCTGGGAGTGTCAGTAGAAGAGAAGTGCCCCAAACATGTTAATACCTGGCTGGGAGTGGCGGCAGCAGTGGCAAAGCGCAATCTAGCTAGAATATGGGAGCAAGCAGGCCGCCAGCAATAAAAGATTGGAAGGAGGACCTGGACTGGTGCCAGCAGGCGGAATAGATAAACATACCGCACCAGGGGTTGCCTTCGTAAATTAAAACAAATATGGGGCCAATGGATGCAATATAGGAGGATGTTCAACCAAACTGGGGAAGGGGAGGGATATGTAATTGATGCTCTGTTTGGGAAGAGGGGGACACGGGAATTTCTTAAGCAACTGTGAGAATTTCGAAGTGGTTTAAAACGAGTAAGAACTGATACTGTAAAAGAGAACTAGCCTCCTGCGAGGGGTTTGCTCATGGAAATGAGAACCGTTGTAACTGTTATGTGTCACAATTCAACTACTAAATAACAATAAGTTATAACAAATAAAAAAAAGGAAAGTTCGGGCCTGCAACAGGTTTATTTTGCCAGGTCAAAATGGATGTTTAAACTGCACACACAGGTTGCAAAGGCAGGCCTGAGACATGTTTATAGGGCTACTTAAGTGGGTGGCGTAATCACTGCTGTAGGGCTACCAGTAGCATTTAATTTACAGGCCCTGGGTACAGGTACAACTAAATTAAATGTGCCAATTGGGTGTAAGCCAATTTTGCCATGTTTATGGGAGAAAGCACCTTAGCACTGGTAGAAGTGGTAACGTGTACAGAAACCTAAAAGTCAACAAAAATAGATTCCGAAATCAGGAGGGCGAAGAAAAAAAGTTTGGGAATGACCCTGCAGAAAGGGCCAAGTCCAACACTGCTGCACTTTGTAAAACTGGGAATGTGTGTATAGCAATATTCAGAAGGTTCATATAGAAAAGATAACTAAATCTAGGGCCTGATTTGCAATTATTTTTAGGTTTGGCATTGGCTAAGACCTTTTGATTTAACTAATAGTATGTGTATAATATATTAATCATAGAGGATTTCAGCCTGCCTTCTTCATCTTTTCATTTGTTATTGTGTCATTCACATTTTTATTCCCCCCACAACAGCATACAGCTTGGGGCAGTGGTTCTGCCCACTTCAGTCATTAGCTAACTTCAATGTGAGTGACTGCTGCCCTTTGACAAGGAGCAAGTCCACACACAAAGTGTGTTGGGGACTGAAGTCCCAGGGACTACTACGACAATGTATGCTTTTGAGACTAAAAATGTTTTTTACTT